>OX463236.1:16506527-17106527 GCA_949820135.1 Sylvilagus floridanus
CAGGCCTACTTCCCCTGCTTCCCACCCTGTCCCCTCTGCCTGCACAGTCTTCTTCCCAGAGAAAAAACCTCTAACTTTTTCCAGAACAAAAGACAGGAGTAAAGCCCAAGAGTCAAAACTATTCCATGCAGAGCTGGCGCTGTGGCGTAGTGGGCAAAGTCACTGCCTGCAGTGCTGGCATCCCATATGGGTGTCGGTTCAAGTCCCAGCTGCTCCACTTCCTATTCAGCTCTCTGCTATGGCCTGGGAAACCAGTGGAAGATGGTCTGAGTCCTTGGGCCCCTGCACCCACATGGGATACACAGAAGAAGCTCCTGGCTCCTGGCTTCCGAGAGGCGCCAACTCCAGCTGTTGCAGCCAATTTTGCAGTGAACCAGCAGATGGAAGACCTCTCTCTCTATCTGCCTCTCCTTCTCTGTGTAACTCTGACTTTCAAATAAATAAATCTTTAAAAAAGGAGCTTTTCTTCTTAAATATGAACTATTATAATAAAAAATCTTTTTTTCTTTATTTTAGAAGTTTGTGTTAATCAACACAGCACCCACAAATGTTATCTATGATCGCATTATTTTTATCCTTGTTTTACAAGAGTCAACCATACAAAGATTTACTTTATAAATAACAGTAGAAAGAAAAGCAAACTGATCTAATTTCTCACACTGTTTCTCAAAATTAGGCATTTTAAACCACTAGGCTTTAATCAAAGACACTCTTCTGCCTACAGTAATCACAGGCAAAATAACTACCATGTAAGTTAAAGCTATAAATTATCAAAACGACACGCTTTTGAGAGTAACAGGGCACTACTGACAATTATGCTGCGGCACTGTGCACAAACTGAGCAAACCAGCGGCACTGCAGCTAGGAGCTCAACTTCGTAAATGCCGTGCTTCTAAAGTTGTAAGGTGCTACCAGTCACACGAAGTCCTCCCTTCAGAGACATACACTGCCATCCTAGTGCCTACATACAGACCACTGCAATAAAAACTGATGGTGGAAAGGATCAGCCAACACAGAATAATGAGCTTTAAAATACTGATCTTTGCAGTCATCTCCCCACAACAAGCACATACACAACTCCTGCCAAGTCCACACACGGTCCTCTGCTTGCAGGACGCTGTAAGAACAATTCATGTACTTTACACAGGATCGGCAAGCTGGCAGAGTTGTCTTCCTCAGAATTATACTCACCAAAGAAATGGAACAGGGGGAAGAATGGTTAGAAAAAAGAAAAAAATGGAAAGCAGTTTTCCTTCTAAAGTAGTTAAGACATGCGAGGAGAAATCAGCTAAACGCCCTTACCCATCCCGGAGTCTTTCTTGGTGCCATCGGATATTATGTCTACATGATCAGAGTCCACATCATAGCTAAAAAAATCATTCAAATAAGTCTTTGATCGCTGACCACCAAATACATATAAGCAACGATTTTTCTGAAAAAGAAAAAAAAGGGAGAGTCATCACTTCCATGAATTCAGAATGATCTTTTTAAAATTAAACCTCTGAAAAAGTAATGTTGTTTTCAGTTATGTACTTATATGAGACAGAGAGGGCATGTGTGCACAGTCCCTCATCTGCTGGCTCACTCCATGAACGCTCACGATGGCAGGGCTTAGGTCATGCAGAAGCTGGGAGCTAGGAACTCAACCCAGTGCTCCCACAGGAGCCAGGCCAGGCCTCAAACCCAGGCACTCTACCATAGAATGTCAGCAGCCAAACCAAATGCCCACCCCAAAAGTGCTGATGTAATAGATTTCACGACCCAAGCATTATGTTGAATAAGGAAGAAAAAGGAAGCTAAGGGATGATCTCCAGGACAACCTGTAAAAATGCAAGGTACAGATAATGTATACAGGTTGGGGCTTTTGTTTAAGATAGGAGAAAAAGGGACGTGTGTATGAGAGAGCAGGGGAGAGTGTAGGCATTCTAGAGAGCAAGTGAGAAGGTAGAGAGAGGGGAAGCAGAGGGAGAGAGAGAGGAGTCATCTTTTTTCAAAAGCCAAGTCTGATAAAGACACTAGGAAGACAGAGATAAAAATCAGATTTCTCTGGAAGTATCTTGACTTATGGTTTTGATTTTGGAATCATGAACAAAATTTTTTTAGATTAAAGCATTAATTTTTCAGGAGAAAAATCTCTGAAATTTGAAAAAAAAATAGATCTGTATAAAGATATGATCATATAGAGAAATGGTATTTTTAGTGATTTTACATTTTTTAAAAATGATCCATTCGTGGGAGACTACATTTTAAGCATAAAAATCATCAGAAAGCAATCTTAAACAGCACTCACTGTTCTATTACCTCTGTTATTGTAAAGACCATTACAGATAAATAAAGCAATATTTTCCTTATGAAATAGGATTTTTAAGTTTAAAAGATACACAAGTACCTGTACCAAAACAGACATTAAGTAAAAGACTTTAAAAATCTTGAATTTGAACTGAATTTATCAGTATGAACTCATGATTTCATTTTTGTCTGACTAAAAAATATACACACATGGGGGAGCCTCCTACTGGCTCAACATAGGAAGAAAATTTTGAGCATCAAAAAGAATAATAGCATTTAATTTAAATAATCAAATACGTAAAAATCCCATGAGTTAGTAATATTTTCTTTAAAACCTCATGAGGTAACTGAAATCTAAACTCATCAATGTGAAAATCAGTTATGGAAAATAATCACTTATGCTGCCTATTCTGTATGTTTACATTTCAGGGTAATGAAATAGTTAATGAAAGCAAGTTCTTTTCTAGTTGAATCCCAATTAATAAATGCAGAAGAAACAGAACGATTAAGAAACTCACCAGTTGTTTGACTAGTAAAATCTAGGCAAAGAATATCAATGGCCACTGAAGTCAATAAGTGGCAGGTTGACAGGAAACTTGACAACTGGTCAGCCTGATGACACTCGAACTAACACAGCCAAGGCATGACTAGACATTGAATGTCTTCCTATTTTACAATCAGAACCTAAGAAATATTCTCTCACCTCCCTCTGGGAGGGGGGGGGGTGAACAACGAATCTAAAAATCAAGTCTCTGGATATAATTACCAGTTCAGAGAAAATATGAACGATAGAAGAATGTATTAGATGACACTATGAAGATAAAAATACTCAAATCTAGAGCACAAATGACTCACTTTTTTAAAACAAGTAAGTGGTATACATGTAGGGGAATAAAATAGAAGGTTGGAAGTCTACTGCTGTGGATTAAAAAAATTTAAGAGACCTAAAAACCACATGCAATATACAAAGATCTCTTTAGAATCTAAATTCAACAAGCCAGCTATTAAACAGGCATTTTTCAGTATATTAGAAAAAAGGTAAACATAGAATGAGTATTAAGTTATACTAAGAAAGTGCAGTTATTTGGTTGGCTGTGATAATGGTATTACAATTATGTTTTTAAAAGGCCTTAGTGTTCAAAGCTACACACTATAGTATTTATGCCTATAATGAGACAGTAAATGGTATCTGCTTTAAAATATGCCAGAAAAATAAAATGTAAGAATTACCTTAAAAATCAAAGGAAAACCAAGAAAATGAATAAAATTCAATGAAAGCAGGTAGATACATGTAAATGAGTAGATGTATTATTGGTAATTACTGAAAGTGACAAATACACAGAAATGTATTATTATACTCTATTTCCTTCTCTTTGTAGAGAGAACATGTTTAAAATACATGTTAGGGACAGGCATTTGACACAGCGTTCAAGATGCTGCTTCCCACATCATAGTGCCTGGGTTCAAGTCTGGATTCCAGCTTCTTACCAATGCACACCTTGGGAGGCAACAGTTGACAGTCCACATGCTTGGGTCCCTGCCGCCCACTTGGGAGACCCAGACTGACTTTCTGGCTCCTGGCTTTGGACTGGCCCAGCCCCAGCTGTTACCGGCATTTGGGGAGTGAACCAGAAGAGTTCTCTCTCCTTGTTTTTCAAATAAATAAATAAATAAAATGAATTTAAAAATAGGATAAATGTTAAAGAATGTTAATATTGTTTGAAAACTGTTCACAAAAGATCAAGCTTTCATTAAAACATCTGAAAAGTCTGTTAAGTTGGTTCTGCTAATAAATTTTATTCCTAAGTCTATAAAATCAATTCTTATTCTTTGTATTTAATGGTGAGTAGCAGAGAGAAAGTAAGAATAGATAAAAATTTTCCTAATTATTATGAGAAGTCAGTAAGTAGAAAGGGATAGGATAATAGCCATAATACATGGATAAACATTGAAGATAATCACAAAATGGAAGATCCTGTTCACTGTTAAAGGAAGCTTTAATCTTTGTCACTGCTATACAAATCATTTATTTCTAATGGAAAGCTCTGATCTCTTACTGATGAATTTGGTTTCACATTGCTTTTCTTACAGAGATACACATGACAAAAGTAACACAGTGCATGTACAGAATATTCTTACTGAGTGGAACAGCATGCAGTGTCCGATCCGAGACTGGATGTCTTCAGGTCCAGCATTACAGGAGTCTTCTCGAAGAAGTTTCCAGGTTTGACATTGACAGTTGAAAGCAAACAACCCACTGAATTGTGGTTCACTGGCTCTGCTGTCATCAACGCTGCCATTACATGTCAAAATTCTGCCACCAAAGGTGTAGATCATATGTTTTTCTGAGTCCATACACATCTATCAGAATAAGGCAACAAATTGAATAGCTTGTTTGTTCCAATCATGTTTTATGATGCAATCAAAGTGTACAGTTTTATATTCTTAAAAAGTAAAAAAAAAAACTTTAAAGATAGTACATATCATTATCATATACACATAATATAATATTGTTCACCATCTAGCAGAAACAGGATGGATTTCTGAATATCTTTTCCAGTTTGCCCAATGAGAGTAAAACATGTTAGGGTAAAAAGCTCTCTGCTTTTTTCAAACTGTATAATTTTTCTGCAGAACTGACCAATGGTAACAAGTACAGTGTTGACTTCTACCTAGGAGTGAACACTCATCATACTCTATGGGTGAAGGCTGATTATACTTTCTTTTCATTCTCCTTATATAATCTCCCTTTTCTATTCTACACAAGCATCACATTAATATCACTACCATAAAATAATAAAGCAGACATGCGAGGATGACTGACATTGCTAAATGAACCTCTATTTATTTTAGAAATCTCAAATGATGTTACAAAATAACAGACACTTACAACAGTCTTCAGTGTGATTTCTACAGTAGGGAAGAATTTTATCTCTTTTCATAATATTATCTAAGTTTAATTTTTCATGTTCCAAACTCAACCTTGATTCTTCCAAACTCAAGATTACAGATTTTCACAAAAATGTGAGAAAACAGCCATTTGTCAACAAGATAATAAGACTTAAATTCTATTTTAAAGAACATGTGGGGCTGGTGTTGTGGCACAGAGGGGTAAGCCACGGCCCATGACACTGGGATCCCATACGAGCATCAGTTTGAGTGCTAGCTGCTCGACTTTCAATCCATATGCCTGCTAATGTGCCTAGGAAAGCAACGGAAGATGGCCCAAGTGCTTGGGTCCCTGCCATTCATGTGGGAGACCTGGATGGAGTTCCAGGCTCCTGGCTTCAGCCTGGCCCAGCCTTGGCTATTGTGGCCATTTGAGAAGTTAACCAGCAGATGAAAGATCTTGTTCTCTAACTCTGCCTTTGAAATAATAATCTTTAAAAACAAAAAGAATATATAAATCCAAGTTGGAAATCAAATGTTAAACACAAATGGCATTTATAGTTAAAGAATAAATTGCATGAGGCCAGCGCTGTGGCATAGCAGGTAAAACTGCCACATCTTACAGAGGCACAAGTTCGAGTCCCTGCTGCTCCTCTTCCAATCAGGCTCTCTGCTATGGCCTGAGTCCTTAGGCCCTTGCACCCAAGTAGCAGACCCGGAAGAAGCTCTAGGCTGCTGGCTTCAGATCAGCCCAGCTCTGGCCATTGTTGCCATTTGAGGAGTGAACCAGCAGATAGAAGACCTACCTCTCTCTTTCCTCTTTCCCTCTATCCCCCTCTCTCCATCCCTCTTCCCTCTACCTCTCTGTAGCTCTACCTTCCAAATAAATAAATCTTTACCAAAATAAAATAAAATAAACTGCAGGTACAAAACTTTCTTTTGCTAAGACATAAATATTATCATTATATATTCAACTTTCCCCTCCCACCAAACTACATTTATCTATTTTTTGCATATTTTTAAACAAGAAGCTGCTTTACCACCTTTAATGCTGTTTTGCATTGCTATTATTATTAAAAAGAGGGGAGGTGTGGCCTAGCAGTAAGATGCTTACATTCTGCATTGGTACCTGGATTGGATACCTGGCTCCATTCCTGTCTCCAACTTCCTGCTCATACAGACCCTGGGAGCCAGCAGTGATGGCTCAAACAATTGCGTTCCTGTGAAGTTCACACGGGAGAGCTGGCTCCCAGGTTTGGCTGCAGATCAGGCCTAGTCATTACAGCCATCTGAAGAGTAAACCAGTGTGGATGGCAGTACGTTCTCTGGCTCTCTCACCTTGTCTCTTAATTAAAATAAAGAAGAAATTCTAGCATCACCCAAGCTTTTCCTACCCTAAAAAGATCTACCTTATTTGCATTTTCCAGGTTTCTCAGAGATTACTAGAATGTAAGATGAAAATCTATTCCACAAGGTTGTAACAATCTTGGTATATATGGTTGAAAAACTAAGTTACCAAGGTTTTCATGTTCCTGGCACTCCATATAAAGTGTTCCCGCCTTTTAATCGTAAATGATCATGGCACTGAAGATAATCCATACACTGCTGAAAACTGCTCAGAAGGGTTTCAGCTCAACTACTTGTCACTAGAGTTTCAACAAAGCGGGGTATGCTGCCCTGGTCTAAGAATCTATAGCTCATCTCTCCTAATGGGGAGCTGGGGATCACGCTGAAATCCCAAGGGAACTATGTTAAATGAATCTATTTCCATTCTCATAAATTCACAGATTCATACTAATAGCCCATCTCTATTACCAAGCCCAAATGTATGGCTTCTCTTTCCTTTTGGGGATATTTAAGCTTAACTTTGATGTAGCTTAATCTCATTTGTTACCAAGGCTGACATGCAAGCATCTTTATCTTGGCGGCTCACCTAAGCATACCAGCCCAAACCAACTCAGGAAAAGAATAAGACTCTAGTAGCATGCTATTTCTTTCTGATATCTTAACAAACAACACAAAATACAATTTTATTCCTTCAGCTACCTATTTTAAACTTGATTCTTTCCTAGATAAAACGAGTAGTTTCACTGAAGGTTAATTATCGAACAAAAATAAATTTTATTCACTCTAGGGAACTTTTTGCTCTCATTTGTTTTTGGCTTAGAATATCTGAAACATGTTTCTGAAAAACTAGTAACTTAATAAAGCTCTGTACAATAATGTGTTTTCTGTCAACATGCTCAAGAAATCTTCTAAGCCAAAAATTGGAAGACTATTCATCTACTCTACCAAGTTTATAAATACTTTTTTTTTTTTAATTTGACAGGTAGTTATAGACCGTGAGAGAGAGACAGAGAGAAAGGTCTTCCCTCCGTTGGTTCACCCCCTAAAAGGCTGCTACGGCTGGAATTGTGCCGATCTGAAGCCAGGAGCCAGGACCCTCCTCCAGGTCTCCCACATGGGTGCAGGGGCCCAAACACTTGGGTCATCCTCCACTGCCCTCCCAGGCCACAGCAGAGAGCTGGATCGGAAGAGGGGCAGCCGGGACTAGAACTGGCACCCATATGGGATGCTGGCGCCACAGGCAGAGAATTAGCCAAGTGAGCCACAGCACCAGCCTCTATAATATAATACCTTTTTTGGTTTGTGTTTTTAACAAAGACAGAGTAGTCTGCAACAGCCAGGGCTGGACGGGAGCCAGGGGCCAGGAACACAGCCCAGGGCCCACATGGGTGGGAGGAACTCAGTCACTTGAACCACCACCACTGCTTCCCAGGATGTACACCGGCAGAGAGCTGGAGCCAGGGCCAGGAACACAGCCCAGGCACTCCAATGCAGGGCAGGAGCAACTTAACTGGTAGGCTGAATATCTGCCTCCAGGTCAGATACTTAATTTCTAAAATTGAAGAAACAATAAATAAACTTTTTTTTCTGGAAAAAAAATTAAACTTAAAGGTGACTTTATTTTATCCTGTCACCAAAAGACAAAATTGGCAAGGTTTAGATTGGGTTCAAAATAATTTTCTTTTCCCACAAACTGAAGGCATTGCTATAAAGCCTTCTAGGTATCCTGTGTTGTTCAAACTACCACCCTCCCTTCTGCCAATCTCCAAAAGTGCTTCATGCCAATCTGGTTCTCATTTACCTAAAAAGGAAACCAACCTTCCCTCTGTGGGAAGCTTTAGAATTTTCTTTTAACCTTTGGTTCTATGATGCCACTGAGGAAGTTTCTATGTAGGAATTTTTCTCTTTCATCCTCACCTCACCTGATGATCCCCCTCCTTTAATCTTCATTCTGTCTAGAACTCCTAGGATTTTTTTTTTTCTGTTCTTTTCCTCTCATAATTTTAGCTCACTAATTTGCCAAGTTAGAGATGAATATGACAATCCTGCTTTTTAATCAATTTAGTGACATTTTTATTAACTATCATATCTTTAACATAATTTTTCTAGCTATTCCTTCTTCATGAATATAATATCTTCCAGAAGTACTCTAAAAATAACTCTTAACATCTTAAACATTTTTCAGTTTATTAGCTGTTTTAATTATTTTCGATTTTTGTTGAGTTCAGTAACTCTCTCTCGTGGTATTATTTCCAAATACTTAGAATGGGTGGGGGTGCTTAATCCTTTCTATATCTGAAAATCCCAATGTACCTGCCCACAGTATACTGCTAATGTATCCCCTTGTCATTTCATAGGCTGTTGGGCAGGAGGACAAAGTATATATTCATCCTGTCAATGACCCAATTCGACCCACAGAGAATACCAATAAGCTGAGATTTTCAATTACTTCAAATTATGTTTTTCTTGCCATTTCTTGGCTAGCTCATATCCCTCTTTAAGTAAATTCCTTAAAGTGTTTAGATTTGAAGGACAACTTGTTGCTTAGAACAGAATAGTTGGTTCACATTGTCATTTCTTGAGTATCTTTTAGATGTTGCTTTATTTTATTAAGTGTAGAGAAATCTGATACCAGTCTCATTTTAGCTCTTACAGCTAGCTTGTTCATTTTGTCTAGCTGCCTAAAAATTGTCTTTACCTTTTAAATTCAGTCTAACTAATGTGTGTCTCAGGGCTGACCGTGTGAACCTTCCCTGAATGTAGTGTGTGCATTTATTATGTGGATTAGTCTTCTTTATTCAGTAAATTTTTCTTAAATTTTATATACAAATATTTGTTTCACTGTTTGGATTTTATTTCATTGTTTCCAATTATGTAAATGTTGGCTCTCTTTTGCTTGTCTAATCTATGATTTTCAGGCTAATCTTCTTTACCTCTTACTTCTATGCCATGTGGTCATTATTTCGATTGTAAAAGGAAACTTTATATTTTTCTCAAATTTTTTTCCTGAGTTTTGTCGGGTCTGGTTTCATCTGTTCCTACTATTTGGCTACATCATCTGCATATCTGAATTTACACTTTGAAGTTTTCTTCATAGTTTGAAGCTTCGTTAAGTCATTTAATTCATGTTAGAATACTGGGATATAATTTTCATCTGCTTTTTGTGAAGGGAAGTCTTGCTGTTATTTTTCTTTTTATCGGTTTTCTTTAGTGCACCTCTCTCTAGGTGAGATTTCGTGTTTACTGCATTTTAGTTTTGCACACGTAGGTTAGCTGAGTTTCCCGGGACCAGATAGTCTTGCAGAGGTTCCGTGAAGCAGGGGTGTCACTGCTGAAGCTCTCCTCCACTGCTGCTGCCGACCTGAATGGAATCCTCACAATTTTGTGCCTCCATGAAGCCATGTCTTCTCAAACTCAGTGAGCCTCATCTAGTTAGGAGAATCTTTCTCAAACTGAGTTCCTCCAGGTCCTTACCAGCCAATGAACAAGGAGCCACTGTCCCCTTTCCTCATGGTACTTCCCTCATGTTCAGAAAACAGTGCTGTCGCCCTCGAAGCTTTCTGCGCACTGTGCCACGTGAACTCACTGACCTGGCCGCCGCTGCCCTGCTCCCGGCACTTCCCTCCGCGACACACCAGCTAGGTCACTCGGCGTTCCCAGTTCTCCCCAGTACACTGTGTGGACTGCAACGCAGTCTTGGGTATCTCATTTTTGGCTAAACTCAGAAAGAACTGGTTGTTGTCTGTTTTGTCTGTGTTACTTTTGCTGAATATGTGGTTTGTGTATGTTTTTATAAAAATTTTTGTTTGAATTCTCATTCTTCCTGAAAAATCATGCAAAGCAACAACATGTAAACCCTGAGAACTAAGCTGTAACTGTGTTCTTAAGAAATCTAAAAACTGGCTGGCTCCGTGGCTCACTTGGCTAATCCTCTGCCTGCAACACTGGCACCCCAGGTTCTTGTCCCGGTTGGGACGCCAGGTACTAGTCCCAGTTGCTCCCCTTCCAGTCCAGCTCTCTGCTGTGGCCCGGGAGGGCAGTGGAGGATGGCCCAAGTGCTTGGCCCCGCACCCCATGGGAGACCAGGAGAAGCACCTGGCTCCTGGCTTTGGATTGGCGCAGTGCCAGCCGTAGCAGCCATTTGAGGGGGTGAACCAACGGAAGGAAGACCTTTCTCTCTGTCTCTCTCTCATTGACTACAACTCTACCTGTCAAATAAAAATAATAATAAAAAAGAAATCTATAAACTTTAAATTATAATTTTTAAATGTTAAAATTCAAAGTAGAAAAATGACTTTTAAACGTTTCTTCATGCCTCTTTCTTATGATCTACTTTAATGTGAGCATCATGTTAACTCCTAGAACGTCATGAACATTCAGTGTTAGATCCAAAGTCATCACGAACATCCTGAATAGTAAGTTCTAACCTACACGTTTTATTTAAATGAGATGGAATACAAAATAGAAGCTTATACAGATCATGCTACTTGCTCCATGTCACAAAGCTAAACAGAACTAAGTTAGGACTAACATCTTGGTTTCTTTACCCTCAGCGTTCTAGTATACCATCTAATGAGCTGAAAAACAAGTCTTATTTAATAGAACTGAGCTTCCAAGGAACACCCTACTGCATTAAAGTTAAGAGAGACAAAGGCCACATAAAAGAACTCAACACGTGCTGTAAGCATTTTATCCCAAGCCATTCTTTTTTTAATCTATAAAAATAATGACAGCAGTATGTTTTGTAAAAGAAACATGTAGCCACTTGGAACAAGAATATAAATGATTCCCTAACAATATTATCCGCAGATGTTAAATGTTTTTTAAAGATCAGAACCAGCTTAACTTTCCTTAGAGTTCTTATTTTCTACCTGAATGACACTGAAGATGTCAACAGGGATGTGTCCAGCTTTGCAGTGCGCAGTTATACAGAGCAGGCAGAAATTCTTAATTCAATATGGAATGTATCTTGAAAATATGTTTTTGATTTTCCACTAACTACTTACTTGATAGACACAACTTAATCATGTTTTTCTATAATGATTATATATTAATATAAATATCACATGTTAATATGTTAATATAAATATCACAAGTAGGTAGTTTTACAAAACAAAGAATTACCAAAATCTGTGAAGACTCCCAGAGACACTTTTGGGCCTAAGCTGAATTGTTGTAATTGTGGGGGCTGGCACTGTGGCACAGTGGGTTAAGTTGCCACTTTCAGTGCCAGCATCCCATATGGGTGCCAGTTCGAGTCCTGGCTGCTCCACTTCCCATCCAGTTCCCTGCTGAAAGCAGTGGAAGATGGTGCAGGTGCCTGGGCTCCTGCACGCACGCGGGAGACCTGGATGAGGCCTGGATGAGGCTCCGGCCCCGGCCCCGCACGCGGGAGACCTGGATGAGGCCTGGATGAGGCTCCGGACCCGGCCCCGCACGCGGGAAACCTGGATGAGGCCTGGATGAGGCCTGGATGAGGCTCCGGACCCGGCCCTTGCAGCCATCTGGGAAGTGAGCCAGAAGAGGGAAGCTATCTCTCTTCTCTTTCCCTCTCTCTTTAAACTCTGCCTTCAAAAAATAAAGAAGCAAACTGTCATAATTCTGGTATAATCTTCCCAATTACTAGATAAAGCAGTATTCGTCAAAATAGCATTATACATCTCTTAAGTCCCTTTTCTCTGTATATTCCTAAAAAAATCCAGACATGGGCTCAGCAAAGTAAAATTATGTACAGAATTGAAATTAATGCCTGTTTGTCTTATACTAAATTGATACAGAGTAAGTATTTCAAAGACATTATGACAATGATAATGACACTGATGGGAATAATAAGAGTTACATACACATTAACATTTAAGTAGCTTCTAATATTTCTACTGAGTTTTCTTGTACATAATCCCTATTACATGACTGCTGCTGATGCAGAGTTTAAACTTAACCTAGAATATATCTTATTAGTACCTGGGTTTACAATGAATTTTTGATCATAACCAAAATAACTAATATGAATTAAATATTTTTGACTAACTAAAGAGAGGCTCTAGATTTTAAATTCTCAAGCCCATTATAAAATGATTTTAAATTTCTTTCAGAAAGATTGAATTTTTGTTCAATGTTAGAAGGGCAAGTTGTTAGGATTTAGATATTTTCGCAAACTTGAAAATGTTTTTCCTAATATTGCTCCATCTACTCTCAAAAGTTTTTTAAAGATATATTTATTTATTTGAAAGGCAGAGCTACAGAGAGGCAGAGGCATAGAGAGGTCTCCATTGCTGGTTCACTCCCCAAATGGTTGCAAAGGCAGGAGCTGGGCCAATGCAAGGCCAGAAGCCAGGAGCTTCTTCCAGGTCTCATGTGGGTGCAGGCCCCAAGCACTTGGGCCACCTTCTACTGCTTTCCCAGGCCATAGCAGAGAGCTGGATGGGAAGTGGAGCAGCCTGGACTCAAATCAATGCCCATACATTATGTCAGCACTGCAGGAAGTGGTTTTACCTGCTGCGCCACAGTGCCGGCCCCTGAGAAGTTCTTGTAAATTAAAAACTATTTTATCCTGCACAAAACCAGGGGCCAAAAATGTAATGAATGAAGCCACCAAAACAATAATTATTTTTATTATCTGCTATAGTAATTTGTAGCAGAAATCACTCACAACTTGCACAACATCTGAAATAAACTCTAAAGCAACCATCACTGCGGTTCTTGCACAGTAATTCCACCATATATTTAACTGAGCACCAAACCTGATGATCGAACACCAACTTGGGCCCGCCATCAGCTGCAGTGTCTTCACTTAGCAGCGTCCATGTGTTTGTATCAATGTCGTAGCGATAGAAGTCGCTTTTCAGTGATTTGCTGTTCCTCACAGAGGAATCCAAGTAGCGGCCCAGAGTGTAGATCTGCCTCCGCTGGGTGTCAATGCACATTTTATGACATGACCTGGCACTTGGACCATTCTGTAGAGCAAAAAAAAGAAAAATTTGAAGAATAACAGAAAATAAAATGAAATGCCCCTTTTGTTATTTCTCATTAAAAGATTTGCAAATTAACTAACTTCAGTCTAATGGTAGACTTAAATCTCTCATGGAAAGCAAAAGAAGCATCTGGAAACACAAATCTTTCCCCTAAATGCTTACAACCTTCCAGAATAGATGGACTAAAATGCACCCTGTGGCACTTTGCTTATAACACCTATATGTCTTCTATCATATACTGTTTTGAACTTTAATCATTTGTGTATACAGTTCAACTCCCTATTTACATGTCAAGTTCCTTTAAGACACATTGGTCTTTTTTTTTTTAAGGATTTTTTTTTTTTAATTTATTTGATAGGTAGAGTCATAGACAGTGAGAGAGAGAGACAGAGAGAAAGGTCTTCCTTCCATTGGCTCACTCCCCAAATGGCCAGTAAGACCAGAGCGCACTGATCTGAAGCCAGGAGCCAGGTGCTTCTCCTGGTCTCCCATGGGGTGCAGGGCCCAAGCACTTGGGCCATCCTCCACTGCACTCCCGGGCCACAGCAGAGGGCTGGCCTGGAAGAGGAGCAACTGGAACTAGTACCCAGCACCCATATGGGATGCTGGTGCTGCAGGCAGAGGATTAACTAAGTGAGCCACAGCGCCAGCCCCAACACATTGGTCTTTAAAAAACATTTTTATATTTCTCATCTGAATCTAGCACAAATAGGTACTCAAATTATCACTTTGACTACAAATAGTGAATTTCAACACTGGAAGAAACTATAATACTACAATCTTTACTTTCATTCTCTCCTTTTAAAGATGAGAAATCTTAAGCCCAGACAGGAAAGGTATCATCTTGAAAGCTAATAAAGCTAATGACAGAAGTAGAATCAGAATCCATGTGTTCAACTTCTTCATCCATCCATTCTTTTTTTTTTTTAAAGATTTATTTTATTTGAAAGGAAGAGTTGGGGGGGGGAGAGAAAGAAAGAGAAAGAGACAAAGAGAGAGAGAGCGAGAGCGAGAGAGCGAGAGAGAGAAAGAATCTTCCATCTGCTGGTTTACGCCCAAATGGCTGCAACAGCCAAAGCTGGGCTCATCCAAAGCCAGGAGCCTCTTCCGGGTCTCTCACACAGGTGCAGGGATCCAAGGACTTGGGCCACCTTCTACTGCTTTCCCAGCCATAGCAGAGAGCTGGATCGAAGTGGAGCAGACAGGACTCGAACTGGTGCCCACATGGGATGTTGGCACTGCAGGGGGCAGCTTTAACTGCTACGCCACAGCACTGGCCCCTATCCATCCATTCTTTACATTATATAAAAACAACTCTTCTGAGTAAATAATATCAAAAATAGTATATGATCAACAAAAATAAACTAGTTGAGATCACTTATATTACAAGTTGAATAAGAAGTTGAAAACAAGTTACTGTAGTATAACCAATAAAGTTCATAAGAGGAAGAAAAGAACTTCAGTTGGCTAGGGTTTGATTAGCTGAAAAGGGGAAATGAAAAAGAAAATCGCCTAAGTTCTGTTCATATTATTAATGTGAATACATGTGTATGTTTTACTCAATTTTTATTACAACCTTTTTAGGAAATATTGACCCAGCTACTCCACTTCTGATCCAGCTCTCTGCTAATGCACCTGGAAAAGCAGCAGCACACGGCTCACGTCCTTGACTCTGCACTCACATAGGAGACCCAGATGAAGGTCCTGGCTCCTGGCTTTGGCCTGGCCATTCTGGCCATTTGGGAAGTGAACAAGTGAATGGAAGACTCCCCACCGCCCCCTGCTCTGCCTTGCCCTCTCTATAACTATGACTTTCAAATAAATAAATAAATCTTTAAAAAAAGAGAAAGGATTGCCTTCACAATTGAATAACTCAAAAACGTGGTAAATCACTGCTGTAATTCCTAAAGTATTAAATTCAAAATTTTGAGAGAAGAGTAATAGAAACTCATGTTTCAGCTAAATTAGCACAAGTAGTATTAAAATGATGAGCAAATTATGCCCTAAGCAAGAAGAAAAAAGGAAATAAATCAATAGAATAGAAAATATTAAAAACGTTGAAAAATTTTAAAGTTGGTTCTTTGAAAGTTTGATAGAATTATAAACTACTAGAAAGACTAAATTTTTATAAAGGGAAAGAAAATACAAACTGTCAATATCAGAATGAAAGAGGAATAACTGGACTCGAGATATTAAAAATCAGGGATTGTAATGAAAAAAAAAGATAAAATTTGACAACCTAGATAAAATGTACATATACCTTGAAAACACCTAACTTACCAAAATGATGTGAGATAAAACAGAAAATCTGAAGTCATTGTAGCTGAGAAACTTAAAATTTAATTCACAATTCAAAAACCTCCCATAAAGAGAACTCTAAATGCGGATGAGGACACTGGTCAATTTTATCAAACATTTAAGGAAGAAATAATACAAACTTTTTCAGAAAACGGAAGAAAAAATTTATCTGTATTCTATTCTATTTCATGAAGGAAACACAACACTTACACCAAATCATAAACTATAACGAAGAAGCTGGAGGCAGAGAAGGGGGGAGGATAGGGAAAAAGAGAAGGCGAAGACACAACTTGTAGGTGACCAGTGCCCCTTAAGAACATAGACACAAAACCAGATTCTAATAAGTATTGCCAAATGCAGTGTGTCGACATATGAAAAGAATACTTTATAACTAAAAGGATTTATGTCAGGGATGCAAAGCTGACTTTAAATCTGAAAATCAACAAGAGTAATCTGCCACAGTGACAAGGACAATGAGAGGAAACATGATGATACCCGTAGAGAAAAGCAGCTCCTAAGACTCCACATGTACTTATGAAAAAACAAGATAACAAGACAAGGGAATCTGCTTCAACCTCGTAAAGGATTTAGGAGGATGACCTGAAGTCCAGTTCTCCACTTCATGGTGACTTACTGAACACACTCCTGCCAACATGGGAACCAAGACATGGACGTCTATTCTGACTACTTCAGTACAACCCTGCTGTGCAAGTCCAAGTCACTGCAATAAGGGAGACATTTAAAAAATAAAAAGCTACGATTGATAACAAGAACTGTCTCTTCACAAACTCTTTAAAATATCCTAAGAAAGATAAAAAAGCAGACTTAGCAGAGACTTGATACAAGGCCAATATTAAGAAACCAATTGTACTTTTCTATATTGCCGGTCAACAATCAGAAAACAAAATATTTATAACAGCATGAAAAAACAAAATACACAATTTAGTTCAAATAACCAAGACCTCTAACCTGAAAACTAACTGCTGAGAAATAATGAAGGGTAAATCAATGGAGATTAAACTAGTTTATGGCTTAGAAGATTCAACGTCTTTGTTCAATATGGCTCCCTGCTACTGGCCTGGAGAAAGCAGCAGCAGATGGCCACCCACAGGGCATCAGATGAGGCTCAGTTCTGCCTGGTGCAACCAATTGGGGAGTGAACCAGCAAATGGAAGATCTGTCTTTCCCTTTCTCTCTGCGACTCTTTCAAATGAATAAACCTTTTTTAAAAATGATTTATGGATTTATCACATTTCTAACCATAATTTTAGAAACAAGTTAATTCCATAATTCATATGGAAATGGAAAGAACCTAGAAGAACCAAAAAAAAAAAAAAAACCCTAAGAAGAATAAAGAGGTTACTATAAAGCTACTATAATCAAAGGAGCATCATGTTGACATACTGGTATAAGAAGGGACCAAAGAACAATGGAATGAGTCCAAAAAAGAGACATATGCTTTTGTGATACACTGATTTTTAACTAAGGTGGCAAAGCAAATCAATGTGGAAAGAAGACAGGGAGCAGTGAGAGTCTCCTGTTCTGGTGACAGGAGTATGAACAGTATAACCACTCCAGGAAAGCTTTAACAGTTCCACTAATGCTTTCCAAAGTCTAAGAACAGCAGGATACTTTCATAATCTTAAAATGCTCCCCACAAATTACTTATTAGTTATAAAGTCATCTGGTGGGCACCTCCTTAGGTAAATGACAAAGCTAATATCAGACAAACTAGACAATGTGATCTATGAAACACTGAGGAGGTGTTATTCCTGCTAAAAATGTACAACTCAAATTCAATCCTAATGAAACATCTGATAAATCCAGTTCTGGGATAGGCTACAAAATAACTGCTTGGTACTCTTCAAAAATGTCAAAAGTCAAGAAAGACAAAGAGGTGCAGGCCCTGTCGCATAGCGGGCAAAGCTGCTGCCTGTGACGTTAGCATCCCATGGGACTGCCTGCCTGTGTCTTGGCCGTTCCACTTCCAATCCAGCTCCCTGCTAATGGCCTAGGAAAAGCAGCAGAGAACGGCACAAGTATTTGGGCCCCTGCCACCCACTTGGGAGACCAAGATGAAGCTCCTGGCTTTGGCCTGGTCCAGTGCTGGCTGTTGCTGCCATCTGGGGAGTGAACCAGCAGACAGAAGATCTGTCTCTCCCTCCCTAACTCTTGACTTTTAAAATAAAGAAATTTTTTTTTTTTTAAAAAAAGACAAAGTTTATAGAACTATCCCAGATGAAAGGTGACCAAAGGAAATACAAGAGTGAAATGCAAGTATGATCATGGACTAAATCTTGGCTCAGGGCTAAGGGTTGAGAAGCGACAATGGGATGCCTGTAGAGAACATGATTGGGGTTTTACTGGAATATCTGTATCTGAACAGGGATTGTGCATTAAATTAGAGCAGCAGTTCTCAGTGTAGTCTCAAGTATCCACAGTATGTTAGGAAGTCTATAAAGTTAAAGTTATTTTCCTAACAGTACAAATTCCTAACAGATAAAAATCTGTCTTTTTCACTCTCATCCTTTCTGACTGTAACTGAAAACATAACTATCTGATAGAGCAACAAACTCACAATGTAAAAGCAAATTTGAATCTAACTGCCTTCTATTAAGCCAAACATTGAAAGAGATTTAAAAAACTATAAAACAATACTACTTGATACATAATGGTTGTTTCAATGAAAAATATCTATGCAATGGTTTGAGTTGCAAGTTCATGTGGTTGCTTTTTCCATAGAACAATTTTAATTTAATAGAAAGTAACTAATAAAGCATGGTTATTCAGAAATGATTATCATATAGTTAAGTAGAAGTTTCCTCAAAAATGAATGTAGAAAGCATATCACTTTGAAGGAAAACTGACAAAACGTATTGCCAATGACATAATACATGTTTTTAAGCAAAAGTAGAATTTTGGAAAGTTTCTGCCATTGTGATCTTGACACTTTCCCAATAATCAAATTATAACTATGTTAAGAAAACGTGGTTTCTTGTCTAACAAAATGTCAGTAATTGGAGATGTGCATAATTTAGTGAACCAATACTTCTCAAATGACCAAGCATGGGTTAAAAAGAAAAAAAAAATATGCGTGGGTAAACAATTCATTCAAAGAGCAAGACAGACCAACATATTTTAACACAAAACAAAAAAAGTTGGCTGATACAGTGTCAAGAATCTATACAGCAACTGCCTTAAAAAAATCCACTTTTCAATTTGGCATATGGGATCCAAGAAGAACATATGCAATCATCCAAAAAGCCCATTAAAATACTACTTTCCTTCCAACAACACATGTATATGAGGTCCAATTTCCTTTTATATGTAAAGAAAACAACATACTGTAAGAGAGTCAATGCAGAAACAGACAAGAGAATCTGAATGTCTTCTACTAAGTTAGACATTAAGAAAATGTGCAAAAATGCAAAACAGAGGCTGGCATTGTGGCGTAGTGGGTACAGCTGCCACCTGTGTTGGCACAGCCCATGTTGGTGCTGGTTTGAGTCCCAGCTGCTCCACTTCTAATCTAATTCCCTGCTAATGGCCTGGGAAAAGCAGGGGAGGGTGGCCCAGGTACTTGGGCTTGACACCCACACGGGAGACCTTGATGGGGCTCTTGGCTTTAGCCTGGTCCAGTCCTGGCTGTTGCAGCCATCTGAGGAGATGAAGATATCTCTTTCTCTGTCCCTAATTCTCTCAATTGAATACACAAATCTTTTAAAAAGAAAAAAACAAAAAAGCAAAACAATGCCATACTTTTAAAATTTGGGGGCAAGTTATTTCTAATAAAAATGTTATGTCAACAGGTAACAGATTTATAATTTTATATTAATTCACAATTATTTTTAAAGTTCTCAGTTCAAGTCTCTAATAATTTTCAGTAGAAACTCAGAGAACACCAATGAATTTTTATATAAAAGCATAAAAGATCCTAAAACTATAAAGCTTTAGAAGTACTAGTATAAATATAGAGCATGTCCAATTCCTGTCTACTCTAAAGTTCCATGAATAAAGTCAGAAATAATTAAGAAAACCAGAGATGTGGGGGCTGGCCCGTTGTGGTGTCGTAGGTTAAGTATCCGCCCGCACGCAGCACCAGCATCCCGTATGGGTGTCAGTTTAAATCCCAGTCCCGGCTGCCCCACTTCCTATCCAGCTCCCTGCTGATGGCCTGGGAAAACAGTAGAAGATGGCCCAAGTCCTTGGGCCCCTGCACCCCATGGCAGACCCGGAAGAAGCTCCTGGCTCCTGGCTTCAGATTGGCCCAGCTCAGGCATTGTGGTCATTTGGGGAGTGAACCAGCAGATGAAGGCCCCTCTGTTTCTCCCTCCCTCTGTCTGTAATTAAGAGATGTGATTTTTTAAAAAATAAAAACAAAGGTTTTTCCCACCAGCCAGCTTTTTCCAAGATATCTCTTGCTGTCAATTTCATTTTCACTGATAGTCATAGCTTACGGTCACATTACAAAACAATTTTATAGTCAGCCTTAAAAAAGAACACTAGAGGAAGTTGACTGGGGTTAATTAAAAAGGTCTTCCTGATTACACTGAAGAATCTGTAGGGACTGGTGAGCGGAACAGTGGTGAAGATGCTACTTGGGACGCCTACACGCCATATGGGAGCATCTGATTCAAGCCCTGACTCCACTCCTGCCTCCACCTTCCCATTAAATGTGCACCCTGGGAGGTAACAGGTGATGATGGCTCAGGTAACTGGGTCCCTGGCTACTGGCTTAAGCTGGCCCACTCTGGCTGTTGCAGGCCCTTGGGGGAATGAACCAGCAGATGGGAATCAATCAATCAACCTGCCTTTCAAGTAAATAAAAATCTAACACTTAGACTCACTGGAACAGAAAATAAAATTAGGAGATGGGTGTTTGGCATATTAGTTAAGCTGCCACTAGGAACGCCTGCATCTCATCATCAGAGTGCCAGGGTTCCAGTACTGACCCCACTTCCCTCCCATCCAGCTTCCCACTACTGTGCACTCCAGCATACAACAGAAGATGGCTAAGTACTCGGGCCTCCACCACAAGGGGACAATTTGAATTGAATTCCTGGTTCCTGACTACAGTCTTGGCTGTAACTGGCATATGGGAAGCGAATCTACTGATGGAAAATCTATCTCTTGCTGTCCTTCTTTTTCTGTAACTTACCTTTCAATTAAGTAGTTTTTAAAAAATGAATTTTAAAAAAGATATACACAATGCCAACTGTCCAAGTTTGGAAGAAATGAGTATTTATGCCAGAGCCACATATTAATATTCAATTCACAGGTAAATTGACAAGGTTTTTAGGTATTTATATGAGAAGTAATAACATCCAACAATAAACCTGAGCTCCAGTACTGAATCACCACTCTACTTATCTCTACTGACTTCAAATAACAGAAACAAAATGTTCTCATCAAATAATATCTGTAGTTTTCTAGTGCTTGTTTTAAAATAAGTACTAACTGCATTCTAAATATTACAGCAGGTATATGGCATAAAAAATAACCAAGGGGCCGGCGCTGTGGAGTAACAGGTAAAGCCACAGCCTTCAGTGCCAGCATCCCATATGGGATTATATTCCATATGGGTGCCGGTTTGAGTCCCAGCTGCTCCACTTCCAATCCAGCTCTCTGTTATGGCCTGGAAAAGCACTGGAAAATGGCCCAAGTCCTTGGACCCTTGCACCTGTTGTGGGAGACCTGGAAGAAGCTCCTGGTTCCTGGCTCTGGATTGGCACAGCTCCAGTCATTGTGGCCAATCGGGAAGTGAACCAGCAGATGGAACACCTCTCTCTCTCCCCCTGCCTCTCTTCTCTGTGTAACTCTGACATTCAAACAAATAATCTTTTTAAAAAAAATAACCAAATGAACAGTTCACTACCCATATCCAGCCTCAGAAGCAGAGCATCAGTATTACTTTGTGAACCCCCCACCCCAAAGCAGCCACTCTCTTGAAGTTTTCCACTACTTTACTTTTCTCCAGTATTAAATTTTCATTTAACTTACCTCACCTATTTCATTTCTGGGGAAATCAAGAAAATGTTCGTGGTGAAGTAAGGTTTGAACTTGAGTTTTAAAGAATAAATATTTACTAGGTAAAAGCAGGGGGAAATTCTTCTAATCCCAAACAGGGAAAAGACATTGTCAGAGGGCACAGGTGAGAAAGCTGAATAAAGCCAGCAGCTCCAAGTACAGCTGGCACATAAAGTCCAGAGATGAGGTAGGAAAAGTAGATGGAGACCAAACTCTCAGAAAATGGAATGAAGTAGAGATCTGCTTTATTGTTGCTACATCCATGCCCTTTAACAGCATACCCCATTGTACATGGACTTCGGACTTGGGATACATGACTTCCTTTGGCTAACAGGCGAGGAGCAAATCTGATGGACTGTACCCGTCTACTGGATCTCCCTTGCAGCTTTTTCCTTTGCCATGAGAAGGGCTCTCCATAGCTTGTAGCAAAGTGAGCAATCACACAATCAAGCAGTCCCAGCTGAAGTTGTCCTAAACCGGCTAAAAGAATGTGACTCCCAGGGGTAATGAATGAGCTCAGCCAAAACCAAAGAATTACCCAGGCTCATGAGCAAATAAATGTTTATGATCATTCCACTGAGGTTCTGTGGGTGTTTGTAACAGAATTAACAGATAACTGAAAGAGGGACTGAAGGTAACCATACAGTTCAAGCAGAGGTGTTATATGGACAAATAAGTTTTTAAGGACCGTATTGAAAAATAAACAATGGATCTGGGTATCAACAATGAAGGCAAAAAAGTTGTGGGTTTTTTTGTTGTTGTTTGTTTTAGATTTGGTTATTTATATGAGAGAGAGAGAGAGAGAGAAAGAGAAAGAAAAATCAAATCTTCCATCTGCTGGTTCACTCCCCCAAATAGTCACTACAGTCCAGGCTGGGCAAAAACAAAGCCAGGAGCCAGGACCTCCATCAGCATCTCCCACGCAGGTGGAAGGGGCCCATGCACTTGGGCCATCATCTACTGCCTTCCCAGACACATTATCAGGAAGCTGGATGAGAAGAAAAGCAGCCAGTACTTGATTCGGCCCTCTGATATGGGATGCCAGTATCACAAGCAACAGCCAGCCCTAACAAACAATTTAAGAAATCACAAAGCTGGAAACAGTGCCAAAAGGAAGAGAGGAAAAGAACCTGGGAATGTAGCACTGGCTGCCCAGCCAGGGAATTACGCACGAATTCAGACACTCAAGGGAGAGGAGGCAGCATGTGAAAATGAGCCCTAGGCTGACTCCAAGAACAATTACGGATATAATCAGTTTAGATTTAAAATAGTTTAGGAGGTATAAAATACATATTTTAAGATGTTTTTATTGATAATAATCATTTCAGAAAACAATACTTTAATACTGAAAAGGGATAGTCATTTTTACATACTTTTGCCAGTGGTAAGTAAAGAAATCAGAATTTCAAGATATCTTTGAAAAAAAGTAGCCAAATAATTACGTGCAGGAGAACAAAACAGGCAAGCAGGAACCAGATTCCTAGGATTACAGTCACAGCATCAGTTCTTCTGAGGTGGACTTTCAAGAGCAAATTCATTGAGTTTTAAATCAGATCTTTTAGCTTCCTTTTCATTCATGACTTCTACTGTTTTGGTATGGCTTATTTTTCACTTTATAATCTAAAAGAGCTTAGAAGGAGGATAAGGTTAAAAAAAAGCTCTACAGGGGCCGGCACTGTGGCTTAGCGGGTAAAGCTGCCGCCTGCAGTGCCGGCATCCCATAGACGCCAGTTCGTGTCCCGGCTGCTCCACTTCTGATCCAGCTCTCTGCTGTGGCCTGGGAAAGCAGTGGAGGATGGCCCAAATCCTCGGGCCGCTGCACCTGGACAAGCTCCTGGCTCCTGGCTTCGGACTGGCACAGCTGCAGCCCTTGTGGCTACCTGGGGAGTGAACCAGCGGATGGAAGACCTCTCTCTCTTTCTCTCTCTCTCTGCCTCTCCATCTCTCTGTGTAACTCTGACTTTCAAGTAAATAAATAAATCTTAAAAAAAAAAGTTCTACAAAGAATTGAAAAAACAGAAGAATACTTTATCTTAGCATATATTTATGTGCATGTTTAATTCAAAGCCATAAGCCTAAGCCATCTTACCATGAAGTAAGCATACAAATACACAGTTTATATTAAAAATATCATTTATGAAAATTGCCAAAATAATGAGGCAGCGAGAGGTCAGAACATCAGAAGTATTTTTTTCCAAAGGAAATAAAAATAATAGAGGGGACAAGGATGTGAAAATAGATAGATATAGGGTTCTATTTCTGGGCTAAAGCAGCTTAAAAATTAAAAGATATAAAAATAGCTATTTCTACTTAGATTTGCTTGTATTCTAGTGGTTAAAAAAATTAGGTAGAGAAGCTGAAATCCAAGAGTACTTACACCAAACTTGCCGACCACAAGTTGTGTTGATACCACTACTGACAGACATTAGAGAAGAATACAATCACAACAGGAGCAGTGCACACCCGTGCCCCTGGGGTAACAGTGGGCTAACGTGCCCAAGAACTTGCCTCTTTCTCAGTGTCCCTGGAGATACATGTCCACTGGTTCTCCTTCACACTGTATGCCCAGAAGTCGGCCAGGTCTTGTGTGCCATCCCAGCCACCAAACAAATAAACAGTCTCTGTAGAAGTCAGAAAAACATGTGTAAAAAATAAAATTTAGGAGAAACTAAGCAATGGCAACCAGACATTGCCAGTTGTTTCCACAATCATTTGGGAAGTACACCTAAACAAATTTTAAAAAGAAGTTTTTAAACTGGTAACTTAGCAGTATTTCCTATCCATGAGAAACCGGAAATGTTGCTGCAGAATCACTGTTTGGAGCAATCTATAAAACTATGGATGATTAGGAAGTGCTTCCCAAGATTCTAATTCCGAGGTCTTCAGTTTGTATTTTTTAAATCTCTCAAGTGAATCTGATGTTAAGCCAGTTAAGGAATTTGTGTTAAAACATGAAAAGTTTACATTTTTAGCTTCTTAACAATATATATTTTACTACCAGAGACCTAGGTAATTTTTTTTTACTCAGAATGTAATAAAGAAAAACCCCAGAAGAATACACAGACTAAGATAACACACAGACATCTAGCTGTTTTTGAAAAACTGTTACATTAAAGGTGGTTTTTTCTCTATTGCAACACTGAAAACAATGTTTAAAAGTAGCTATAGGGGCTAGAGCTGTTGTGCAGCAGGTAAAGCTGCCGTCTGCAGCGCCAACATCCCGTATGGGTGTTGGTTTGAGTCCCAGCTGCTCCACTTCCGATCCAGCTCTCTGCTATGGCTTGGGACAGCAGTAGAAGGCCCAAGTGCTTGGGTCCTGCACCCATGTGCGAGACCAGGAAGAATCTCCTGGCCCCTGGCTCTGGGCAGCTCTGGCCCTTGCAGCCAATTGGGGAGTGAACCAGCGGATGGAAGACTCTCTCTCTCTCTCTCTCTCTCTCTGTAATTCTGCCTTTCAAATAAAATAAATAAAACTTTAAACAAAAAAATAACTGTAGGTTAAAGTTAGACATTTTAAGAATCAAGTGATGTTTAACTTTGCTATTTCCAATAAAGGTGGTGAAATTTTTCTAAATATATTGTGGTACTCCTCAAAAAGTAACCTCTGTGTAACTGTAGGTATCGAGATTTTAGTTATTTTTGACTCCAAAATACCTATTACAGTTATGAATTCTCTTTATCACTGTGACAAAACTGATTTCTGTCTCTGTGAATAATGAGCATTTACACTAACATTTTACCTCATAGATCCTTCTTCACACAACTGCAGTGCCTCCCTCTCCTTCAAGCATTTTCCTCCTTTACCAAATGTCTTATGCCTATTGGTTATGTAAGCTCAGCTATTTTTTTTTTTAAGTTAACAATACAGGAAAACTTAGGAAGCCATCTACTCTCTAAATGGCACGATCTAGGCCTCATATGTTAAGAGCGTCATGTAATCCCGTATCATGAAAGGCTACGGTTCAAGTGCACCTGGAAGCAGTGTGCCACATTTAAGGAACTTCTTGTCTTTCACAGTTGGGCTGTCTTCTCAGATTCTTGTCATATTTTCAGACAATCTCAAACTCTAAGTGAATTTTCTAAAGGAAACACTCGTTCTCTGCCCCAACAATCTGGAGGAGTCACAACGCTTCTGTGCTCTGGGTGAGGGGAGCCCACTCGAACAGCACTGAGGTCTAGTGCTACCTGGCCGAGCAGACACACACCATGTGACCTCCTGGAGTCTTAGTTTTCTCACTGCTTGAGCTTCTTCAAATACAAAATACGTGAAATCATTCTCAAGGCTGTCAAACATGACCAACATTCCTACCTTAACATGCACAAAACACACCATCTACCACAACAAGTATCACGGATGCAATAAAAACAGCATTGCTCTGATTCCATGCCTCATTCAGTACGCAGAACATTGTTGAAACCGTACAAATGTGAAATAGCAGCAATTATTTTAAACTACTAAACGTTGTCACATTTCACAACTACAGAACAACGCATTGTCATTAGTGAAGTAATATTCTGTTTCCAAAATGGCACAAAGTTACATCCAGACATTGACAACTTTATAGAAAAAGAAATTAAAGAATTTTCATCTGGCTTAAAAATTATCTGCCAAGGCCTCACTATAAAGGCAATTAACACTTAGATTCCGATGCCTGGAGAGAGACAGTATATAACTAAAACAGCAATAGCAATTGACCTTTTGTTTTATAGTGTCTCTGGGCACCCTCTGGATAAGGTTACCTTGGTTCATTAACTTTAATAACCCTTCCTCAGGGGCTCTGGGTTCTCAATGTTCTTTCTGAAAAGCAGGTCTCTTTGTACAAAAAAATTCTCACAGCAAAGAAAACCCACATTTCCACAACAGCCTCATTGATAGCTGAGCAAAATAAAATCTGGCGCAGAGCAAGCTTCTCAATGGAATTAAGCCAAGATGTCATTTCTGTCCATAAAAGCTCTGCAGTCTCAGTTGAAGTTTAATAGTAAAATTAAATGAATCAAATGGACCTACTGACGAACTCGGATTAAAATACACAGCAAAAAGGGGGGAGGGGGGCAAAAAAAGTTTGATTAAATCATCTATTTAATTCTCTTGGAGATAAATTATTGTCTAGAAATAAATACCACCAAAAGCATTATTTGATGCGTAAGTCTGAGAATTATGGAAACAGCTGGGAAGAAAGCATTCATCTCTGGGCAGGGTAACAGACTTGTTTACTGGAAGCCCTTTCGGCCCAGGTTCTGTAACAATTCAGATACATCCTGGGGCAGTATGATCCCCCTCAAACTTTTTTTTTTTTTTTTTTTTTTTAAACAGAGCCTGGGTTTTACTGTCTGCATTTCTCCCGGCACTGAAGGGAATGTTTATTCAATATTTTTGAGTACTAATCTGAATTTGGTAACACACTTTAAAGAGAAGAAGAAATAAAACAGAGAATCAATCCTCAAAGAGCTTACAATCTAGTCAGGAATATAAAACAGGAACCTAGATTACCATCACTCAGGGTAGACTAGGGATCAACACGCAGGGAGAAGCAGCAGAGGGCAGGCAGTACACCTGGCTGAGGGCTCAGGAAAGGTTCGTGGGGACAGTGGTATTTGCTCCATGCATCAGAGAGCAGCTCTGTGTTCTGGGAGGCAGAATAGAGGACAGAAAAGAAGCCTTTTCAAGCAGAATAGAAAGAATAACAGAAGTACAGAGACACAAAAATACACCAGAGGTATTTTAAAGGTCAGGTTCATTTCACTACAATCCTGGCTGTATCATACAGCTATAGCAGCGTGTTAAATTCCTTAACCAGAGGTGTCCTGATCTCTAAAATGGGATCCAGCACTTATCGCATAAAGTGTCTATGAGAATTAAGTAATGGATGTAATGGATGCAAAGCAGTTCAACTGTGTGATAAATAAATTCACTGTCTGACATAAAACATAGTAGGTAGTAGCTGAAGATTTTTAAAGATTTTTTTATTTATTTGGAAGTCAGAGTTACAGAGACAGAAGGGGGGGGGAGAGAGAGACAGAGAGAGAGAGAGAGAGAGATCGATCTTCCACCTACTGGTTCACTCCCCAAATGGCCAAAACAGGCAGGGCGAGGCCAGGCTAAAGCCAGGAGCTTCTTCCCAGCCTCCCATGTGGATGAGGGGCGCAAGGACTTGGGCCATCTTCTACTGCTTTCCTAGGCCTTAGCAGAGAGCTAGATCAGAAGAGGAGCAGCCAGGACTAGAACAGGCAACCACATGGGATGCCGGCACTTCAGGCCAGGGCTTTAACCCCCTGCACTACAGCGCTGGCCCCACCATTAAATTTTAAGATCAGGGCTTTGAACTTGACTCCACAAAGAATTTAAGCACAGGTACAACAAGGTAAGATAGGAACTGTTAACAAACAGAGCTGACTAATAAGGAGGAGTTAATGAATGAGGGGGATTACAGATAAAGTAGCTGATAATAGCTTGTGTTCAAAATGTCAGACCATTTCCTCTTAGACACTAACTCAATCAATCTTGTCATTACTCATGAGAGAGACGACCACAAAAATAAAAGTCAACTATATTCTTTGGTACTGAGTATGCATCAACTTGGTACCAGTACCAAATAAACTCTAGAGCTCTTACTCACAGTAGCACCAATTTACACATCTTATACACATAGAAAAAAAAAATCAAAAGACATTGGTGTTCAGACCATTCAACACACTGAAGCAGGCTTTTTATTTTAAGTGCTCAACTTCAATCCCCACAGCTCTACTCTGGTTCTTAGGAGTGAAGTCCGATCATGCTTGCTGCACAACTCTCCACAAGATGGCACACTGTTCCCATGACTAAATCAGCTCCCCAGTTGGCAGCTGTGCAGAACTCACATCACATACACTGAGCTGATCGACAAAATTCATGCATCAAAAAAAAGGTAGGAAAAGGAAGGCTGGGGAAGGAAGTTGGTTTAATTCTTGGTTTAACTAGACACCAAGAGAAAAACAAGTGAAATATAAAAATAGGTTTTTAAGAAACATAAATTTACTTTCAAGATAAAAAAATGAAATTCTGTGAGGACATTTAGATTAAGAACTTAAATCTTTCAAAAGTGCTGTTTACTAAGACCCTAAACTGAATAAGAGTTTTTGAAGGGAATGCATTAGATACGAAAAGGTATTTTATATGTGCCCAGCTTTCTTTCTTAAACCATTCCCTTAACTATTATGATCCAGGAGATTATCAGCAGGATTCATCCACTTTCTATGTAAAGCTACAATTACAACACTCCAGAGACTGAGCGCTAGGGTAAGCATGTGGCTACCTCCTTTGCTAAAAGGTGTTATTTTATACCTGTGATGATACACCTTGTGTTCTTTATTTATTTCAGAATTCCTTTCTGAAAACTGCATGAATGAAGAACAGCCATATAATATGTAGCTTCAGAAATATAGTCACATGAGGGCCGGCGCCGTGGCTCAACAGGCTAATCCTCCGCCTTGCGGCGCCGGCACACCAAGTTCTAGTCCCGGTCGGGGCGCCGGATTCTGTCCCAGTTGCCCCTCTTCCAGGCCAGCCCTCTGCTATGGCCCAGGAGTGCAGTGGAGGATGGCCCAAGTGCTTGGGCCCTGCACCCCATGGGAGACCAGGAAAAAGCACCTGGCACCTGGCTCCTGCCATCGGATGAGCGCGGTGCGCCAGCCGCAGCGCGCGGTCCGTGGCAGCCATTGGAGGGTGAACCAATGGCAAAGGAACACCTTTCTCTCTGTCTCTCTCACTGTCCACTCTGCCTGTCAAAAAAAACAAAATAAAACAAACAAACAAAAAAAGAAATATAGTCACATGAATACATCTGTGATTAACAACCAAAACCCATTTCTACCAAAAGTTGCTTTTTTCTTTAAGGAATATCAATGAAAATCAAATGTGGCACCACATGTAAAAACAAATGAAAGTACTTTTATGCAACTGCTACAGAATAAAGGTTCAGATTTCAAAAAAAGGGATGTCCTAGGAGACAAGCATCTCCCATCAGCCTCTCCTGAAGATACCTGAGTCCTAGTACCTGTTCTGATCGAGAGAGGAAAAGGTTTGTATTGTAGGTTCTCAAAATTTAATGATTGTTCCACAATAAAGAACAGCTTCATACAGTGGACATTTACATTTCTAACACTGAAAGCAAATTAATATGCCTTTTCTCTTCCTTTGCACCTTATTTCACCCAGAATTGAAACCCAACTCACAGTTGAAGACTGTGGGGAAGTATCAGATACAGGAATTACAATCAATAAAACCAATACATAAATTCAGTAAGGCAGAATACATTCCTTCTCTACTATAGCATGTATAGTACAATTTCCTTAGGAAGAACACTTTGAAAAGTAAATAGTAAAATTATCCCCTCAGGAACATTTACGGTCACTCTATCCTTACGGCTGGTAGCAACATGAAAAACAAAACTTCAAAACTCTCCCACCTGCTGGTTCACTCTTCGAATGCCCTCCACAGGGGACAGTACTGCAGCATAGTGGGTAAAGCCACCAGCTGCAACACTAGCATCCCCTACGGGCACTGGTCAAGTCCTGGCTGCTCCACTTCTGATCCAGCTCCCTGCTAATGGCCTGAGGAAAGCAGCACAACATGACCATGTGTTCAGGCCCACACCAGCATGTGAAAGACCCAGACGGAGCGCCTGGTTTCAGCTTTGCCCAGAGCTGACCATCGGTGGATTGAACCAGCATATACATTGACTGGGGTTGGTGTTGTGGCATGCCATAGGTTAAGTTGCAGTCTGTGATGTGGACATCTCATATGTGCACCAATTTGAGTCCCAGTTGCTCCAGTTCCGACCCAGCTCCTTGCTAATGCGCCTGGGAAAGCAGGAGAGGAGGTCTCAAGTCCTTGGGCCTAGGCACCCACCTGGGAGAACCAGATGGAGCTTCTGGCTCTGGACTGGCCCAGGCCCAGCCCCAGCCATTGGCAGCCATTTGGGGGTGAACCAACAGATGGAGAATCTCTCTTTCTGTCTCTCCCTAACTCTGCCTTTCAAATAAAATAAATAAAATAAAGATATTCTGATTGATTTGACAGGCAGAGTGACAGAGAGAGAGAAGCTGAGACAAAGAGATCTTCCACCCAATAGTTCACTCCCTAAATGCAGTGAACAGCCAGGACTGGGAGAGGCCAAGACCAGGCCCCAGGAACTCCATTCTGGTTTCATACGTGGGTGGCAGAGACCAAACACTCGGGCCATCATCTGCTGCCTCCCAGGTACATGTGCAGGAAGCTGGATCAGACACTCTCACGGGATGCAGGCATCCCAAGCAGCAGCTTAACCCACGACTATAACACCTGCTTCGGTCAACAACATTCTTAAGTATGTTTAATACTGCTTCTTAACAGCTTAGCTAGGCTTCCATCAATTAGGACAGTGCATGCGTTTTTAAAAGATGGAACGGGGTTGGAATACAGGCACAAGATAAACTGCAACCTGCAACGCCAGCATACCAAATCGAAGTGCCGTTCAAGTCCCTGCTGCTCCACTTTCAACCCTGTTCCATGCTAATGCACCTGGGAAAGCAGCAGATGATGGTCAAAGTAGTTGGGTCCTAGCTACCTACATGAGAAACCCAAAGGGTTCCTGCCTCCTAGCTTCCACACTGACCAGTCCCTACTCTTGCAGCCATTGGGAGAGTGAATCAGCAGAGGGAAGCGCGCACGCTCCGGCTCACTCTTTTTCTCTGTAATGTTCCCCTTCAAATAAATAAACATATTTTTAATAAATTAAAGACGGAACAAATTTAACAAAATAAAAGTGGTCTATACATGAATTATTGTTCCCCTCAATGCTGCTTTTCAACTTTTTAAAATAGTTTTTAAAAATTTTTAATTGTTGGGGACTGGCACGGTGGTGCAGTAGGTAAAGCTGCTTGCCTGTAGTGCCAGAATCCAATACGGGCACTGGTTTGAGTTCCGGCTGCTCCACTTCCAATCCAGCTCCTTGCTAACGTGCCTGGGAAAGCAGTGGAAGATGGCCCAAGTCCTTGGGCCCCTGCACCCACGTGGGAGACGTGGAAGAAGCTCCAGGTTCCTGGCTTTGGGTGGGCCCATTTCTGGCTCTTGTGGCCATCTGGCAAGTGAACCAGGAGGTGGAAGACCTTTCTTTTTCTTTTTTTAAATATTTACTTGAAAGGCAGAGTTAAAAAGAGAGAGAGACAAGAAGAGGTAGAGAGAGAGAGGTCTTCTATCTGCTGGCTCACTCCCCAAATGGCTGCAACAACTGGAGTTGTACCAATCCGAAGCCAGGAGTTTCTTCCAGGTCTCCCATGTGGGTACAGGGGCCCAAGGACTTGGGCCATCTTCCATTGCTTTCCCAGGCCACAGCAGAGAGCTGCATCAGAAGTGGAGCAGCCAGGACTCAAATCAAAGCCCACATGGGATGCTAGCACTGCAGGCGGGGGCTTCACCTGCCATGCCACAGCGCTGGCCCCAAGGAAAACCTTTCTTTCTCTGTCTCTTCCTCATTGTAAATCTGCCTTTACATAAATAAATAAATCTTACAAAAATATTTTAATTGTCTTAAAATATTCCCATTGTGTTGTGAACTCAAGAGGCTTCCATAGCCCTGGCAGCTTATGATAAGAGCCTCAGGTGATTACTGATGTCAAATAAGAATGTCAATTATTAAATCAACAACAGGAGACACTGTGCACCTACTCCCCATGTAGGATCTTCTGTCCTTAATGTTTTGTACTATGCGAATTAACAGTAAAACTACTACCCAAACAGTACTTTATACTTTGTGTATGTATGTGGGTGCAAACTTTTGAAATCTTTACTTAGTATATACTAAGTTAATCTTCTCCATATAAAGATAATCAAAAATGAATCTTGATGAAGAATGGGATGGGAGAGAGAGTGGGAGATGTGATGGTTGTGGGTGGGAGGGAGGTTATAGGGGGAAAAGCTGCTATAATCCAAAAGTTATACTTTGGAAATTTATATTTATTAAATAAAGTTGAAAAAATGAATATTCATAAAAATATTCCCATAGTGAAATTTTATCAATAAAAACATTCTTGGCTTATATAAAATTTTCTCAGTATAACTAATCACTACATTTATATTAGTATATTCAATAGGCATATTACATAAATAATACATATCTTATATGTGAAATTCATTATTTCGCTTATATCTCAAAACAACTTAGTTGATTCTTCTCATTTTAGCAATATGACTCATTCAAACAAAAGTCCACAGAGGAATTAGTATTCAACACCAGATATGCTAGACGCACACTCCCACCACGCTCACAAACTCAACAGCTGACCACAATATTTGGCTATTATATCATAAGAACAGGCTATAAAATGTTCTTTCAAAGATCTGTGATTAATACAATCTCTTTGGAGATGACTGAGATCATCCTCCTTGCAACAGCAATACAAGGGTTCTGGTATCATCTACTTGGTTAAGTAAATATAGCAAAAGCGCCTCAGTAAAGCATGATGCTAACAGTCGGATAAAAGAAACAGAAGGATTTTTAGAGAGAAAAATCCCATGACCTCATGTGTATACTAGATTCTGCTCTCATGCTCAAATTAAGGTGAGAGAGCACCAAATACAATGCTAAAGAATGCCATGTTTTAAATAACATTTAGCTTTTTTTTGATAGGCAGAATGGACAGTGAGAGAGACAGAGACAGAGAGACGGAGAGAAAGGTCTTCCTGTTGCCGTTTGTTCACCCTCCAATGGCTGCTGCAGCTGGCGCGCTGCTGCCGCGACCAGCGCGCTGCAGCCGACGCACCGCGCTGATCTGAAGCCAGGAGCCAGGTGCTTCTCCTGGTCTCCCATGGGGTGCAGGGCCCAAGCACTTGGACCATCCTCCACTGCACTCCAGGGCCACAGCAGAGAGCTGTACTGCAAGAGGGGCAACTGGGACAGAATCCGGCGCCCCGACTGGACTAGAACCCGGTGTGCTGGCGCTGCAAGGCAGAGGATTAGCCTGTTGAGCCATGGCGCCGGCCATAACATTTAGCTTTTAACTAGATCTCAAAGTCATGATTAGCTACTGCTCTTAGAAGCACAGTCTAAAAGTACAAAAGCTATCAATTCATAAGAAAAATTAATCAGTTAGAATAAGATCAACAAAACAAGGGCCTGAACTGTGGCATAGCAGGTAAAGCCACTACCTGCGGTGCCGGAGTCCCATAGGGGCACTGGTTCTAGTCCCGGCTGCTCCACTTCTGATCCAGCTCTCTGCTATGGCCTGGGAAAGCAGTAGAGGATGGTCCGAGTCCTTTGGGCCCCTGTACCTGATTGGGAAACCTGGAGGAGGCTCCAGGCTCCTGACTTCGGATTGGTGCAGCTCCAGCCATTGCGGCCAATTGGGGAGTGAACCAGCTGATGGAAGACCTCCCTTTGTCTCTGCCTCTCCTTCTCTTTGTGCAACTCCAATTTTCAAATAAATAAATAAACCTTTAAAAAAAAAAGATCAACAAAACAGATTTGTCTCAGAAAAATACTAGCATATTACCATAACAAATGACATCATGGCATGATCTATTTATCAAGGTTTACAGTAATATCTGACCATATTTTCCAAGTAAATTTTTTATTTTCACTTGAAGAAAAATGATTTTAATTTCTATTTAATTCAACAAATATTTAATGTGTATCAAGTACATACTGGCTTTATGGTCATAAAAACAAGTAAGGTAAGATTCCTTGCCCTTTCTCCCTCAATGAGGCCATTAATGCTGGAGAGTGGAATAGACAGGAAAGGTATACAGAACAACTACACAAGCAACTAAAACAATATGGAGGGGCCGGTGCTGTGGTGCAGCAAGTTAAAGCCTCGGCCTGAAGCGCCCGCATCCCTTATGGGTGCTGGGTCTAGTTCCGGCAGCTCCTCTTCTGATCCAGCTCTCTGCTATGGCCTGGGAACACAATGAAGGATGGCCCAATTGCTTGGGCCCCTGCACCCCTATGGGAGACCCGGAAAAAGCTCCTGGCTCCTGGCTTCAGATCAGCTCAGCTCTGGCTGTTGCAGCCATTTGGGGAGTGAATCAGTGGATGGAAGATCTCTATCTCTGCCTCTCTCTGTAACTCTTTCAAATAAATAAAATAATTTTAAAAAATCACAACAATGTGGAAATTACTGTAGTAGAAATAACAGTATGAGCAAAATGTTATGTAAACGTAAGGATGCAAGGTCTATTCTGCCTGGGCTTTCTCCTGAACCACAACGTAAAACAGCCAAGGGCTCCCTTGACATACATACTTGGATGTCTAACTGGCATCTCAAACGTCTCTGAAACCAAGTTGCTAATTTGATAACCCCATCAATCTGACCCTATTGTTATACACATGTTAAAGAATCACTACACTATTTTTCTAATTGCACAGGTCAAAATTTTCAGAGTAATCCTCAACTGCTTTTCTCACAACCTACATCCAATCCACAAGCAAATCCTGTCAGGTCCATAAGCTTTCTTCAAAATGCATCCCAAATCGGAGCAATTCTTAACACTACTATCAATCAGTCTCATGTAAGTCAACTTTCTCACCACTTCTTAGGGGAGCAATAGCTTCCTTAAAGGGCTCTCTGCTTCTGCACTTGACTCAAGTTGTTTTGCTAAAATGCAAAGTCAGTTCACAACAATTCTCAAAAGCCAACACTGGCTTCCCATCTCTCTGAACAGAGCTGAAGTCCTGAACCAAGCACTGTGAGGCTCCAACAGTCCAGACTGTTATCCAGAACACCGTTCCTTGTTCCTCTCTGCTCCGAGACACCCCAGTCCTCAGAACCTCCCCTGCTTCCACTCTGCTTCAACTCGGACCTCACATCTAGCCGTCTGACAAATTTCTACCGAAAATAAATAAATAAAAATCAACTCCCAAATCAATTTTAGTAGAGCAAACTTCTAGACTGTGATGGGGAAAGAGAGTTCTGACACAAAGTGTTGTCAATCTGCCACCCTGCTGGCTCCACCACCAGCTACCTCTTCTTGTGTTCCCTTTCTCTGATTCTAATAAGCAATCCTTCTCCTTAGTACTACAAAAATAGTTCTTTCAACAACCAGATGTCCTCTGTATTTTACTTTGTACCCAAAAGCATCTTCAGAAATAAACACAGTTCTCTTCCTAAAAAGAACACTGCGAATAAAATTTTCTCCAAATTTGAATACATAAAATCATAGAATTTTTTGCCAATATATTCTAAAGAAGAAAATTTTAAAGCACTGGTAATTGTTCTACCAGACACAGCTAAAGTCAGTATTCTAGTTTGTGTCCTTCTGGTTTTCCCATGTAGAGTCAACAATAAATTTTAAAAGGAGGGGCCAGTGCTATGGTGTAGTGGGTGTGGCCACCGCCTGCAGTGCTAGCATCCCATATGGGCACAGGTTCAAGTCCCAGCTGCTCCACTTCTGATCCAGCTTTCCGCTATGGCCTGGAAAAGCAGTGGAAGATGGCCCAAGTCCTTGAGCCCCTGCACCTGCGTGGGAGACCCTGAGGAAGCTCCTGGCTTTTTTTGGGTGCAGCTCCAGCCATTGCATCCAATTGGGCAGTAAACCAGTGGATGGAAGACCTGCCTTCCTCCCTCCCTCCCTCCTTCCCTTTCTTCTCTCTGCTTCTCCTTCTTTCTCAGTGCAACTCCAAATTTCAAGTAAATAACCAATTTTATTCCAATTCCTGATCAAGATATCAAAATGGGGATGAGAGGTCTCAGACAGCATCTTCTGTGAAACATTTTCTAACTAAAAATTTTTTTTAAAAAAAAGAAAAAATTCCACATCAAGATGTTTATACACCATGTCTATTACTCACCCCAAGGATTATTTGAATCTAGTAAACTTCTTTCAACTTTAATGTTCATATATAGCTACCACTGTTTCCACATTACAAGTGGCAATGGTGAATATACTGAAAATCAATCCCAACTGAGTTCTGGACAATTTTATGTTAAGTGACCACCGTAATTATTTTGTTATATATACTGTTTTAGTGCCTTTTAAAGCCTGAAAATCTAGTTTTGTAGTTACTCATGACCTAAATAAAGATGCAGTATTCAGAAAGTTAAGAAAAGCAAGGGGAGAAAGGAAGAAAGAAAGGGTATTCAAACAGGTACAAAACAGCTTAAAATAAATTATCACTCTACAAACAGGAAGAGCGTAAATTTTCTATGCTGGAAATATCTGCTTAAAAACACATTCCCAAGGGTAGGCACTGTGGCAAGGCGAGGTGAGTTAAGCTGTCACTTGGGATGTCGACATCCCATTTTGGAATATGTATAGCAACGGGAATGCTAAGCTAAGTCCCAGCTACTCTGTACTTCAGATCCAGCTTCCTACTAATGCACTTAGGAGGGAGCAGATGAGGGCCTAGGTGTTTGGGTTCCTGCCACTCAAGTGGGAGAACCAGACTGAGTTCTCGGCTCTTGGTTCTAGTCTGGCCCAGCCCTGGCCGTTCAGGCATGTGGGGAATAAAGCAAAGAATGGAAACTATTCTCTCTTTCTACCTCCCTTCTCTGTAGCTCTGTCTTTCAAACAAATCTTTAAAAAGTGTGTGTGTGTGTGTGTGTTTCTATAAAACAGTACCAATCCTGAAGTATGGATACATGAAAATTTGTCACTGTAGATGTTTCCTAACCTATAATAAATCCTTAGCAGCCATAAGAAAGATTATTCCTTTAAAGTTCTTATTTATAGTAAAATCCTGTGACTACAATAGTCATTTCCACTACGCTTTCTTATAATTATTATTTCTTCAGTAAATAAATGTTACTCAATTCTCTTTACTCAAATATTTTAAAGATTTATCCATATATCTATTTTAAAGGCCGATCTGAAAACTAGCTTCTAATTGTCGATGTCCTTACCTACGCTGAGTTCTGTCATTATATTTTGTCTATCATTCAGATATTATTTTCCATCTTAAATGTGACAGATTATAAAATTTTTTTCACATTTTTACATATGAGATTTTACCTATCATGTATGACACATCTCCTATAATCAACACATTAATAAGCCCTATGAAATTCCTTCTGCATGCAGACAAAATGAGCCTTAAATGTTAAAAGTAAACCACATTATTTTTATAGTTAAGGAAAGTGAACTTTGCTTAAAAAACTTAAGGACATTTTCAAATAAATACTCTCAGTTAGTATATTATCAGCATATTGAGGACTGAATAATATTTCCCTGCTAAGACTGAGGGGGATAATGAGAAGCATTACAACTTCTGTTCCCATGTTCCAGAGGGAGAAGTTAATGCAGTCAATCTCACACGAGTCTCCGTCTTTTAACAGAGCATTTTTCTGAATAAAAGACCTTGTACATAAATCTGATTCTTCAATAAAGAGGGTATACATATTGAACTCTCAGGTAGACTGAAAAGGGATGCTCAAGACTCAGGCTGACTCGAGCAAATCTGCATAGGACAGAGGGTGTCTGGAGGCAGGAGCCACGATGAGGAAAGCAAATTTGAAGTGAACTTGTCCAAAGAGACTGGAACAATGCTCTCAAACCAGCTCAGAGGTTACTATGCAAATTCGGTAGTTGATTTTAAAGAAAAAATTATGCTGTCCTCGTTACTTCTAAAAGTCTTACAAAAATACATTTATGCCAAGATTCAGTACCCGCATTGTATAATAACTTTTACTGGCAATTACTCTATGAGTCTACAAAGTCAAGTTCTTTAATTCCCAAAGTGCTGTGAGTCAGTGTGACACAGTAACAGAACCAAGGCAGGAATCTACAACTCTTAGAAAGATGAAAATACTACTTGCGTGTGTATTGCCATCCCATGCAGTGAGGTTTTCTAAAATCAAGAACATAATGACCTTACTTCGTAATATTATTTGTTTTCAAAATGCTGTCTTGAAAACTGTGAATTTGGCATTAAGCTCTGAAATAATGGTATTGAAGTTGTCATAAGCAACAGAAACATAAGAAAATTTTTGTTGTCAAACTTCCTGGGAACAAAGTTTAAAAATCAGTCACACACACACACACACACACACACACACACACATACCACATTTATAATCTTTTTAAATGTTCAGCAATTAGTGAACAAATCAACACTTAGCTACTTAATTTTTGATATTCTCTAAAATATTTTTATTTTAATAACTCCTATATTACTATATTAAAATATAAATGCACTGAACAGAAATCCTCTAGTTTTTCATGCTAATACAACTCAAATAAACTACATGTATGCAAAGTCAAGCACACGCACACATGCGGAAGGTTGCACATTGTATTTACTTTCAGTGACCTAGTTTTATTTGTGTAACACTGCCTGGCTTGGGTTATACCTATGGCCAATGCTTATTTTCTTTGTTACTGGGTTGTACCCAACAACATTTAACCTTTGTAGTGAATGAAAAAAAGGAAAATCATGTTTATCTGATTTTTAAAGGAGGTAATTTTTAAAGATGTTCTTTCTTATTGCTAGTGTTACTCACCTGTTTGAACATCAATAACCATCTGATGGCCCCCTCTCATTCCTGGTCGGTTATCTTCTCCATCACCTGAAGAGAAACAAGTTCTTTTAAAGAACTAACAAATAACAACAGCAAATCCAGAATGACTTTATTCAGAAGGCTGTAATGAGTATAAGTTGAGCATGCCTTTCCAAACTAGGAATCCAAATCTTTTCAATGCGGACAAGACACTCAAAAGGTTTCAGAAGTGTGGAACATTCTAGACTTCAGATCTGGCATGCTTAACCACTAAATTCTATGTAAATAGTTTGAAATCCAAAAAGCAAACCTCTGAAATGTGAATACACTTTTGACCCCAAACCTTCTGGATAAAGGAAATTCAACCTGTAGTAAAAATCACCCACATTTACATTCTCAAAAACTTTATAAGTAAAAGAAACAATATGACTTGTATCTATATTTATAATAATTATCTAGGAACAATGTGACTTAAATCTGTGTTTTAATAATTACCTTATTCTTTTTTCCAATTGATTTCAAGCTACACTAAGGCAACTGGAAGCTATTTTCATTTTATTTATGATCAATGCCATAAAACAACAAAGACATATGATATTCCACAAAAACATGACAAGAATTTCTAAGTTACCAGAGTGCCAAAGTGAAGGTGGAAAACATTCACAAAATTATATCTCATGTCTACAGAGGGATACTTCAAAATAGCTGAGGAATAATGGATTTAAAAGGTAAGGTTTATTTGGTGCAAAAATATTTTGAAATCTATACACAGTTTTTTTCATAATATATATTTTTCATGAATCTTCTGAAGACTTCTCATTATGGATGGATTTCAAAAAAACTCTGTACCAAAATAAATTTATCTTTGGCCTCTATTTTCCACAAATTTGTTCAAGTATTCTTGTATTTCCTGGGTATAGCTCACAGAGAAGTAAAAAGTTTTAAATTCAGGGGTTGGAATAGTAGGTTAAGCCTTCACCAGTAGCACCGGCATCCCATATGGGCACAGTTCGAGTTCCAGCTGCTGCACTTTGATTCAGCTCTCTGCTGTGGCCTGGGAAACCAGTGGAAGATGGCTCAAGTGCCTGGGCCCCTGCATCCACATGGAAGACCCAGAAGAAGCTCCTGGCTCCTGGCTTCAGATCGGTCTAGTTCCGGCCATGCACTGCAACCATTTGTGGAGTGAACCAGAAAATGGAAGACTCTCCCTCTCCCTCTCATTCTCCAGAAAATGGAAGACTCTCCCTCTCCCTCTCCCACTCCCCATCCTCCTCTCTCTAACTCTCTCAAATAAATAAATAAATAATTCTTTAAAAAAAAGTTTTACAGTTCATAAAACCAGCTACTGAGAACTAAGATGTTATCCAATTTATTTTTTTTTTTAAGATTTATTTATTTGAAAGGCAGAGAGAGAAAGAGGTCTTCCATCTGCTGATTTACTCCCCACTTGGCCACAATAGCCGGAGCTGCGCTGATCTGAAGCCAGGAGCCAGGAGCTTCTTCTGGGTCTCCCACACGGGTGCAGGGGCCCAAGGACTTGGGCCATCCTCCATTGCTTTCCCAGGCCACAGCAGAGAGCTGGATCAGAAGTGGAGCAGCCGGGACTTGAAGCAGTGCCTATATGGGATGTTGGCACCGCATACAGTGGCATACAGCTATGCCACAGCGCCAGCCCTCAAGTTTTATATTAATGATAAATTCCTTATTGTATTAAGCTTGTGTCAATATTTCAGAAATCAGTTCCCACATAAATTTATCCACTATTATTATTTGAACAATACTGAGGAAGCTTAGATTTATTTACTTCTTGGGTGATCCTGTGCCTGTCTAGCCCATGCAGGAGGCTAAGAGGGCATGGCACACCATGCCTCACAGCAAAGACCCTGGTCAGGGGCTCAGCATGCTGAGACTCACATAGGACTCGACTGCTGCCAGGCGGCAGAAGCCCCAGGCACATTTCTCCCACCCCCACTTCCTACTGAGGGACCTTGTGATTGTCATCTAGGTGAATGGCTGCTGGGTGTGGCCCAGACCCATAAGGCGGCTATGAGGGCTATGAGAACTTCAAGCTGATTGGAGAAGTGTAGAGCACCAGTACCTGCTTTATCCTGTGGAATCAGCGTTGCTGCCCTGAGCTAGCTGCTCCCCTCTGCCTGCCCTATACAAGCTTGTGCCTGTGAATAAACGGACATGTTCCCTGAAACTGTCTCCGGGGCTGCTTCTGCAAGAACGCCGTCCCCCACCATCCCGACTGTGGGCCTCGCGGGGGGAGTCTGCGTTACTTTGATTCTCACTTCCTTACAGAGTTTATCAGGCAGTTGTCATACATTCAGGGGCAGGTGTTTAAGTTAAGGCACCCGCCTCCCACATCACAGCACCTAGGTTATTCAACGGGGCTCCGGACTCAGGCTTCCTGCTAATGCAGACCGTGGCAGGTAGGGGTGATGGCGCAAGCGATTTGGTTCCTGTCACTCATGTGGAAGATCTGGACTGAGTTCCCAGCTCCTGACTGCGGCCCAGCCCCAGCCACCGTGAGCACTTGAGGAGTGAACGAGCAGGTGAGAGCTCGCTCGCTTGCTCGCACTCTCTCGCTCTGTTTCTCAGTAAATGCAAGATGTATAATCATTGAAACTTTAAACTTCTAAAGGAGAAGCTATTCAATGTATACTTTACACAAAATCTTATATAAATGAAAATATAACTTCATTTCCATAGTTCAAAAAGTTATATGATTCCAATGTATAACTTGATGTAAAGCAGGAAGCCTAAGGTTTTCCTCATCACTTTCTCGTTCGTTTGAATATATTACCATGCCTAATAAATTTTCCTATATTAATTTTCTCCTGTGAAAAACTGAGACTACCTCTTGTTTTATATATCTTTTTTTTAAAAAACAGATTATTTGTTTGAAAGGCAGAATTACAGAGAGGCAGAGGCAGAGGCAGAAAGAAAGTCTTCCATATGCTGGTTCACTCCCCAAATGGCTGCAATGGCTGGAGCTGGGCTGATCTGAAGCCAGGAGCCAGGAGCTCCTTCCAGGTCTCCCACATGGATGCAGGGGCCCAAGGACTTGGCCACCTTCTACTGCATTCCCAGGCCATAACAACACAGAGCTGGATAGGAGGAGCAGCAGCCAGGTCTCCATCTGGTGCCTATGGGGGGGGGGGGGGCAGCGCTGTAGTGTGGCGGGTAAAGCCACCGCCTTTAGTGCTGGCATTCCACATCTTTTAGTGCCGGCATCCCACATTGGTGCCAGTTCAAGTCCTGGCTGCTTCTCTTCTGCTCTAGCTCTCTGCTATGTCCCAGGAAAGCAGAAGATGACCCAAGTCTTTGAGTCCCTGCAGCCCAGGAGAAAGCTCCTAGCTCCTGGCTTCAAAAGGACCTCTCTCTGTCTCTCTCTCTCCCGCCCCCTCTCTCTGCCTCTCTGTAACTCTGCCTTCAAATAAATAAGTAAATGCTTTAAAAAAAAATTTACCTGGGGCTGGCATTATGGTATGGTGGAATGCAATGGTGGCATCCCATGTTTGTGCTGGTTCCTGTCCTGGCTGCTCCACTTCCAATTAGCTCCCTGCTAATGGCCTGGGAAAAGCCACTGAGGATGTCCCAAGTACTTGGGCCCCTGCTACTCACATAGGAAACCTGGAAGAAACTCCTGGTTCCTGCTTTAGGCCTGGCTCAGCCCCAGCCATTACGACCATCTGGGCAATGAACCAGAGGATGGGAGATCTGTCTCTCCCTCTCTATTACTTTTTCAAATAAATAAATATTTAAAATAAATGAAAATTTTACCTGTACTAATATTTATGCTTATGAACAGTTGATCATAAAGTTCCATAGATTTAAACTAGTCTGCCCCCTCTCTACTTTCCTCATCTCTGTTAGGTTTGGTGAGCAATTCTGCAGAACTTGGGGTTTTTTCAGCCACATATGTATGGTATATGACAAAACACCTGTTACTTTCTACAGTATATCTATAAAGCAGTTTATGATCATGTTCTGTGTGAAAACTATCCAACTTTCTGCTATGGCAGAAAAACAAAAAGATTTCAAAGAAAATTTAATGTCATACTGTCATACACTGACTCTTATAAGCAAAGGGATTTATGTCTTCCTTTAAACACCTGCTTTTCAACAACAGAGAACTATGGCACTTGACTTACCTGAGGAAAAATGAAGACTAAGAAAAAGAATATGCAGCACAATCTAGCAGGCTTACCTTTGGTGCTTTTGGGAATGATCTGACTCCATCGTGGCTTATACTCTTGTTGACTGATGTACTGGTTGAACAAGCCATCTGCAAATATCAAACAATGAGAAAGAATTACACCTACACTAGCTCATACTTCCAAACACACACACACACACGCAACTTCAAAATGCAGGAGTCTACTTTAAGAGAAACCACCAATTACTAGTATGTCATTAATAAAATAGTCTAGTTTCAAGAAGTATGAATTACTTCAATTTCATCTGATGCTACTCCAAATATAAATAGTAAAGCTATCAGTTGACACAACCACATAAACAAATTGCTTTAGTTGCAGTTCATATTAAACTTATTTTCCATCAATATTACATATATTAGATAGATTTAAAGACATGACTATACTAAATGGATACCGATATGACATGAACAAAGAGTTTAAGCAGAAACCTCCAAGGAAGGAAACTGGAGTTATCTGGGAGGGAAAAAGGAGAGAAATTCAAGGCTGTGAAACAGAACTAGTAGAAAATAAAAAAATAATCTGAATAAATGTTCTATTTCATTGAGATATAGAATTCTGTTTCTTTAAAAATCATTTCTGGCACTAATATAAATACAAATGGGAACAGAAATAAACAAGGATGGTAAAATTCATATTTGTATTTAATTGCTTTTTGTGATCTCGCATCACTTTTCTTTCCTTTGGTTACGAAACTTCTCACCTTCATACCCTTACAGTGGGATGGATCCGATGCTCTCCAGTCCCACCACTGACAGTGCTGTGTGCTGGTACTTTTCGTCACTGGCACACAAGAGAACTGGAGAAGCAATGAGAGCACTAAGGACTCTGGTGGAGCCCTCATCGTGCATTTTCAAGAAAAGTTAAAACTCATGCTTTAATGTACAAATTCTGTTATTGGATTGTTTTCACAGGGTATAAAACTACACAGACCAAAAGTTCCAGCAGCAGTAATAGAAGTACACTCACTAGTGAATACCAAGTTAGAATCCATGCTGTTCTACTTATTTAATTCTAAAATCTACTCTGCAAACTAAGCGTTACTGTCTACATTTAACAGAGCAAGAAATAAATTCTTATAGAAATTAAGGAACTTTGCCAAAAGCATCCAGCTCTTTGGTAGGGCTGAGACTCAAATCCCACTATGCTTTACTTCAAAATATGTTTCATCAATAAATTATTTTTTTAAAGATTTATTTATTTATTTGAAAGGCAGAGTTTAAAGAGACAGAGGGAAGGAAAGACACAGAGTATGTGAACCATTTCCTGGTTCACTCCCAAAATGGCTGCAATAGCTGGAACTGGGCCAGTCTGAAGCCAAGAGACTCATCCAGATCTTCCACGTAGGTGCAGGGGTCTAAGGACTTGGGCTGTCTTCCTCTGCCCTCTCAGGCACATTAGCAAGGAACTGGATTGGAAATGGAGCAGCTGGGACTTGAACCGGCACTCACATGGGACAGTGGCTTTATCTGCTATGCCACATGCCAGGACCCCCATCAATCAATGTTTAATCTAGATCTGAAAGAGGAATTCTTACACTAGTTACTACAGTATCTGGAGACTGAACTCCCTACAGACACCAGCTCCTCTGGATGAAGCCTAACTCCATGCCCCTCAACAAAGATTATTTAAGGGATCGGCAGTGTGGCCACTGCCGTGACACTGGCATCTCGGGCATCCCATATGGGAAAGCAGTTTGTGTCCCCACTGCTCCACTTTGCATCTACCTCTCTGCTAAAGGCCTGGAAAAAGCAGTGGATTGGCTCAAGTGTTTGGAGCCCAGCCACCCCACGGGGAGACCCAGATGAAGCTCCTGGCTCTGGCCTGGTTCAGTCCTGCCCTTTGCGGTCATCTGGGAAGTGAACCAGCAGATGGAAGATCTCTGTCTCTCCCTCTCTCTGTAACTCTTTCAAATAAATAAATAAATAATTTTTTTAAAAAAAGGTTAATTTAAGAATTATGGAATGCAATTCAGGTTAAAGAAACAGGAATATTCTTGGAGACTTCTAGATAATGTTTCCTAACTTCTTAACTGATCTACAGGGGGAACAAAAATCACTTTTATTCCTCTGGACAATTTCTCTTCTGTATGCAATGCATATATATGCTAAAGCCAATTTGGAGAAATATAAGAATGAATAAATTCTGTAACAATGATAGAGCAGAGAGTGATCTAAAAAAAAAAAAAATTGAATCACTCAATCAACCAACCATGAAATCCACCTTACCTCTGGACTTCTTAAGTGATAGAACAACATTGCCTTACTTTCTAAGACAGAGTTTTCTTTTACACACCCTCAAATAGATGTTACTGTAACTGTCTTTACTATAAATATGTACTCTGAGCCAGATTTCAAGCTCAATAAAGATTTTCCCTTCAATTACTGAAAGCAAAGACTTATCCAAAGAATATCTAAGTGAAATGGTCTGTTCTTCATGACTTTCTCATCAGCGACCAAATAAATTACAGAAATCTCCCTAATTTCTCTTGATAATTATGAAGCTCAGTTATAAATAATTCTGTAAGGTTTCCAGTCTTTTCAGTTACTTTCATCAGAAATTCCATGCTATAAACTCATCAATTTTTTTTTTGCTTTGGGACTTTTCAAGATTTTTATACAATGAAAGCTCCTTTTAAATTGAAACTCATAAATTGGCATTTACATTTTAATTATTTTAGCAAGACAAGTCGATTGACAATATACTTTAGTGTTTCTATCATCATGTAATTTTTATCCCATGAACTTTCTTGTAGATTTTTGCATCATCCAGCCAACTCTGACCAAAATTCTCCTATTACAAGAGTTGGAAACCCGTTTTTTCCAGATAAAATGTTCTGAGGCTCGTACTGATAGTAATGATAGTAAGAAAAAAACCAGAAAATTTAACTCTATAGAAAGAAAATACAGTAATGAAACCTTATTTGGATTTTAAAATGGGACCTAAAATTTAGAAATACTTTTATAAAAATTTAGACACTGAATATAAAATTATTCAATAAGGCAATGACTTTTAAAATACATATTAATTCTACATAATGGCTGCGATGGGAAGAAAGAGAGAGAGTAAATGACCGGGAAAAAAGAGACACAAGGAAACTGCAGGACAGTGGGAGTCACAAATCACACTGTTAACTGTGAAACCAGGCTAACATTGCCTAGATGTGTCACATTGATCAATTCAAGACGTTTAATATATTCCTTACATGTAAAAGTGGGATTTATGAGTTGAGTGGGCCTGACCTTCCTTCTGAATTCTGGGGTACTCGCTTCCCATACTGTCAGAACCAGTGCATTTACTTGAATTACACGTATCTGTCTGATTCCATCTTACGTTCATTCTCAGAAAAGCCTCCCTTTCTTATTTTCCCTTAAGCTTTGCTTGACCCTATCCTGAAGGAAACATCAGACTCCACCAAGGGAAACTCTTCCATGAGCTCCTAAGGTGATGATCACAACAACAGTCCTCATCAGATAAAGAACTCATCCCTGCTCTGCAAGTCATTCTGAACAACGTGGGTAAAATTAAACTCTCTAACTGCTTCTTCAACCAGCCCTTCTATACCTACTCCTACTGCAGGCCACCTCGCAAGGCCTTCATATGAGCTTACTTCTCTTCCAGCAAACACAGCTGTTCCATAAAAATATTATGTGCCTAAGAATATTCTGTCAACAATTTTTAAAATTTTTATTTATTTATTTATTTTTGACAGGCAGAGTGAACAGTGAATAAGAGAGACAGAGAGAAAGGTCTTCCTTTGCCGTTAGTTCACCCTCCAATGGCCACCACGGCCGGCACGCTGCGGCCGGCGCACTGCGCTGATCCGATGGCAGGAGCCAGGTGCCAGGTGCTTCTCCTGGTCTTCCATGGGGTGCTGGGCCCAAGCACTTGGGCCATCCTCCACTGCACTCCCGGGCCACAGCAGAGAGCTGGCCTGGAAGAGGAGCAACCGGGACAGAATCCAGAGCCCCGAGGCAGAGGATTAGCCTAGTGAGCGCTGGCCCTGTCAACAATTTTTAAAGTTGAAAAGTCAACACTCAAATACTACATATTTATTTCATAAATAAGTTTGCAAATACACACACACACACACACACACACACACACACAGATGGAAAAATATAATACTGACAGATATCAGAAACGTAAAAATGATTTTCTTGGGTTGGCAGGATTAGGATCTCTGTTTTGGATGTGTTCTTTATATTTTTCTATTTTCCCAATTTTTTGGATCAGGCACAACAATTACCAGAAGTAAAACCCAAAACATTTAAATATGTGGAATTATATTCTAAACTTTAGAAGAACTTTGTAACATACTGCTATTAACAATATAAGCTATTTTTATGTCTTATTAGCCTGGAGATATCTATTTCATACCTTACTAGACACATTCACATTTCTACAAGCAGTGCTTTCTACACTGACATTACCTTTTTTAAAAACGACAGAGAGCCAACTATGTTCAAGGGCATTTATAATAATATTTATAATAAGGCTTGAAGAAGAGATTACTCTCAAAATGTAAAAAATTAAGTACCATAAATCTAAAATATTAGTAATTATAATGGGGAAGGCGTGTGGCCTCTGGTTCAGATGCTGGTTAGGACGCCCACAGCCTTATCAGAGTGCCTGGGCTCAGTCCCCAGTTCCAGCTCCTGATTCCAGCCTTCTGCTGGAGCAGACCAGGAGAGGCACTGGGACAGCTCCAGCAGTTAGGTTCCTGTTGCAGACTGAGTTCCCAGCTTCCAGTCTGTCGTGGATAGCTGAGGGATGAGCCATCAGACGGCAGCTTTCACTCTCCATCTGTCTCTTATCTTTTTGCCTCTCAAATAAAGAAAAAATTTTAAAAAATGAATGAAAGAAAGAGAAAGAGAACTTACCATGATTTTACTTTAGGTAAGATAAAACTAACCTCATGAATAGCTGGTAGTAAAGCATCAGAGATGCTTGGTACATAATAAGAACTCAGAATTCTAAAACAGGGTGGGGGCAGAGCAGCTTCCCCAGCCACATGGCTGACATTTCCTTTGAGGCATCCACCTGACATTGAAAATGCTCATAACACTTCCACTTCCAGAACAACACATGCCTAGTTCACCATGGCTGGAATGTTTCTAAGTCTTGTGTCTTATGTTAAGTCATGTTTCTGCCAAAGGTAGTCTGGTTTATTTTACAAAGACTAGTCAAGCAAACATTAAAAATTATTGTTTTCAGAACTTTTTAATTTTCCTCTCTCACTTCATTCCATCTGTCTCCATTACTTCAAAGTCACACACTGTCCTTGAGATGTCTTACTCTTCCAGGGAGGCTAATGGGAAACCTTAAGAAAATTATTTAGAAGTAGCATTATTAAATCTGGAATTAAAGATATTTTACCAAAGATGTAAAGAACTGAAACTTTTATGAATACCTACTGAATGCAAAATACTACCTAGGTTAACTGATTTTCTTCTTAAAATAAAAAAAAAATGATCATCAATAATAATGACAATGATTAATAAATCAAAGTTCTGAAAAGTTGAATAGCATACCCAAAGGCTCTACAAAAAGTATAAAGCCCAATTCCAAACTCCACATTCTTTCTTTCTTTCTTTATTTATTTTGACAGGCAGAGTGGACAGTGAGAGAGACATTGGTTCACCCCTCAATGGCCGCCATGACCAGCGCACTGCGCTTATCTGAAGCCAGGAGCCAGGTGCTTCTCCTGGTCTCCCATGGGGTGCAGGGCCCAAGCACTTGGGCCATCCTCCACTGCACTCCCGGGCCACAGCAGAGAGCTGGACTGGAAGAGGAACAACCGGGACAGAATCCGGCGCCCTGACCGGGACTAGAACCCGGTGTGCCGGCGCCACAGGCAGAGGATTAGCCTATTGAGCCGCGGCACCGGCCTCCATATTCTTTTACCCTTTTCATATATTAGAAAACACAGATATAGCCATATCACAGGGTATTTTCTTAAATGACAGCTAAAACATTATAATAACAAACAGGATGAATTTTACCTACTCCAGAACACATGAAAAAGAGTAACACTTCGGTAAACAAAACTTACAATCCCAGACTATCTTACCATCATATTAAACAAATCCAATATAATAAAGATAGAAAACTAAAAATTAGTTCAAATGCATTATTTATGATTTAAAGAAAAAAACATTCACTCCCCCTTAAATAAAAACCTACTCAGGGCTGGTGCTGTGGGTAGTATAGTGGATAAAGCTGCCACCTGTGGTGCTGGCATCCCATATGGGTGCCGGTTCGAGTCCTGGCTGCTGCACTTCTGATCCAGCTGTCTGCTATGGCCTCGGAAAGCAGTAGAAGATGGTCCAAGTGCTTGGGCCCCTGCACCCGCGAGGTAGACCCAGAGAAAGTTCCTGGCTCCTGGCTTCAGATCAGTGCAGCTCTGGCTGTTGTGGCCACCTAAGGAGTGAACCAGCAGATAGAAGACCCCCTCTCCACCTCCCTCTCTGCTCTACCTTCAAATAAATAAATACATAAATCTTAAAAAAAAAAAAAAAAAAAAAAAGATCTACTGGCTGCTATCACTAATGGTTACTTTGTATGCTTCATGTTTCCTCTGGAATACTGTCTGCCAGGATCTCAATCCCTACCAATGGAGCTACTCCACATAAACAACAGCTACTCTGGAAAGCTGGCTGTCCCATCAAAATGAAACAAAACAAATCAAACCAGCCTACTTCTGGAGAGAACACGATTTAACATAAGACACCAGAGTTAGAAACATGCCAGGTCTCTCACACCCTTCCATATACACACATGCCCAACTGTCCAGACCCGTTATCACCCTCTTGACACCTTCATTTGATAATATTAAATCTCATAACCACTCCAAACAAAACTATTGTTTAAGGGCTTATAAAAAACTGTTGCTCTTTGCAGAGAAACATGGTAAAGATTATTCTTATTTTATCTACTCTAATATAAGAGCACTTCAAAGTTTTGTGAAAAAATGTAATTAAAAGGTAAGTTTAGGGCTCTGTGTTCGGTGCAATGGTTAAGCTGCCGTTTGGGAAGCCCACAATCCTGTGTCAGAGTACCTGGGTTCAAGTCCTGGCTCCTCCACTCCAGAACTAGTTTCTTGCTAATGCATACCCTGTTAGGCAGCAGCCTGAGGACTCAAGTCCCTGCCACACACGTGGAAGGCGTGCTGGAGTTCCAGGCTCCCAGTCTTAGCCTGACCTGTCCTTGGCTGCTGCAGGTATTTGGGGAGTGAACAAGAAAATGAAACATGTGTTTCTCTGCTTTTCAAATAAAATAAGATTTTAATTTTGAAGCAAAAAAGTTCTTGAAATCACGCAGTTTTTCTTAACACACACATTCCATGAACTACTTAAAGATCCCTCATAGTACACATTATTGCTTCTAGTCAAAGAACCTGGGTACCAATGAATAGTCTAAATCAGAGATGGAGCTGGTTCCAGTAGTATTTTTAGTAAAATAAGATTTAGAATCTTCTTTTATACCTTTATAAGGAAAAATGATAATACAAATGTTTATTAAAGGTGTGGTAAATAGTAAATTCTCTTTCAAACCCTGTGAGACATGCTAAGAATCTTCATTATTTCATAAAACAAGTTAATTTTTAAGAGATCAAACAGACTTAAGCTTGAAATCTTGAGGTAATCAATAAAAATACTATACATATACACACACACATATATATGTACATACATACATGTACATATGCCAGGCAAATATTTCTTAAATACATTGCTGTCATCATCTCATTTTAATGCAAAAGAATTTCCTAAATTGTCTAAGACCTACAAAGAAAAGTTGACATATTTGTACCCCAAATAAACTCAACCCATATTCCCTATATTTCTAATTTTGAGATGTATCACTAAATCTTTTGTTTTGCTACATTTATATGTATTTTATATAATTTAGAAAAAAAAAACCCTAAGCTCTCTATTGAAATAATGACATTTATTTCTACAGAAGCATAAACACACAGAATTCAGTATTGGTGTCTATACCTAAAATTCTGTCAAACTTGATTTCTCAAAACAAAAGTTGCTTCCCAAGCAATAACTAAAAATACACTCACAGGGGCCAAGCCACTGTTCGCAGCACCAGCATCTCGATCTGAGTGCCAGTTCAAATCCCAACAGTTCTGCTTCCAGTCCAGCCACCTGCTCCTGTGCACGGGATGGCAGCGGAAAATGGCCCCACTACTGGGGTCTCAGCCACCCACACGGGAGACCTAGATGGAATTTCAGGCTCCTGGCTTGGGCCTGGCCCAACCCTAGCCACTGGAACCATTTGGAGAGTGAACCAGTGTACAGAAGATCTCTGTTGGGGCTGGTGTTGTGGCACAGTAGGTTAATCCTCCACCTGTGCCGTCGGCATCCCAGTTCTAGTCCCAGCTGCTCCTCTTCCTATCCAGCTCTCTGCAATGGCCTGGGAAAGCAGCAGAAGATGGCCCAAGTCCTTGGGTCCCTGCACCCACATTGGAGACCTGGAAGAAATGCCTGGCTACTGACTGGTGTAGCTCCAGACATTGCGGCCATTTAAGGAGTGAACCAACAGAAGGAAGACCTTTCTGTCTGTAACTCTCTCAAATTTGAAAAAAAAAAAAAAGGCAAAATCACGACCATTTTAAAAAGAAGAGATCTCTGGCTTTGTCATTCTGCCTTTCAAATAAATAACTAATTTTTTAAAAATACAATTAAGAGTAAATAACTTGTAAAGCATAAAATAATTTTTCAACAACACTGAAAAATAAAAATAGTTGGATCAAAAAAAGTTTTTTAAAATATTTATATTCATTTTAGCAGTTTGTTCAAATTCTGGAGAAAAAAATGCATGAATTGTACCAGTTTAATAATACAATAATCAGTATTGGGAAATTGAACAAGTAAATATTTACTAGGACAATAAAGCACAGTGGTAAAAGAGTTAAAAAGAGTATGGATTTTGGTGTTTGATTGCCTGAGTTGAAATCTTACCTCTTTAATTTCCTAGCTATGCTGTCCAAAATTAATCAATCATTCTAATATATGGAGTTGAAGTGAATAATTATAAAAGAGAAATAATTAGAGAAGGAAATATAACAAACAAAAGCATGAATGAGCAGGAATTATGGAAAGAAACCATGTTTCAGAAAGCAGTCTGGAAGGTGGGGGTGTCTCAGCAAAGCTAAGAGACAAAGTCCAAAGGGAAAAGAAACATCATAAGAGAAAATTTTGCTATCCTGGAACACAGCTGTAGTTCCTGACTCACAAGAAGCTTCTTAAAATGGTTAGGAAAAACCTACCTCATCCAAAGATTAATAATAACCAAAAAGAGCTACTTATATCAAGATATAAAAAGTTAAAAGAAAAGTAGCAAATGAATCTGATACAACACAAAGACAGTCACACAATAAATGAAAAGGGACAAATACATTCCCATAAATATAAAAAATTAAGTAACTAATTCTCTAATATTAAACATGAGCAAAGAATAGACATAATTAGTTGGGAAGTACTGATATAAAAGTGGCAAAGATATGGTAAGACAACTGGAAATATTGAAAGAGGCACAAAAAAAAAATGAAAATATCACAGAAATGAAGGCCAATTGTAAGAAGAGAAGACACAGAAATGGAAATAGGATAAGGGCCAGTGTTGTGCGCTAGTGATTAAAGCTACCACCTGGGATCACATATGGGCTGTTTGGAGTCTGGGCTGCTCCACTTCTGATCCAACTCCCAGCTAATGGCCTGGGAAAAGCAGCAGAATATGGCCCAAGTGTTTGGGCGCCTGCCATATATGTGGGAGACTCAGATGAAGCTCCTGACTCCTGGCTTTGGCCTGGACCTGCCCTGGCTGTGGCAGCCATCTGGGGAGTCAATCAGCAGATGACGATCATTCTCTCCTCCTGCCCTCTCTGTAATTCTGACTTTCCAATAAATAAACAAACCTTTTTAAAAAATAAATATGGGAAAAAGGATTGAAAGCATGAAAGATTAATCAGATATGTGCAGTCAGAAAGGATAAATGAGAAAATGAATGACAGACAATGACAACATGCATTTAATTGAAAGAAAACCAAAGCAGGGTAGTTAACAGGCCTACCACATTGCTTAGCACTGTACCTGCAGACAGCTCTGTTATTATAACTACAAAACAACCTGAAACAACAGAGGGAAAAGAGAGATAACATTCAAAGAATTAGTATTTTAAAATGACAGCAAAATCATTAACAGCAACAATGGAGGCTGTCTAACAGATGTTCAAAGTGTATTTAAAAAAATAATTGTCAAGCTAGAATTCTACATCCAGAAAAATATTCCTTTATAAAAGAGACAAAATTTTCAGGCAAACAAAAGCAGAGTTGACTTGTGTGAAAAGAAGTCTTAAAGGATATTCTTAAGATATAAGGAATGCAATCCTAAATATAAGATTAGACACAAATGGTAATTATAAGAAACTATTTGGATAAAACTGATGTATACTGTGTAAAAAAAAGAATAGCAATATATTAAAGGGTCCTCAAATGCGGTATCAAAATAAATTACAACAGAATATGAGTTAGAAGGTGAAGAAATGAATTCAAAGTCTCCAAAATCCAGCATGTGAAAAAGGAAAAAGCACTAGTCAATTCTGTTAACTAGATAGACTTGTTCTAATTTCTACTAAACTAACCACAAATACATTACACATAGAATATCACTATCAGACAAATAGAAAGGAACAAAACAAAAAGATTAGAAATTTTTGAAAAACAGGATGGTGCAAAGGGATGGCAGATATGCAGCTTTCAGCTAAGACTCCAGTTAAATGCTCCCGTCTCCCATGAGTGCCTGAGTTCAGCAGCTCCCAGCTCCCAATTCCCTTCCTGTAGTGTGCATGCCCTGAGAGGCAGAGGCAGTGGCTCAAGTGGTCATTCCTACCATCCACATGGGAGCCCTGCATTGGGCTCCTGGTGCACATCTTCAGCCCTGGTGAAGCCCCAGCCATGGCTGGCCTAGGGGAGTAAACTAGCGGATGGGAGCAGCAGAAGATGGCCCAAGTGCTTGGGTCTTTCATACCCATGTGGGAGACGTGGATGGAGTTTCAGGCTCCTGGCTTTCACCTGGCCCAGCCCTGGCCATTGAGGAACATTTGAGGAGTGAACTAATGGATGGAAGATATTTTTCTCTCTCTCTCTCTTCCCTCCCCCATACCCTATATCTCTGCTTTCAAATAAATAAATCTTTATAAAATGAAATAAAATTCATATGGAATTCACAGGACTCAAATTACCCAAAAATAATTGTGAAATAAAGTTAGAAAACTTGTATTAACTTGATCTTAAAGACTTAGCAAAAAATAAGCAAACAAGACAGTGGGACGTTAGTAAAACAACAGACAGAAGAACACAGAAAGTCTAGAAAGTACAGCACATATCTATGATAAGTTGATTCTTGACTAAGATGTCAAAACAAGCAAGAGAAAAAGGATAGTATTATTTTTTAAAAAAGTTTTATTTATTTATTTGAAAAGCAGAGTTACAGAGAGGCAGAAGGAGAGAGAGAGAATGACTGAATATCTTCCATCTGTTGGTTTACTCCCCAGATGGCCACAGTGGCTGGAGCTGTGTCAATCAGAAGCAAGGAGCCAGATGCTGCTTCTGGGTCTCCCACATGGGTGCAGGGGCCTAAGCACTTGGGCCATTTTCTACTGCTTTCCCAGGCCACAGCAAAGAGCTGGATCATAACTAAAGCAGTCGGTACTGCAGGCAGTGGCTTTACCCGCTATGCCACAGCGCCGGCCCCAAGGATATTATTCTTAATAAGGCACTAAAAAAAACCCTGAAAACCATACGCAAAAAAATCAGCTCCAAACCTGGAACCATATATAAAAATTAACTCAAAATTAATCATACACTTAAGTAAACATATTAAGCTATAAGACCTCCAGAAGAAAACAAAGAAGAGAGTCTTTACGACCTCTGGCTAGATAAGGATTTCTTAGATTCAATAACAAAAACTATGATCCAAAAATGATATACTAGATAAACTGAGTTTTACCAAAATTTAAAGCTGATGTTCAAAAAATACAGTAAGAGAATGAAAAGGCAAGTAACAGAGAATATATTTTTATATCATGGATCTGTATCATGTATCTGATAAAGGACATGAATCCAGAATTTTTTTTTTTTTTTGACAGGCAGAGTCAGACAGTGAGAGAGAGAGAGACAGAGAGAAAGGTCTTCCTCTTCTGTTGGTTCATCCCCCAAATGGTTGCTATGGCCAGTGCACTGTGGCCAGCACGCTACACTGGTCCGAAGCCAGGAGCCAGGTGTTTCCTCCTGGTCTCCCATGTGGGTGCAGGGCCCAAGGACCTGGGCCATCCTCCACTGCCTTCCCGGGCCACAGCAGAGAGCTGGACTGGAAGAGGAGCAACCAGGGCAGAATCCAGTGCCCCAAATGGGACTAGAACCCAGGGTGCCAGCGCTGCAGGCGGAGGATTAGCCAAGTGAGCTGTGGGCCAGCCTAAATCCAGAATTAATACAGAATTTTCTAAATGTAAAATCACAGGAAAACAGCCCAATTTAAAGTTGAACAAGGATCTGGATACTTCATCACCAAAGACAGAGATGGCAAAAAAGAATATGTAAATATGTAAAACATAATTGGTTATTAGGGAAATGCAAATTAAAACCTTGAAATACTGTCCATCTTCTAGAATGGCTACTTTTTAAGATTTATTTTATTTGAAAGGTGTAGAGACAGAAAGACAAACAGAAACAGCACACTCTTCAATCCACTGACTCATTCCCCATATGCCCACAACAGCCAGTGCTAGGCAAGTCAAAGCCATAAGCCTGGAAATCTATCCATGTTTCTCGCGCAAATGACAGACTCAAGTACTTAGTCATCAATTGCTGTCTCCAAGTACGTTAGCAAAAAGTGAACTGGAAATGCAGAGTAGCCAGGGTTCAAACAAGGAACTCAGATAAGGGACGCAGGTGTCCCAAGCAACAGCTTAACCCGCTGCGCTGCAAGGCCTTCCCCTAAAATGGGTAATACTGGAACTCACTGACCTTACTGAATATTGGCAAAAATGTGGGGCATCTCATACACTACTAGTACAAATATAAAACAGGATAGGGGCCAGTGCTGTGGTACAGGGGACTAAGCCTCCACCTGTGGCGCCAGCATACCATATGGGCGATGGTTCTAGTCCTGGCTGCTCCTCTTCTGGTCCAGCTCTCTGCTATGGCCTGGGAAAGCAGTAGAAGATGGCCTAAGTGCTTGGGCCCCTGCACCTGCATGAGAGACCCGGAGGAAGCTCCTGGCTTCAGATCAGCCCAGCTCCAGCCACTGTGGCCATTTGGGGGGTGAACCAGCAGATGGAAGACCCTCTCCCTCTGTCTCTCCCTCTCTCTGTCTGCATTTCTACCTCTCAAATAAATAAAATATTTAAAAACAAAAATAAAAGAACAGGACAACGTTGGAGAACTGGCAGCTTCTTAAAAAGTTAAACATGCATACACACATAAGAGGTCATCAAAATTATGCATGGATTTAAAATTTTTACACCAAAATAAGCATCTTTTACTTCCATGTTATTTATAATTTAGAAACTTTCCAATTTAAAAAAAAATTCATTTTATTTGAAAGGCAGAGAGATACACAGACAGAGAGATCCTCCACGTACTTGTTCACTCCTCAAGTACCTACAACACCCAGTACTGGGTCAGGCCAAAGCCAGGAGCTGGGAACTCAGTTTTGGTCTCTTATGTGAATGACAGGGCTCAACTACTTGAGCCATCACTCCCAGGGTAATAAACAAGTGGGAAGCTAGAACTGGAAGCAGAACTAGGACTCAAAACTGCAACACAGGATGTGGGCATCCCAAACACTGCACCAAATGCCACCTTCCCGGTGATTACTTTGCCCATCATCACTGGATTCTACATTGTAGAGAAGAAGTAGCAATTACTGATTCATGACTCGCCTCTCATGAAATTAAATGTCTCTAGGCAAATAGGAAGCCTATTAGAGAAATAAATACAGCCTGAAGCTTTTAAATACAGCTCATACTTGAAAATCATACTAGTACACATACTAAATATACCAAAAGCAGTTTTCGTTCCCTCTATTATTACAATCTTGATAGAAGATGTTTTTGATTCTCCAGATTTTCCAATTTAGCAAGCTGGAACTTCTTGTCCTTTTCTGCTATGTTTTCAGTAGAGCAGAAGCCAAAAAACTCTGCACTATTTACTTCCTTATTTGTCCAACAAATCATCAGTGAAGTCAGTAGCAAACTCAACTCTGGAAGGAATGTTTATTAACTATCAGTATTCCAAACCAGTGAGGAGAACGCCCATAGTAATGTGTACACACACACACACATGTGCACGCTTTAAGTTCAAGAATAGAGTACTAACAATGTCCCTAAACTTGGTTCCCTTCTAGAACCAGAAGGATAAGTTAAGTTTCTGTACTAATAAAAGTTGTACACATTTTTAGCAGCTTTTCTTAACTGAGTATACAATACTAAAGAAATCACCTTAAAATGTAACTCTTTACCCTAATAATTACATAAAGCTGCAACATGGTGGTGGTGCTTCTTGGACTTTTCCTTAACAAAATAATACCAAATCACTTAAATATTTGAAACAAACATAATATTACTTATGCCTCCCTTATCCTCTCAGGTTAAAAAAATATAGAATTCATTCTTAGAAATGACATAGATATATACTTTCACTGGTGGCATTTTTTAATGTTTTGATAAGAGATTAATTATCAAATGCTCTGTATGTTTATACTCCAAAGTATACTCCTTTCGAAACACATCAATCATTTTTACTTCCAAGCATCAAGTGAATAAGTAGTAATAATGGATAAGACTTAGAGGTATGTTTGTCACTATATTTAATTAAACAGAGCTGCAAGCAACTCATTTCAACCTACTTTAAATCGATCAACTCAAAGAAGGCAATAAGGGCTCTGTTTTCTTTAGTTGTAAAATATTCACCCCAGTATCTGATAAAAATGCATATCTAGTAATACTGGAGGACAGTAACAGCAATCATATTAAAATATATGGAAGCCAAGCACTGAAGTAATTTCTTTCTATAAAAAAGACACATGGGGTAGGCACCTGGTCAGGTGGTTAGGATGCCACATGGAAGGCTCACATCCCACCCTGGAGTGCCCACGTGTCAGTCAGTCCGGGCTTGTCTCCTGATTCTGGCTCCTTGCCAACACGGACTCTGGGCGGCAGCAGTGATGGCTCAAATACTTGGGTCGAAGCTACCCATGCAGGAAACCTGGACTGAGGTCCTGGCTCCTAGCTTCAGCCTGGCCAAAATGTGGGTATTTGAGGCGTAAGTCAGCAGGTGGGTGCTGTCTACCTCTCAAATAATTTTTTTTTTTAAAAAAGATAACCAATTTCAATTCCACAAGTTTCACACTGAGCGCCTTTCCTACTCTTTAATACTATGAAAGTTAATTTGGAAGACATAAAAATTAAAGGTATTCTATAATTAACAACAGAGTCCCTTTTTATTTTAAATAACAAAACATGTTAGAACTTGAATATAGAAATCTCCTAAGCATTTGGGAGATTATTTACATGTTCAAATATCCACAGTTCTTTCAAAACCAGAAATTCAGCAATTATATAACATTCATACCACACAGATGCTGTTTTCAATATAAATCTCTTCATTTATTGTAACTGTCTTCTACTAGTAACATTTTTTTCTTTTTACTATCCAACTTTTTCTACCCAAAATTACACTGATAAAGGAGTATTGGCTACTGACAAAAATTCATACAGGAACAGGTCACTAATACTAAAATAAGACCAAATAATATTTTTTAATATGGTTTAATGCTAGCTAATATTATCATGCTTAAGGGCCTGGGTTCCCAAAATGACAACTGAAATTTAGATGTGTGAGTTCGAGCAATTTTTTTAAAGTCCCATTACAATATAAGCCTATCTTACATGAAAGAATTCCCCAATTCAAAAATAGGGAAAAAAACTAATACAGTAATAAATAGCATAAGCCTATATTTTTTTTGAAAAAGTTTCCTTTACATATTTGTAATTATATGCTACAAATTAATCTAAGTTTCATACCATTCACAGCTTTTTCAATCAACTCTTCGCAAGCATCAAAGTCACCCTTCAACACCAGCTTGTCATGCAGATCTGTTAACATGGGATGTTCCAGGGCAATCTTGGTTTTCTTCTGCAGTGACTCAAAAGCTTCTGTGTAGTTGTGTTGCCTGAAGTGCTTCAGACAAAGGCGAATGGCTTCCTGTTCACGGTACTACTAGAACACAAGACAAAGCAAGAACAGAGACACCTGCTTAGTTGTTACTGCAGGAAACAACAGCAGTGAAGAATCTAATCTAAACCACCAAACCTTCACTATTTGACAAGTATTGTACTAACCCTATTTATTAGGGATCATTACTTCCATCTTTCAAAGAGCAAAACTGAAGCTCAGACCACTGTAATAACTTGCCAAGGACAGAGAATATGCTCACAAAACATTTGAAGTGAGACTTAATTCAAGAGCAAGAACTCTTACTATTATATCTTATTATTAAGAGATCTTCATGGTATCCACTAATCTCATTGCAATCCAAGTACTGAAATACAGAAATGATGAATTATATTATACTTTTTGTTCTTGGTTCATAATAATAAGCTATTACTTGAATGACAAGAATTACCAAATATACAGATATCCCAAACTTGCAAGCAGATTTCATGACTCAATAATCTTCAGGACTAAATTTTTTATCATTTTCACAGCCTGGATTGTCTTATCTATTAAATAGCTATAAAGTACACATCTCAATAAATAGGAACTCCAACAAAGGGCACTCAGTTAACTAGTGTTATCCCTAGCAAAATGAATGGCAAAAAACACAAGCTCATAAAAAGATTTTTTTCAAAACACATCAACTTCAAGAATATGTTCTGGGAATACCTCAAATTTTCTAAATTACATCACTGCACAGTTAAAAATAAAAAATTTAAAACAATTACCAAAAGAGATGGCACAGAGACTGAATGACAATCAAATAATCATGATTTACCAATAGGCATTACCCATGATAAATCAAGAAAATAAAATAACATCTGGCCAGCGCCTAGGCTCACTACGCTAATCCTCCGCCTTGCGGTGCCGGCACACTGGATTCTAGTCCTGGTTGGGGTGCCGGATTCTGTCCCGGGTGCCCCTCTTCCAGACCAGCTCTCTGCTGTGGCCAGGGAGTGCACTGGAGGATGGCCCAAGTGCTTGGGCCCTGCACCCCACGGGAGACCAGTAAGCACCTGGCTCTTGCCATCGGATCAGCACGGCGCGCCGGCCACAGCGCGGCGGCCATTGGAGGGTGAACCAAAGGCAAAGGAAGACCTTTCTCTCCGTCTTTCTCTCTCTCACTGTCCACTCTGCCTGTCCAAAAAAAATTCACGAAGGGCTTGGCACTGTGGCATAGTGGTTTAAGCTGTCGTCTGTGGTACTGGCATTCCCAAATGGGTGCTGGTTCGAGTTCCAGCTGCTTTGCTTCCGATCCAGCTCCCTGCTGATGTGCCTGGGAAAGCAGCAGAGGATGGCCCAACTCCTTGGGCCCCTGGACCCACATGGGAGATGCTAAAGAAGCTCCTGGCTTCAGCTTGGCCCGGCCCCTGCTGTTGATGCCATTTAGGGAGTGAACCAGCAGATGAAAGACCTCTCTCTTTGTCTCTTCTCTTAACTCTTTCAAATAAACAAATATTTTAAAAATAAAAATAAATGTTTAGGATAATTTACAAGGCTTGAAACACAAACCAGTTTACATTGGCTCACTTTCTGACTAATAAAAATATATTAAATGTCAATTCTAATTTGAAAAAATATATATATTTGAAAGACAGAGCTCTTCCATCTACTGTTTCAGTCCCAAATGCCCACAACAGCCAGTACAGGGACAGGACAAAATTAGGATCCTGAAACTCAATCCAGGTCTCCTACATAGATGGTAGGGACCCAACTACTTGAGCAAACACTGCTGTGTGAGAGGGCGTGGATTATCAAGAACCTGGAATCAGAAGCTGAGCCAAACATTGAAGTCAGGCAGCCCCAAGCAGGATGCAGACATCACCAACAGCAACCACAGCTACATTGAATGTCTGTCCTATAAACACCTACATTTTACACAAACTTAACCAAGATTCTACCTCCTCTCATAATGACTTCATATCTACATCAATTTTACATTAATAGTTGCATATTCTTGACTTCTGAAAATAATTTATTACAACTATGTAGTATATAATAAATAACAATGCCTTTAATCATGTTAACTTAAGGAGTCTCAATCTATATGGACAACTTAAATTTTCTATTAGGCTACAAAACTATCCCAGTATAACCTATGATCAACATATTTTAATCAACATAGAGAGGTTTAAAATTTTTTATCAAATCAATATAATAATACAGTGGCAGACTGTGGAGCCAGACTGTCTGTACTGAATGTCCAGCTCAAGCACCTTACAACTAGGTGACCATAGGCAAAATATTCAACCTCTCTTTGCTCCATTTCCTCTTATGGAAAATAATAGATTATAACTGTACCTATCTCATATACTAATAATGATTAAATGAGTTGGTAAGATTGCTTAGAATCTGGCTGACCGCGATAGCTTAATAAATACCTGATCAAAGATTTTAATTTCATCATGATTCACAATCTTTTAAGTTACTCGCAATGAAGGCACATTTCTCACTGGATAGGCATTAAAATCAAGATCTTAAAATGCAGTCCTACCTTGCTATACCAGTTGAGACAGGGTTGTACTACATCAGGATCATCGATGCCACTAAGTTCAACATACCAGATGCTAAAGTTAAAGCTGGGTCCCCAGGATAAGAGCGGAACTTTAAGGAAGAGGGAAAAAAATTATAGTTCAAAAAAAATTTTAGTGAAGTAAAATCATTACATAAGCCCATCAGGAGTCACTCAACAAATTTTCTAAGCCATCTTCTAAATGCCTAGTGCTGGATGTTAAGCCTACAATAGTAAAAACAAACATGTGGCTGAGGCCAGCATGAGGTTTCCTTAGTTAATGAAAACACCATAAGACAAACTTAAAAGTAGTCATGTATCTAGCCCCAAAAATAACCAAAATGAAGCGACTAAATAGGTAAAATTTACCAAACCTACAAGTAGCCAATATTCTATAGTTTAAATATCAGAGTACAGAAAGAGGTTGAAAGTTCAATTATTTATCAGTGTTATAAACTTGAAAACAAAACCAGAAGAAAATGGCTTATCTTAGCTATGAATAAATATTCAAATCAAAAGGGAAAAAGTTTCAAAAAAACTCCACCAAGTTTTTACTGTAATGAGGTAGACTTCATTTTAGGAATGAGAGGATGGTTCAGTAATAGGAGCTATATTAATATAACCTATCATCTTCACAAAATAAAAAGCATGCTTGATTACTTCAATGGATACTAAAAAATAAACATATGCTCCGTTGAGTATTATTTTATAAAAGATTTAATGCAGGGGGCCAGCACTGTGATACAGTGGGTCCCAGTTAGAGTCCTGGCTGTTCCTCTTCCAATCTAGCTCCCTCCTAATACGCCTGGGAAAACAGTGGAAGACAGCCCAAATCCTTAGGTCTCTGCACTCATGTGGGAGACCTGGAAGAAGTACCTGGCTCCTGGCTTCGGATAGGCTCAATTTGGGCCATTGCGGCCACTTGGGGAGTGAACCAACCGGTAGATGGAAGACCCCTCCCTCCCTCTCCCTCTCTTTCCCCCCCTTCCTCCCTCCCTCCCTCCTTCTCTCTCTCTCTCTCTATATATATATATCTGTCATTCAAATGAATAAAAGAAATCTTTAAACAACAACAAAAAAGACCTAATGACTAAGGAAAAGAGGGCAACAGAAACTTCTTTACCTAGATTTTTTTAAATGCACCAAAAAAATTTTTTTTAAAGATTTATTTATTTGACAGGTAGAGTTACAGACAGTGAGAGAGAGAGAGAGAGACAGAGAGAAAGGTCTTCCTTCCATTGGTTCACTCCCCAAATGGCCGCAATGGCCGGAGCTGCGCCGATCTGAAGCCAGGAGATTAACCTAGTGCGCCATGGCACCGGCCCCTGAAAATTTTAAACATTAAAACTAATGAAGAAATATTAAGGATTCCCATTCAAGTCAGAAAAAGAAAAAGCAGCACAATATCTCTACTATTCAATGTTATATGAATTCTCAGCCAGTGTAATTTTAAAAAAGTAAAGGAAAATTGTCACTTAAAGATTATAAAGATGTCTACCAAAAACATCAAGAGATTCAACTGAATAGTGTCCTTAAAATTTGCCTATTTGTTCAAGGGAAACATAAAAAAAAAATCAGTATTTTCTTTACCTATAATGGCCAATTTAAAATATATTAAGACTCCTTCCTAACAGCCGGAAGGCTAAATAACTCAGAAAATTAACAAGGAAAATAGGCAGTATTAAGAAAATGTAGAATTCCGCTTTAGAAGTAAATAAATGAAGGAATATACTATGTTCCTAGACAGGAAAACTCAATGTTGTATTCTTCCTAGTTAATTATTAGTTTAATATAACTAAACCAAAAATCCCAATGGCATATATTCACTTTTTTTTCTTGACATATAACTGAACATCTTGATCTGAAAACACAAGAATATTCAAAATAATAAGACTCGCATTCTACAAACATACAGTAATTGTAAAATTTCTATTAGTGCAGGAAAAGGAGAGTAAAGTCAATGGAGCAGCAGAGAGTACTCCAGACTCTCCTGAGCATTCAGTGAATACTGTACAACCACAAAGGCTTGACCACGGACTCCCGAGGACCCTGCGACACTTCAAGGTGCTCCTAAGTGATCAAACGATTTTGTAACACTAGGAATTCGTCAATGTTTAATCAGCCCAACATGTGCACTAATGTGAAAGCAATAGTGGGTAAAACGCTGTAAGCTGGTTCCAAAACAATGGCAGCAGCAAGTACTGTCATCTCTCCTACAGTACAAACTGAACTGCATGTCTCACCACAATGTTCCTGCATTTTGCTCCTTTGGGCAAAGGGAGAAATCATTTAAGAATGTCCCTGATGATGCGGTAAAAATGTACTGCATTCCTCTCATTACCTACACATATTTTCAACATCTTGTGTGACAAAACGGAAAGCAAACAAAGCACTTTCGCTGAATACCAAGGCATAATTGTTATTCCAAGGAAAGGCACTTGTAAAATTATTTTGAGTTGCAAGCTAAAAGAGCTAATGGGTTTTTTGGTATGGGACACCATTTTATTCTTGAAAGGAAAACTGGCAGGCAACCTATGATTATTTACGTTTGAGTATTTGCCAGACATTTACCTACCATTTCAAGGAATACAACTAATGATATTTACTGGCAAAGATAAAATCAAACTTTCAATTGAAAGTTAGAACTCTGGAAAATTGCTATCTACCACTACAAGCTTGACTGCTTCCCAATTCTTAAGATTCTTCTGATTAGCTTGGAGATACTATTTACAAATTTGACTTTTAAATTATTGTATAATGAAATGTTTCCACATTTGGAAGATAAGCTTATCTCAATGAACCACATTTTTAAAAGATTTACTTACAATTTAAAAAGCAGAGTGACAGAGAGAGGCAGAGAGACAGAAAGAGAGAAATCATCATCAGTTGGCTGCCTCTCAAAATGGCCACAACAGCCAGGACAGGGCCAGGAAGAAGCCAGGTGCTCCATCCTGGTCTCTGATATGGGTGGCAGAGACTCACGTACTTGGGCTATTACCTGCATTAGCACCCAGCATTCCCATACGGAATGCACGTATCCCAAACAGCAAGTTAACTTACCGCAACGCCTGCTGCTGAACCACATTTTATAAATGACCAATAAATGACATTTCTTTTTTATTTAATTTTTTTAATTTTTTATTTATTTATTTTTTATATACAGAAGATCAGTTTACTATATATTAAGCAAAGATTTCAACAGTTTGCCCTCATATAGCAACACAAAGTGAAAAATACTGTTGGAGTACTAGTTATAGTATTAATTCACAATGTACAGCACATTAAGGACAGAGATCCTACATGATATATATTTTTAATTGATTAATTTTCTATGCAATTTCCAATTTAACACCAAGATTTTTTTTTCATTTTTAATTATCTATATACAGAAGATTGATTCAGTATATACTAAGTAAAGATTTCATCAGTTTGCACCCACACAGAAACACAAAGTGTAAAATACTGTTTCAGTGCTAGTTATAGCATTACTTCACATTGGACAACACATTAAGGACAGATCCCACATGAGACGTAAGTACACAGTGACTCCTGAAGTTGATTTAACAATTTGACACTCTTGTTTATGGCGTCAGTAATCTCCCTAGGGTCTAATCATGAGTTGCCGAGGCTATGGAAGCCTTTAGGGTTCACCGACTTCAATCTTATTCCGACAGGGTCATAGTCAAATGACATTTCAAAATCATGCATGGATAAGTCCAAGTAAGACCAAGAAATTTTAATGTAATCAAGTAAGGTCGCTGATAATTTCATAGTCAATAGCACAACTACCTTTAAGAAATTAACATTTGCCAACTTTTGATGAAGTATCAAAGAGAATATCTACAATATCTCATAACAGGTCTATTACTTTCCAAGTTCATCGCTCTTTCACCGTATCAGACTAAGTGAGGAAGTAAGACATACTGCATCACATACATTCCCATTGTTGTCACCTTAAGCATGCTATGTGAGGGAACAGAAACACAGGCAGTAGCAACCAGACATGAGGGCATATGAAAGATGCCCGAGATGTTTGTTACAGCTCTCAGTATAACTGTGAAAACAACAAAAACTTCAAAAAGTTTTATATCAACAAATATTCAATTATCATCATTATTTTGGCATTCACCTTTTTTTTTTTCCCACTTAATTTGAAAGGCAGAGAGACAAAGAGAGATCTTCCATCCATCGGTTCACTCCCAAAATGCCCACAATAGCCATGATTGGGCCAGGCCAAAGTCAAGATCCTGGAACTCCTTCCAAGCCTACCATTGCGTGGCAGGCACCCAAGTGCTTGAGCCATCATATGCTGCCTCCCAGGGAGCTGGATTAAAAGCAGAGAGGCCAGGACTCAAATCAGGCACTATGCTATGGGATGCAGGCACCCCAAGTGGCAACTTAACTGCTGTACCACAAGCAGATAAATAAACCCTGGAGTTTATTTCTTTATCTACAAGGGTCATTTAATAGTTTGTCTATCAAATAGCAGTAACTATCAAGGACTATAAACATAATAAAAAAGGATTATAAACCTAAATCCCCCAACATCGTGTATGTGTGTGTATCTCAATAAGATAAAATATCAATTAGAGTTCCAGATCCAAGTTCAATAAAATGGGGGAAGGGGACTCATATTTATGTAAGTACCAGTAAAACATTCATTTATTAAAATTTTTTGAATGCTTGCTAATGAGATGCCTTTTGCATACCTAACTGTCTAACAAAAATATTTCCGGAGGAGCCAGCATTATGGCATAGCAGGTAAAATGCTGCTGCCTGCAATGCCAGCATCCTATATGGGCACAAGTTCAAGTTCCAGATCCTCCACTTTCCATCTAGAACTCGACTAATGACCTGGCAAAGCAGTGATGAAGGCCAAGGGCCTTGGGATCTTGCCACCCCTGTGGGAGACCCACATGGCTTCTGCCTGGCGCAGTACCAGCCATTGTGGCCATCAGGGGAGTGAATCAGCAAATGGAAGCTCTGTCTTTCCCTCTTTCTCTAACTTTGAGTTTTAATTTTAAAATTTTTAAAAATATATATTTCTAGAACAAAAATTCTAGAGTTTTAAAAAATAATTTATTTACTTGAAAGGCAGCAAGAGAGAAATTTCCTGTCTCTGGATCACTCAAATGCCTGCAATGGCCCAGCCTAAAGCCAGGAAGGAGCCCAGAACCCAATCTGGGTCCCGCCTGTGGCTGGCTGAGCTATCACCGGCTGCCTCCTGGGATGTAAGAAGCTGGGACTGGGAGAACGCATGCTGTATCCAGCCAGAGTTCAAACCTCTGGAAGTCTCCACAGCCACTCAGGCTGCAAGTGACTCCTGCACAGAAACCCACAGCTCCCCATCCCAAAATCAAGATGCCTCCTGCATCTCTCCAGGACTCGGCACCTCCTCTTCCCTGCGCTGTCTGCTCACACAGCTGTTATCCTGGCTGTGAGTGATCCAATCATCCGTATCAATATCCTCACCCCATTCCTCTTTAGCTTTCTTCCTCCCTAATCTAAACAACCACTGAGGTTTTCCCTCCTAAACCTTTTATATGCTCTCTGGAACATACTTCTGGAATTAATAACTTCAATTCTTATACAAAATTTCCTTTTATTTCCAGGGCTTACCTAAAACCATGCAACCATGCTTCTTTCTAATGCCAGTTCTCTATTCTTTTTTTTAAGATTTATTTATTTATTTGAAAGGCAGAGTTACAGAGAGGCAGGGGCAGAGAGAGATCTTCCATCCCCTTGTTCACTCCCCAGATGACTGCAACAGCCAGAGCTGGGCCGATCTGAAGCCAGGAGCTTCTTCTGGGTCTCCCATGTGGGGGCAGGGGCCCAAGGACTTGGGGCCATAGTAGAGAGGCCATAGTAGAGAGCTGGATCAGAAGTGGAACAGCCAGGACTAGAACTGGCGCCCATACGGGATGCCAGCACTGCAGGTGGCAGCTTTACTATGCCACAACACTGGCTCCCAGCTCTCCATTTTGACACTAATTTCCATCAAAGGTATCACTCTGTAATGGACTCTAGCTTTTTGTGCCATGAGCCCTTTTGACTGTTAGGCAAATCCTGTGACACCACCCCCCTCAGTTTCAAATGTACAGAGAAAACAAGATGGCAGAGGAAACCAATCATCCTGAAATATAAACATAATGAAAAAATGAAATATTACACAGAAATGTCTTCTTATTAGCACATTAATAAGATCCAGCGGCAAGTCTCATAATCATTTCAAAGTTAGGACACCACTCCTTGATGTGATGCAGTTTGTAACTTCTATCTGCAGCAGGTCATAGGCACTGCTACTACTATGGAGTATTGGCTATATTCATAACTAAGGAAAGTTAAACGTATCACCGAGAGGTTAGAAAACAGAAAGTCATAATTTTTTCCTCAGAACTTCACAAAGCCACTAATTTACAAACTGCTATACAATAAATTCAAATGGTCAGATACAATGTCTGTAACGAGGAAAGCAGTCTGGTTGGCACTTCTGAAATATGAGGAAACAAAAGACAGGGTTACCATCCCCAAGTATTTCCCAATGGTCCTGAGAAAACAGTACTTAACTATGTCACACTATAAAAGAACCCAACCTTTGGAAGTAGACAGACTTGAGTTTAAATCCCGTCTCTGCTTTTTACTACTTATACGGTTTTGGCCAAGTCATTTCATCTCTAAACTTCAAATTCCTCATCTGTAAAGTGACTGTAGTAACATTGATTTCATAATGCTGATTGAATTAGTGCTTCAGGAACAGTGCTTTTATTTTGAAGCAATACTAGCATACTTGCAGAAGTGTTAAGCAAGATCAAATGCTGTATCTTTGATTCATTGTGTATAGCCTAGGACAGGTCATTGGACTTCTACCCTCAGTTTTTTCAACTAGAAAAGGAAAAAAAAATTTATCTGCCATTAAAATGCTCAAAGGACATACCATATGTGAAAACACAAAACCATCAAGTCATTAAAAAACATAACAAGCTAAAATAATGACTGCTGAAATGACATGATAGTTTAAATTACACTTATACATATTCCTTCTATATAAACCTAAAATACTGCATGTAAGAAGGCCTGTAAACAAATGCTGTGGCGGGGCTGGTGCTCTGGCGCAGCAGGTTAAAGGCCAGCCTGCAGTGCTAGCATCCCATATGGTCCTGTCTGTCCCATTTCCGATGCAGCTCCCTGCTAAGCACAGGAGAAAGCAAGCCCTCGGGCCCTTGCACCCGTGTCGGAGACCCGAGGAAGCTCCTGGCCTCAGATCGGCTCAGCTCCAGCTGTCGCAGCCATTTGGGGAGTGAACCAGCAGATGGAAGAGCTCTCTCTTTGTCTCCATCTCTCTCTGTAATTCTGTTATTCAAATAAATAAAACAAATCCTTAAAGAAACAAACGAACAAATGCTTTAGGAATTTAAGCTGAGAGATGTTCAAATTAGAAGCATTTTCTTTATAAATATGATCTTAAAATTTAAGACTATCACAGATCATAACCTAGGACAGAACTCAAGACGTGTGCAGTAAGGTAAGCTACCTTACCGTCAGACAGCAAGGGATTAGCATCCTCTGTTTACAGAAAAGGCAGCGTAAGGAAGGGAAGTGAAACAGACCTGAAGGAAACATGCCAATGGTATCAGTGTGGTGTGCTGGCTGGTACTCTGCACTATCCATGACAGATTCTGAAGCCTAAAACCTGCCACACAATAAAAACGTGGGCTTATTTTTCCCTGTTAACAATTTGTGACCAAACTTACTTTAAATTCAGTTTAAGCAAAATTCAATGGAAAAAGCTATGTATGTTACAAATAAAATTACACTGGATGCAAATCCAATGACTCCGAGATTGCCTGTTATTGAGGTAGTCTTGCTTCTGTTCCCTCCCCTTACTATGGATAAACTGAATGCTGACTGTATTTAGAAAGATGAACTTCTGTGTATTCGGATCTGGCTGAGAAACCCAGGAGAGCATTTCAGGCATGGAAAGCCAAGACACTGTGGCAAAAAACCATCTACATGGGGCCAGTGCTGTGGCGCAGTGGGTTAAAGTCCTGGCCTGAAGCGCCCACATCTCATATGGGCACTGGTTCAAGACCCGGCAGATCCTCTTCCGATCCAGCTCTCTGCTATGGCCTGGGAAAGCAGAAGATGGCCCAAGTCTTTGGGACCCTGTACCCGTGTGGGAGACCCAGAAGAAGCTCCTGGCTCCTGGCTTCGGATGGGTGCAGCTCCAACCGCTGCGGCCATCTGGGGAGTGAACCAGTGGATGGAAGACCTCTCTCTCTGTCTCTCTCTCTCTCTGTAACTCTTTCAAATAAATAAAAAAAATCTTTAAAAAAAATCTACATGAAGGATCTCTGTGAGTGAGATCACAGTGGAAAGAAGGGGCCATCAAAGAAGGAGGTACCTTTCTCTGAAGGGAGGAGAGAACTTCCACTTTGCTCATGGTCCTGTCAATACTGACAGAGTTAGTAGACACAAGAAGCTTTCATAGCAATTCATGTCAAGAGCCTCGGTGATCACTGACATCATAAATAAGAGTGTCAATTGTTAAATCAACAACAGGATCACAGTGCACTGGCTCCCCATGTAGGACCTTTGTCAAAGCATTATACTATAAGAATTAATGGTAAAAGTTGTTTTCAAACATTACTTTATACTTGGTGTGCCTGTGTGGGGTGCAAATTGTGGAAACCTTTACTTAGTATAAAATGGTCTTCTGTATATAAAGTTAATTAAAAAACTAATCTTAATGAAGAATGGGATGGGAGAGAGTGTAGAAGGTGGGACAGGAGTGGGTGGGTGAGGAGAGACCACTTTATCCCTAATGCTGTAACTATGAAATTTGCATTCATTAAATAAAAGCTTTCTTAAAAAAAAAAAAGACAAGCTTCTTTTTAAACAAAGATCTTTCAAATATATCACTACAGAATGTAAATATTAATTATTCAAACACATTTCTTCTTCTAACTGTAGCAATTTAGCCTGTCCAGTTCAACAAATATCTGCATTAAACCACCACCAAAGACAGCTACCTTAATTCGTGCCCTTCGGCAGAACAGTTTCTGTGAATATTTGTAAACTTTCTGTATACTGTGTTCTGACATCTTCTTAATTTTTATTTCTTTGCATTTTATATGAAAGGCAAGGTGACGGGAGGCAGGGACAGAGAGATAAAGAGAAAGATCAAGATCCCCTGCATTTTCTGGCTTACTCTCCAAACGACTAAGTAGCAGGGCTGGGCCAGGCTGAAGCAGAACCTCCAGCAAGGGCTGCCCGCTTGGATGGCAGTGTTCGAGCCACTCCTGCAGTCACCCAGAGTGTGCGCTGGCAGGACGCTGGAGCGGAAGCAGAGGAGTGGGACCCGAACCCAGGCATTCGGCCAAGGCATCACAAGCAGCAACTTGACCACTGTGCCAAACACCTGCTCCAACAGCTGATTTTTTTTTTTTTCCAGGAAAGATGGTGATAAACCAAAAATGCCAACCTGACACACAGGCTTTTAGTTTCACATTTTGCTTACATAACTTTCAAACAAAAATTATCAAGAGATGTTAAAAAGGGGTTGAAAAGCAAATAGACTACAGACCAGTATTAACATTTTTTAACAGAAAAGAAATACAAATTTACCTAAATAGTAGTGCCCTAAATATTAAATGAGCTAATCAGTGGCTATAATTACCTGGAAAGCTCCAATTAACATCCTGCCTGAATACTATAAGATTAACTCCAGGCCAAGAAAAGCTATCAGCCAGCGCCGTGGCTCAATAGGCTAATCCTCTGCCTGCGGCGCCGGCACCCAGAGTTCTAGTCCTGGTTGCTCCTCTTCCAGTCCAGCTCTCTGCTGTGGCCTGGGAAGGCAGTGGAGGATGGCCCAAGTGCTTGGGCCCTGCACCCCATGGGAGACCAGGAGAAGCACCTGGCTCCTGGCTTCGGATCAGCATGGTGCGCCGGCCACAGCGCACCGGCCACTGGGGGGTGAACCAACGGCAAAGGAAGACCTTTCTCTCTGTCTCTCTCTCTCACTGTCCACTCTGTCAAAAAAAAAATAAAAGAAAAGATACCATTCTGTTCTACAGTTAGAATGCTGCTGAGAAGAGGGAAATGCTGGTAAAAGGGACAAGATTTCAGTTAGGGGAAGTGAGTGCTAGAGCTCTACTGTACAGCATACTTGAAAACTGCTGAGAAAGTAGATCTTAAATGCCTCACCACAAAAAATGTGTGTTGAAGGATATGTTAATCAGCTTCCTAACGTATGCCTACATCACAAAATTATACTACACATCATAAACATATAAAATTATTATATTCACTAAATAGACTTTAATAAAGTTGGGGAAAATTGAAAATGCACAAGTAAAAATTCACCAAAATAAAAGGCTAACAGAAAGAGCTGGGAAGGGTTCTAATTTCCACTGCTTATGTATCTGAAATCAAAGATCACAGAATTATTAAAGCTGCGAAAGACACTGGAGGAACTGGGCGATGCAAACACTGAAGAAAGAGCTACTCACTAGCACAGAGGAAGTCCACAACCAAGAGTCACATTGATTCAGAAAGTGTGCTTGCTCACAAGTTCTTAATTAGAGCCGGAAACACTGAAGAAAGAGCTACTCACTAGCACAGAGGAAGTCCACAACCAAGAGTCACATTCATTCAGAAAGTGTGCTTGCTCACAAGTTCTTAATTAGAGCCGGAAACAGGCTTTATTTACAGTTATTTAAAAAAGAAATTAGTTACAAAAGAAAGTAACATACTGGACACCCAACTATTTGCAAGACGGCTTTCCCTCCCTAAGCACTCTTCAATAAGACTTCAGGTGTTCCTTCTGCACAACTGAATCGCTGCACCAAGATGGGACAGAACGGCTCCTGACAGACTAGCGAACATTCTGTCCCACCAAATCAGTACACGAGATTTGGGCCTTTAAGGTTATCCTTTCATTGAAGTGGTAATGGTCAAACAGCCGTTTAAAACACACTAGTAAGTCATGAAATGAATTTAGTGAATATGACCAATATTTCAATAAAAAAAGAAATAAAAAAGTAACCATGATATACTACCTTAAGAAACATTTCAGTATTTTGGTTTTCATTTTAGAATGCTAAAGCTTTAAAACTAACAACATTTTCTATAAAGGGTCAAATAGGAACCTTTTTGAGCTTAGTGAGAAACCTCTGAACTCTTGCAGCTAGTTCTGCCTTTACAGCACAAAATAACTACAGGTGACACATAAACAAGCCAGCAGAGCAGTGCTCCCATAGATTTTTATTTTAAACAACGAGGAGGCCTGCAGGATTTGGTCCATGGGCTATAGTTTCCTGACTGATGATATAAAAAATTTTTTCCATTCCTGAATGCTAAAACCTTACCTATTTTTATGAATCGACAAGGGAACATCTGTTCATCAATTTTATGCTTCAAGGTGAATGTTTCTTTGTTATAATCATTCTTTAAGCCACTGAAAGAGAAAAAATGTTATTAAATCTGACTTCACACTAAAATACAGATGTCATACCAAATTTTCAGTTTAAAACAATGCTCACAATCAATGACTAAGTGGTCCAACATGAGAATAAAGTTAAAACTTTTATATTCTAATGAACAGCATCATAACTATATTCTATTAATTATTTGACAACTAATGAAAAACATTGAGTATTAATTAACAAGTTGGCAACAGTGCACAGAAATGTATTATAGGACCTAGTGTCATTAACGTATAACTGAAGTTTCAGGTGGTAAGAAGAAAAACTAAAAAGTCACATTTATAACTGACAACTTAAAAGTCAAATATGATAATTTGTCTAAGAATTAAATCATTTGTTTCTGAATGGGATGTTAATGTTCCTTTTAAACAAAATTTCAAAGACAAACCTGCTTTATCCTAAAGGAACTCACAACACTACTCCACTTAAACAATTAGAATTGACATATAAACAAGGATACATCATAAGTTAGCAGAAAATGGAATTAAGAGTTTATTTTGGGGACCAGTGCTATGGTGTAGCAGGTAGCCACCGCCTGCAGTGCCGACAACCCATACGGACGGCCAGTTTGAGTCTCAGCTGCTCCACATCCGATCCAGCTCTCTGCTATGGCCTGGAAAAGCAGTAGAGGATGGCCCAAGTCCTTGGGCCCCTGCACCCACGTGGGAGACCCGGAAGAAGCTCCTGGCTCCTGGCTTTGGATTGGCACAGCTCCTGCCACTGCAGTCACTGGGGAGTGAACCAATGGATGGAAGACCTCTTTTTTCTCTGCCCCTGCCTCTGCATCTGCCTCTCTGTAACTCTGCCTTTCAAATAAATAAATAAATCTTTAAAAAAAAAAAAAAAAAAAAGAAGCTTTTTTGGGGGCCGGCACTGTGACACAGCATGTTAAAGCCCTGGCCTGCAGTGTGGTCATCCATATGGGCACCGGTTTTAGTTTCAGGTGCTCTACTTCCAATCCAGCACCCTCCTAATACACCTGAGAAAGCAGTGGGCCCCTGTACCTACGTGGGAGACCCAAAAAGAGCTCCTGGCTCCTGGCTTCACATCGGCTCAGTTTCAGCCAATGTGGCCATTTGGGGAGTGAACCAATCGATTGAAGACCTCTCTCTGTAACTCTACCTTTCAAATAAATGAATCTTTAAAAAAATGTTGGTGCAATAAATTTTTAATTCCTTGCATACAAGCAGTCTTCAAAAAGTCTTCCTGGAAAATGTATACTGTGATAACATTATGCCTGAATTTTCTTTTTAATTTTTCACCAAAATAAACTTAGCTTTAAATTATACATTTTCAACTTTTTGAAATCCAACTTTTGAAATGTGAAAGTCACCTTCTGATTATGTCCTAAAATACTTCCTGACTAAAATCAATGCAGTATTGAAGTAATATTTACTAAAAGTACTGAGTTAATGGGATCTACCATGTCACAAATATATATATATTTTTTAAATTTATTTATGTATTTGAAAGTCAGAATTACACACAGAAAGAAGGAGAGGCCTTCCATCCACTGGTTCACTCCCCAACTGGCCACAACAGCAGGAGCTGCGCCGATCCAAAGCCAGGAGCCAGGAGCTTCCTCCAGGTCTTCTCGTGGGGGTGCAGGGGCCCAAGGACTTGGGCCATCCTCCACTGCTTTCCCAGGCCCTGGCAGAGGGCTTCATCAGAAGCCGGGACTCAAACCAGCCGGCACCCACATAGGATGCTGGGCAGCTTTACCCGCTGCATCACAGTGCTGGCCCCACAAATGTATTCCATATCTGCATGGCTTTATTGGCATACTCCACTGCTATCTGATTTTTCACTCTCTGAGGGGCAAATTAACACCTTCTCCTGAGCTCCTCCTCCCTCCTTGCAGCAAGCACTACGTTAAGCCATGTAGCTTTTCCATTTACAAGAACTTCCTTTTTTCAGTGCCCTACTTACAATAAACTCTTAGAAGATTACTTCTGAATTACAGCAGTGAACCAATGTTTTGGATACAGACTATATTATTATAGCACAGGTTTTCATTAAAGCTCAAGTCATTAACATTTTAAAAATACAATTGAAAATTTAAAAAAATCAAAAAATTTTATTCATTTTTGCTTGATGACGTTGAGTACCCAGTAGTTTAAAGGGAAAAAAAAGTTAAACCGCAGTATTAAAGAATAGGGGAAATATTCTTTTCTCTTTTCAAAGAAAAATCAAACTACATAGGCTTCACTACAAAGAGATGAAACTAGAAGTGCAGTTTGTTTAGCAGACAACTTCTCTCCTCAGAACCACAACTCACCTAGACAACAGCTCTGTCATATTTTCTTCATTCATTCCACCAAAGACTTTGAATTTCTTCAAGTTGCAGACGTGAGTTTTCTCATATTTTCCAAATGTAATATTCTGAACTATAGCAGGCCTTTCGAGCTTCAGAATCAAATACTAAAAAGGAAACAACCAAATCATAGCTTCCTCTGTTTAACACAAATAATTGGACAACTCTAAAAGTTAAAACACCTGACAAACAGAAGGTCTATCTGGACCCTTCTCCACTGGAAGATTATTTTTTGAAAAGTAAAGAATAAAACACAAGAGTCCTGTAAAGGCTACTATACAATCACCACTTTTATTTTTTTTTTCATTTTGTTTGTTTTAATTTTCTTTGAAAGGCAGAGAGACATAAACAGTGGAAGAAAGATGGCTCATCTAATGGTTCACTCCCCAAATGCTCTTAACAACCTGAGCTGTCAAGGCAAAGCCAGGAAGGAGCCCAGAACTGAATCCAGGTCTCCCGTGGCAGTGGCAGGGACCCAAGCACTTAAGCCATCACTTAAGCTGTCGAGGGTGCCCATTAGCAGGAAGCCGCATTGGAAGCAAGGATTGAACCAGGGACTCCAACTTGGGATGCAGGAGTCTGAAATGGGACTTAACTAATGCACCACACAACTCACCCACGTTTTTAATCTAGTAAATCCCAGAAACTGCATCATCCTGAATACTGCAGATTAAAGGTGAGAAAAAGAATTTTTATTTATTTGACAGGTAGAGTTATAGACAGTAAGAGAGAGAGAAACAGAAAGGTCTTCCTTCCGATGGTTCACCCCCTAAATGGCCACTACGGCCAGTGCTGCGCCGATCCGAAGGCAGGAGCCAGGTGCTTCTCCTGGTCTCCCATGGGGTGCAGGGCCCTAGCACCTGGGCCATCCTCCACTGCACTCCGGGGCCACAGCAGAGAGTTGGACTGGAAGAGGAGCAACCGGGACTAGAACTCAGCGCCCATATGGGATGCCAGTGCTGCAGGTGGAGGATTAGCCTAGTGAGCCGTGGTGCCGAGAAAAAGAATTTCTAACCACAGAACAGTATTCAATAAGTAAGTAACATAGCCAAGGAATTAATTATCAAATAAAGATTAGAATGCAAAAATAACAAGTTCATGTTCCCATGAACTATACTTCAATAACTCAATCAATGCTCTAAGCCAGTGACAAAACCTCAAACCTACAAATAAACTTCAAGAGTTACTAACCACCCCTGACAATTTTACACATTAAACAATCCAGACCTACTATAGATGTCTAAAGTAGCTCAAGTTTTCCTACCACATACTGGATAAAACAGGATCAGTTAATTAGGGAACACATTTTACACGAGCAGACAGTTTTCAATTAAAAGCTTAGGCAGGAAATTACCACTGATGTGAGGCTAAAGCTACCCAGAAAACCAACTGAAATGTCTGTTGCAGAGATTTCATGTTTCACAATGCTAATGGGTGCTGCAGGTGATAACCGTCAGTGGTCCTACACCTAGTCCCATGCACAAAAACTAACTCAAAATGGATCAAAACTGAGCCAAGATCAACATCCTAAACATAAGCACTAAAACTTCAAACCCAACAGCAGAAAGACAATTGACTCAATTTAAAAATAGACAAAAGACATGAATAGCTCTTTCTCTAAAGAAGATTAAACATCATGGGACCAGCACTGTGGAGTAAGCTGTCACCTGCAACACTAGCATTCCATATGGGCACCAGTTCTAGACCTGGCTGTAGAGCTTCCAATCCAGCTGCTTGCTAATAAAATTTTCTATTCTGACCCAGCTGCTTGCTAATGCAACTAGGAAAGCAGCAGCAGATGATCCAAGTCCTTCGGCCCCTGAACCCATGTGGGAGATCTGGATAAAGCTTCTGGCTTCAGCCTAGCCTAGCCCAGCCCAGGCTGTTGTGGCCTTTTGGGGAGTGAACCACCAGATGGAAGATCCCTCTGTAGCTCCCTCTCTCACCCTCTAACTCTGCCTTCCAAATAAATAAAATAAATCTTAAAAGGGGGAGGGGGCAGCTTGGCAATGTGGTATAACGAGTAAAGCTATCACCTACAATACCAGCGTTCCAGATGGTAGGCAACAGCTTGAGCCCTAGCTGCTCCACTTCTGATCCAGCTCCCTACCAATGTGTCTGGGAAAGCAGTGGAAGATGGACCAAGTGCTTGGGCTCGCTCTCTCTCTCTCTCTCGCTCTCTCTCTCTCTCTCTCCCCCTCCCCACCCCTCCAACTCTGCCTTTCAAAATAAATAATTTTTTTTTAAATTAAACATCATGAAAAGATGTGTTCAACACTGATCATCAGGGAAAGCCAAATCAAAACGACAATGAACTATCACTCTCAACACACACACACACACACACACACACACACACACACACACACACAGAGAGAGACAGAGAAAGAGTGACAGACAGAGAAAGAGCAAAATAACAAGTACTGGCATGTTGAGGACAAAGTGGACCTCTCAAACATTGCTGATAGAAATGTGAAAATTATAAACATTGTGGGTAATTTAGCAATTCCTCCAAAAGTTACAGAATTACTACATGATCAAAAAGGTCTACTCCTAGCATATACCCAAAAGATGTTAAAAAAAGTATTTGAACGAACACATGATGTATATGAATGTCAAGGGTACTATTCGTAATAGACAAAAAGTCTACACAACACAACCCAAATATACGTCTACTAATGACTAACCAAACAAACCACAAAACATAGTATTATTCAGCAAGAGGAAAGAATGAGGTACTGATTAATGCTACAACATGGATTAACCACAACAACATACTAAAGTGAAAAGTCAGACACACAAGGTCATGCTATATGACTATGTTTATATGAAATAATAATACATAAATCTAGAGGCAGAATGCATATTACTGCCAAGAGCAAGGCCAAAGTAGAAAAGGAGAAACTGCTTACTGGACACGAGGCTTTCTTGTGGCTGAGAAAAATACCTGCTCACTAGATAGGTGACAGTAGCACAACACTATAAATGCACTAATGCTGCTGAAATAGACTTTTAAATGGTTACTTTTATATGAATTTTACCTTAAAAATGCTTTCAAATAAAAAGTCTGAAATCAAGGTGACAGCAGTACCAGGCTCCCTCCAAGGATCTATGGAAGGCTCCTTTGGAGTCTTCCAGGATCTCGTGGCTTCTGGTGTTTCCTGGCTGGTGGCCACACAACTCCAACCTCTGCCTCTACCTTCAAATGGCCTTCTTCCCTGTGTCTGTCTTTTCCTTCTATGTATCTATTGAGGACACCTGTCACCTTAATCAAGGTGGTGTCAATACAAGATACCTTAGGTCCACTTGCTAAGATCTGAACGCCAGGTAAGGTCCTACTCTGAGGTTCTACATATCTTGTATTTTGTGTGTGACAGACGTAGGTGCGATTGAATCCTCTACACAGAGTCAACCAAAGGGGGCAAAGAGAATCAGTGAAATTTCATAGAAATTAGGTACTGCTGCTGGCGCTGAGGCTCACTAGGCTAATCCTCTGCCTGCGGCGCCAGCGGCACACAGGTTCTAGTTCCAGTCGGGGCACTAGATTCTGTCCCAGTTGCCCCTCTTCCAAGGCCAGCTCTCTGCTGTGGCCCGGGAGTGCAGTGGAGGATGGCCCAAATCTGCACCTGCAGGGGGAACCAGGATAAACACCTGGCTCCTGGTTTCAGATCAGCGCGGTGCGCCGGCCACAGCGGCCATTGGAGGGTGAACCAACAGTGAAGAGAAGACCTTTCTCTCTCTGTCTCTATCTCTCTCACTGTCCACTCTGCCTATCAAAATACATAAATAAATTAAATAAAATGCAGTCTTAAATGTCAGCAAATAACTGTCATCTAACTAGTATGTGCCAGACAGTAAACTTGAGGAAGGAAACAGGCTAAAACTGGTATACACTAAAGGCTGAAGAAGGTAGGATAAAAAAAGGAAGGGGGAGAAATTAGGTACTGCTAAAATGTCAGTACAGTCAGAGTCTAGGAAGCAAGGCAGAGAACACAACGTGATGAGAATGAGGAGGTCGCAGTCACCAGGGCATGCAGTCTGTGCCACCGTATGAAGTTCGAATTAGAGAAGCAGTGGGCTCTATTAAGCACAATGGAAAAACCATGATCCGTTCAGCATCTCTCTCTCTCTGTTTCTCTCTCTGTCTGTCTGTCTGTCTGTCTCTCTCTCTCTCTCACTCTCTCTCACACACACACACACACACACACACACACATCTGTATTGCTGAGAAGGGATTAGAGGAACCAACAGACCATTTATAGTAATTCAGGTAAGAGGTGAGATGAAGAGACTTGGATTATCATAGTGTGGAGATGGAAAACAGAATACTAAGTATTCTGAGCTAAGTAATGGAGAAATAATTGATGGGATTTGTAATAAGAGGGTGTAGGGAGGGGAGAAGGAGGAGGTATCAAGAAGAAAATGATTTGGTTTTTAACATTAACAACAGGGTAGTTGGTGGTATCATTTACTCTGACAGGAAGGACTATCATAGAAAGTAAGAAGCATAGAAATGAGACTAAGAAAGTCCAGATTATTTATATCTCAGGCTGTGTAGTAAGTCATCTTAGTGTTTTAAAACAAGAATAATTTGGGACCAGAGTGTAGTGGGTAAAGTCACCGCTGCAGTGTCAGAATCCCATATGGGTGCAGGATCGAGTTCCAGCAGCTTCACTTCCAATCCAGCTCTCTGCTATGGCCTAAGAAAGCAGTAGAAGATGGCCCTTGGGCCCCTGCACCCACATGGGACACCCAGAAGAAACTCCTGGCTCCTGGCTTCAGATCACCCCAGATCCAGCCATTGCAGCCATTTGGGGAGTGAACCATCAGATGGAAGATATTCTCTCTCCTCTCCTCTCCTCTCCTCTCCCTCTCCTCTCCTCCCTCTCCCCTCTCCCCTCTCCCCTCTCCCCTCTCCCCTCTCCCCTCTCCCCTCTCCCCTCTCCCCTCTCCCCTCTCCCCTCTCCCTCTCCCTCTCCCTCTCCTCTCCTCTCTCTCTCTCTCTCTCTCTCTCCCCCCTGCCTCTCTGTTACTCTGCTTTTCAATGAAATAAATCTTTTTAAAAAATAAAACCCAACAATGTTTTGTGATTCCGTAGATACACTAAACAGTTCTTCCACTGGGATCCCCTGTACTCATTCATGTAGCTAGTGGGTTGGCTGGAAGAGTAGGCTTAGCTGGACTGACTCTGCTGGCTTTCATCCTCAAGGAGGCTAAACGGGCTTTCTCAGATCACAGTGTCCACAGAACACTTAGAAAGCAAACATGAAAAATTTATCAGCATCACTAATCACATAATAATGCAAATGAAAACCACAAAACTTGTACATTTAATTCCAATGCATCTGTATTTGTGATACCCCTCTCCCTCTCCCTCTCCCTCTCCCTCTCCCTCTCCCTCTCCCTCTCCCTCTCCCTCTCCTCTCTCTCTCTCTCTCTCTCTCTCTCTCCCCCCTGCCTCTCTGTTACTCTGCTTTTCAATGAAATAAATCTTTTTAAAAAATAAAACCCAACAATGTTTTGTGATTCCGTAGATACACTAAACAGTTCTTCCACTGGGATCCCCTGTACTCATTCATGTAGCTAGTGGGTTGGCTGGAAGAGTAGGCTTAGCTGGACTGACTCTGCTGGCTTTCATCCTCAAGGAGGCTAAACGGGCTTTCTCAGATCACAGTGTCCACAGAACACTTAGAAAGCAAACATGAAAAATTTATCAGCATCACTAATCACATAATAATGCAAATGAAAACCACAAAACTTGTACATTTAATTCCAATGCATCTGTATTTGTGATACCCAAAATTTTGCCAACAATCAGAGATGAATCCCAAAATAATTATTTTCATTGAAACAAGTCATACAAAAAAAAAAATACTGTATTGCTCCATTTATATAAGATCCTAGTAAACACAAACAGATAAATACTGAAGAACACAATCAGCTGCTGCCCATAGATGAGGGGGTAAAGACTAAAGCAGTGAAAGTGGAGGAATTACAACAGTACATGGCAAGTTTTTGAAGGTAACAGATATACTGAGAATCTTAAGTGTAATGGTAATTTTCGAAGGTTTACACAGGAGCCGGTGCTGTGGCACAGTGAGCTAAGCCTCAGCCTACAGCACCAGCATCCCATATGGGTGCCAGTTTGAGTCCCAGCTGCTCCTCTTCCAGCTGCTCCCTGCTGATGGTCTGGGAAAGCAGTGCAAGATGGCACAAGTGCTTGGGCCCCTGAGCCCATGTGGAAGAAACTCCTAGCTTCGTATCGGCTCAACTCTGGCCACTGCAGCCATTTGGGGAGTGAACCAGAGGATGGAAGACTTTGCTCTCTGTCTCTCCCTCTCTCTGAATGTAACTCTACTTCTCAAATAAATAAATTAAAAAAAAAAAAAGTGTATACAAAGTTAACCAAATTGTATGCTGGGGCCAGCACTGTAGCATAGTAGGTTATGCTTCCACCGGTGGCGCCAGCATCCCATATGGACGTGGGTTCAAGTCCCAGCTCCTCCACTTCCGATCCAGTTCCCTGCTGATGGCCCTGGGAAGATGAAGTAAGTGTTTGGGGCCCTGCACCCATGTGGAAGACCCAGAAGAAGCTCCTGGCTCCTGGCTTCGGATCAGCTCAGCTCTGGCTACTGTGGCCATTTGGAGAGTATACCAGAGGATGGAAGACCTCTCTCTCTCTCTCTCACTCTGCCTTTCAAATAAATAAATTAATCTGAAAAAAAAAATGCTTATATGACTTTACTGATCATCACAAGAACACAAATGCCCATAAAGAACAGAGTGGAAAGCCGGCGCCGTGGCTCAACAGGCTAATCCTCCGCCTTGCGGCGCCGGCACACCGGGTTCTAGTCCTGGTCGGGGCGCCGGATTCTGTCCCGGTTGCCCCTCTTCCAGGCCAGCCCTCTGCTGTGGCCCAGAAGTGCAGTGGAGGATGGCCCAAGTGCTTGGGCCCTGCACCCGCATGGGAGACCAGGGTAAGCACCTAGCACCTGGCTCCTGCCATCGGATGAGCGCGGTGCGCCGGCCGCAGCGCGCTGTCCGCAGCAGCCATTGGAGGGTGAACCAACGGCAAAGGAAGACCTTTCTCTCTGTCTCTCTCTCTCACTGTCCACTCTGCCTGTCAAAAAAAAAAAAAAAAAAAGAACAGAGTGGATAAACTGTGGAACTCCATACAATGCAATGCTATCCTGTAATGCAGGGGAAGGTCTGGCCCTACCAAGGCAACTGCAGGAGAGACTTGAAATTCAATAAATGTATAGCAGGCTATTTTAAGTTGAGAATTCTGTTTGGTCCACAATGTTATAAATATCCAAATGACCCTTTTACATAAAAAAGGTTCCCCACTCCTGCAAAGAAATGAAATACTGCTGCCTATGACAATGTGGATGACCCTCAAAAAACATGTTCATAAAAAGTCAGATACAAAAACTACAGATACACATGCACACACAAACACACAGCAGTAGTTAACATGTTGCCTGGGACACCCACATACCCTATCAGAGTGCCTGGTTAGTCTCAGCTCAGCTTTCAACCCAACTTCCTTCTAACACAGGCCCTGGGAGGCAGCACATGATGGCTCAAGTAATTCGGTCCCTGCCACCCCCAGAGAAGACCTGGATTGAGTTCCATTTTCCTGGCGTCAGTCTGGCCCAGCCCAGCTGTTGCAGGTATTTGGGGAGTGAACCAGTGGATCAAAGATATCACTTTCTCTCTTTCTGCCTTTTAAATAAAAATTTAGAAATAAAAATTTTTAGAAAAAAAGAATAATCTGCCGGTGCCATGGCTCACTAGGCTAATCCTCTGCCTGTGGCGCCAGCACCCCAGGTTCTAGTCCTGGTTGCTCCTCTTCCAGTCCAGCTCTCTGCTGTGGCCCGGGAGTACAGTGGAAGATGGCCCAGGTCTTTGGGCCCTGCACCCGTATGGGAGACCAAGAGGAAGCACCTGGCTCCTGGCTTCGGATAGGCACAGAGCACTGGCCGTAGCGGCCACTTGGGGAGTGAACCAACAGAAAAAAGAAGACCTTTCTCTCTCTCTCTCTCTCTCTCTCTCTCTAACTCTGCCTGTCAAAAAAAAAAAAAAAAGAATAATCTGAGTGCATGATAAAAGCTAAACATATACTAAAGATACACAATGTACTATATTAATCATTGAAGTTTCTTTGACCTGCTTAGATCACACTAAAGGAGAACACTGTGTCTGTTAACAACTGTAACTGCCCTCTCTGGCCCCAGGAAGAAGAAAAAATCACCTAACATCACATGTTTACTTACACGACCTTGGAAGCCTCTATCTGCAGTAGAAGAGGTATGAGCAGTTATCGAGACATCTGTAACTGCACAGAGATTTACCAACGCTAGTGTATTCACCCGTCATCCTGAAAGGTGTATTTTCCAACGACATTACCATTAATTCTTACAACACATATCTGACAGGGGAGAAGGGTAAAACTGCTATTTTAAAGCATTTATGGGGTTTCATTCACGCTACATTTATTTCCAGCACCAGCACAAATGATCCAGAATTAACAGTAATGTTTTCTCATTAAGTCTTAAAATATTTGCCCCCATGATAATGAAAACGGCTTTAATTTTTTGTCTATACAAGTTATACATATTAACTTAAAGTGAGAATCAAAAAGGAGATAAAAAATATCAGACAGACATAAGTAAGAGTGTCAATTATTAAATCAGCAACAGGAAGGGCCGGAGGTATAGCGCAGCGGGGAACCCACCGCCTGCAATGCTGGCATCCCATATGAGTGCCAGTTTGAGTCCCGGCTGCTCCACTTCCGATCCAGCTCTCTGTCATGGCCTGGGAAAGCAGTAGAAGATGGCCCAAGTCCTTAGGCCCCTGCACCCAAATGGGTGACATGAAAGAAGCTCCTGGCTCCTAGCTTCAGATTGGGGAGTGAACCAGTGGATGGAAGATACCTCCCTCCATCCCTTCCTCCCTCCCTCTCTGCCTCTCCTCTCTCTGTGTAACTGATTTCCAAATAAATCTTTAAAAAATAAATAAATCAACAAGAGTCACTGTGTACTTGCTCCCCATGTAGGACTTCTGTGATTTATGAGTTGTATTATGAGAATTAAATGGTAAAACTTGTCTTCAAACAGTACTTTATACTTAGTGTGTCTATGTGGGTGCAAACTGTTGAAATCTTTACTTAGTATAGAGTTGATCTTCTGTATATAAAGATAATTAAAAATAAATCTTAATGAAGAATGGGATAGGAGAGGGAGGAGTGGGAGGGCTGTTATGAAGGGAAGAACCGCTATATTCCAAAAGCCGTACTGATGTATACCTAAGAAATTTATTAAATAAAAGGTTTCTAAAAAAAAAAAAAGATAGAAATTCACAATCACTTGAAATCCATCATCCTGAGATCATCACCACCTCCCCCATTTCGCAGAAAATTCAGTTTAATCCAGAATCTACAAAGAGATCAAAAAACTCCACAACAACAAAACAACCAACCCACTTAAGAGATAGGCCAAGAACTTCAATAGACATTTTTCAAAAGAGGAAATCCAAATGGCCAACAGACACATGAAAAAATGTTCAGGATGACTAGCCATCAGGGAAATGCAAATCAAACCTACAATGAGGTTTCACCTCACCTTGGTCAGAATTTACATACAGAAATCTACCAACAAAAGATGCTGGTGAGGATGTGGGGAAAAAGGGACACTAACCCACTGTTGGTGGGAATGCAAACTGGTTAGGCCACTATGGAAGTCAGTCTGGAGATTCCTCAGAAACCTGAATATAACCCTACCATTCAACCCAGCCATTCCACTCCTTGGAATTTACCAAAAGGAAATTAAATTGACAAACAAAAAAGCTGTCTGCACCTTAATGTTTACTGCAGCTCAATTTACAATAGCTAAGACCTGGAATCAACCTAAATGCCTATCAACAGTAGACTGGATAAAGAAGTTATGGAACATGTACTCTATAGAATACTATAGAGCAGTAAAAAACTATGAAATCCGGTCATTTGCAACAAAATGGAGGAATCTGGAAAATATCATGCTGAGTGAATTAAGCCAGTCCCAAAGGGACAAATATCATATGTTCCCCCTGATCGGTGACAACTAACCGAGCACCAAAAAGGAAACCTGTTGAAGTAAAACAATGACTTGATCAGCCCTTGTCCTGACTGTTGATGTACAACTTAATACTTTATCCCTTTTCGTATTTTTTTTGGTTCTACTTAATACTATTGGTTGAACTCTGTAATTAATACACAATTATTCTTAGGTGTTTAAATTTAACTGAAAAGTGATCTCTGTTAAATATAAGAGTGGGAATAAGAGAGGGAGGAGATGTACAATTTGGTACAAGATCAAGCTGATTTGCCCCAAATGGCAGAGTTAGAAATGCGCCAGGGGATTCCAATTCAATCCCATCAAGGTGGCATGTATCAATGCCATCTCACTAGTACAAGTGATCAATTTCAGTTCACAATTGATCATAATGATAGGTCTAAGAGTCCAAGGGATCACATAAACAAAACTAGTATCTGCTAATACTGACAGAATTAAAAAGGGAGAGAACAATGCAACAGGGGAAGCGGATACACAGCAGATTCATAGAAGGGCAGATATCCTAAACAGCACTGTGGCCTCGGAATCAGCCCTTAAGGCATTCGGATTTGGCTGAAGAGCCCATGAGAGTATTTTAGGCATGGAAAGCCAAGACACTCTGGCAAGAAAAAACAAACAAACAAACAAACAAAAAACACTTAAATGAAAGATTTCTGCGAGTGAGATCCCAGTGGAAAGAACGGGCCATCAAAGAAGGAGGTACCTTTCTCTGAAGGGAGGAGACAACTTCCACTTTGACTATGACCTTGTCTAAATAAGATCGGAGTGGGCGGACTTGAAAGGCTTCCATAGCCTTGGCAACTCATGACAAGAGCCTAGGGAGATTACTGAAGCCATAAACAAGAGTGTCAATTTGTTAAGTCAACAACAAGAGTCACTGTGCACTTACTCCTCATGTAGGATCTCTGTCCTTAATGTGTTGTTCAATGTGAATTAATGCTATAACTAGTACTCAAACAGTATTTTACACTTTATGTTTCTGTGTGGGTATTTATGTGCTAATAACCTATTAGCCACATAAAATAAAAGCAGCTAACTAAACTTTGAATGAATACACAGGCAAACAAATATGTAACACACATACATAGGCACACACACAATTTCAACTGCACTGAAAATACAGTCCAGGGGCAAGCATTTAGCCCAGCAGTCTAGGTGCTGGTTAGGATGCCTATGAGAGGCAGCAGCGATGGCTCAAGTAGTTGGGTTCCTGACACCTTCGCCGAAGACCTGGATTGGTTTCCTGGCTCCCATCTTTGACCCAACCCTGTGCCTCAGCCCAACTCTGGCCTTTGTGTGAATTTGGGGAGGGAACCAGTACATGGGAGTATGTGTGTCCATTGTGAGCTCTCTCTCAAATAAACAAATATTCCAAATAATAAATAAAGGGAATTTCACAGTAAGGAGGTTATCATGGTTTCTGTTAGAAATAAATAAAAAGATCATCATTAAAAAAAGAAACAAAAGACACAAATGCAGCAAAATTTCAGCAAACAAAAACACGATTAAAAACACAAAGTAAGTTCATCAACATATGCAAAGAGGCTTGAAAAAAAAGAGAAAAAAAAGGAAATTAAAACCAACGTCAGTTACAATGAAAAATCCACCAGACTCACAGAATCTAAAACTTAGCCATACAAGGGATGGGGACATGTATGCAACCACAACTTTCACACAATGAGAGAATAAGTCACACAGCTATTTTGTGAAAACAGTGATGCAACATGTGCTAAGGCTGAATACACACATACCTATCCTATGATTCAGGAACCCTACTCCAATGAATATATCCTGAAGAAACTCTCTCACTAGTGAGTGTGCCAGGAGACAACACACAACCATGTTCATGGCAGCCTATTTCATGATAGCAAATTATAAAAAAAAAAAAAAAACAAACAAATATCTATCAACAGCAAAATGGATGAGCACATTTTGGCAATGTTCATATACTGGAATATATTATTGCAGTGAAAAGGAACAAACTACTATGGTGGGTGTTTGGCAAAACAGTGAGGACACCACTTGGGACCACGACACCCCACGTCAGAGCGCCCAGGTTCCTGCCCTGGCTCTAACCCAATGCCAGCTTTCCTCTACGCACACGCGGGGAGGCTGTAGGCTGATGGCTCAGGCTGCAGCATCCCTGCTGCCCACGCAGGAGTTCCTGGATCCCGGCTTCTGCCTGGCTCGTGGCTGTTGGGGGCATTTAGGGAGTAAATCAGCAGATGGAAGACTCCTGTCTCTCCCTCTCTCTCTGTGACTCAAATAAACACATTTTTTTTAAAAAAAATAATCGTAATATAAAGCAAAAAAAGTCAGATTTATATATGAGTTAATTTATGCAAAAATCAAAGAAAACTAAATCATATTTATAAATATATACATAGATAATACAGTAAGAAGACACTTAACAAACTATGAAATAGGTATTGGGGAGAGGTAGAAGACAGATATAAAAAAGGGTTCACAGGAGGCTCCAAAAGGTTATAATCATTTCTAAAAATGGCTGAAGATTAAACAGGTTACTTGTTTTATTATCTTTATACTATACACATAAAGGATGAACATATAATAGACAAATTTTGCAATATAAACACATAAATGGCAGGTAGTCTAATGGGCATACAAGTTTTCACAAGTTACACAAGAATTTAAAAAAAAAAAAAAACTTTTGCTTTACCTGTCAGAGCACTGAATCCTCAAGAATAAAGACATGCCAAGTGGGCCTGGTACATGACAAGCATTGATGCTGAAAGTGTATGACTAGAAGGATGGTAACTTTTTAAAAAGATTTATTTTTATTTATTTGAAAGGCAGAGTTACAGAAAGAGAGAGGCAGAAACAGAGAGAGATAGATCTTCCATCCGCTGGTTCACTCCCCAAATGGCTGCAGACCGAAGCCAGAGCTAGGAGCTTCTTCTGGGTCACCCACATGGGTACAGGGCCCCAAGGACTTGAGTCCTCTTCTGCTTTCCCAGGTGCATTATCAGGGAGCTGGATAGGAAGTTGAGCAGGTGGGAACCGAACTGGCACCTATATGGGATGCCAGCACAGATGGAGGCTTTACCCACTATGCCACAACGCTGGCCCCCAAAACAGTTACTTTTAAATTCAGAAAATATTGGGTACTACTTTTGTCAAGGAAAAGTATTTAATGATCTTGATGTATACTATTTTCATAAAATAACAAACTGTATTAAATTTATTTTCCAAAAAAAGCAATGAGGCATTAAGTCATAGTTCAGTTTTCCTTAAACAGTTACACGTTGAATATAATGGAACACAGGCTAAAATAAAAACAGCAACAGCAACCTACTTAGTACCTCTTGGTTAATATCTAGTTTTGTATCATTAGTAATACAGAAAATAAACAGATTTTAAATCTTCCAGTAGACAGAAGTCTATGCTTCATCAAATCCCACACTGCATTAGCCTTATGAGATCAAAATCCTTTCAAAATTTAAACAAACGAAAAGAGGAAACAGAAGCTGGCATTGTGGCACAGCAAGTTAAGCAGCAGCCTGCAATGCCTGCATCCCATATGGATACCTGTTCAAGTCCTGGTTGCTCCACTTCCTATCTAGCTCTCTGCTGTGGCCTGGGAAAACAGCAGAAGGTGGCCCAAGTCCTTGAGCCCCTGTACCCGTATGGGAGACCCAGATCAAGCTCCTGGCTCCTGGCTCTGGACTGGCCCAGCCATGATCTTTGCAGCCATTTAGGGAGTAAACCAGCCAATGGGAGACCTCTCTCTCTCTGCCTAACTCTGCCTTTCAAATACATAAATTAAAAAAAAAAAGAGAGGAAATAAAATTTGACCTTATATTTTCAAATACTCAATAAACTACTAATGTATTACAGATAACTTGTATCAATTGAATAAATGCCCATTTAAATTCTGACTTCTAAACAGCATCAGAGGCTATACGTAATCTTACCTGGGGAGGATAGTTACTCTCTGAAGACCATCTTGAAGATTGGTCATTTGGTTTATCCACTAAAATGTTCCTGAAATAAAGAAAAGAAAATTGCAGCAATTAATTAAAAGAATAGATGAAAATAGACAAAAATAATCATCTACCAGATAGTCAAAGTAAGAATAGAAAATAGAATAAGCACCACAGAAAGATAAAGGTGGAATTTCAAACAATGGAAAAAAGTAAGTTTTTATAAGGTAACTTTTTTATTCAAAATGAATTCTACTATAACAAATTGGGATATATAAAGCAAAAATAAGAAAGAATAAATTGGGGGAGGAAGAAGATAGCATGACATATAAATGAATTCCTTCATCTTTAACAGTTCTTAGGAAAAAAACAATATTTCTATGGTTGATAAAAAGAAAAAATTTAAAACTACTAAAGTTTAAGACTGAATAAAGAAAAAATACAATCACCTTATAAATTGAGACAGAAAATCAACAAAAAATTTTGGTAATTTTTACAAAATACAGAAAATAAAAGATTAAAGTTGAAAACATAAAAACAGTTTAAATAAAATGACAATATTTACACCCAACATTGAGAGCAATACATACAAATGTCTTAAAATAACATTGCAAAATATTCTTTGCAGGTAAGTAAGTCAACACAATATCTACATGCAGGCATACATATAGTAACAAACAGACTCATGACAGAGAAGATACACTAGACAGATTAAACTTTCTAAAACTGGGCAGAATACAAAACAAAAACTATTAGGTGAAAACAGTAACACAATGACATAATCTGTCATGGTAATAATTCAAACAAAATGAAAATAAAGCAAAGATAACAGTAAAGATAAGAAGAAACTGATCTAAAAAATAGGAGATTACTATCTCTCAGCATCTGAAAAATTAATAAACAAAAAACAAGCATCTATATGTTCAAGGCAGTTGGAAGGAATATTATGAAGAAAAATAAAGGGAGAAACAGACCTGAACGGTGTGAGGGCGTTAGCCATGGCACAATCTGAAAAACGAGCAGATGGACCGCTAAAGGCAAAGGCAGGCGGGGCAACGGCTATACTATGTCCTGGTCCTGTGAATTTGACATGCCTGCAAGATGGCCCTCTGGAGATAAAAGCCAGCTGGATATCTAAGGCTGAAACTCAAGAGAGATAACAGGACCAACCGAGATACACGTTTTTAGGGGTGGGCAGCTAGCCTAGCGGTTACGACGCCCACACCCCACAGGGGGGCATCAGGGTTCTATTCCCAGCTCCCTGCCACAGCAAACACCGGGAAGCAGTGGTGACGCTCCAGTAACTGAGGAGACCTGGACTGCATTCTCCTTCCAGGCTTCAGCCCTGGACCAGCCTCAGCCCAGCCTCAGTCATGGCAGGCATCTGCAGAGTGAAGCAGTGGATGGGAGCATTCTCTCTTTCTCTCTCTATCCCCCTTTCTTTCCCCCATTCATGTGAGTGTGCTCTCAGTCACTCTGCCTCTCAAAAATTAAATTTTAAAAATTAAAACAGAATATTTCTGGAGAAATTTCTATAATAAAAGATATAAAGAAGCATATGACTCCATGTAAAAATTATTATTTTTATCAAATTATATAAGGCAAGTACAAATATGAGCCCAGAATGAGAAATATCACGATCTTCCTTCAATGCATCTCCACGATCCTGCAGGCAGATGGGAAACAAGTTTAAACATTGCCTAGTAACTTGAGCCTTCACCGACATTTAAGATCACTTATCACGATGGAAGCATAGTAAAAAAAAAAAAAAAAAAAAAAAAAAAAAAGATGGGGAGGTGGGGAGGGGTGTAGAGAGACAAAGAAAGATCTTCCACCCACTACTTCACTCTCCAGATGCTCACAGCAGCAAGGCTGGGCCAGGCCGAAGCCAGGAGCCAGGAACTCCATCTGGATCTCCCATATGGATAGTAGGAAACAAGTACCAGGTTCATCCTCTGCTGCTTCTCAGGGCCATGAGCAGGAAGCTGGACAACTACCAGTGTAGGACTAGACTGAGACTCGACACGGAAGGCAGGTATCCCAAAGAGTGACTTAATAGAACACAACACCTGACCCAAAAATGTTATTATCCTACCTTATAAAACTCCCAAAGACCTGTACAACTTAGAGGTATCACCTACTAAGGTTCAGGACTAAGCAAGAGTCAGTAATCTTTCATAGACATATTTCAATCATGATACCAGGTCACTGTCCCTGGGGTTTTATGTTTTGTCTTAATTTACTTGACAGGCAAGGGGCAGGGGGAAGAGTTCTCACCTAAAGTTCATTCCCCAAATGCTGGCAAAAGCCAGGGATGAGCCAGGTCAGTCAGGAACGCAATCCAGGTCTCTCATATCAGTGGCATGAACCCAATTACCTAAGCCAGCATCATTGCCTCCCAGCATCTCCACTGGTGGGAAGATGGAAGCCAGGTACTGAACACAGGCATTCCAATGTGGAATATGAACATCTTAACCTGCACCTTAACCCATGTCTTAATCACTAGGCCAAACATCCACCCCTTTCTGGTTTCTTAAGAGGGGAAATATCTCATCCACAGCCACTGTCATACTTGTGACTTTCCCCTTATAATTATCTCAATGAAAGATAATCCACACTGCTTATTTCCTAAGATATGAGATGGGCCAAGAGTAAAATAAAATTATGACAAAAATGTATAAATAAACAGAATCAGTGAAACAGAGAAATTAAACAGTGATAGTTAAAGCTGTAAAACGAAAATAAGCCAGTCTTTAATATCACAAGGATGTAGCAAACATAGAAATAGAAGAAAAGACATTAAAAGACTGTGAACAGGGCTGGTACTGTGGTGTAGCGCCTGCAAGGCCGACATCCCATATGGGCGCCGGTTCGGGTCCCAGATGCTCCACTTCCGATCCAGCTCTCTGCTATGGCTGTGAAAGCAGCAGATGATGGCCCAACTCCTTGGAACCCTGCACCCACATGAGAGACTCAGAGAAGCTCCTGGCTTCGGATTGGCTCTGGCAGCTGCGGCTAATGGGGGAGTGAACCAGTGGGTGGAAGATCTCTCTTTCTCTCTCTGACTCTCCTTCTAACTCTTACTTTGAAATAAATAAATCTTTAAAAAAAAAAAATGAACTCCACAAAATAGCAGACTAGAAATTGATGACTTTAGCTCTAGTTGCCAGGAGTCTCTGCTTCTGGCAATCAAAATAATACAACCAGAACACTCTTTTATGAGTGTTCACTTATACTACCAACTAGAAAAATAAATAAAAATTATAAACGTCATAATTCAGTACCAAAACTACAGAAGTAGTAAGACTTACATACTAAGATTAAGTATCTAACGTTTTAGGATGTATTTAAATGTAACACCCAAATAATAATTCAAAACAAAATAATAATTGGTCAACAAAACTGGAAAAGGAAATGGATTGAGGACTAAAATAGCTTCATATTTTTATGAAGTTAATTTCAGTTTAAAATGCACTTATATTCCTTCCAATGCTGGATGAAAACTAAAAGAGAATAAAAATGAGGAACATTTTAGGTCTCTTAGGCAAAGACCACAAAGGCAAGGTTGTAATTAAATACTTATATGAAGACTACAAAATTTACAGTGAAACACATAAGGGTAACTGAAAAACAACCCAGTGCTAACTTTTTCCTACTGTAACAACACATACTACCAAAGTCAGGAGGGGCTGGTATTGTGGCTCAGTGGGTTGAGCAGTGCAGTCTGTGAGGTGGGTACAAGTCCTGGCTGCTGGGGCTGGCGCTGTGGTGCAGCGGGTTAACGCCTGGTCTGAAGCACCAGCATCCCATACAGATGCCGGTTCTAGTCCCGGCTGCTCCACTTCCGATCCAGCTCTCTGCTATGGCCTGGGAAAGCAGTAGAAGATGGCCCAAGTCCTTGGGCCCTTGCACCCCCGTGGGAGACCTGGAAGAAGTTCCTGGCTCCTGCCTTTGGATTGGCGCAGCTCCAGCCATTAGGTCCATCTGGGGAGTGAACCATCAGATGGAAGACCTCTCTTTTTCTCTCTTTGCCTTTCCTCTTTCTATATAACTTTGACTTTCAAAATAAATAAATAAATCTTCTAAAAAAAAAAAAAAAAACAACAAACCCCAGCTGCTGCACTTCAGATCCACCTCCCTGCTAATGTGCCTGGGAAAGCAGCAGAAGATGCCCAAGAAGTGCTTGGGCCCCTGCCCCATGTTGGAGACCCAGATGGAATTCCTGACTCCTGGTTTCAGCTTAACCCAGCCATGGCTGTTGATTTATCTCTCCCTCCCTCCCTTTCTCTCTGCAATTCAAGTAAATAAGAAAACAAATTATTGGACATTTTGATTTCAAATCAACAAAGTAAACTTCTTTATTGATTAAACATGTTCCAGCCCTAAGCATCCTTAGCAATATCTTTGAAATTATCGATACTGGGCCAGCACTGTGGCGCAGAAGGTTAAGGCTCTGCCTGCAGTGTCAGCATCCCATATGGGTGCTAGTTAAGGTCCCAGGTGCTCCACTTCCCAGATGCATCCAGCTCCTTGCTAAAATGCTTAGGAAAGCAGTGGAATATGGTCCAAGTGCTTGGGGCCCTGTACTCACATGGGAGACCTAGAAGAAGCAGCTGGCTCCTGGCTTCAACCTGGTCTAGTGTCAGCCACTGGGGCCACCTGGGGAGTGAACCAACAGATGGAAGATCTCTGTCTCTCTCCTTCTTTATGCCTTTCAAATAAATAAATAAATCTTTTCTTAAAAAAAAAAAAAGAAATTACTGCTCTTAAGAGCACTTGAATATAAATGGTTTTGTGGAAAAAAACAGACCATTTAATATTATCCCTGCTACCAGCTACTCAGGGTACTTGTTAGAAAGTCCAGCTGACATTAACTTGAGAATACAGGGGTCAGATATTTGGCACAGGGGGCTAAGCTGCCACCTGGGATGCCCATATCCCATACTGAAATGCCTGGCTGGAGTCCAGGCTACTCCAAGCTTCTGATCTGGCTTTCTGCCTCCCTCCAGTAGGTAACGGAAGATGGTCTAACTACTTGGGTCCCTGCCACCCACATGGGAGATCCAGTTGGAGGTCCTGGCTCCTGGCTTTAGCCTAGATCAGGCTCAGCTCATGTGGCTATTCAGATAATGAATCAGCAGGTGGAAGATCTCTCACACCTACACTTCGACTTTCAAATACATAAATCGTTTTTTAAAAAAATAAACAGGGGCCAGCATTGTGATGTAGTAGGTTAAGCCTCCACCTGCAGAGCCAGCATCCCATATGAGCACCGGTTTGAGTCCCAGATGCTCCTCTTCTGATCCAGCTCTCTGCTAATAGCCTGGGAAAACAGAAGATGGCCCAGCACTTGGGCCCCTACAACACATGGAGACCTAGAAGAAGCTCCTCGCTCCTGGCTTTGGTTCACCCCAGCTCCGGCCACTGCAGCCATCTGGGGAATGCACCAGCAGACGGAAGACCTCTGTTCTGTCTCTCTGTCTGTAACTGTGCCTCTCAAATAAATAAATCTTTAAACATAAATAAATAGGGGCCAGTGCTGTGGCATAGCAGGTTAAGCCTTCCACTGATTCATGTCCCAGCTACTCCACTTCCGATCTTAGCTCTCTGCTAATGACCTGGGAAAGCAGTCCAAATTTTTGGGTGCCTACACCCACATGGGAGACCTGGAAGAAGATCCTGACTCCTGGCTTTAGCTTGCCCAGCCCCAGCCATTTGGGGAATGAATCAGAGGATGGAAGTTCTCCTCTCTCGCTCGCTGTCACTCTCCCTCTCTCCCCCAATCTCTGCCTTTGAAATAAATAATCTTTAAAAATAAAAATAAACAAACAAATTGAGAGTTTGGGATACTCAAAAGACACATCTAATTTTTATATGAAGAAAAGTCAAGCAGAGTAAACAGTATAGAAGAATTCATTGCTGGAATGTTTTCCCTTCAGTTGTTTAAAAACACTGTCCTAAAAACTGTGCCATTTGTTGAATGATATAATAAAATGAACCCAGAAGAAATCAACCTCAACCAGGAATAATAAGACCAGAACCTGGCCATTAACAGGTTAGATAATCCATCACAATCTCTCAGGGCTTTAATTCCTTTATCTTCAGTGGAAAGGGAAAGGGTAAATTTTGCAGTCTCAAACTTCTTCCAGATCTAATCCAGGAAGTTGATCTGCACGACTCTAGAAAAACTATTCATGCAGGCTCCACAATTCTATGAAAAACACTCCTGTTCTTTACTCAAGGTATCATGTATCATCTCCCTCCTACATGGCAGTAAGCAGCAACACACAATCAAACCTTTCATTATGTGTGACCACTCGGCTGGGGTAATGTCGCAACCATATAAGAATTGGTATCTGGGAGATCAAAGATGGTTGAATAGGGGAAAGACAGGCTGATTTTGATTAAGGGATGATAACAGAAGAAAAGCAGAATAAACCCCAAAATTACTGGAAACGAAGATGACAACACAACATATGAAAACTATGGTATACAGCAAAAGCAGTGTTAAGAGGAAGTTTATGAGGCCAATGCTGTGGCATAGCAGGTAAAGCTGCCACCTGCAGTGCCAGCATCCCATATGGGTGCTGGTTTGAGTCCCAGCTGCTCCACTTCCAATCCAGCTCCCTGCTAAAGCACCTAGGAAAGGCAACGGAAGATGGCCCAACGACTTGGGCCCCTGCACCCATGTGGGAGACCCGAAAGAAGCTCCTGGCTTCAGCCTGGCCCAGCTCCGGCCGTTGTGGCTATTTGGGGACTGAACCAGCTGATGAGAGAAACTTCCCTCTCTCCCTCCCTCTCCTTCCCTCTCTGTATCTCTGCTTTTCAAGTAAATAAAAATAAATCTTAAAAAGATCAGTACCACTCAAAGTTGCTACCAAGGCCAGCCTGTAGTGCAGGAGGTTAAAGCCCCAACCTGCAATGCCAGCATCCCATATGGGTGCTGGTTCAAGTCCCAGCTGCTCTACTTCCAATCTAGCTCCCTGCTAATGCGCCTGGGAAAGCAGCAGCAGGTGGTCTAAGTCCTTGGGCCCCTGCACTACGTGAGAGACCTGGAAGAAGCTCCTGGTGCCTGGCTTCAGAAAGTCTCAGTTTGGGCCATTCTGACTATTTGGGGAGTGACCCAGCAGATGGAAGATATCCCCCTACATCTCTCTAGCTCTTTCAAATAAATAAAAATAAATCTTTAAAAAATAAAGTTGCTACCAAGAAAACTTAAATACTTTGGAATCAATTTAACCAAGGATGTGAAAGAACTCTACAATGAAAATTATAAAACATTAAAGAAAGAAATAGCATACAAAAAATGGAAAAATTGTCCATGTTTATAGATTGGAAGAATAATATCAAAATGTCCATACCACCCAAAGGAATTTACAGATTTAGTATGACCCAAATCAAAAAACTAATGACATTCTTCTGAGATTTAGAAAAAAAAATGCCAAAATTCATATGGAAACACAAGAGACCACAAGTATAACAATCTTCAAAAAAGAAAACCAGAGGCATCACAATACCAGATTTCAAGCATACTACAGGGCAGTTATAATCAAAACAGCCTGATAGTGACACAAAAATTAGACATGTAGATCAGTGGGACAGATCAGAAACCCCAAAAATCAATCCATGCATCTATAACCAACTAATCTTTGACGAAAGAGCTAAAATCAATTCCAGGAGAAAGGACAGTCTTTTCAACAAACGTGCTGGGAAAACTGGATCTACACATGCAGAAGTATGAAATAAGATGCCTACCTTACACCTTATACAAAAACCCACTCTAAAAGTATCAAGGATCTAAATCTACAATCTGATACCATAAATTACTAGAGGAAAACATCAGGGAAACTGTAAGAAACTAGCACAAAGATTTCATGGCAAAGACCCTGGAAGCACAGGTAATAAAGGCAAAAAGAGACAAATGGGATTACCTGAAGGTAAGAAGCTACTGCACTGCAAATCCACGAAGTAAAGAGGCAACCAACAGAATGGGAGAAAGTATGTGCAAAGAAGGCAACTGATAAAGGATTAATATCCAGGATGAATAAAACAAACAATGCAGTTAAGAAACAGGCAAAATACATGAACAGGCATTTTTAAAAATTTTTTTAACTCTATTTTTTGACAGGCAGAGTGGACAGTGAGAGAGAGAGATAGAGAAAAAGGTCTTCCTTTTCCGTTAGTTCACCCTCCAATGGCTGCCGCGGCTGGCACGCTGCAGCCAGCACGCTGCGGCCAGCGCACCACACTGATCCGAAGCCAGGAGCCAGGTGCTTCCTCCTGGTCTCCCATGGGGTGCAGGGCCCAAGGACTTGGGCCATCCTCCACTGCACTCCCAGGCCATAGCAGAGGGCTGGCCTGGAAGAGGGGCAACCGGGACAGAATCCAGCGCCCCGACTGGGACTAGAACCCAATGTGCAGGAGCCGCGAAGTGGAGGATTAGCCTATTGAGCCGTGGCGCTGGCCTGAACAGGCATTTTTAAAAGCATGAAATTTAAATTGCCAACAGACACATGAAAAATTGCTCAGAATCACTAGCCATCAGGGAAAGGCAAAAAAAAAAAAAAATACAATGAGGTTTCTCCTAGCCCTGGCTAGAATTGCTATCATCCAAAAATCATAAAACAATAAATGCTGGTAAGGATGTGGGGGAAAAGGTACCCTAACACTATTGGTGGGAATGTAAACTAGTATAACCATTATGGAAAACAGTATGGAGATTCCTAGAGATCTGAAAATAGATCTACCATATGAACTAGTCATCCCACTCTTTTGAATTTACCCAAAGGAAATGAAATCAGCACATGAAAGAGTTATCTGTACCCCTATGTTTACAGCAGCTCAATTCACAATAGCTAAGATTCAGAATCAATTCAGATGCCCATCAACTGATGACTAGATCAAGAAAATGTAGTATATATAAATTCTGGAATACTACTCAGCCATAAAAAAGAATGAAATACTGTCTTTTAAAACAAAATGGATGTAACTGGAAACCATTACATTTAATAAAATAAGCCAGTCCCAAAAAAACCCAAATGTCATGTTTCCCCTAATTTGTGGTAACTAATATATAGAGTACAAAAAAATGTAATGGATATGAGTGAAATTTACATTGTGAGATTGTTTACAGCCCTTGTCTATACTCTTGAGCAACAATGGTCTTTCTACTTACTACCTGAATTCTTTACTTAGTGGAGGGTTAAGCTTGAGATTATAAATTAAACTGAAAGTATGTCATTGTAAAAATTAAAAGAAAAAATAAGGAAAGAAGAAGGGAGGGTAGGAGCATGGGGGATGCAGAGTAGGCTGAGAAGTACCACCAGGCTCTTAAATCTGCATATACAAATTATGTGAAATTTGTTCACCTTCTATAAACAATTTTTTTCAAATTCATAACTATAGCCAGGGGGGTTACAAACCATTTATTAAATAAATACAGGGCGCTGGGACTGGCACTGTGGCATAGCAGGTAAAGCTGCCACCTGCAGTGCAGACATCCCATATGGGTGCCAGTTCATATCTTGGCTGCTCCATTTCCGATCCACTCTGCTATGGCCTGGGAAAGCAGTAGAAGATGACCTAAGTGTTTGGGCCCCTGTGTGGGAGACTGTGGGGTAGGTTAGTCCTCCACCTGTAGTGCAGGCATCCCATCTGGGTGCCAGTTCAAGTTCTGGCTGCTCCACTTCCAATCCAGCTGCCTGCTAATGAGCCTGGGAAAAGCAGCAGCAGATGGCCTAAGTCCTTAGGTCCCTGCACCAGCATGGGAGGCCCAGAAAAAGTTCCTGTCTCCTGGCTTCACATCAGCCCAGCTCTGGCCATTATGTTCATTTTGGTCAGTGAACTAGAGAATGGAAGACCTCTCTCACTGTCTCTCCCTGTAAATCAATTAAAAAAAATAAATAAAGATATACACCTTGTACTCTGAAAAAAAATTTAATCACACTAATCAGACAAAGCCACTCATAAAAAAAAAAAAAAAAAAAAAAAACTAGGAAAAACCCCCTATTTTTTTTTTACAAAGGAACCAAAAAAGTTCAAATCTTGACAACAGGAAATAATTTGACCAAGGAATTCTGGCAATGAGGTAAAAGACTGTCCTTCACAGGCGTGAACATGCAGGTAAACGTGAAGAAGACGGGAAACCTCTATGACAGCTAAGTAATATTCAGAAAATGCTGCTGCTGGGCTCCAAGTGGGTTTCAGAACTATCCTTCCAGAGAGAGAGAGAGAACAATCCTGAGAAGGAACTGCAAAAATGGGAAAAAACAAACAAAAACCCTAAGGAAAGCAAAACGAGAACCCCAGGATGCCTAAGATTCATATTCCAGCTGGGTAGGGATCCAAGTGACACAGAGCTCAAAAGCACCACAAATGTAACACATCTAAAGGAACCTCCCCGGAAAGCAAAACAAAACACCTAGAAACACGCATCTACTGTATCTCTCAAGAGTCTAATCTGTAACACATTTCACTAATGCAAGAAGCCAGTGCTGAACAGCTATTTGCTCCATTCCTTCTGTGTAAGTTCCTCCTCCTAAAACTATCAGGAAACCAACTTCTCCAAACACCAGGAAACAGAGAGACCACATAAGATATTGCAGGAAACATAACACTCAAATTCAAACTGATAATAAACACTCAAGAAAATGTGCCCACAAAGACGAAAATTGTTCATTATTTCAAAATGACCCAAGAAAAATAGTTGATACTTTAATAAGCAATAAGTCAAATGACAACGGCTTAGACACAGTGTGACCAGGCAATAGGAAGAGCTAATAAAACTCACAAATGAGGGGAAAGTTTTTCTCAGATAAAAACATACCTCTTCTTCAAAGGGGTGAGAGATTTAAAAAGCCCAATAAGGGCAAAATGAGTTAGAAAGTAAATGATAATGGTCAGTGCCGTGGTTCACTAGGCTAATTCTCCACCTGCGGCGCCAGCACCTCGAGTTCTAGTCCCGGTTGGGGCACCGGATTCTGTCCCGGTTGCTCCTCTTCCAGGCCAGCTCTCTGCTGTGGCCCGGGAGTGCAGTGGAGGATGGCCTAGGTCCTTGGGCCCCTGCACCGCATGGGAGACCAGGAGAAGCACCTGGCTCCTGGCTTTGGAGTGGTGCAGCGCCGGCCGTGGCAGCCATTTGGTGGGGGGTGAAGACCTTTCTCTGTCTCTCTCTCTCTCTCACTGTCTATAACTCTACCTGTCAAACAAATTTAAAAAAATTTTTTTAAAAAGATTTGAAAGGCAAAGTTAGAGAGAGAGAAGGAGAAAGACACAGAGATCAATCTTCCACAGGCTAGGCCATTCCCCAAATGGCTGCAAAGGCCAGAGCTGGGCCAGGCTGAAACCAAGAGCCAAGAACTTCACTCAGGTCTCCCACTTGGGTGGAAGGGGCCCAAGCACTTAGATCATCCTCCACTACTTTCCCAGGCCATTAGCAGGAATCTGGATCAAAAGGAGTAGCCAGGACTCAAACCAGCGCCCACGTAGGATGCCAACACCATAGGCAGCAGCTGTACCTGCTACGCCACAGCACCTGCCCCATAAATTATACTGTAACAAAACTTCACAACAGGTATGCCTTATACCCAAACACAATAAATAGAAATTTTCAAGATATAAAAAGGCACCAAAAATGTAAGCCTAGGACTTTATAGTAAACTGTGTCTTTAAAGGCACAGTTAGTTAACAATATGTTTGTTCCCTAGCCCTCCCTGAAAAACTCATGAAAGAAGAAACTACACATGCCCAAGAAATTACCTGAAAAGTTTCAGCATAATATCTGGTCAAATGTGGCATACAGCAGGGTAAATCCACCATTTGCAATGCCGGTATCTCATGTGGGCGCCAGTTCGAGTCCTGGCTGCTCTATTTCCGATCCAGCTCTCTGCTATAGCGTGGGAAAGCAGCAGAAGATGGCCCAAGTAGTTGGGCCCTTGTACCAGCATGGGAGACCAAGAGGAAGCTTCTGGCTCCTGGCTCCAGATAGGCACAGCTCCAGCAATTCCAGCCAATTGGGGTGTGAACTAGTGAATGGAAGATCTCTCTCTCTCTCTCGATCTCTCTCTCTCGATCTCTCTCTCTCTCTCCTCTCTCTGCCTCTCCTTCGCTCTGTGTAAACTCTGACTTTCAAGTAAATAAATAAATCTTTAAAAAAAAATGAATAATGAATTCTGGAATCAGTGAGCTTAAATATACATAAGCAAGGAGTTTCCAAACTGAAAAAAGGAATACCCAAGAACCGTAAGAAAATTAAGTCAAGGGGCTGGCATTGTGGAGTAGGTAAAGCCACTGCCTGCGACACTGGCATCCCATCTGGGCACTGGTTCAAATCCTAGCTGCTCCACTTCCAATCCAGCTCCCTGCTAATGTGCTTGGGAAAACAGCGGGAGAAGGTCCAAGCCCTTGGGCCCCTGCACCCATGTGGGAGACCTGGAAGAAGCTCCCGGCTTTGGCTTGTCCCATCTCTGGCCGTTGTGGCCACTTGGGGCATAAACCAGCGGATGGAATATCTGTCTCTACTGCTCTCTGTTACTGTCAAATAAATAAAAATAAATCATTAAAAAAAAATAAAAAGGGTCAGTGCTGTGGCACAGTGGGTGAGGCTGCTGCCTATGGTGCTGCCATCCCATATGGGCGCCAGCTCGAGTCCCAGCTGCTCCACTTCCGATCCAGCTCTCTGCTATGGCCTGGGAAAGCAGTGGAAGATGGCCCAAGTCCTTGGGCACTTGCACCCACATGGAAGACCCAGAGGCGGCTCCTAGCTTTTGTTAGGCCCAACTCCAGCCACTGCAGCCATTTGGAGAGTGTGCCAGTGGGTGAAAGACCTCTCTCCTCTGCTTCTACCTGTGACGCTGCCTTTCAAATAGATAAATAATCTTAAAAAAAATAAAAAAGTCAGTGACGTTTGTATAATTGTAATAAAAGAAGGGGAAGGAAGAAATGTTTAAAGTAATCATGGATGGAAATTTCTACAATAAATAACAGACCAAGAGGTTCAGAAAAAAACAAGAAAGATTAAAAACACAAAAATCTCTACCTAGACATACTTATATTCAAACCGCAGAAAACTGGAGAGAAACTGTTGAAAAATGCCATAGGAAAAAAAAATCCTTACCTATAGAGGAAAAGAATTAAGAATGACATCAGACTTCTTACCAAAAATTATGCAAGCAAGAAAAGAGTACAATGGAATAGTTCAAGTGGTGGCTAGCGCTGTAGCTCAGGGGGTTAAAGCCGCTGCAGCGCCAGCATCCCATATGGGCACTGCTTCAAGTCCCAGCTGGTCCCCTTCACATCCAGCTCCCTGCCAAAGCACCTGGGAAAGCAGCGGAGGATGGCCCAAGTGCTTGGGCACCTGCACTCACGTGGGAGATCTGAAAGAGGCTCCTAGCTCCTGGCAGAGGCTCCTAGCTCCTGGCTGTGGCCTGGCCCAGTCCTGGCTGTTTGCGCCATTTGGGGAACTAGTGGATGGAAGACCTCTTTCTTCTCTCTCTGTAACTCTTCCTTTCAAATAAACAAACAAATCCTTTTAAAAAATACTTAAAGTGTTAAAAGAAGAAAAAACACCAACCTAGAATTCTATATCCAATTAAATTATTCTTCAAAGTGGAAGAGAAATACTTCATAAAACAAAAGATGAGGGAATCTGTCAACAGTAGACCTGCCTTAGAGAACTGATAACTTCTTCAGAGAGAAGAAAAATCATGTAGTTCAGAAACATAATCTACATAAACAAAGTCAGGAAAATAAAACATAAACTTGTACTTTTACATTCTTAACTGATCTAACTGGAAACTGTTCAAAGTAGTAGTACCAACAATGTATTGGGCAACTACAGCATATACGTAAGTGATATGGATAACTGCCACTGCTAACGGTATTATAAAGGTTCGGGGGCGATTAGACCATGAGCACCCAACTCACGAATCGATTACATAATCATGGAAGTTCAATACTGTGGGAGTGGGTTCCTTACAAAAGAACAAGTTTGGCCTCCTTTCAACTCCCTTTCCTTCTTTGCCGTTCTGACAAGGGGTGAAAGAGCAAGAAGACCCTCACAAGATGCTGGCCCCTAGAACTTGGGCTTCCCAGCCTCCAGAACCATGAGCCAATAAATTTCTGTTCCTTGTAAATTACCCAATCTGTGGCATTCTGTTAAAGCAGTAAAAAATATAGCAATAAAAAATACTCGGACATAAGATACTTGCACTACTCATGAAGTAGTACACTTTAATTCAAATTGGACTGAATTGGGGCCAGCGCTGTGGCATGGCTGGTAAAGCTGCTACCTGCAATCCAGCATCCCATATGGGCGCGGGTTCAAGACTCAGCTGCTCCACTTCCAATCCTGCTCTCTGCTATTGCCTGAGAAAGCAGTGGAAAATGGCCCAAGCCCTTGGGCCCCTGCACCTTCATGGGAGACCCGGAAGAAGCTCCTGGCTCCTGGTTTCGGATTGGCGCAGCTCTGACCAAGGTGGCCATCTGGGAAGTGAACCAGTGGATGGAAGACCTCTCGCTCTCTCTCCCTCTGCCTCTCCTTCTCTCTGTAACTCTGACTTTCAAGTAAATAAATAAATCTTTAAAAAAAAAATAAATTGGACTGAGTTTAGTTGTAAACATGTATTACGAATCCTAGCATAACCACTAAGTTATAAAGTATGAGTGATATGCTAAGTCACAAGAGAAAACTGAATCACACTGAATGCTCATTTCAAGTCAGAGAAGGCAGAAAAAGGGGGTGATTGGGGAAAAAAAACAAAGAATGAGTGCAATGACTAGAAAGATAATTATGGTAGATACCATTATATAATAACTGTATCAAAAATTTATTTATGTGAGTGATCTAAATAAGAGACTGTCAGAGTGAATGCAGGAAAAAAAAAAAAAAACAAAGTTCAAATTTGTTGTCTACAAGAAATCCACAATAAAAACAAAGACACCCACAGATGAATGTAAAGAAATGGAGGAAGACACAGCATGCTTTCACCAGAGAGCTGGAATAGATTAGCATCAGGCAAAGCAGGCTAAGAACAAGGAAAATCATCAGGGATAAAGGGGGAATTACATAACGAAGAGAGTCAATTCTCCAAGAAGACATAACAATCCTTAACGTGCCTGTACCAAACAAAAAAAAATGTCAAAACACTCGAAAAAAAACTGACAGAACTGCAAGAAGCACCACATAATTGGAGAGATCAACATCCTCCCTCTCCCAGTAACTGACAGATCCAGCAGGCAGAGACTCAGAATATCACTAAACTGAACAGCACGGTCACTCCACCAGATCTGATTGACATTTACAGAAAACCTCAGCCAACAGCAGAAAACACACTCTCAAGTTCACTCAACAATCACCAGGTCAGAATATATGTATTAGTAACAAAAAGAATACAAAGTACAATCTCAGATGACAGTGGAAATAAAGTAGAAACTATTCACAGAAAGTCACCAGTATGCATGGACTTCAAAAAAAATGTTTGCACCAAAATAAACATCTTTTATTTCAATTTTACATAAAATTTTGAATTTTTAAAAACTCCAGAAAGTTTTAAAAACTTTTATAAAACTCAAGTTTTTTAAAAACTTGAGTAAACAATGTACTTCCAAAAAATGAATCACGGAAGCCTCAAGATAAATTTTTAACTAGTTTGAATTAAATGAAAACAAAACTTACCAAATGTGTGGGACACTGTGAAAGTAATGCTTACATGGAAACTTGTAACATAGAATGCACAACAGAAAATCACAAAAAAATTAAAAGCACCTAAGTTTCTACCCTATAAAATTAGGAAAGAAGAGTCATTTATGTGTAAATGAAACCCAAGAAAACAAATTAAAACTGGAGCAAAAATGAACAAAATTTAAAATAGGAAATAGAGAAAAACAATGAAACCAAAAGCTGGCTGTTTGAAAAAAGCAGTAACACTGACAAGCCTTAGTTAGGCTAACAAAGATACAAATTACTAACAGCAGAAATTGGGAGGCGGGGGCCAGTGCTGTGGTGGAGTAGGCTAAAAGCCTCTGCCTGTGGCACCGGCATCCCAGATGGCCACCAGTTCATGTCCCAGCTGCTCCTCTTCCAATTCAGCTCTCCGCTGTAGCCTGAGAAAGCAGAAGATAACCCAAGTGCTTGGGCCCCTGCATCCCCATGGGAGACCTGGAGGAAGCTCCTGACTCCTGGCTTCAGATCAGCCCAGCTCCAGCCGCTGCAGACATTTGGGAAATGAACCAGCATATGGAAGACCTTTCTCTCTGTCTTTCTCTCTCTGTGTAACTCTATCTCTCAAATAAATAAAAACAAAATCTTTAAAAAAAGAAATGAGGGACTTGCATTGTGGCACATAGGGTTAAGCCACTGCCTGAGACAGACATCCTATATGGGCGCCAGTTCAAAATCCAGCTGCTCCACTTCTGATCCACCTAATGAGCCTGGGAAAGCAGAAGACGGCTCAAGTGCCGCTGCACCCATGCGGGAGACCCAGAAGTTCCTGACTGCTGCTTCAGTGTGGCCCAGTCCCAGCCGTCTCTTTCAAATAAGTAAATCTTTAAAAAGAATGAAAGAGGGTCATCGGTACTTATTACTTGGATATTAAATGGACAGCAAAATGGGTTATTAATAACCATATCCCCACAAAAGTGGTAATATAAACTGAGCCAATTTGTTAAAAAATAAAACAAAATAAAAACACTCAGGAGTAAAAGATGTGAAAAGATCAATAACTACTAATGAATCTCCTCAAAAATTAAACTCCAGTTTCCATTGATTATTTCCACCAAATATTTAAATAAAACAATGATACCAATTCTCTAGAACGTCTTTCAGAAAATAACAGCAGAGGAAACACTTCCCAACTGTTTCTTTGAAACCTGCATTACTCATCTTTATAAACAAAAACATTATACAAAAAAAAATTCCAGCCCAATATCCCTTATACAAGTGAAAAAATCCCCTCAACAAAATATCAAATTCAATAATGTGTTTAAATAATCACACATCATGATCAAATGTATTTATTCCCAGTACACAGGTGAATTCAATATTCCAAAATCAAACAATGTCAGGTATTACATCAACAGCAAAAGAAGTCATATGATCATATCAATAGATACAGAAAAGGCATTTCACAAAACCCAGCCCCACTGCTGACTGAAATGTCACCCATCAGTAATAAAGGAGACGTTCCCTAACAGGAGGAAGAATACGTACAAATCACCTGCACTGAACATTCAACTTAGTAGTAAGGAACCAATGTGTTCCTCCTGAGACTGTGTCAGTTCAACACCTCTGAAGTCCTACCAAATTCAGTAAGACAAGAAAAAAGCTAAGGGATAGGTAAACAGTTTGAGAAGAAATAATACCATCATCATTCAGAGACAACACAACTGTCCATATAGAAAATTCCAAAGAACCAACAAAAGCCTGGAACTAATAAGCAATTTTAGCCAAGCTGCAGGACAAAAGTTTAATAAGCAAAAGTCAGTTGCCTTTCTACACACAAGCAATGAATGATTGGACTTTGAAAATACAAGCTTATGGGCTGGCGCTGTGGCGCAGTGCGTAAAGCTGCTGCCTACAGTGCCAGCATCCCATACGGGCACCCGTTTGAGTCCTGGCTGCTCTACTTTCTATCCGGCTCTCTGCTATGGCCTGGGAAAGCAGTAGGAGACAGCCCAAGTCCTTAGGCCCCTGCACCCAAGAGACCCAGTGGGAGACCCAGAAGAAGCTCCTGGCTCCTGGCTCCGGATCGGCACAACTCCGGATGTTGCGGCTAATTGGAGAGCGAACCAGTGGATAGAAGACCTCTCCCCCTCTCCGTCTCTCCTTCTCTCCCTGTTTAACTCTGACCTTCAAGTAAAATAAATAAATCTTTAAAAAAAGAAAATACAAACATAATATCATTTATATTAGCACTCAAAAATTGTAATACTTATGAGTAGATCTAGTAAAATTTGTACAATATCTATTTGAGGAAAACCACAACCTCTAATGAAAGAAAATATAAATGAATGGGCAGATATTTTCTGTTAATAGGACTATTAAATATTGGTAGGATGTCAGTTCCTCCCAACTTGATAGATACAATCAACTCAACCCCAAACAAATCGCTGTATGCTATTTTATGAATACCAATTAATTAATTCTAAAGTTTACATGAAAAACAAAAGACCCAGAATAGCCAATAAATACTGAAACAGCATAAGTTGGTGAACTAATTTCGCACAGCCTCAAAACCACAGTGATCAGGGTAGTCTAATAATGGCAAATGACTAGCTACCAGAGCAATAGAATACAGAGTCCAGAAAATGACCAAAACAAAGTAAAGTAACCTCTGACAAAGAACTCAGGCAGTTCCATGAAGAAAAGATGGTCTTTTCAAAAACCAGTGCTTCATTAACTGGACACCTATTTGCTGCCCCCCCCCCCCAATAAAAGACCTTCTGCCTTTCAAAAGAATCAAAATAGATCTTAGACATAAGTGTAAAACACTAAAGCATAATTCCTAGGACATAACATGAAGAAAAACCTAGGTGACATGGATTAAACAGTTTTAATATTAGATACAAAAAGCACAATATGAGAAAACCTGGTAAACTGGACTTTATTACTTTTTTTTATTTTTTGGACAGGCAGAGTGGACAGTGAGAGAGAGAAACACAGTGAGAAAGGTCTTCCTTTTCTGTTGGTTCACCCCCTCAATGGCCTCTGTGGCTGGCGCACTGCACTGATCCAAAGCCAGGAGCCAGGTGCTTCTGCTTCTCCTGGTCTCCTATGCGGGTGCAGGGCCCAAGCACTTGGGCCATCCTCCACTGCACTCCTGGGCCACAGCAGAGAGCTGGAAAGGAAGAGGAGCAACTGGGACAGAATCCGGCCCCAACCGGGACTAGAACCCACTGTGCCAGCACCGCAGGTGGAGGATTAGCCTAGTGAGCCGCAGCACCGGCCAACTTTATTACTTTTTATTTATTTGAAAGGCAAAGAGAGAGAAGACTGAGAAAGATCTGCCATCCACGGGTTCATCCCCCAAATGCCCTCAACAGCCGAGGCAGAGACAGGAAAAAACCTGGAACCAGAAACTCAACTGAGGTTCCCACATGGGTAGCAGGGATCCAACCACTTGAGTCATCACCTGCTACCTCCCAGGGTGCACATCAGCAGGATGCTGGAATCAGAAACAGAGCCAGGCCAGCGCCGTGGCTCAACAGGCTAATCCTCCACCTTGCGGCACCAGCACACTGGGTTCTAGTCCCGGTCGGGGCGCCGGATTCTGTCCCGGTTGCCCCTCTTCCAGGCCAGCTCTCTGCTGTGGCCAGGGAGTGCAGTGGAGGATGGCTCAAGTCCTTGGGCCCTGCACCCCATGGGAGACCAGGAGAAGCACCTGGCTCCTGCCATCGGATCAGTGCGGTGCGCCGGCCGCAGCACGGTGGCCATTGAAGGGCGAACCAACGTCAAAGGAAGACCTTTCTCTCTGTCTCTCTCTCTCACTGTCCACTCTGCCTGTGAAAGACAGAAAGACAGACAGAAAGAAAGAGAGCCAGGACTCAAACTCAAGTGCTCGCAATGGGATGCAGGCATCCCAAGTAGCATCTTAACAAATGCACCAAATGCCTGCCCTCATTCCTAACAACCCCAAATTGAAAACAATCCAGATGTCCTTCTAAATGTGTCACTGATTAGCACTGGCTGTAGCCTTATGCTAGTATTTTAAGAATTCAGTTCCATATGTCTGTTCACGTAAAATCTACAAATTCATAGCTAAAATATATTCAGTTAATAGTTGGGCAAGCTTATTGGTTGTAATGCTCTCCTCATAGATTAATAAGAGATATGTCAGATGGAAAGTCACGTCATAGGTCACTGTATGCAGAATTTAAATGTGCAGGGTCAGTTTTGTGGTACAGCAGGCTAAGCCCCCTGCAACGCCAGCACATCCTGTCAGAGCTAAATCCCAGATGCTCTGCTTCTGATACAGCTCTCTGCTAATGCCCATGGGAAAGGAGTGGAAGATGGCCCAAGTGCTCGGGTCCCTGCCACCCACACGGGAGCCTGCATGGAGTTCCAGGCTCCTGGCTTCAGCCTGGAAGATCTCTTCCTGTCTGTCTCTCCCTATCATTGTGCCTTTCAAATATACAAAATACATTTTAAAATTAAAAAAGAATGCAAATATGGAGTACTCTTCTAACTTTCTTATATGGAATTCGAACAGTTTAGTGTTTATTACAATGATTAATAAACTTTCCTCACAACTTTCAGACAACTCATTTACGTATCTCAAGTGAGCTTACAGCCTTTCCTTTGTTAAACAGAATGTTGAGCAGTTGATAAGAAAGAAATTATACATAGTTCCATCTTTGTACCATGATGGTCCTGCCTGCCAGCTATTATTTCAGTTTCCAAAGCACTGCCATCATGGCCAGGACCAGTCTGAGTCCTGGCTGCTCCATTTATGATCCAACTGCCTGTTAATGCACCTGGGGAGGCAGAGGAGGGCGGCCCGAGTCCTTGGGTCCCTGCACCCACATGGGAGACTCAGAGAAGGCTCCTGGTTCTGGCCTGGCCCAGCCCTGGAAGAACTAAGTGCAGCCATTTGGAGAGTGAACCAGTGAGCAGATCTTTCCCTGTCTCTCCCTCTCTAATTCTGATTTTCAAATAAATAAATCTTAAAAAAAAAAATTCACATCATTAACCAAGGTACGGATGGGCCAAATATGAATTTATGCACTCTCAACTCCAAATTTACCTTTGTCTCCTCTTGGGAAATGGATGTGGGCTCTGTAAATACAACTATTTTTCCTTTGCCAGCTGGCATAATGGTAAACTGCTATCACTGAGGGAGCTGAGTCAACCCAGAAAGCAGGCGTCGTGTGCGGCCTCCCGGTTCAGGCACTCCGGCCCTGCAGATCCTGCAGCACATACCACTTTGCAGCTCTGGGCTCCTGCCACACAGGCTTCTCTACCACTCAGACTAAGTGACTTCCACAATGCCCAGGCCCTGCGCACAAGCAGTTTTTCTGACACCAGGTTCCTATACCAAAATGTCTAGTATTATTGCATGCAATCTCTTGACATTCAGCAGGCCTAGCCAAGCCTTTTTGAAACTAACGACTTGAACTGAACCTTTCTACATCTTTGAAAAATTCTATTTCTTTTTCTATTTTTTCTGATCTCTTTCTAGATTTACTATCAATTCCAAAGTGCAGAACTGCTACATACAGTTGAATGGGGATATACTTGCACAAAAAGACCCACTGAGGAGTGAAAGCTGAAATCCAGTCTGTGTCCCAGACATCAGGTCCTGCATCCTGGTCGAAAAGCAGTATCTACTGACCAAACCATGTGCTGAAGATAAGATGCTGGGCCACAGCGGCCTCCATGTTCAAGTATTCACTAATATTTCTTCACCTTTTTCTTTTTGTTCTAGATTCCAAATCTTTTCCTATGTATCTGTATGTAAGTAGAGAAAAGACACATATCTGGCCAGTTCCGGTGCAGCTTACAATGCAGACATCCAGGCATCTCATGTGGGAATGACATGCTACACTAACCAAAAAGTTCCAAATGTTAACCTGACTTCCCACGTGTGTAAGGACACATGCCCACATCTAAGAAATGTGACAAACGGTCAAAAAAAACTGGATCTGCACACAAAGGAAGGCATTTACGCCTTTCAAACATTTACTCAGCAGTGCAAGCACCATCACCTGAATTTCACATGAGACTTCTGCAGCATTTGCTTCTTCTACCTTCTATTCAACCATTTCAGGTATGGACAGTGCATTACCAAGACTCTCTCTCCTTTCTTCAAAAAGAGAGTCAGCAGGCCCCCAGTAGTTTATTTATGGCAAGGACAGTCAGAAATTTGAAAATCCTTAACTGCAACTCTTATACCACCACGTCGCAAACCTATCACTCCCAGCAGCATTTTAGGTGGCAGAAAACGGAGATACCAACAGATGCCAGACTTAAACTTTCAGACCTGGATATCTAAAGCCTGTTAAACTACAAGTTATTTTCAACTCTTTAGGAACCCATGCCTCGGGGATGCAGATGCTCCAATCCAGGGCTACACAAGGGCCTACTGTGTATCAAGCACCACTCCAAGGTTTCAGCTGCCCAAGGACCAAGGTTCAATTCCAGGCTCCAATTCCTGACTCCAGGGCTCGCTGCTATGCAGACCTGGGGAGGCAGCAGTGCTGGCTCAAGTAACTGGGTTCTTGCCCTACCCAATTAGGAGGCCCAGACTACAATCCTGGCTCCTAGCTTCTGCCCAGGCACAGACCCAATCCTGGCTGTAGAGAGCTTTTGGGGAGTGAACTAGCAGGTAAGAACTCTCCTTTGCTTTTTCTCTCTCTGTCTCTGCCTCTCAAATACATAATAACTTTTAAAAGAATCTATGTGGGCCGGCGCTGCGGCTCAATAAGCTAATCCTCCGCCTGCAGCGCTGGCACACTGGGTTCTAGTCCCGGTCGGGGCGCCAGATTCTGTCCCAGTTGCCCCTCTTCCAGGCCAGCTCTCTGCTATGGCCCGGGAGTGCAGTGGAGGATGGCCCAAGTGCTTGGGCCCTGCACCTGCATGGGAGACCAAGAGAAGCACCTGGCTCCTGGCTTTGGATCAGTGCGGTGTGCTGACCACAGCGCGCCAGCCACAGCGGCCACTGGGGGGTGAACCAATGGAAAAAGGAAGACTTTCCTCTTTCTCACTGTCCACTCTGCCTGTCAAAAATAAATAAATAAATAAATAAATAACAATCTATGTGGGGCTGGTGCTGTGGTGTAGCAGGTAAAGCCTCCGCCTGCAGTGCTGGCATCCTATATGGGTGCTAGTTCGAGACCTGGCTGCTCCACTTCCAATCCAGCTCTCTGCTATGGCCTGGCAAAGAAGTAGAAGATGGCTCAAGCCCTGGGACCCCTGCACCTGCACGGGAGACCCAGAAGAGGCTCCTGGCTTAGGATCAGCTTAGGAGTGAACCAGCGAAGACCTCTCTCCCTCTCTCCCTCTTTCCCTCTCCCTGCTTCTCCTTCACTGTTTGTGTAACTGTGACTTTCAAGTAAAATAAATAAATCCTCAAAAAAAATTTATGTATCAATTTGTATAAGGAAAAGAGTTTCATCGTTTCCAAAAATATTTCCTATCCAATATGTCACTTGTAAACCAATATAAATTTTAGGGAAGAGACCAGCTTGTGGTACAACAGTTAAGCCACCATCCTACACCAGAGTACCAATCTGTTCTGCTCCGTTTCTGATCCAGCTTCTTGCCAATGTGCCTGGGAAAGCAGCATAAGATGGCCCAAGTACTTGCACCCCTGCTATCCATGTGGGAGACCCAGATGGGATCCCTGGCTCCCGACTTCATCATCGGCTGTTGAGGGTATTTGGGTATGAACTTGTGGATGGAAATATCTGTGTGTGTGTGTGTGTGTGTGTGTGTGTCCGCCTTTCAAGTAGATGGAAATTAAAAAAAAAAAAAGTTAAAATATCTTAGACACAGCAGGTTGCTTGATAAATAGTAGCTACCATCATTAGCTACAATAAACATCTGAGTGTAGGGATTACCAATTTATGGAATAGTGTTACATACAGAGGGTATGGAATTCTACAAATTATTTAAATAAATGTACTTCTGTTAATTCCCAAATTAGGTATAAATCTCAGAGAAAAGTCAAACTCTTTTAAGTATACTGTAAATAAAAAGTCATTTTGTTAATTTCAAAGTAAAAATGTGTTATCTACAACCACATCTGCGTTAACATTTTAAGGTCCAAATAAATATATAAGAGTTCAATGTGTTTGTTTTTTCTGCCTTTGGCAGAAGGAAAAAAGAATTCTAAGCCCTTAGAAAGAAAACAGAGATCAGAATTTGTTTTCATGACTTCACTTGTCTTCATGCAACTAAATGTAAGTGCCTTTAACATAAGAACTCTTCCAAATCTCTAAGTTCCTGTACTATCTTTGTGCAGAAGCAATAAAGACTGTGCAACTAGATTGCCTGGGTTCAAACCATGGCTCCAATTAGCTATATGACCTCAGGCAAGCTTCAACCTCCCCAGGCCCATTTCCTTGTCTAAAAAAATGGAGATTCCTCACAGGACTGTTGCAGGGATTAAATGAGTTGATAAATGTTCATAAAATAGCCTAGAGAGGGGCCAGCGCTGTGGCGCAGCCCTGGCCTGAAGTGCTGGCATCCCATACGGGCGCTCGTTCTAGTCCTGACTGCTCCACTTCCAATGCAGCTCTCTGCTATGGCCTGGGAAAGCAGTAGAAGATGGCCCAAGTCCTTGGGCCCCTGCACCGGTGTGGGAGACCCAGAAGAAGCTCCTGACTTCAGATTGGCGCAGCTCAACTCTGGCCACTGCTGCCATCTGGGGAGTGAACCAGCGAATGGAAGACCTCTCTCTCTCTCTCTGCCTCTCCTCTCTCTGTGTAACTCTGACTTTCGAATAAATAAATAAATCTTAAAAAAAAAAATAAACTCTATTAAAAAAATAGCCTAGAGCAAGGTGGGCTCATTTTAAGTGTTTGCAATTTTGATTATTGTTTCATTATTGCCACCTATGTCAATAAATACTTGCTACTTTGTAGGCAAATGGCTTTACCTAAAATGAAACTTATTTAGGAAGTACCTTATCATGACTTCCTTGGCTAGTAAAGATAAAGCAATTCTCTGGGAGCAGATTGTAGGGCAAAGTGAAGTCAATCCTTTCCAACACTTCCTCTGACACAAATCTGTAACTTGCTAATCGAAGTTCAGAACCAAAAATTTTCCATGTAACTCTGACTTAACTGTATTTTACTTAATCCTGCAGCATTCCATTCATAGATGGGGTATAGCACATACCAACCTAGGAGACACCAAATTCTCAACTAAAGCTACATAGCTCTTCAAAGAAAAAAAATCTAATTGTTCTTATCGTAGAAGTTCGGTGCTTTGAAACAAAAAGCACACTGCATCTATGAATGGAATGCCAAAGGATTAAGTAAAATACAGTAAATCAAAGTCAAAGTTACATGGCAAATGGAATTAAAAGATACAGGGTGGGCATTTGGCCTTGTGGCTAAGAAGCTGTTAGGCTGTGCATGCCCCGTATCAGTGGACCCGGGTTTGAGTCCGCTCTCTGCTCCAGATTCCTGCTTCCTGCTACTGATGGTCCTGGGAAGCAGCAGGTGACAGCTCAGGAGCTGTGCCTCTGCCGCCCACACGCGAGATCTGGACTGAGTTCCGGGCTCCTGGCTCTGGCCAGACCCAGCCCAGGCAAGCCAGGGCACTTGCTGGGGTAGAGCAGCAGATCCGGGGATATCTATCTCCCTCCTTTCATCCCTCTCTCTCATAAAACTCTCTCTATATAAAAGTTTATTTTTGGTACAAAAAAAAGTTGAAGTTTTCTCATAACAGGTATTTTTTATTAAATTTCTGAAGATTCCTCTTATCATGAATTGAGATTTTCTGTATCAAAGTGTTTTTAAATTGTTTTCCATGAACTTTAAGTGTCCTTGTATGTCTTAAAACATTATTTTACAAAAGTACTTGTAGAAATTATAACAGGTTTCTCCAATGTCAAACAATTCCCTTCTAACTCCATAACAGGTGTTCTACCCATTTTCTAATCAGCGGCCAGGATAACAAGGCACAGTCATGCTGAAGTCCCCATCCCACCAAATCACGCCTTGCTTAAAATGTACCCGTTCTTAGAATGCACACTACACAACAAATAACGCAGGTGCAATCGATCTGTGATATCCACGTCTCACACCTACACCAGAGATGATGCAGTGACATCCTGGGAGCTGCCTAACTTAAGAGCAGAAAAATGTCTCTGCGGTTACCAGAGGAAGCAATACCACCCCCAAGTCCCAGCTGTCTTCGTATACACAACACTGAGTGTCTGCAGATCCAAGACTAAGTTAACCCAGAAAATCGGAGGGCACGCGCCTAAGGCCCAAGGTGAGGACGAGAATGTCCACCTGGCTCACTCTCAGATTCCAGGTGGGTTCCAGCATCCACGGGGGACACGGCCCTGCAGCAGCCATCCAGAAGGCACGCAGGCCTAGGGAGACCCCAGGTCACCTGGCACCCTTCAGGTGGTCCCACTGCCGGCCTGATGTCAACCCCCCACCTGGTCCACAGGACCACACTCCGCCAATCAAGAGCTAAGAGTCTTCTAGTTACAGCTCCACCTGGGGATTCTCCACTCATGCAACCAGAGCAATCAAACGGGGGAAAATGCAGAAGTTAGTTTCAAAATTCCAGTGGGAAACCTATCTGAGTACGCTTTGCAGATCTAGTCACTTTGCTTGGGATGAGAAAAAAATATCACACTCCAGGGTTTTCTGGGCCTCTGAGATGATGGACCCGGGGAACGACCAGTACCTCTTTGTTCCTCCAGCTGCATGCATGCAACCCTGGAGGGAGAGCGCGAGCTGAGACACCCCGAAGGAAGCGCAGTCGGCAACTCAGAAGGAGCTCGCTACAAAGAAACAGGCGGTAGCAACGCAGGGCAAGGTTTCTGACGACACCTGGCCGGGACGCGAACCAAGTTGCCGCTGGAAGTCGATCAAGCCGGGCGTTTCCGTTTCTAGCTGAGTTTCTGGGATGGGGCACGGGTCTGTGCTCCACAAGCCCGTCCTCTCGGGAGCCGGGGTGCCAGGGAATTCTCGGGTGCCGTCCCTCCTGCCTCCCCACTGCCGGCGAACTTCAGCCAGCAGAGATGCCCCGGCCCGGCCCAGGGTTCCTCCCGCGGACGGGACTCGCCGGCTTCTCGGCCCCCGGCGCAGCCCAGCACTCTCCAAGCCCCCTCTCCCGTCTCCGCCGGACGGAGCCGCCCCCGGCCCCGAGCTCCGGCCCCGCCGGCCCCCCGAGCCGCGACCGCACCGGCTCCGGTGCTCCTGCGCGCGCCGGACGCTCCTGGGGCTCGCTCGCGGCAGCCTCGCCCTCCCCGGGCCGGGCCGGGCCGGGCTCCGGGCCCCGCTGCCCGGGCCTCCCGAGGCCGCGCGTCCCCCCACCAGGCCCCAACTGGGCCTCTCGGCTCGGCGGCCCTCCAGGCACCGCCGGGCCGCCCGTGCCGACGCCGAAGCGCAGGCCAGCGCGAGCCCGGCCGGGCACTTACTCGGGGAGGTAGGTGGAGGAGAAGGAGCTCCACTTGTGCAACGCGTAGGGCAGAAGCCGGCACTCGGGCGCCGCAGCTACAGCCCCGCCGGCCGCCATCTTGTCAGCACCCGAGCGGCCGCCACCGACCGCCTGCCGCGCCGGGAGGGGCGTGGCCTGCTCTTAAAGGGGCCGAGGCCCGCGCCGCCGTGTCCTCGGGCGTCCCCCGCCGCCCGCGGCGGCTTGGTGGCCGCGTCTGGGCTGTGAGCGCTTGCGGGGCTCTTCTGGCGGGAGGCTGGGGGGCGGCTAGAGGGTGCCTTGCCGGGGATGGGGCGCAGAAGATGTCTTTTAGGAGCGGAGGTGAGGAAAAAAGCCAACACTTCTCAGGAGAGGCGGAAGACGCACGGGGAAAAGGGCCGCTCCGGCCAAGTCCTAAATCCCTTAAGGAAACAGCGCTGAAAGGAGCTAGCGGGTGGCGGCCCGAGTCCTGTCCTGCGGAGGCTGCCAGGTGAGTCCCAGGGAGACCAGCCCGGCGCCTGTCCCGTCGCCGGCAGCATTTCGGGGGCCTCCCACGGATCTCGGGGCACCGCTGGCTCCAGGCTGGCCTCGGTCCCCCGCGGAGCTGGTGAGCGCTGGGTCTCCAGGTCACCGAAATAGAGCCCCACACAGTGGAGAAGCGTGGGAGGCCCAGGCCAGCCCTTCCTAGAGGGCGTGGGAAAGCTTTCGGGGCGCCCCCTCCCCACCCCCGCCACTCCCCGCAGCGGCTTCTCACGAAACGGACGCGGGGTCGCGGGCTCTCTCAGGGTCTGGCAGCTGCAGCGGAGGCGCCGGCGCTGCACCTGCGCGTCCGGGCTCTGCGAGTTGATGTCTGGGCTTAGGTGCCGCGGTTGCGGGGCGGACGGGAGGTGAGCCTAAGGGAGGTTGTTGGCGCGGGAGCGGGTTCCGGCGAGAGAGAGGGGTAGAAATGTTTCCCCGGGGGCAGGACGGATGGGCGCCTCTCCAGACGGATCGGGGAGAGCACCCGTCTTTCAGTCTGGGCTCAGCAAGCTTACATCATGGAGAGACTACACCGGACAGGCCCGGTGAAATACACCTGCTACACCCTGCGGGGGGCTCAGGCAAGAGCTGAGCGCGCCGGCTGCATTCAGACTTCGCCTCCCGCCTTTCTCCTCCCCCCACCCACCACCGCCTTCTCCCGGACCAAGGGTTTCCTGGGTGTGGAGTGTGTGAAGTTCCTCCCAAGCTTTTAGTACCCAGTGTTAGCGGACTGGGAGCCCACTTGACAGTAGGCAGAGAGGTCTCTCCTGGGGTGCTTTCCTTGGGAGGCAGGTTCGGGCCACCTTTCAAGTTATTGGGGTGGGAAATATCACTATTTCCTAAAGCTGTATATATGAAATGCATGAAATTTGTTTACTGTAAATAAAAAAAAGAAAAGCAAGTTGCAGGGTGTGGACAGGGCTTTGTGGTGTGCAGTACTGGGCTGCTTCCTAGGCTGCTGCTTTCCTTTCCTTGGGAGCTGTGTTTCCCTCGGCCGTTCGCACACAAAGGCGGATTTCTAACTTCTAACGCGGTTACCAAAGTCACTCAATGGCTACTCTGGGCAGTGCCATCTTCCCACCTGATGGTGGAGGCGCCGGAGTGAATGACCAACGGAGTCCAACCCGGCAATACTGCTTTTCCCTTCTGGCGGCGGTCACTCAGCTGCCCAGACCCCCCTGCTGCCTTTCCTGCATCCCGGCTGCTGTAGGGACGATGCTTTGTAGTGGCCGCTGCTGGCGGAGCAGATCCGGGCCGCCGGGTGGAATGGAATGTGTCTGCGCCTAGAGAGAGTCCTGGGACCTGCGGGAAACACTGCTCAGTCCCAGAGACACCAAGTGGTTATTTTGGGGACAAGAGAAACTATAAAGAGGAAAAGATTGAGATGGAGACACCCTTCGCTTAATTTGGGGGGCCAAAATTTGCTAATTATACTTGTTCCCTTAATGTCAATATTAAGTTTTTGTTATTCTCTAAAACAGTTATGGTTAGTGGGCAATCTTCTTTTAAAACGTATAAACCAGCTCTCCCTAAGCTTAAAAACCTTCCAGTGACTTCCATTCCCCTGTAAACTGTAGACCAGAGGCTGCTGGTTACCCTCCCCGAGGGCCCCCCCATGCCCACTCTCAGCCCCCTCCTTCCTTCTCCCTGTACTCTCCGGTCACATGGACCAGCACACTGAATTGTCTCTACACTCTGTGTTCTTGCCTCCAGGACTGAACCTAAGCCACTCCTGGAACATTCTCCCCACTTTTCACCAGGCTAATTCCTGCTCATCCTTCAGATTCTTTTGTTCTGGGACACTCTTCCCCCCATCACCTGTTCTGAGGTTAGGTGACATTTTCTAACATTTTTCCTTAGCAATCTGAGTTCCCCTCTTTAGCTGAGCAAACGTCACAATAGATTTTAATTTCCTCTTTATTTCCCTCTCTCCCTCAAAGAACACATCCAGGAAGGTAGGCGTCCTGCATGTCTTGTTCACAGTTGTATCCTGCTATAGTGTCTAGCACATAGCAGATGCTCAATAAACATTTATTAATGAATTCAGCTAAAGGAGAACTTGAACTAGGGATATACTCATTGCAAGTGAACAAGAGGGCCAGACCTCAAACAAATGTCCTTGAGGTCTGATTGCCACAGAGAGTGACAAGACCCAGGGCACAGCTTTCCTTCAGCACAAATTTTACAAATGATAAAGCCATTTAAAGCATTCCTATGTTAACCTAAATGCAGACGGATGTAATATGATACTGAGCTCAATATTTGCATAAATGTTAAGATAAAATAGAAGACTGAAGAAATGTCAAAGTTTGCAGGAGGCCACCAGTGGCCACACCCTCCAGGGATACACTTTACTCTCTCCTGTGTCAGGCCTTTAGCTGATGGGGTTTATTCTAAGGACACACATGGAAGGCCTGGAAGTAGTTCCCCTACACTTCAAAGGCCGGGACACATTCTAGCGCCCTGGGAAGCTGGACAGTGGATGTTCATTTTTCAGAGGTCAGCAGTAGCTGTGATAACCCTGTAAGGCTAATCACCCAGTCATCATCCCCGAGGGCTTTTCACTTTGCATCTCGCCTTAGACACTTCCCAGAGACTTAACTGATGGTTGGTCTGTCTGCTATCCACTATCTCTTCCTGCAAGAAAGATTTATTGGGCACTTAGGATGTACTAGGCCCGTCCTAGAAGACAAGGGCCCTACTTCATGGAGCTTCCATTTTGGTGGGGCAATAAGTAACAAATGACTAGGTAACTTTAGTCTGTGCTAAGAAGAGACCAAACCCAGGAAGTTTTTAGATCAGGTGGTAAGGGAAGCTTCTCTAAGAAGGTAATATTTGAACTAAAACCTGTACAATGAGAAAGAGCCACTCATGCAAAGGCTTGGTTAAGGCGTTCAGAGAGAGAATGGGGCCCTGACTCGTACAATGATTTATTCCAGGAGATACAGCTAGCCAGTAACAAAGCCCAACTCTGAATTAAAAACCCATCCTGTCTGTTGGCATCACATATCTTCTTAAATGAGGTGATAAATGGGAAGAAATTTGGGAAACTGAAGTTTTATTCAAACACAAGATACAGTCAAATAATAATAAGGCCACCATAGTCAAAAAGCAAAATAAATACAGCTGAGTTTATTTTTGGGCAGAGGAGCACACCATTTGTCTGAAGGCAAAAAGTGGTGTTTTTCATTGTCCAGGAAGGGGTTTCATGGTTGTTATGCTAATTAGTCATAACAAAATATCCAAGACTGGGTACTTTATAAAGAACAGACATTTCTTTCTCACAGTTCTGCAGGCCAAGAATACAGCGCCTGCAGGTTCCGCGTCTGGTGAGGGCCCAGTCTGTCTCCTGCCAAGGTGGTGCCTGATTACCGTGTCCTCCAGAGGGGACAAACACTGTGACCTCACGTGGCAGGAGGAATGGAGGGGAAGGGCTGCAGCCCTTGTACAGGCTACTAATCTCATTTATGAGGGAAGAGCCCTCACAGCCTCATTATCGACCTTTTCACACTGTTGCATTGGGAATTAAGTTTCAACATGAATATTGGAGGGGATACAACCATTCAAACCATAGCAAAGGATTAGAAACAAACATTCTGATGAAGCTGGAATAAATCCATGGCTCTGTATGCAATTGGTTAAAATAAGACCTATACTTCATTAGTCAAAGGGGAAAAAAATCTTCAGATAGGTCTTATAGGGATCTATAGAGAACTTACTTTAGCATACGAGGATCACTTAAAGTTCATGGTTTCTTTTTTTAAGATTTATTTTATGATTTATTTGAAAGGTAGAGCTACAGAGGAAGAAAGAGACAGCGAGAGCTTCCATCCACTGGGTCATTCCCCAAATGGGCACAACGGCCAGGCCTGGCCAGGCTGAAGCCAGGAGCTTCCTCCAGGTCTCCCACAGGCAGGCAGGGGCCCAAGCAGTTGGACCATCATGCACTGCTTTCCCAGGTTCATCAGGAGGGAGCTGGATCAAAAGTGGAGCAGCCAGAATGCAAACCATCATCCATATGGGATGCTGGCATCACAGATGGTGGTTTGACCCATTATGCCACAATGCCAGCCCCATGGTTTCTTTAACATCTTTTAGATGAACAGGATAGGCAAAGCATGACACAGTATTCAACTTCTGCTTGAAATGGAAAAATGTTCCTTGGTGACATTATTAATCAAGTGATGAAGAAATGATACCCAAATATGTTACCTGTCACCCACATATGTTAGCTGTCAAGCCCACAACCAGCTATTGCAGATCTGAACCTTGAACCTAAGTTCTTAGTTGCTGCTTTCTTTGAGGTCTACATCTACATTGTTCTTTAAGTAAATATTTCGTAGATTGAAACCCTTAGACCTCCTGAACTTCTTACCACTAATTTATGATTGGGCAGGCATTTCACCTAGCAGTTAAGATGCCCATATCCCATACTGGAGCTACCTGGCTTCAATATCTGACTTGCTCCTGGCTCCAGTTTCCTGCTAAAGCAGAGCCTAGGAGGCAGTGGTGATTCCTCAAGCGACTGGTTTCCTGTCACCCACATAGACCGAGTTCCCAGGGGCCAGCTTCAGCCCCAGCTCTGCTGCGGCCATCTCCAATGAACCAACAGATAGGAGCATCTCTCCCTCCCTCTCTCTCTCTCCCTCCCTCTCTCTCTCTCTCTGACAGGCAGAGTGGACAGTGAGAGAGAGAAGAAAGGTCTTCCTTTTGCCGTTGGTTCACCCTCCAATGGCTGCCGCGGCCGGTGCACCGCGCTCATCCAATGGCAGGAGCCAGGTGCTTCTCCTGGTCTCCCATGGGGTGCAGGGCCCAAGCACTTGGGCCATCCTCCACTGCACTCCCGGGCCACAGCAGAGGGCTGGCCTGGAAGAGGGGCAACCAGGACAGAATCTGGCGCCCCGACCAGGACTAGAACCTGGTGTGCCGGCGCCGCAAGGTGGAGGATTAGCCTAGTGAGCCGCGGCGCTGGCCTCTCTCTCTCTCTCTTTCTCTCTCTCTCTCTCTCAAGTAAATTTTTAAAATAACATAAAAGGAGTTTGCTTAGGGGTCATCTATAAATCAGAATACTGGACAAAAATAAAGGCATAGGGGTTGTTGACACTTTTTTTAGCCAGAAAATGAAGAAAATCACCGGTGGGATTAGAAGAATGAGCATGTCCCCAGTCCAATGCCCATCAAACCTCCTCTTGCTTACCGGGAACACACATCTTCTCAGTCCATCCTCACGACAGCCCTGCAAGTCAACAGAGGGACGTTGAGATTCACCAGATGCACATGGATCCTCTCCACCTGACATCACCCCAGGATTCAGGTTCCACAAGGACAGGAAAAGGATTTCCACTGATTCCTAAAGCTGACAGCTACGTCTCAATCTTCCTTCTGTTCTCTGGTGGCTCCCAATTTCAACTTTGTGGTTTGAAATGATTTCTTGTGAGCTCAGCATTGCTATCAGAAATGGACGAAAATCAAAGTTTGCTAAGTAGGGAGCTATCCTTTTATTTTCAAGGACAAAGGATTTCAGCCCTGCCCCAGGGGGGACCCTTGCCCACGGTGCAGGTGAGCATTGAGACCTGCTCAGGTATGAAGCCAAGGTCTTCTCTTCTCCCAGGAGGTGGCAGCAGCAGCTGCTGCAGCCTCAGCCGGCTGGAGGAATCAGAGTTCATCTGTTTTCCTGTTGGCATCCAAACCTAGTAATCCTTGGTTCCAGAATCCACTTTATCCCTTCCTTCATTTGCTGAGTTCGGTTGGAGCCAGAGCATCAGGAGTACAGGAGTTGGCAGTGATTCCTCTCTGTAAGTGCCTGGTTTTTTTGTAAACACTTTGGTCTGAGCCATGACCTTGACGCCTCTATGAAGGAGGATCAAGAAGTCTCTGGCCAGGGAAAAAGAACTTCAAAAAGAAACAATAACTGCAACAGTTATATCTACACAAACATAAATCCAGAGGAGGCCAGCTCACAGTGAGGTCCCACACAAAAAATGCAGGTTCTAGATGTGGTACTCCCAGTACCAGCCAGCTGACCTTGTCAGCCAGTGTGGACTGGGTGATCCCTAGGTGCCTGCTAATTCTTCTAATTCTTACTTTTTTTTTTTTTTTAAGATTTTACTGCTGGTGCTGTGGCTCACTAGGCTAATCCTCCGCCTACGGCACTGGTACTCCAGGTTCTAGTCCCAGATGGGGTGTCGGTTCTGTCCTGGTTGCTCCTCTTTCAGTCCTGCTGTCTGCTGTGGCCCAGGAGTGCAGTGGAGGATGGCCCAAGTGCTTGGGCCCTGCATCCACATGAGAGACCAGGAGGAAGCGCCTGGCTCCTGGTTTCAGATCGGCGCAGTGCGCCAGCTGTAGCAGCCATTTGGGGGGGTGAACCAACAGAAGGAAGACTTTTCTCTCTGTCTCTCTCATTGTCTAACTCTGCCTGTCAAAAAAAAGAGAGAGATTTATTTTACTTATTTGAAAAGTAGAGTTACAAAAAGAAAGAGAAGAAGGGAGGGCAGCAAAGAGACACAGAGAGAGAGAGAGAGAGCTTCCATCTGCTGGTTCACTTCCCAACTGGCTACAATGGCTGGGGTTGGGCCAGGTTGAAGCCAAGAGCTAGGAACTCCATCTGGGTCTCTCACATGGGTAGCAGGGGCCCAAGTACTCAGGCCATCTTCCACTGCTTTCCCAGGCACATTAGCAGGAAACTGGATCTGAAGTGGAACAGCTGGGACTCAAATCAGCCCTCCTATGGGACTCCAGCTTTGCAGGCAGTAGCTCAACCCACTGCACTATGAATCTGGCCCTGCATGATAATTCTTAAATTATGAAGTACTGCACGGTTTATTTTCTGGACCTTCACCCATGCAGAATTTTTAAAATCTCAGGCACAATGAAGTGCTGCTGGTTCCAGTAGAGCACATAGCCTGGGGTTGGCAGACACCTCGCGCTGCGTTGGGGGTGGGCAGGAATCCCAGGAAACGTCTGGACACCACACAGCTAGGGATGAGCTGTCAACTGCTGGGGGGTGCTTTGCAAATTGCCACATCTAAACCAAGCTGACAAAATGGTATTTCAAGAAAGCAACTAACAGATTCCTAATGATTTGGAACCAGACTGCCTGTGGGGAAGCATACAGTTGGCTCAGAAAGGGAGTATCCCAGACCTCTGGGTAGAAAGGCTTGAGGCTAAGGGGATTCCTCAACCAGGAGCTCTCCAGGCTCTCTCCCTGTGCCTCAGCCAGCAGAGCACCCTGGGCTTTGAAGGAGGGAGTAGGAGTTCCTTCCCCTTGCGCCTCCTGCTGGCTCCAGCCCACAGCACTGAGATTGGTTCAACATTCATCTGTTCACCTGGTAAACACTTGCTGGTCACCTCCCCCTGTGGAAGGCACTGGGAACACACCTGGCCATTGAAGAGCTCACAACCAAGCAGTTGGGTATGGAATGAATCAACACACAGAGAGCCTTCAGAGAAGGTTGGTGTAGTGGTGGGAGAGACAAGGGACTAATCCGGGAGCTACAGGCCACGCCCCCTGCTTCCTACATGATCTCACCTATATCAACCCACCCGTCAATCAGACTACGTAAGCACACCCGTTTTGGAAGTGGATAAGAGGCTGGAGTACCCGATCTGCCGCTTCTTGTGCCTGCTCTCCCACCTGCATGCCCTCTCTCGCTTGCAGTCTCTGGGCTGCTCCCTGGATAAGGCTGGTATGGAACTCCCCATTTACTCTTGCTTTACACTTTCCCTTAATAAAGCCCTCGCGTTCCTGTGTATTTCTCTCCCTTTCCAAATAAGTCCATGTTGTCTGTCTTGCATGGGCCAGTGCTTAGGATTCTTCTCTAAAACAGCAAGAACTTGAAATATAAAATTTTGGCTTAAGGTAAACCATAACAGTAGCAGCATTGTCTTCACAAGAGGACCACAGGTTAAATGTAATTCCTAAGGAAAACTATCCCTAGAATCTAGTAGAATCATCTGGAGGTGACCCCTAGTCCCGTAGGTGTTGGCCCCTGTAGGTCTGTGAAGGCAGCCCTTAATTCCTGTTTGACATGAAAGGCATCGTGTTAGAATCCCTTCCTGGTCTGGGGAGCTTTGGGCTCCAGATGGCCACTATAAATGGCAAGGTGTGTATATGTTACATAGCATGAAGAGACCGGGCTATCTCAGGACAGCTTCCTCCTCTGTTCCCCTGGAGAATATTAGCAGGTTAAGTAAGCTTCCGTGTTACCAAAACAGAGGGAACTGGAGCATGACAGCGAGAGAGCATGGTGATAGCAAGTCCTAGATGGCTGCGCCCTGGAAAAGAGAAGCAGATCCAACCTGGAGAGGGGTCAGAGAGCACGGAAGCACGGGGTATGCAGTGCAGCTAGGGATAGGTTGAGCTGCAGAGTACAGCAAACAAGCAGAAAGGTGCAAACCCCTTCTCCTGGCTCCCCCACACTGCAGATCAGCTGAGGGGCCACTGAAGTTGCCTTGAGAGAGATACCAGATGCCATCGTAACGTTGGAATCGAGTCACTTCTCAAATGCAAACTTTTAGAGACCTTTCTTATCATATTGCTAATTTTCTCAAACTCAACAGTATTCCCCCACCTTACGCCAACTCCACACTGATTTACAGCCATGCCTGTTGCTAAATGTGTAGCACAACATTGACAGCTTCTGCCCTGTGACTTAGTTTTATCCAACTCACTGTTTGGGTCACTGCTCTCGTAGCCCAAAAAGTAACAGGAACAACAATGGGATTCTCTGGTGAGCAGCAGCAGAGGGGAAGCCCCTAAGCAGTGGTCTACACCCTTGGCTTATATGTTGGACTCATGTGAGAGAAGTTTCAAAAATCCCCACACAACACCCCAAGCCATCTTAGGGGCAGGGCCAAGGCATCCACGTATATTTTAAGTTCCTCAAACGATTTCTGTGTGCAGCTGAGATTGAAAACTTTCCCCCCACGAGTCTTGGGGTAGTGGGGTCGCAGAAAACTGTCAGTGATAGCTGAGCTCCCCTCTTTCCTTTGGAATTCCTCCTGAGAAGTCAGCATCCAGAAACCTAATACTCGGCCAGCGCCACGGCTCAATAGGCTAATCCTCTGCCTGTGGTGCCGGCACACCAGGTTCTAGTCCGGGTCGGGGCACCGGATTCTGTCCCTCTTGCTCCTCTTCCAGTCCAGCTCTCTGCTGTGTCCTGGGAGTGCAGTGGAGGATGGCCCAAGTGCTTGGGCCCTGCACCCATGGGAGACCAGGAGAAGCACCTGGCTCCTGGCTTTGGATCAGTGCGGGCACCGACCGCAGCACGCCAGCCGCGGCGGCCATTGGAGGGTGAACCAGCGGTAAAAGGAAGACCTTTCTCTCTGTCTCTGTCTCTCTCACTGTCCACTCTGCCTGTCAAAAAAAAAAAAAAAAAAAAAGAAACCCAATACTCAATGGCAGCCAGCTTGGAGAGGCACTCCCTAATGTGTCCTTCTCAACTTTCCCACTTTATCGCTAAGTCTGCAGTTAAAATGATTTAGTGTAAAGAGCTGTCCACAGCATTTGGTGTGATTTAGACACTGAATGTGCCCTGCAGACCCATGTGTTAAATAAAGGTTTGGTCCCCAAAGTCTTATGTTAATGGTGGAAACTTAATGCTGTCATATTTGGAGGCAGGGCCTTTGGGAGGTGATTGGATTGCAATGAGTCATTAGGGTGGGGCCCATGATTAGATTCTGATGGCTTTCTAGGAGACCACAAGTACATGCGGGGGCCAGCGCTGTGGCCTGAAGTGCTGGCATCCCATATGGGTTCCGATTGGAGACCCGGCTGCTCAACTTCCAATCCAGCTCTCTGCTGTGGCCTGGGAAAGCAATGGATGATGGCCCAAGTCCTTGGGCCCCTGCACCTGCATGGGAGACCTGGAAGAAGCTCCTGGCTCCTGGCTTCAGATCAGCACAACTCCGGCCGTTGTGGCCAATTGGGGAATGAACCATCAGATGAAAGATTTCTCTCTCTCTCTCTGCCTCTCCTCTTTCTGTGTAACTCTGACTTTCAAATAAATAAATGAATAAATCTTTAAAATAAATAAATATATTGCTCCTCTTGCCATCTGATGTTCTGCCTGGCCTCAGGTCTCTTCCAGCAAGGAGGCCACCACCGGAGCCCAAACCAATGGAGCCCACCCAGTCTTCCGAGCCGTGAGCCTCCAAGACAGCGAGCCAAAACACATCTCTTCCCTTTGCAAGTAGCTTCTCTCAGGTATTTCATTATAGCAACAAAAGGCTGACAACTACAGTAGCGAATCCGTTTCAAAGACAGTCACTAACAGGTGCTGCTGGTGTGATGCCGTGCTGTAGAGATCCCACATTGAACTTAAAAAACAAATATAGCCGGCGCTGTGGCTCAACAGGCTAATCCTCCACCTTGCGGCACCGGCACACCGGGTTCTAGTCCCGGTCGGGGCGCCGGATTCTGTCCTGGTTGCCCCTCTTCCAGGCCAGCTCTCTGCTGTGGCCCGGGAGTGCAGTGGGAGGATGGCCCAAGTGCTTGGGCCCTGCACCCATGGGAGACCAGGAGAAGCACCTGGCTCCTGGCTTCGGATCAGCGCGGTGCGGCGGCTGCAGCGCACTGGCTGTGGCGGCCATTGGAGGGTGAACCAACGGCAAAAGGAAGACCTTTCTCTCTGTCTCTCTCTCTCACTGTCCACTCTGCCTGTCAAAAATAAAAAAAAAGAAATATAAATGCTTTTTAAAAAGATCCTCCAAGTTGCTAAATTTTTCCCCTCTACTCCTTTTTTTACTTTTTTTTTTCTCTTCGAGCTGTCTCCCACACCTGCTCTCCCACGGCGGCAGTCTACCTCATTACTCACCATGCCTTCCTCTTCTTCTTTCTACATGTGTTTCGTTTCCTTCTACTGTGTTCTCTTCTCTCTGCCCACAACACACACCTCTCCTCTCTATATCATCTTCTTTCCCACTTGCAACTCCTTCATTGGTTAATATGGAACAAAAGCACTGTCAGATATTTTTATAGTTGTTAAATAAGATGGTTTGTTAATTTAAAAAGCAAATACTGAAAATATATTCCTCTTTCCAGGTAGGCAAAAAAAAAAAAAAAAAACCTAGCTCAGACACAGCATCAGTTAACTACCATGTGGGCTGGGGCCGGCACTGGGGCATATAGGGTGAAGCCACCACCTGCAGTGCCAGCATCCCATGTGGGCGCTGATTTGAGTCCCGGCTGCTCCACTTCCAATGCAGCTCTCTGCTGTGGCCTGGGAAACTGGTAGAAGATGGCCCAAGTCCTTAAGCCCCTGCACCCACATGGGAAGACCCAGAGGAGGCTCCTGGCTCTGGATCAGCACAGCTCTGGCCGCTGCGGCCAATTAGAGAGTGAACCAGTGGTTGGAAGATCTCTCTCTTTCTCTTTCCCTCTCCTTCTCTCTGTGAGTAACTCCTATTTTCAAATAAATAAATAAACCTTTTTTTTTTTTTTTTTTGACAGGCACAGTGGACAGTGAGAGAGAGAGAGAGAGAGAAAGGTCTTCCTTTGCCGTTGGTTCACCCTCCAATGGCTGCCGCGGCCGGCGCGCTGCGGCCGGCGCACCGCGCTCATCCGATGGCAGGAGCCAGGTGCTAGGTGCTTTTCCTGGTCTCCCATGGGGTGCAGGGCCCAAGCACTTGGGCCATCCTCCACTGCACTTCTGGGCCACAGCAGAGGGCTGGCCTGGAAGAGGGGCAACCGGGACAGAATCCGGTGCCCCGACCAGGACTAGAACCCGGTGTGCCGGCGCCGCAAGGTGGAGGATTAGCCTGTTGAGCCACGGCGCCGGCCTAAATAAACCTTTTTTTAAGTACCATCCAGGCTGGCATTGTGGAATGGCAGGTTGAGAAACTGCCTGCAACACCAGCATCCCCTATGGGCACCAGTTTGTGTCCCAGCTGCTCCGCTTCTAATCCAGCTCCCTGCTAATGCACCTGAGAAAGCAGCTGATGATGGTCCAAGTGCTTGGGCCTCTGCACCCCCATAAGAGACCCTAAAGAAGCTCTTGGCTCCTAACTTCAACCTGGCCCAGCCCCAGCTATTGTAGCCATTTGGAGAGTGAACCAGTGGGTGCAAGACCTCTATCTCTCCTCTCCCTGTCACTCTGCCTTTCAAATAAACAAAGAAATATTTTAAAAAATTAAATACCATCTCTAGTAATGATTTCGCATAGCTTGCTGCATTGGTCCTAGATTACTTTCTCCATGTAGTTCACTGGCTCTCCATACAGAAATGGTTCTCTGTTCTTCAAGAAACCTGAAAACAGCAGCTGACAATAATGTCAAAAGAGAAACAAGCTAAAAACAGGGGTTGAGTGTATACACCCTGAATTGCACATTCAGTTGCAAAACCATCGTCATTATTATTGTAATTATGGAGGGGAGGCGTTCCAATCATTGCTCAAAGTGTCTTCTTGAGGAAATAACTAAATCAAGGCCAGCTGTCACAACCCAGGCTATAATAATGATCCCCGTATGTGCACTTTCAGTAGTCATAGCTCTTCTACAATAACAAATTTGTGCATTCATCTAATGTCCTTAAACAACCTAAAAAATAATGAACCTATGATCAGATCCGGTGTCTCACTCAGTAATCGACCTGTGTTTTCAAATAGTGTCCCTGAACAACCTTAGAATCATAAACCATCGAACAAAAATAGTACCAGCAGTTTAATAACAGACGAGGGGTCGGTGGCTCAGCATCCACCTGGGACATGACAGCAAGCGTGGGAACCGGGTAGATGGCTCAACAGACAACTTCAACTCCGGGAGAAACAGCCATGAGGGGAGCCATGTCTTACTCACTTGAAAATTGTAAACAAATGGGAACTGTGAAGGCCTTGTTTTTAGTTTACTTGTGAAATCAACTGAAAGTATTTGCGATTTTCTCTTCCCGAGATACAGCTGTGAAATGACTAATAGGAATTAAGGGAGCCTGCCCCAGAACTGCACGTGCCACTTCACTGAGAACAAAACCCGTTCCTCTGGGAGCTGAGGTCCTCGCACATGAATCCCTGAGGTGCTGTAAAAGAGGACCAGCCCGCACCAACAGGTGCATTTGTAAACAGTGACATCAGCCACGTGCCATCACTCATTTTTCCCGCATCTTAGTCCCTTTGATTCATGTTTATAACTTCACTTTCATGTTTCTGAAGAAAGAGAAAGAAAATTTCCTATCACACTATTTTTTTTCTCCTGCTGGGCCCTGCCTGCCCTGCAGGAGCCTTGCTGAAGGCTGGGCCGGAGCCACTTGGGAAGTGTGAATGATCCAGAACTGCTTCAGACACTTGGCCGCTGCTCTGATCCCACCTTCCTAGGCTCCCGACCTCCTAGTCCTTATAGCAACAGCTCCGCAGATTTGCATATTTGCTCTCCAGCTAAAAACAACTTACCCACACCCAATGTTATCCTATTTCAGTAATTAATAAAGTATTTCTTAAAAGGATTTATTTATTTGAGAGGCAGAGTTACAGACAGACAGAGGGAGAGGCAGTGAGAGAGGTCTTCCATCTGCTGGTTCACTCCCCACATGGCTGCAATGGACGGAGCTGGGTCAATCCGAAGCCAGAAGCCAGGAGCTTCTTCTGGGTCTCCCATGTGCTGTGCATGCAGGAGCACTTCAGCCATCCTCTGCTGCTATCCCAGGTGCATTAGCAGAGAGCTGGATAGGAAGTGGAGCAGCTGGGACTTTCAAACCAGTGCCCCTATAGGATGCCAGCGCATTCAGTGCAGGCTCAAAATATTTTCCATAAAAATATTAGAAGAGATGTGGATTGACATTTCGAAAGCTTTTTAAAGGCTAAATCTATGATTTTTTTTTTCATAGTAAAACACAGGACTGTAATAAAAATAGAAATTTCAGGGCTGGCGCTGTGGCACAGTGGGTTAATGCCACAGCCTGCAGCACTAGGACCCCATATGGGCACTGGTTTGAGTCCCAGCTGTTCCACTGCCAATCCAGCTCCTTGCTAATGTGCCTGGGAAAGCAGTGGAGGATGGCCCAAGTCTTTGGGCCCCTGCTATACACATGGAAGACCCAAAGGAAGCTCCTGGCTCCTTGCAGCTATTTGGAAGGTTAACCTATGGATGGGAGATCTCTGTCTCTCCTTCTGCCTCTCTGTAACTCTACCTTTCAAGTAAATAAATAAATAAATACATCTTTAAAAAAAAAAAAACACTTAAAAGTAGTTTAAAGTGGAAGGAAAGAATTCATCCTGGGCGGGCGCTGTAGCATAATGGGTAAAGCCGCTGCCTGCAGTGCCGGCATCCCACATGGGCGCCAGTTTGAGACCTGGCTGCTCCACTTCCGATCCAGCTCTCTGCTATGGCCTGGGAAAGCAGTAGAAGATGGCCCAAGTCCTTGGGCCCCTGAACCCATGTGGGAGACTCAGAGGAAGCTCCTGGATCCTGGCTTCAGAATGGTGTAGCTCTGGCCATGTGGCCATTTGGGGAATGAACCAGCAGATGGAAGACCTCTCTCTCTCTTTCTCTCACTCTCTCTGCCTCTGCCTCTCTGTAATTCTGCCTTTCAAATAAACAAACAAAAAGAAATCTTCCTGCTATCATTTCAAGGTCAACACTGTTAACTATTTCTTACTAAAGAGTAAATTAATTAACTATTTTTTCCATATAAGAACATATGATACAGTATTTTTACACATAGCAGGTCATACACTATATCCTATACCTTACTTTATTCATTTAAGAACATATCAGAAATATTTCCATATCAGCACATGTAGATCTTTTTTTTTTTTAAAGATTTATTTATTTATTTGAAAGTCAGAGTTACACAGAGAGAGGAGAGGGAGAGGGAGAGGGAGAGGGAGAGGGAGAGGGAGAGGGAGAGGGAGAGGGAGAGGGAGAGGGAGAGGGAGAGGGAGAGGGAGAGGGAGAGGGAGAGGGAGACAGAGAGTCTTCCATCCACTGGTTCACTCCCCAAATGGCTGCAATGGCTGGAGCTGCACCAATCCAAAGCCAGGAGCCAGGAGCTTCTTCCAGGTCTCCCACGTGGGTGCAGGGACCCAAGGACTTGGGCCTCTTCTACTGCTTTCCCAGGCCACAGCAGAGAGCTGGATCAGAAATGGAACAGCCAGGTCTCAAACTGGCGCCCATATGGGATGCCAGCACTTCAGGTCAGGGTGTTAACCTGCTGCACCACAGCAGCGCCGGCCCCACATGTAGATCTTTTTTTTTTTTTTTTTTTTTTTTGACAGGCAGAGTGGACAGTGAGAGAGAGAGAGACAGAGACAAAGGTCTTCCTTTTTGCCTTTGGTTCACCCTCCAATGGCCGTCGCGGCTGGCGCACCGCGCTGATCTGAAGCCGGGAGCCAGGTGCTTCTCCTGGTCTCCCATGGGTGCAGGGCCCAGGCACTTGGGCCATCTTCCACTGCACTCCTGGGCCATAGCAGAGGGCTGGACTAGAAGAGGGGCAACCGGGACAGAATCCGGCGCTCCAACCGGGACTAGAACCCAGTGTGCCAGCGCTGCAAGGTGGAGGATTAGTCTGTTGAGCCACGGCGCCGGCCCCACATGTAGATCTTTTAATTATGAGATGTGCCACAAATTTATTTAACTGTTATCCAACTGTTTGAACATTTAAATCATTTCTACTATTATCAACAATTTTTCCATGAATTTCTTTACGCATATGTCACTGGGGACTTGTCCTATCTGTAGGATAAATTCCACTCAGTGAAATTGCTGGGTCAAAGCAAATGTGCATGTCAGTTCAATTAGATGTTCCCAAATTATAATCCTGAAAAGACTCCACTCTACATTTCCATCCATAGTGTAATTTCCACTATGACTTTGCCAAAACTATGTTTTATTGAGCTTTAAGCTTTTTTTTCACTCATAGGTAAAAATGGCACCTTGCTGATTTGGGATTTTCAAATAAGCATTAATGAAGTTGAGCATTTTTCCCAAATACCTTCGTCATTCTCATTTTTTCATGAATGTTTGTTCATATTCTTTGTTTTCCTGTTCATTTTTTTCCTTGTAAAACCATATGATCTCTTGTATAATAAAGAAATAAGTACGTTTCTGTTCTGTTGTAAATAATTCTTTCTACTGTGCCATTTGTCTTTGGCCCTCTGTATGACATTTTCTTATTGCCATCAATTATTAAATTAGTACATTTAATTAGAAAGGCCAAGACAGAGAGACGCATAGAGAAAGAGATCTTCCATGGCTGGAAATCAGAGGTCCAGAATTCAGTTCAAGCTTCCTGCAGGAGTAGCAGGGGCCCAACCCTTGAGCCATCACCTGCTGCCTGCTAGTGGTGTGCATTAGCAGAAAGCTGGAAGCAGGAGCAGAACTGGGCCTCAAACCCGACCATCCCCAGTGTAGGATGCGCTGTCCCAAGTAGTGACTTAAAGATTATGCCAAAGCCCTCCCTCTCATGTTTGCTTTTACCATGTAAAAGTTGTAAATGTTTCTAGAAACGCATTGATTAGCTTTTTCCTTTTGGATTTCTGCGTTTTGCCTTGTTTTAAATGCCAGCTCCCTTGAATTTGGATCTCTGTGGTTTCCACTTTGATGAGCCAGAGCTTGGTTTGAATTCTGCTACAACACATGGCAAAGGTGGGGAGAGAGAGCTAAGAAGCCAGGCTCATTCGTAGAAGAGAAGGCACAGCATCCCACCCTCCTGTTGTCCCCTGGGCGACCTCCTGGCCTCCTTCGAGGCGTGGAAACTTCTTGTGTACACAGTGTAAGAGCAGGCTTACCAGTAAAAGAAATAATCAGGCTCTTCTGGCAGCAGGCAGCGTGGATCCGGGGGTTGTTTACCAGAGTTGCCTGGGAAATGCACCCAAGCTGCCCGGCACCTGGACGTTTGGTCCCATGGGATACCACCCAGGGGAAGGAAGCCAGTGTTTCCCTGGGAAGGTGAGCCTGTGGGTGGCTCCTTAGACTGGGGGAAGCCCTGCCCCTGCACCAGCCCCAGCGCCCACACCAAGGGAGCACACTGTGCAGGCAAGGTGGACAGAGCCCTTGGGGTCATTTGAAGCAATCCTGTTCCCTCTGCTACACTACAGGAATAAAGACTCAGGCAGGAGAGATGCAATTAACTCCCCCCCCCAACTTTGTTATCTTGAAGTTTTCCAAACCCACAAAGGTCAAAAGAATGATACAAGGAATGCCCCCCCCCCATCTCCCAGTTGTTAACCTCGTTTTCACCTTTGCCTTATCTCTTCTACAAATAGACATTTTGGGGGTGGCTGTTTGGCCTAGCAGTTAAGCCTCTGGCTGGGACATCCATGTCCCTAATGGAGAGCCTAGAGTCCCAGCACTGCTCCCAAGTCCAGCTTCCTGCTGTCGCACATCCTGGCTGGCAGCAGGTGCTGGCTCAAGTAACTGGGTGCCTGCCACCCCTGGGAGACTTGGAATGAGTTCCTGGCCCCCGAGCCCCACACTGCTTCAGGCGTTTGGGGAGTGGACCAGCAGATGGAAGACCTCTCTCTTTCTCTCTCTCTCTCCCTCCCTCTGCCTCTCTATAACTCTGCCTTTCAAATAAAATAAATATATTTTTTTAAGTATGGAGACCAGTGTGCCTGCTAAATAACCTGCAGTTCTTGGGGCCGGCATTGCAGCCCAGTGGGCAAAGCTGCCACTTGCGACACCAGCATCCCACGTGCGTTCGAGTCCCAGCCACTCCACTTCCAATCTGGCTTCTTGCTAGTGTGCCTGGGAAAGCCTCAGCAAATGATCCAGATGGAGTTCCAGGCTCTGGCCTTCAGCCTGGCCCAGTACTGGCTGTTGCGGTCATCTGGGGAGTGAACCAACAGATGGAAGCTCTCTCTCTCTCTCTCTCTCTTGCTCGCTCGCAAATAAATAAACCTTTAAAAAACAATCCTACAATGAGGACAGCAGCCCCACAACCTGATCCAAGATATCCATTAGTGTCAAGGCTGAGAAACCCCGTTCTAGTCAGTCTAGAACCTCGCCCTGCTGAGTCTCTCACACAATGATGCTTTTATGGCATCGGGTCTGCTTGTTTTGAAGAACATGTTAAGTTTTTATGATCATTTCCTCACAACCAACTTCCATTTACACAGCAAGAATGTGACATAGATGACTAACAATTTATTATCACTGCGAACTGCTCCAGAAATGCTGGGGGCTGGCACTGTAGCATAGTGGGCTAAGCCTTCGTCCATGGCACCGCCATCCTATGTGAGCACCAGTTTGAGTCCCGGCTGCTCCTGTTCTGATCCTAGCAGCTCTCTTCTATGGGCTGAGAAAGCAGTGGAGGATGGGCCAAGTGCTTGGGCCCCTGCACCCACGTGGGAGACCTACAAGAAGCTCCTGGCTCCTGGCTTCAGATTGGCCCATCTCTGGCCATTGCTGCCATTTGGGGAATGAACCAGCAGATGGAAGACCTCTCTCTGTCTCTCCCTCTCTCTGTCTGTAATTCTACTTCTCAAATAAATAAAATCTTTTAAAAACAAAAACACAGCAGTATAATTCCGAGAGTCGCTGGGTTGGTAGTGTCACTGTTCTGGGCTGGGCTTACCTGATTTTGGCCAGACTCATTCACAAGTCCCAGGTCATTTGGAAAGCTGACTGGCGGCTGGTCAGTCTGGGCTGACCTCTGCTGAGGTGACTGGACTCGATTTCATCACTCTGTTACAGCAAGCTGGCCGTCACCTGTACTCATGGAAAAGGGAGGGTCTATAGGAGAGTGGAAGCGCCCAAGGAGACCCAGGCTTAGAACTGGCACCAGCAGTTCAACTGCATTATGCTGGCAGAAGCAAGTGCAGTGGGAAAGACGTGAATTCCACCTCCCACCGCAACCAGGCTGTCAGAGTGATTCTGTACCTCTTACTGCATCGTACCAGGAGACACGATCACATTGACACTGGTTAAGTGGTAACGGATTTCTCCTGTAGAAACTCTTTTGCGCACAAGAGGCCCTCAAGATGTTCATGGAAAATGAAGCTTATGAAAAAAGTAGTACGTGAATTCAGGATTAACTTACTTTTACTCCTTTACTCGCATCTTCCCATGTACGATGTGGGGCGACCGTGCACTGTGCGATCCTGCTCCCCGCTGTGTTGGTTTTCTGAGTTGCTGGTAACAACGTGCTCGTGAACTGGGGGACCCACAACAACAGAACTTCATTGTCCAGAGGCTGAAAGTCTGAAAATAATGCATTGTAAGGGCTGTGCTCCCTCTGAGACCTGGAGGTCTCCGTCCAGATTCTGAGAGCGGCAGGCGCCCCTGGGCGGCAGCACTGGAGCTCCGCTCCCATCTTCACAGAGGGCTCCCCCTGTGTCTCCGTGTCCTCACACAGGGACACCAGTCCCACTGCACCCGGAGCCCACCCACTCTGCTAGGACCTCGTCCTCACTAACTGTATCTGCAGTGCCCCTGGTCCCAAGTGAGTGCTCATCCCAGGGTCCTGGGGATCCGCACTCCAGCGTATCTTTTATGGAGAGCATAATTCAACCTGCAGCTCCCCCCATTAACCTTTCACTTAATGGTTTTATCACCCACGGAGGGTCCTTGCTTGGATCAGTTGTTTCCTTGGGGATTGCACAACAGTGTATTTCTCTGGCCTCATCTTTTCTTTAACAGTTATTAGCTGGCACTCTCCCTTAAAGAAGCGGTGTTTGTTCCACTTTCTTCCCCTTCTCTCCTCCTTTCCTTTTCTCCCTTCTCTCTCTCTCTCTCTTTTTTTAAAGTTTTATTTATTTATTTGAAAGTCAGAGTTAGAGATAGAGATAGAGAGAGAGAGAGAGAGAGAGAGAGAGAGGTCTTCCATCTGCTGGTTCATTCCCCAAATGGCTGCAATGGTCAAAGCTGTGCCAATCTGGAGCCAGGAGCTTCCTCCAGGTCTCCCACGTGGCTGCAGGGGCCCAAGGACTTGGGCCATCTTCTGCTGCTTTCCTAGGCCACAGCAGAGAGCTGTATCAGGAGTGAAGCAGCCAGGACTAGAACCAGCACCCATATGGGACACCAGTGCTGCAGGTGATGGTTCTACCTGCTACACCACAGCACTGCCCCCCCCCGCCCACCTTTTAAATCACTTTGAATGCCTGCCTTTTGCTTTGTGTACAGCATCCCTTTTATATTACCATACAAACAACATTTTCATGATCCAATTGTCTCAAGTTTGACTATTGAGAGGCCAACCCTTGTCAAAGAAGGTACAGATAAGTATTTAAACTGTTTTAAATTTAAAATTCTTTAAAAAAAAAAAAGATAAACCATTCCAACTAACTCACCTCTTTCTATAGGACCAATTTCTCTCCCTGCGAGGCTCTGCGACTGTCCCCATGGGAAGAATTTCAACATCACTCCTAAAGAACATGAAGAATGAAAGCTGTCATTTATTGCATGGCCTGTTTTATATACATTATTTTTTTTAAAAGACTGAAAGGCAGAGTGACAGAAGGCAAGGGGAGGCACAGAGAGAGAGAGAAAGAGAGAGAGAGAGAGAGAGAGAGAGAGAGAGAAAGAGGTCTTCCTTCTGCAGTTTTACTCCCCAAATGACTACAACAGCCAGGGCTCAGCCAAACCAAAGACAGGAGCCAGGAATCCCATCCGGGTCTCCCACGTGGGTAGCAGAGACTCAAGGATTCGGGTCATCACCTGCAGCCTCTCGGGCTCTTTAGCAGGAAGCTGGACTGGAAGCAGAGCAGCTGGGTTCTAGCTGGCTCTCTGGTACGGAGCGCAGCGGGCTCTGCTGTGTCCCAGCACCCAGGCCGACACATATTATTTTTAGTTGTCTCAACAATTCTGCATGTAAGTGGTATTACACACACTACAGATGAGAACTCTGAAGCTGCAAAGAAGATACTGGAGAAAGCACGGATTTGGGAGATGGAGGGTTTGACTCACCTACTGGGTTTGTGATTTGGGGCCTCTGTAGGCCTTGGTTTATTTATCTATCCTATATGATGATGATATTTGCCTCACAGATCAGAGCCCAGAATAGGGGCTTTTAGATGCTATTAGTTCTCCTCTTTGCATGTCTTGATGATGTGCTGTGATCTGTGGGTCATGTTGGATCTATTCTGTGCTCCAGAGTCTTCCAGCATTTGATTTGCCTCGGAGTGTGCTGTTAGGAACCAAAGATAATTTGAGCAAGGCAGTGTCAGACAAAGTTTACCTTTAAATATCTTTGAGAGGAGGACAAAGCCAGTTTTTAGCGTTCTTCAAGATGACTGTGGGAGAACATATGTATTCAACTGGAGGAAACAACTTCAGGGAGGATCTCCGGCATTCCACGTGCACACCAGAAAGCTCATTTACAAACAGATCACCAAGGCAGATTCCAGCTTTGTCCTCCTGGAAAAGCACATGGACCAATCCACAAAGAGGGTTGCCATGTGCCATGTGCCTTGCGATGCTCTGGGCACCTGGGATCCACTGGAGACTAACACAGAGACTGCTGCCCTGGTTCACCCCCTGCTGGGGAGACAGCAGACACATCTATAAACCATGTGGAATATTAGACGCAGGTAGTGTTGGAGATAACAGTAAATAAAACAGGGGCCAGCACTGTAGCGCAGTGGGTTAAAGCCCTGGCCTGAAGCACTGGCATCCCATATGAATGCTGGTTCTAGTCCCTGCTGCTCCTCTTCCCATCCGGCTCTCTGCCATGGCTTGGGAAAGCGGTAGAAGATGGCCCAAGTCCTTGGGCCCCTGCACCCCATGGGAGACCCAGAAGAAGCTCCTGGCTCCTGGCTTCAGATCGGCACAGCTCTGGCCATTGTGGCCATCTGGGGAGTGAACCAGCGGATGGAAGACCTCTCTTTCTCTACCTCTCTTTGTAACTCTGTCTTTCAAATAAATAATAAAATAAATCTTTAAAAAAACAAATAAACAAAACAGAATATACTGCGGATTCCAATTTTACCTGGTGTTGTCATTTCAAAGGTGAGAGCTAGGGATGGGCATTTGGCACAAAGGTTGACGAGGACCTGGGGGGTGACCCAGGCATCTGGGGAATGAACCAAGACATGAGCAGTCTCTGTCCCTCTCTTCTACCATCTCTCCGCCTTTCAAATACGTAAAATAATAAAAAATTTTAAAAATACACGTATAAGGTGATACTTGCACAGAGACTTGAAAGAGGTGAGGAAATGGCCATGGGGCTCTGGAAAAACAACAGATACAAATGGGCAGGGTAGGAGCTGACTGTCCTGCTGGAGGAGCCCAGTATGGCTGCAATGCAGTGGATGAAAGGGACGCATTTTATTTACTCTACAGACACTTAAATAGCCCTTACTGATAGCACTATTTTAAGCACTTAAAACTACTAACCAATCCTCCTAACAACTCTGTGAAGTAGATGGTGATTTTCTGTTTCAAGACAAGGAAACAGGTAAATAACCGCTCCCAAGTCACACAGCTGTCCAGAGACCAGCTGGGAGGGGAGCTCAGGTCATCTGCCTCTCAAGAGCCAGGCTCGTGAGCCCCGAAGTATGCTGTGCTACTCTTAGCAGTGAGAGGTGAGGGCTGGAACGTGGGGACTGGACTGCAGAGGCTGCTGCACACCCACGGTGCAGACTTGGCGTTTGGGGACCTGTGTTGGGGCATAGCGGGTTAAGCCACCACCTGTAACGCTAGCATCCCATATCAGAGCACTGATTCAAGTCCTGGCTGTTCTGTTTCTAACCTGGCTCCCTCCTAATGTACCTGGGAAGGCAGCAATAGATGGCTCAAGTACTTGAACCCTTACCACCCACCTGGGGGAACTGGATGAAGTTCTGAACTCTTGACTTTGGACCAACCCTGTAGCTGAGAACATCTGGGGAGTGAACGAACAGATAGTCATTCTTTTTCTCTCTTCCTCTCTGTCACTCTGCCTTTCAAATAAATAAATAAAATAAACCTTTATAAAAAAGATTTGGGGTTTTACTCTGAGTTATATGTGTCAAACAGAAGAGTCATGTATATTTTTGTTGTTCCAGAAATTTCCAAAGCATTTGCATACTTTGGGTATACGTTACTTTCAGCATTTCTGATGCTTATGGTAAAGTCAAAAGAATTTCCCCTAAGATCCTTTCAATACGCTACATACAGTCACCTCTCACTTCTGAAGTCCTACTGGAACTCTTCATTATGTGACTCAAGTAATGCTTTGTGCGCTTGGCTATGCTTTCTTTGGGCACAAAATCAAAGTTTTGACAGTAAAACTTTGTTTTTCTCTTTTGGATGGGGAAAGGAACAGTAAGAACAAGTAGGCCACTTAAGATACGTACTACCTACATATAAAAGGCGATGGACGGATGTCTTGTTCAGGTAATAGCCTTCCCGGGGCTCGGTGACTCCAAGCCCCGAGTGATTCTGAGGTACCTGCTTCTCAGAATCCCCAAAGGACCCAGACTCTGGCCATTCCAGGAACATTCAGGATCTGCCCAGGAGGAGTCCATCTGGGGAAGAAAGATTTGGGAAAATGACACAGTCTTCTAAGAACAGGATGATCATGACCCATAGCCACTATTTATTTAGCACTTACTGTGTGCCTAGAACCACGCCAAATGCTTCACCTGCGTGAGCCAGCCCATGTCCTCCTCTTCACATTATGAGTAAGGAAATTAAGACTTAAAGAGGGCCAGCGCCATGGCTCATTTGGCTAATCCTTAGCCTGCGGCGCAGGTACACTGGGTTCTAGTCCCAGTCGGGGCACCAGATGCTGTCCTGGTTGCTCCTCTTCCAGTCCAGCTCTCTGCTGTGGCCCGGGAGGGCAGTGGAGGATGGCCCAAGTGCTTGGGCCCTGCACCCGCATGGGAGACCAGGAGAAGCACCTGGCTCCTGGCTTCAGATTGGCGCAGCGCCAGCCATGGCGGCCATTTGGGGAGTGAACCAATGGAAGGAAGGCTTGTCTCTCACTGTCTATAACTCTCTCTGTCTCTGTCTCCCACTAACTCTGCCTGTCAAGAAAAAAAAAAAAAAAGACTTAGAGAGATTTGTTACTCCAACCACACACAGTGTGAGGGGAGCACAGCTCTGCCTGTCTCCGAAGCCTGTTCCTACAGGATAGTGCCGCCATGTGGGACTAGAACCCTGTCAACACGTGAGCCATCACTCCCGCTGCAACTGTCTGGGCTGGCATTTCCAGGTCTGAACGTGCAGCTGCAGGTGCAGCCTAGCTGCGAATCTCAGTCAACTCTTTTCCTGTTCCGTATTTCAGACCCGTCCTACGTGCCTCATCGGAGTCTCTCACCATTCTCTCTCTCGTACGGCTGCAGCTGACTTGCTCTGTTTGGGTCCACATCATCCTGCTGCCTCCCACGGGGGCTTCTCCGGCACTTTCCCAGCCTGGCCCTCCCCGTGGACTGCCACTGAGAAGCAAGGCTCACCAGCGACTTGCCATGGACCTCTGGCCTGTCTCTCTGCTTCCCAACTACGATGAAAGGCACACAATGAAGAGATGCACAGTGGGAACACTTGACACAACCCACAAGCACCAGGAGAGTAATTTCTGGGGGGATGAATTGTGAGCACTGGAAAATAAGAAGCTGGTTTCCTTTTTCTCTCCTCCCAAGAGCTTAGCGGGGGCGTGTTGTCTCCCCGTGGCGCCTGCAGTCAGTGTGCATGGGTGGACAGGCGGCTCTGTCTCTCTGCACGTCCCGCAAGCATCACCTTGCCTGGCTCCCCAGCTCTTGCCATTTGTTCGCACTTTGACTGCATCTCCTAAACACGGGCTACGACATTTTCTAGAAATCCCGGGCTCAGCTTCTCTCAGAAGAACCACCACTTCCTAAATTCCCCTGACCCAAAGCCCAGCTGCCAAGAATCTGCCCCAAATGACAAAAAGAGCTGATGATAATATTGCCAGGATTATTAGCACACTTGATGCGATTGGTGTGTTAGCTCTCAAAAAAAGTTGCTTCGGAAGAAATGAAAAATAATTAAAAGATTCTGAACTAGCAGCTCAAATCTAGCCTCACTTCTAGACCCACTCATTTTCTGAGTCTCACAACTGCATTTTCCCTGCCTCTCCAGTGCTGCCCTGGTCTCGGCCCCTAGTTATTCTCACTGAGATGACGACACTTGCCTCCTAATTTGCCCTTCTATTTTCACATTCTCCAACTCCCCGTGCAATCTGAACACCACTGCCTCCAGGTAGATAGTCCTAGAACGGATTTTGTCTCACTCTCCTTATTCTCGCTGTTGAATAATGCCCATCGCATCTCCTAAGACTAATCTCCCTTGATCTGTGACAGCAGCAAAAAGCCCCTCACCCACGTAAAACCTGCGTTTCCCAGTGCACACTCACTGACCATAGAGTTGCTCTGTGTGGATTAGGCCAGATGGTCTTGGCTGCTTGTTTCCCCTAACCACGAGTTGCGCCTTTCTGAGACCACTGTAGCTCAGCTGGGAAACTGGACCACAAAAGTACCTGTGGACTTGGATCAGTGTCCCCAGCCCCGCCCACACACAGGTATGGGAATGCCTAGCACCCCTGTGACCCCTGGATGGGGTTTTACACAGGTCACCAAATTATGCATCAACTTTCCTTGCCATTCCAAATAAAGCTATTTAGGCACCTAACACAAGGCATCCAACCAATGCTGATGACCCAGCTTGTCAAGAAAACCGAGCCCAACAGGATCAGCCTTGAGGCGCAGCAGGTTGAACTGCTGTTTGTGCCACCCTAGCCCATATCAGAGCTGCGGTTGGAGTCCTGGCTGCTCAGCTTCTGACTCAGCTTGCTGCAGAAAGAACGGCTGATGGCCCAAGTACCTGGGCTCCTGCCACCCACACGGGAGACCCGGATAGAGTTCCTAGCTCCTGGACTCGATCTAGCCCAGCCCTTGCCATTGTGGCCCTCTGGGGAGTGAAGCAGCGGATGGAGGGTCTCTCTCCCTCTGTCTCTCCCTCTCTCTCTGCTACTCTGCTTTTCAAATAAATAAATAAATCATAAAAACTATTTAGCCCAACAACCTATCCTTGTTGGTGCGCATCCACCCCAGTCAGGTCCTGCTGGGGAGTGTATGAAATATCCGAGGGAGTTAGCAGTAAGCATAGCAGGGGGCAGAGGGGAGGAACAAAGCTGACATCACGTGGCAGCAGCAGCAACCAAGAGGCGACAGAGGAAAGAATAGAAAGTCCTGAGCAGCAAGGGCAGCAGCAGCAGTCACGATAATAGCAGATAATTAGAGAGCAAGGCAACAGCCGAAGCGCCCGCCCACCAGATAACCCGGCTGCTGGGGCTGCGCTGTGCGCTGAGTCACCTTCCAGTTCCCACCGGTCATCGCTTCAACTTAGACCGAGGGAAGCCGACTGTATCTCCCGTCCTGCAAATGAAATTTGCGCCTCACATGGATTCTCTATGGGTCACGATCATGGCAGCAAACTGAAGGCACGTTCAGCTGGGCTTTTGAAAATGACTTGATATAGCATATTGACAAGGACGGAGGTGGTCTTGAGGCTCACACGTGGAAGCCCAGGGCTGGAGGGAAAAGGGAGGGAACTGGGTTTACTGGTGGATGGGAAGAGCTGAATGGAATAGCCACTGAGGGAGAGGAAGAGAAACATCTCCACGCCCTTGTCCTACTACCCTCTGACACTCACTGACGCCTCCCGCTGTCCAAATCCCACAGTAAGCCAGAGAGCCATGGAGCAGGTGCAGAGTGGGACAGAGAAGCAGCATATGGGGTGTCGGCGGGCTGAATGATGATCCCTGCTCCCTCTCTTCACCCTCAAATAAGCCCACACAGTCTAATCTCCAGAGCCGGAGGATGTCGCCTTATATGGCAAAAGAGGTGATTCTGTCCCAGATCTTGGGAGCAGGAGCTTATCCTAGATCCCCGGGCTGGGCCCTGTGTGCCATCACAGGCATCCTTACAAGGCAGGAGCAGAGGCTTGGAGTGACGTGGTCCCCAGCCCAGGGCAGCCCGGGGCAGGCCGGGGCCACAGGGACAGAGTCTCCCCTGGAGCCTGCCAAGACCTTGCTTGAAGACTTCTGGCCTCCTCCACTGTGAGAAAATACAGCTCTGTTGTTTTGAGCCACCCAGTTTGCAATAATTTGTTACGGCAGTCACAGGAACTAACACAGGGGCCAAGTGACAGCGGTAGCAAAGCTGCCAGTCCCAGATGGCCTAACGATGGCCCTGGTGGCTGGGTGACCCCCCCCCCCCTTTTTGCCCACCTTGAGTGTTCCTTTTGGTTCTTCTTTGGGGACCACTCCTGGGCTTCCAATCATAGGCTCCCAAATGAGAGTTCCTTTTGCATCCGAATATCTTGTCACTCACATTAGAAGAAATGTGTCCTTCTTTGCATCCTCTAAAAAGCCTAGCACAGTCCTCGGGCGAGCGGACCGACTCTAATTGGTAAATGAGAAAGAGAGCTGCTATGTGTCCATCTGCAAATGGAAAATAACCATTTCCACCAACTTGCCTTTCGGAGGTAATGATAGCAGTGTTTCCTGGAAACAATGTCTGTACCTGTAACAGAGGATATCTCTGAAACACTCCTTCCTGCTGGAGCAGTTTCTCCGGAAAAAAAAAAAAAAAAAAAGAATTGCTTGAGTTTCACGCACGCTCCTGTCCGTGTGGAGCTGAGATGGCCAGCACTTCACCCCCAGGAGGAGAAAGCAGGAGATAATGAAGAAAATAGAAGAGCTAGGATTGATGTTTGCGTAGGAACCTTGCTTCACTCAGTAAATAGTTTTCAAAGAACTACAATGTGAAAATACAGTCCACAGATGTGGAGGTCACACACACACACGCACACACACACACACACGAATAACGCATGATCCCATGTAAGTATAATTGTCACACAATCCAATGAATGCTTTTATAAGAGTAAAATACCATGGGATGAGAAAGAAAGGAATGATTAACTCCGTTGTTGGAATTCTACCCCAAACATGTCACATTCAAGCTGAGCTGCTCCGAGTTCACCAGGCAGAGGCGAAGTCAGGAACATTCCAGAACCTCAGCTTTGCCTGAGCCGCTGCCAAGAGAACCACACCCTCCTCCCGGCCCCATTGTGTCCACAGCAGCCTATTTTTATTCATTATCCTCACAGCCACTTTTTAAGAGCACACTGATTACTTCCCTATTGTGCATCCAGGCATTTTAGCGTCCAAGAAAGGAGATGACGAGGAGGGAAAAGTAGAGGTTGCCGTCTAACAGGTCTGCTAGCGAGGCGTCCAGCTGTCTGTCCAGTAACGAGTTAAAATGGAAACATGCTGGCCTTTCCTGCGTGTCCACCTCGTTTTTGAGGTCTGGGAGAGAGGGTGGCCACAGGGCACTTATAACTCTGAGCAAAACAGGCAAGGGATGAGAGCAAGCCTTTGTCTCCTTGTGCCAAACCAGCACTTCTTCATAGCAAACACTTCTCAAGTGGGAATCACGGCCAAGGACCTTTTCCTCCTGTGGGTTGACCTTCGGATCACTTCTTGGGGATCAGCTCCAGCCAGGGCTCCACCCAACCTCTCTGCTCCCAGGTCAGCCCTGCTAGCTTCCGATCCCAAAGCCCTGCTGCTTAGGAATGGGAGGGAAAATCTCTTGGGACAGAGCTGAGAGAGAGAGAGAGAGAGAGAGAGAGAGCGAGAGCGGGCGAGCGAGCCGAAATCCACCGACAGGCAAAGGGATGCCCATCCTAGCCCTGCAGCTCCCCCTGGGAAGCCGGAGAACCAGTATCTCAGCCTCCGGGTGCACAGCCCTCGTCCTTGTTTTCTCAAGAAGCCTCTACCTTCCAGCCCCTGCCAGGAAGCCGGCGGCATTTTCACGAAGAGTAATAACAAGGACAGAGCGTTCTGGCCTGCTGGAGCCTGCTGGCTGGTCACTCTTTCCACTGCCTTTTGTTTTCATGCATCATTCCCCTCGCTCGCTTCTCAGATTCCTCAGGGCTTTGGAAAAGCCACAAGCGCTCCACACAGTGCCACCACCCAGCCAGCTGGCAGCCGGCGCCCACACGCGCCCTGCCCTACAAGCTCTGACAACTGCCACTGGGTCGCACACCTAGGAAGAGGCAGGAAGGCATCCAAGAAGGGTCCACCCCCTCTCAGCCTAGCTGGCCAACGTAGGACCTTAGGTTGAGCCCCGCCCGGTGAACCTGGTAAATCACAGGATGTTGTTTTGTCCAAAATGCGTTTGCAAGGCATGCTGGGTGGTGGTCCTTTTGTAGCCTTCCCTCAAAGCCCTACCTGCAGCCAATACAGAGGTTACCAGCCAGAGCCAGGGCAGTCTCACTGTGCCAGCCCACATATCAGTAGATCAGACCTTGTACACACAAACATGGAATGGAGACTCTCAACTCTGTTTTGAGTTTTATAATCAACTGTAATAACCTCACTGAAACCATGCTCTGGGGTTATCCTACCAACTCTATGAAAAATAGGCCTGATATTGGGATACATATATTCTTTGTATTGACAGCTTGGATTAGAATGTGGGACAAGAGAAATTCTCCTCAGTCCTTGATGAGAGTGAAAAACGGATCCAGGTTGGGGAGAGTACTCAGGAAAGCACCCTGGCAAAGTCTGGATGTGCAATCTCTATTATCCAGCAATTTATGTTCCAGACATGATTCTTAGCACTCTTACACGTGTGTCCAAGGAGACACACAGAAGGACATGAACCACGGTGAATTGAAGTAGCAAAAACACTAGACAGAGCAAATGGCCTCACACAGGAGAACAAATAGGTTCTAGACTATTTACTTAAAGGGATACCATATCTCAGTACTATACAGAGTACAAAGAGTCTTCATAAAGTTCATGGAAAATACAGAGTATGATAAAACTTCATGAATTTCACAAATTTTTTGGACAAACATAAACCTGTCTTTTAAGAAATTTTTATTTTATTTGAAAGGCGAAGAGACAAGTCAGAGAGAGACAGAGGTCTTCCATTTACTGGTTCACTCTACAAATGGCCCCCAACAGCCAGAGCTGGGCCAGGCCAAAGTGAGGAGCTTGGAACTCAATCCAGGTCCCCACATGGGTGGCAGGGCCCATGTGAACCACCACGTGCTGCCCCCAGGGTGTGCATTAGCAGGAAGTAGGAATTAGAAGCAAAGCCAGTCTTCCATGTGGGATGCAGGTGTCTCAAGTGGGGGTCTTAACCTCTATGCCAAATGATCCCTCCTTAACTTACCTCGTAATTTCATTTTTCCTGAAGTTTTGGAATTGCCCCTATATGGTATCATTGTATTATAAAGAATGGACTAGCTCTATAAGTACCACATGGGTCTATTTCAAAATCATTATAATGACCGAAAAACAAACTGCAGAAAAATATACAGTTTTTTAAAGATTTATTTATTTATTTGAAAAAGTTACACAGAGAGGAGAGGCAGAGAGAGAGAGAGAGAGAGAGAGAGAGAGAGGTCTTCCATCTAATGGTTCACTCCCCAATTGGCTGCAATGGCTAGAGCTGTGCCGATCTGAAGCCAGGAGCCAGGAGCTTCTTCCAGGTCTCCCAAGAGGGTTCAGAAGCCCAGGGACCTGGGCCATTTTCCACTGCTTTCCCAGGCCACAGCAGAGAGCTGTGTCAGAAGTGGAGCAGCCGGATCTTGAACCAGTGCCCATATGGGATGCCGGCACTGCAGACCAGGGAATTAGCCCACTGCGCCAAGCACTGGCCCCAAAATATACAGATTTAAATATTCAAAATGTATATATTGTGTAGTGAGTGCAAAAAAAAAAAGTGTAGAAAGCATTTCCATGATCTCCAAGAGATTGGTTGCCTCTGGAAAGAAATGAGATGGAAGGGCCTTCTCATAACTAAATTTTATTTATATATACATATAAATATTTATATATTTAAATTTATATATTTAAATCTTTTTTTTTTTTTTTTGACAGGCAGAGTGGACAGTGAGAGAGAGAGACAGAGAGAAAGGTCTTCCTTTGCCGTTGGTTCACCCTCCAATGGCTGCCGCGGACAGCGCGCTACGGCCGGCGCACCGCGCTCATCCAATGGCAGGAGCCAGGTGCTAGGTGCTTTTTCCTGGTCTCCCATGGGGTGCAGGGCCCAAGCACTTGGGCCATCCTCCACTGCACTCCTGGGCCACAGCAGAGGGCTGGCCTGGAAGAGGGGCAACCGGGACAGAATCCGGTGCCCCGACCGGGACTAGAACCCGGTGTGCCGGCGCCGCAAGGCGGAGGATTAGCCTGTTGAGCCACGGCGCCGGCCTAAATCTTTTTTTTAAAATTTTTGACAGGCAGAGTGGACAGTGAGAGAGAGAGACAGAGAGAAAGGTCTTCCTTTGCCGTTGGTTCACCCTCCAATGGCCGCCGCGGCCAGCGCGCTGCAGCCAGCACACTGCACTGATCCGAAGGCAGGAGCCAGGTGCCAGGTGCTTTTCCTGGTCTCCCATGGGGTGCAGGGCCCAAGCACTTGGGCCATCCTCCACTGCACTCCCGGGCCACAGCAGAGAGTTGGCCTGGAAGAGGGGCAACTGGGACAGAATCCGGCACCCCCAACCGGGACTAGAACCCGGTGTGCCGGCGCTGCAAGGCAGAGGATTAGCCTGTTGAGCCACGGCACCGACCAAATTTATATATTTAAATCTTAACCAGCTGTGGCATACTGCTATTACTTACTAAATCTGAGTAGTGGAGACCTGTCCCACAGATGATCATGAGGTTCACGGCCCTCTACAACAGAAGAATATTTTCAGATTCTTATGATTTTCAATTTTGAGATTCTTTTCAATTATGAAATTCCATTATGAGAATCAATTCTGATCTTTTTAAGACTTTGAATTGTCTTGCAATGAAAAATAAAGGTATGTTCTATGTGATGAGCCATCCCATAATCACACATGGCACTCACAAGCCCTCAGTGCTATGTGGCCCTGAGATGCTTTGCATTAATGGAGATTTGTTACACAGGTGCACTTACAATCTCTCGCCCTGCTGCCCTTGTGACCACCTGGATTTCTGAGGGTCCTAAATGCAGTCAAAGGTGTAACAGACTACCCAGAGGGATCGGTCCACGTGAGCATGTGACGACCACACAGACAGACCTAGAACTTTCCAAACATCGCTGAATATAAGAGCAGATGTTTAATGCAGTTGTCCACTTCCCACCGTCTGAGAAGATGACACAGGAGTTCTGAGATGAGGCTCTGGAATCTGCATTTTTAAGACTTACTGTGAGATTCTGATGATCAGACACATTGAGAACTTACAAGCCACTGTTACGCTCTATTAACGTTCTCGAAGAAGTCAGATCAGGGAAAAAAATGGAGAAAAGAAGCAAGAAAAGTAGAGGCGGCGAGGGAGGAAGAAGCAGGAAGGCGGGTCAGAGCGAGCCTCCAGTCAGCCCAGATCCGTTCTCTCTGCATTTTTCCTGGACCTCTCCATGCTGCAGGTGTCTCTTCCTCCCCTGAACTTTGATAGCATTCTAAGCATGTGTAAGACTCATTTGGCAATCATGTACTTCCCTGTACACTGCTATACTGGCCTACTGTTTATTCAATACCCTTATGACTTATTTCTTGAATCACACTATACCTTCTCCAGGACAAAGACTGTATCTTGTCCATCTTTATATTTTCTATGCTAATGCAATACGTCACGCAGAGTAAGTATTAAGGTAGGATAAAAATTCAGAAACGTAGCAGGATACTTGATCAATATACAAAAACCAGCTGCCTTTCTACATACTACCAGTGAACAATGTGAAAATGAAATCCAGTGCAACCTTCTCAAAATCCCCAATTTTTAAAAATTTTGCAGAAATCGACAAGAAATTGATCACACAATTCACAGGCAAATAGAACACAGAAGAGTCAAGATGAACTCCAAGAAGAACAAAGTTGAAAAATGCACTTTTCCAAATTTCAAAACCACAAGAAAATTACAAATCAAGACACAATGATAAGGATACACATACAGATCAAGGGAATGGAATTGAGAGCCCAGAAATAAACTCGTACATTATGGGCAATTGAATTTTTGACATAGATGCCAAGACAATTCTATAGGGGAAAGAATACTTTTTTTCAACAAATGGTGCTGAGACAGCCGCGTACCCATGCAAGAAAGAATGAATTAGACTCTTCTTCACGCCATATATTAAAATTAATTAACTAAAAGTGGATCATAGACCTACATTTAAAAACTAAATCTATAACACTCCTAGAAGAAAACATAAGAGTAAATCTTCATGACCTTGGATTTGGCAATCGTTTCTTAGCTATGTTACCAAAAGTAAAAATGGCAAAAGAAAAACAATTAGATAAACTGGACTACAAAAGCAAACTGGGATAAGCATTTGGCCTAGCAGGTAAGATACTCATGTGTCATATTTCAGTGCCTGAATTCAACTCCCACTTCCAGCTTCCAATTCCAGCTTCCTGCCAATGCACACCCTAGCAGGCAGCAGGTGATGGTTCAAGCCACTCACATGGGAGAGCCCAAAATGAGTTCTCGGTTCATGGTCTGGCCTGGCCCCAGACCCAGATACTGCAGGCATTTAGGAAGTGAACCAGCACAAGAGAGACTTCTGTCTCTCTCTCTATTTTCCTGTATTTAAATAAGTTAATTAAAATTTAGGTGCATATGTTTGGTATAGATGCATAGGATAACTTCATACGAAGTTATCTCAATATGGATAACTTCATGCCATACTGGAGTTCCTGGATCAAGTTCCATCTCCACTTCTGATTCCAGCTTTCGGCTAATGCACACACCCTGAGAGGTAGCAGGTGATGGCTCAAGTGCTTGAGTCCCTGTCATCCCTGTGGGACACCGGAATTGAGTTACAGGCTTCTAGCTTCAGCCTACCTTGGCCCTGACTAATGACTCATTGGGGGCATGCATCAGCAGATGCAAGATCTCTATCCATCTGTCTGTCTCTGTCTCTCACATTTCAAATAAACATAAATAAAAAATTTTAATTAAAACAAAGTAAAAAAAAAATTGTGCTTCAAAGGACACCATCAAGAAAGTAAAGAGGAAATCCACAGAATGGAAGAAAATCTTTGCGAATCATATATCTGACAAGGAACATGTGTCTACAAGATATAAAAACCTATTACAGTGCAATAATAAAAAAGACCCAACTTAAACAAGGAATTTGAATAAATATTCCTCCAAAGATTATATACAAATGATCGCTATATACCTGAAGAGATACTTGACATCATCAGTCATTAGGGAAACACAGTCAACGTCACAGTGAGACCCATAGGAACCCGTAGGAATGGCTATCATAAAAACAGACAGTGAGAAGTGCTGGTGAAATATGGAGAAATGGAAATCCTCATATCTTGCTGGTGAGCATGAAAGCAGTGGGGCAGTTTCTCAAGATGCTGAACCTAGGAAGGCACTTGTGATTTCCCTAAGTCTTCACACCGTTGGCCTCCTCTTCGCTTAGGTCTTCTGCATCCACCCTCTGACACTGCATAGTCTCCTCTCATCCCTGTCAGTCGTGATCAGTCACACTCAGTCACTATTCACAATAATCTTATTTCTTACTTATCCGTCTCTCCTGCTGGAGTACAAGCTCCATGAGAGCAAGGACCCTCTCTCTTTTTGCCACCACTGTATCCTTATGTCTGCACCAGTGAGTGGCATACTGTAAATACTGGAGAGTGTTCAGTGGATGTTGCCGGAGTGGAAGGTGGCTAACCTCCAAGCTTCCCTTAATTGTTTGAAATCTTCACTTCCTAGCTACAAAGTGGCATGTTAATAATTGCACTTAGTCCACACAATTGTAAGCATTGAAAAAATATATCTCACAGTAGATTTTCAACAAATGCCAATCATAATTACTATTACTAGTTTCACCATCACTACTATTATATATTAGTGTGGCCTGGATGAGGGTAATTAACACCTGAGTTAAGGGACCATCAATGGAAAAAGAATATCTGGGTCTGGACTTCAAGGTCAGACACGTTTTGCATCCAAGGTCCTTAGCGTTGGACCCCTACTGAAACTAACTCAATAAATCACAGCTGTAGTTATTACTGAAATCACCTGTATTATAAAGATGGGAAAATTATTAAAAAAAAAAAAGAAGGAAAAGGGAGGGGAAACAGAAGAGGCCTAAAGAAACATGGCTCAAAAGGAAGAGAGGAGGTAATGGGCAGATCTTCTATCCAGCACTCATAATCCAGCATCTTTTATCTAGATGTCAACTGCTCCCTAAGAATTTCATCAGCACCCATGGACTACAAATACAGCAGCCACTTGATATGTTACTCTGCCCTGGTGGCTTCAAAGATCCGTGTCATGAAGTCACTGGAGCATAAATGTGAACCACAGGAGGCGTGACACTGGTGTGCAGAACCAGAGAATGACTTTTACTTGCTGATCTGAACCCAGAGCTAGCCTTGTTATGTTTGTAGGCGCCCTCATTAAAAGTCAGATCAAGTCACCGAAAGCCGTCTGTTACTGTCTTTTGTGAAAGAAATAATATGCTCTATGGCATAGCAATCAGGAAAATAATGGCTATTCTCTAAGAACAGATGACCCCAAAATCTTAGTGGCTGATGAAAACAAGAGTTTGTATCTCATTCATGCTCCCTGCCCGTCGTAGTCCACTGTGGACTTGGCTCCACTTTGTCCTCATTCCATACACAGGCTAACGGAGCAGCTATGGCATGAGACATCACTGGAGGTCACAGAAAGGGAAGAGAAAGATGGCAAACCACACACTGCCCCAAATTGATACATACAACTCTGTTCACGCATCACTGGTCAAAGCAGCAAGGCAAGGAGGTGCAATCATCCAACAGGGAGAGGCATGGGGGGGGGGCTGGAATGTTTGAAGTAATGCAAGTTGTATTTACAAATTTCAGAATTTGAAAAAAGTGCCTGGAGGGGGTCTATCTTTTAAATTTCAATAATGCCTCACACCTTTTCTGGGTGGAAGCAAAAAATAAGCACAGATGAAATGGATTACCAGAATAAATTAGCATATATAAGAAAATATGCAAAACACTCAAGTCAAGACAGAAGAAAAATACAAACAAAAGAGTAGAAGCCCTCCTACAAGTCCGGTTTTCAAGAGAATGAGATTCGGATGATGTGTCCCTTGGGCAGATTCCTCCCGACCCTCTTGGGCACTCTGGGGCAATTCCACTAATTTCTCTGGTGACCGAGACATCCTGTGTTTCCGGAAATGGCATGGGGTGCAGTTGATGACTTGTTGAATGCTAGGAAAGGGCAGAATCCTGCTAAATGGCTTGGTGGCTGTGACTAACCATAGTGATGTCATCATACTCATATTTCTAGGAGATGACGTGTGTGTTTGCTAGTATGTCTTACTCTATTCCCCAAAGCTAGAGCCTTCAATCACATATGGCTTCTTCTTTTATTTTTTTCAAATGATTTATCTTATTTATTTGAAAGGCTTAGTGACACCGACAGAGAGGCAGAGAGAGAAACTGTCTTCTAGTTCACTCCCCAAATGTCAAGGATGGCCAGGGCTGCACCAGGCTGAAGCCAGGATCCTGGAACTCCATCCTGGCCTCCCAAGTGGGTGGCAGGGGCTCAAACACTTGGACCATCCTCTGCTGCCTTCCCAGCATTTGAGCAGGAAGCTGGATAGGAAGCTGAGTAGCCAGGACTCAACATGGGTGCAATATTGCAAGCAGCAACTTAAACCCATACATCACTGGCCCTTGTTTTCTTCTTTTGTACCTCTCCATATTTCTGAATTTTTCACACTGAGCATCATTATTTTTATAATCCCAAAATGCGGTCATATTTGAAAGATTAAAAATTGGAGCAGAGCCGGCACCGTGGCTCAACAGGCTAATCCTCCGCCTTGCAGCACCGGCACATCGGGTTCTAGTCCCGGTTGGGGCACCGGATTCTGTCCCGGTTGCCCCTCTTCCAGTCCTGCTCTCTGCTGTGGCCCGGGAGTGCAGTGGAGGATGGCCCAAGTGCTTGGGCTCTGCACCCCATGGGGAGACCAGGAGAAGCACCTGGCTCCTGCCATCGGATCAGTGCGGTGTGCTGGCTGCAGCGCGCCAGCCACGGCGGCCATTGGAGGGTGAACCAACGGCAAAGGAAGACCTTCCTCTCTGTCTCTCTCTCTCACTGTCCACTCTGCCTGTAAAAAAAAAAAACTGGAGCAGAGGGTATAGAACACAATGCCAGGATTGAGAGGCATGTCCAGGATATAAAACACTGGGGCCCATGGATCAGAACCGAGTGTCATGGGACCCCTGCTGTCCACTTGTCCCAACTGGGACTTGGCCTCAGGATGCCCTCTATGCTTGGAGATCCCAATCACACATCTAGAACGGACCTCTAACACTGAAACTTCCATCCCTCTCCCCACTACCAACGACTCAACCAAACCTCTCCCGACCCCCACACTCCGTACCTGCTCCCAATCTTTGTGTTCTGAGGCTGCTCTCAGCTCCGTGCACCTGAGTCCTCCCTGAGCAGGGGAGGGGACTAGGGGAAGGAGACCTTGGGGGAAACACTTCTGGGTTTGCTTTCCTGCAAAGGTTTGGCCCTCAACGCTGCTCTTGGTCCTCCTCCTGGGAGCCGCATCTGAATGTGCTTGGTGAGTTTGTGGGGCAGGTGCAGGGCGTGTGCATCTCAGCTCCTCCTCCCTTCCTCCTAGGCGCCTGTCTGCTCACAGCGAGGAGGTCCCCTTGCTCTTTTGCTCCTGGGAATGCTGCCCCTAACTCTGCCAACCTCCAACCCAGCTTGCCAAGGCTCTCCTGGTCAAGCGTGGCTGTGACAGGAGAAACAGATCTAGCTCATGGTGAAACTCAACTTGCAATGCCATTAGTTCTCACAGCAAGCAGCCTTTGGATGCCAGTAAGGCACCCCTCAGGGCTGGGGGCAGCCACCCTCTCTTCATTCATACCTCACTGTAACCCACTGGAGTATCCAGCGGAGCAATGCAGATGCAACCACAGGACAAGCAACGAGGGGGCCCTGACCACCAACACATGCAGGGGTCTGTTTCTCCCTGCACTGCTGGGAGACTTTTCAATGGATGACTTCTCAGCTGTTAAATAACTCCACAATTCAGTCAGATCACATGTCATGTTTCTCTGGGACTGGATGTCACCCAGTTGTCCCTTCACTCCTATTTGCCATTAAAACCAAATGTGTGTCATAGTGTCTTCAGTAGCACATGGAATAAAAATAATTACAATGAATATGGATCAGCTTAACAACATATGGAAGCCAGAAGCAGCGAACTGATGAGCAGAAAATGAAATTAAAATGTTAGGCATAGGTGGCTGACCTATAAAGAGGAAAGCAGAAAATGTTTTGAACTGTAGGACAGTGAGCTGGCCGGCTGAAGCACAGTCATTCTCAGCGAGCCAACAAAGTCCCAAATGCCAAGAGACCATGCAGTGTTGCCTGGAGCTCCAATCCCTGCTACTTTCCTCACGGCTTCCTAAGAAAAACTCAGAAAGTGTAAGAGAACCCCACAGGCCACCAAACACATTCCCGGTTGTCCTTCAGGGGAATTCGACACTGAAAAGTGGATCTTTTCCAAAATAGCGGTTCCACTCAGATGTGGAGTTACAGAAAAGACGGTCGGTCTTCCATGGAAAATACCATGCCTCCAAATCCCTAATGCCTTCATTAGGAAACCGAAAACACAGGCAAACCAGCTGGTCCCAACTGCTTTGAAGTACTGTGGTCCAGTGGGAAGGGCAGCGCTGCAGGGCTGGCAGCAAGAGACCAGCCTTCTGATGCCCAGCTCTGCCAAGTGTTAGCTGGGTGATCCTGGCAAAGGCCCTTGACTTTTCTGGGTCTTACTTGTCTCATTTGTTCAATGACATTTGACCAGACTATGATGCATTCTGGTTCAAAAATCTTTCATCTCTGGATTAGCATCTGACATTTGCAAAAAATTAAAGCAGGTTCTAGGGTATTATTTTCCACAGAGACTCTGCTATCCCAGGGAGCATACCTCGCTCCTTTTCATAGTCTTTATTGGCTTTCTTTTCCCCCACAAGGCTAAACCAACAATCTCCAGCAAGGCGTTCAAGGTTCTTTGTGATTGGCTCATGTTTATCTATCCAGCCACCCTCCCCTCACTCCCACCAATCACGAAGCTTCTGCTCTGGCAATATGAGGCCATTTGCACTTCCCTCTAGTGCCCTTTCTTGTAGGTCAAGTATTTCTTGAACATATCTTCTGTGTTAAACACTCGCAGCCTTGGCACATGGTGCTCACTTTGCTTGGAATGCCTTATATGAATTAGGCTGGAGCTTGACGCTTTAAGAAACAGGCTGTAAAATATTAGTAGGTTAACACAAGGTAAGGTTATTTATTATGTTTTTAAAGGTTTATTTATTTATTTGAAAGGTGGAGTTATTGGTGGAGGGTAGAGAGACATCTTCCATCCTCTGGTTCACTCCCAAAATGGCTGCCTTGTCTGGGGCTGGGCCAGGCTAAAGCCAGGAACCTGGAACTCCTTCTGGGTCTCCCATGTGGGTGCAGGAGCCCAGAGACTTGGGTCATCTTCCACTACTTTCCTGGTGCGTTAGCAGGGAACTTAATCGGAAGTGGAGCAGCCAGGACTCTAGCCATTGCCCATAGGGGATGCCAGCACGGCAGGTGGCAGCTTAACATGCTACCCCACAACACTGGCCCTGAGCAGGTTATTTCTTAGCCACGTGGAAATAATGGTTCAGTGTGGCAAACAGCCTTCCAGCCAGGGCCTTTCTCTTTTGCAGTTCTGCCATCTTCTAAGCTTCAGAGACCTTAACTTAACAAATCTGGCAGCTGGGAGAGAAAAAGAAGGCCAGGCTTACCTCCTTCTTAACCTGGCCCAGACGGGATGCACAGCCCTTCTGTTCACATCCCGCTAACGGGAACTGGTCTTATGGCCCTGCCTGCATTGGTGATTGGAAGTTGGTTGGGCTGCTTCCCCTAAAAACGTCCTACTGTGGAAGGGAGAGGTCCAGTGTTGGATGATCAGACAGGATCTCACCCCTTTCCTCGACTTGTCCACGTGGCACAGGTTCCGTCACCTTCCCAGTCTCAGTCTGGTCACTACATCCTCTGCAGAGACTCTGACCTGTGTGGACAGATCTTCCCACGCACTTTGCAGGTTTCTCTGCTAAGACATGTGTCACATTGTGGCGTGTGGTTTGCAAGCCAGTAACTCTACGGGACTAAGGTTCTTGAGGGCAGGATTGTTATCTTTTAGCTTTGGCATCCTGAGCACTTCGTGTTGTAGTGTCTGGTTTAGTTGCAGTTTCATAATGATAGTGAGTGAATGAGTGAATGAAAGAATTGGGTTTTTTGTAGCAGACCCAGTTAAAGGGGAGAAAATGGTGACTTAAGATTATCCAATGTTAAAAGGAAAGTAAGTGTCATAAAAATGTGACAGTAGCAATTCATATTTTCTCCCATAAGCTCCATGAGGGTGGGGACTTTGTGTCTCTTATTCTTTGCTCTGACTCCAGTACTAAGTACCCTGTCTAGCACATAGTAAGCACTTGGCAAATATTTTGAGATGAATAAACACTTAAAGGAATGGATCAATCCATAGATGAAGGCTGCCCCCCGAACCCCACGAGTCACATACAAATATACCTCCTTGACTTGGACTATCCAAGGAAAGCAGGGCTGGGCCACTGAGAAGTGATTACCATCATGTGAAAAGCAGCAGAGAGAATGGGAGGGTGTTACCATCCAGTCTCTCTCCTCCTGATAGAAGATGAACAAACACCATGTGAGGAAGCTAAAATCTCAATGGGGACGCTAGCCCGCAGGCACATGAGGACAAATGCTTGTCTCTCAAATGACAGAGCTACGAAATAGCCCTTGGAAACTGGTTAATGAGAAAAACAGGAAGAAAAAGTACAGACAATAATAGAGCCATGACAACAGAGAACATTTTACTGATTGAAGAAAGACAGAAACATTTAAAAATACTCGTGAAGATGCATGGTAGATGGAATGTCTGTCTCTCCCCCAAAATTCATACACTGAAACCTACTCCCCAAGATGAGGGGGATTAAGAGGTAGATCTCTGCAGAGGAATTAGGTCAAAGGGACAGTGCCCTCATGAGTGGCATCCTTATAAAAGAGGCCCCGGAGAGATTTCTCACGCTTTTCACCACCTTAGAACAATCTAGAAACTGATGTCTACACACAAGAAAGGGGGCCATTATCAGCTATTGAACCTGCAGGTGCCTGGATTTTGCACCCCTCTAACCTCCAGAACCATAAGAAATAAATTTTTGCTGTTCACAAGCTACTCAACTTATGGAATCTTTTTTTTTTTTTTTTAAATAGGATGCTGAATGGACCAAGACAGGTATGAAAAGAGTTCTTTAAATGTTTATACCACATTTATGCTCCTCATAGGTCCCATGTTACCAAAGATTAGTTTAGAATGTCCACATGCCTTCAAGTAGATTACTGCTCAAAATCCTGATGGAAAGAGCAATGGACACATACATGGAAATTTACAACCAGAATGTTGTCATGGGCTTGCCCCAGGTATCTTGAAACTCTGGAAAATCTTGTGTAAACACAAGTAAGTTCCATCAATAAAGGTGATGCCGATGTTGACAGATGGACTTTTTTCTGGAAATCAGCCAAGACATGAGTTGTAGGTCTAAGTATCAAATGACCTGAGAATAGGATCACTCAAGAGCAGACCTGTGCTTGCCCTGGGGAGCTCTCTGTCTCCCCTTGTGGCAGGAACTGTGATGAGCAGACATGCGGCTAGACCACACTACCTAGCCCATCTTAGAGTTGGGCAATCATCCACTGAGCTTTGGCCAAAGCAAGGTGGAAGTGATGCGTACCAGTACCAGGTCAGCCCCATTACAAATCCTCTGTATAGTTCTCTGCAGACTCTCTTAGCCTGTCCTGACAAATACCTACTTTTCCTTTGATCACCAGCAGGAAGAGATTAGTACTGGAGCAGACTTGATTCAAGGCTTCAGACAACCAAGACGACAGAAGTCAATGAGTGATCAAGCCCTGTATCAGGTAATACTGTCTGTAGCAGATGCTGGAGTGAGTTTTAAAGCCTTAGAAATTCCCACAGAACTGGAGCCACGTATGCTAGCCTCTGTTTCCCCAACCCTCCCCGCTGGGCATTTGCATCCTCTTGGGAGGACCATGAATAACCAACTCCAAACCAGTTGTTATAGGGACTCCCAGCAGTCTATTCAATTTAATCTATTTAGGATCCAGTCAAATAATACCACATTTAAACTTGGCTTGTTTTTGCTTTTGTTTTTTGCTAAACACGATGATGGAGAAGAAAAAATAAACTGGTAGACATCTTAGTGTTTGGAGGAATGTTTTTTACATGATTATAAAACATTGTGGTTGAACACAGTATTAATGGACAATTATGGGGGACCCAAACATTGCAGCAAAAATGAGGTTTTTGGGTGCTTGCCTGAAGATGTTATTGGGAAATTTACCAGACCTTGTTTCCTTACCAAACCTTGACATTTAAATCCTTCTTCAAGTAGCCTCTGGGTGTTAAGGACAATAAATAAAGACTTTCAGATTGAAAACATTTAAAAAATAGCTCGATTTAGCCTTTAAAATAATAAGGGGTAAATTCAGCTTAAAACAGAATATTTGAAATTCATCTGGTCTCCCAGTAGAACACAAAGCTGAAAAGGTGGATGCTACAAGGTCATTTCTCTAAATATTTCCACCAAATGAGGTCTAGCAGAGGCTGGGGACTAGGGCTCTAGAAAGTGCTACTGTGGGGCCCACACTATGGTGTAGTGGATTAACTCACCACTATGGGACATCTGCAGCCCATATTAGAGGACTGGTTTGAGTCCTGGCTTCTCTGCTTCTGAGCAAAGCCACAGATGATGGCTCAAGATGATGCCACCCATGTGGGAGACCCAGGTGGACTTCCTGGCTCCTGGCTTTGGTCTGGGACAGCCCCAGCTGTTGAGGGCACTTGGGGGAGTGAACCAGTGGCTGGAAGATCTCTCTGTCCCTTTGCCTTTTAAATAAATAACTCATTATTGTTATTTTGTAAAAGAAAACACAAGAGAGCTACTGGCAGCTAAATGGAAAAATAGTAACAGATCTTGTTGAGAGAGGGATGAATTCACAGAGTTAGGGCTCAGGGAGAGGGAGGAGGTAAGAGATCTAGATGAAAGTCTCATTTCTTTCCTTTTTTTTAAAGATTTACTTGAAAGTCACAGTTATAGAGAGAGAAAGAGAGCGAGTGAGCACTTCCATCAGGTAATGTACCTCCCAAATGACCGCAAAGTCCAGGGCTGCATCAAGCCAAAGCCAGGAGCTTTATCCAGGTCTCCTATGTGGAAGTAGGGGCCCGAGCCCTTGCGCCATCTTCCGCTGCTTCTCCCAGGCCATATTCAGGGAGCTGGATTGGAAGTAGAGCAGCCAGGGCATGAGCTGGTACCCATATGGGATGCCAGTGTTGCAGGCAGCAGCTCTTCCTGCCACGCTAGAACACCAGCCTCCAAAAGTCATTTCTTAGAAGAGTCAGTGTGGGGCTGAGGTGGGAGAAGTTGACTTAGGGCAAATTCTACCACCTATTTTCAAGGGCTATAAACTAGGTTCTGATAATCTTCTAACTTAGCCTCATGTCTTCCACTTATTTCATCTTCTATTCATTTCCTCAAGACACTTTACTTTCTTCCGACCTAAAATTCCAAGCCTCCGTAAACAGGTAGCCAGGAGCGGATCTGGTACTTCTGGGAGTTCATCACCAGAGTTATGTCAAAATCACACAGGAGAGGCTGGTGTTTTGGCATAGCGGGTAAAGACTGCCTATGACGCCGGCATCCCATATGGGCACTGATTTGAGTCCCAGCTGCTCCACTTCCTACCCAGTTCCCTTCTCTGTTAATGTGCCTGGGAAAGCAGCAGAAGATGGTCCAAGTGCTTGGGCCCCTGCCACCCACATGGGAGACACTAAAGAAGCTCCTGGCCCCTGGCTTCGTGGTCATTTGGGAAGAGAAGCAGCGGATAGAAGACTTCTTTCTCTCTGTCTCTACCTCTCTCTCACTGTAGGTCTGCCTTTCAAATACATAAACAAACAAATCATTTTAATAAAAATCACATGGGAATCTAGCAGAGGAACAGGTACACTTTATGGAAATGGTGCTAAAAGTGTTAATAGTATTAGCTGCCTTGGAAAACTGTGGGACTTGAACCAGGAAACTGAGTATCTCCCTCAAGGTAGGGTGCGCTCATCCACACAGTCTGTGGGACCTCCTCATATATCCCCTGGTCAGAGCCCTGAGATTGACAGGAGTCCCTAAGGGAGACCCATGTGGCCATTCAGAGCTCTGTTACATGCGTGCTTTCCAACTTCTTCTGGCACTGATCACATTCATTTCTTCTCCACAAGCCTGTATGTTTTGAAATATCTTTATCTATCAAATAAACTACATTTATGAACAATATTATTTATTATGTACCAGGTTTTGTAATGATGATTCCTTTACACATTCTCTAGAGTTCTCACAGTAGCCTGAAAAGTAGAAATATTAAGCCCTGTATAAGTTCAGGGGTGTCGGATAAATTGCCCAAGCCCTATTGCTAGAAGCTAAAATCTCATTGGCTTCACTTCCATGCCCTTCCTTCCAGGACTTTCTCTCTCTACCCTAGAGACAACATGAAATAACCAGTTGGCACTTCCTGGGAGGAGGCGCAGCCTTGATGGCTTTGGGAACTGTGAGCTCCCCAACCTTCCTGCCCCTCCCTCCCCCGCAGAGGAAGGAAACTTTCCATGAGTTTAGCTAATCTGTTCAGGCTTTATTGGAGGCAAGTGCATAACATCTTCAAGGCTTCTGTGAAATACTAGACAGTTCCGGTAATTGCAATGCTATCTTTATAGTGCTCCAAGAGGCTCGAGAAACCAGACTAGAAGCTGGAGCTGGCTATTCAAGACAGAAGTTGATCAGGGGGGAGTTCAAGATAGAGACCGGGCTTGTCCCCCCCCCCCCATCCTTCCACTCTCCTGATTCCACTGAGTGCTTGGCGCCATCCCACCAGCTATTGGGGGGCAGAGAATCCTCTGAACACAGAGGTGGGACTACAGAGAGTCGTTGAAGCACGGGCGACTGAGGGCAGGAGAAGGAAGACTGGGAAAGGGGGCCGGCACTGTGGAGTAGTGGGCTAAGCCTCTGCCTGCAGTGCCAGCATCCCACATGGGTGCCAGTTCTAGTCCCGGCTGTTCTACTTCTGATCCAGCTCTCTGCTATGGCCTGGGAAAGCAGGGGAAGATGGTCTAAGTCCTTGCTCCCCTGCACCCATGTGGGAGATCCAGAGAAGCTCCTGGCTCCTGGCTTCGGATTGGCCCAGCTCCACTCATTGTGGCCATTTGGGGAGTGAACCAGCAGATGTAAGACTGTTCCCTCTCTCTCTGTCTCTACCTCTCTCTGTAACTCTGTTTCTCAAATAAATAAATAAATCCTAAAAACAAAACAAAAAAAAGAACAGGAAAGGAAGGAGAGGGACAGGGAAAAAGCAGAAGAGAGAAGGGGGCATGTACTATAGGGAAGAAGAGGAAAAGGAAAAAAGAAAGTTTGACCTTGTCAACTACTGGGGTCTTTGTCACCAAACACACGGTGACCTGCCTGGAGGTGATAAGCACATGTGACCAGGGCCCCTGGAAGGGCACCTGTACAAGATAATTTTCTCATCAGGACTTCTCCCAAACGCAACTGGTAACTTTGAGGCCAGAATCCTTAGAATGTACAGACTAAACTGAGAAAAGGTAAGAATTGTTAGTTTAGTATCCTAAAATTAAGTTCTGTTTTGCTCTGCAGAAAATGTATAGCAACTGCCCTAGCTGAAAAACCAAATAACAAAGACAAAAATGAATATGAAATACAAACAAGTAATAATAACCTGAAAACTGTGCCCCCCCCACCCTAACCCAAATGTACAGAACAACCTTGGGAAGAGTTTAACTGACATGGGTAGTTAATTGCTGTCAAACATAAATGTTTGATAGTAAAAATAACTTACTCTTTCTTAGGAACCCAAATTCTGGGGCTGGCATTATGGCATAGTGGGTAAAACCATTGCCTGTAAAATTGGCATCCCACATTGGAGCACTGGTCCAAGTCCTTGCTGCTCCACTTCCAGTCAAACTCTCTGCTAATGGCCTGGGAAAAGCAGCAGAAGATGGTCCAAGTCCTTGGGTCCCTGCACGCATGGAGGAGACTTGGATGCAGCTCCAGGCTCCTGGCTTCAGCCTGACCCAGCTCTGGTCATTGCAGCCGTTTGGGGAGTGAACCAGCAGACGGAAGATACCCTTGTATGTCCCTCTTTCTCTAACTCTTACTTTGAAATAAATAAAACTTTAAAAATAAAGAAACCCAAATCCTTAGTCTAGCTAATGAAATCCTTTCATGTACTTCCTTCCACTTTCACTGGATCAGTTATCCAGTTTGCAGTAGCTAAAGACAAGAGGGAAGCATCAAACAAAGAGCACACAAGCCCACTCTTTCATTACTCTAAAATTTAACCAGGGTGGGAGAGGGACCGGCTCCTACATTGAGCACCAATGTGAGACCCAGTTGCTCTGCTAACTATCCACCTCCCTGCACCTGGGAAGGCAGTGGAGGATGGCCCAAGTCCTTGGGCTTCTGCCACCCACTCAGGCAGTTCGGCTCCTGGCTTCTGTCTGGCCCAGCTCTGGCCACTGTATCTATTTAAGGAGTGAACCAACAGTGGAAAGTCTCTCTCTTTCTGCAAACTGCCTTTCAAATAAGTAGGTTCATCCTTGAAAATAAGTAAATTAAAATTCTACTGGGGGCAGGCTTTTGGTGCAGTGGTTGAGATACGCTTGGGACTCCCACATCCCACGCTGGAGTGCCTGGATTCAAGGGCTCACTCTTCCTATTCCAGTATCCTGCTAATGCACACCCTGAGAGGCAGCAGGTGGTGGCCCAAGTACTCACGTCCTTGCCACCCATGTGGTAGACCTGGATGGAATTTCAGGCTCCTGGCTTCAGCCTGGCCCAGCCCTGGCTAATGTGGGCATTTAGGAGTGAACCAGCAGATGGAAGATGGATCGATCTCTCTCTCTGCCTTTCAAATAAATAAGAATAAAATAAATAAAAATTTAAAAAATAAAATTTGACTAGTACTCAGGAAACATCTAAATGTCTGTTTGTTTATATCCAAAATAACCTAAAGTGATTTGTCAGGGTGAGGTAGAGGAAAAGATAGGTGTTATTTTAAAATGTCATCAAAGATTCTTCTATGGCTGGATTCCCAATGCGTTCTCACTGTCTTTAGTAATTGTTAGCAAAATGATCTATTTGTGTGTGGTTAAATTCTGGTCAATTTCAGAGTAATCCCTCCTAGGCCCATAGAAAAATATAGTTTCTACTCAATCTCAAATTTCAGAAATTTCTGCCTGATTGATTGAGATGAGATAAACTTGAACTACTGCTTCTATCTCCAAAAAAAAAAGAGAAAAAACGTGATATAGTAGGAAATACACAGCCTTATCTATGAAGAATTCTTACAAAAAATTGAACTGACTCTTACCAAATGTTTCAATCTAGCTTCTAGTTCATGGAAATGCAGGGAACAGGAGAACGCATTTAATAACACCATCAGGAAGCAACCAAACACAGAAGGAAAGACATTCTGTAGAACAAGTTAGCCCAGAATCAGTGTCGGGGTGCGGGGGGAGACCGTGTGTGAGTGTGGGAAGAGAGGACAGGTCACTGCGCAGAGCCTAAGGAAAATGTGATGACCTAGTGACTGGGTGGGTCTTGTTTGAATGAGCCAGAATTAAAATGCATTTTAGAGGAGGCGGAAGTGGGAGGTTATTCTTAATGAGTACGGAGTTTCTGTTTGGGATGGTGAGAAAGTTCTGGAAACAGAGATAATGGTCGTGAATGTACCTGACAACACTGAACTGCACATGTAAAATGGTTTAAATGCTATGTTTTACATTGTGGATATTTCACTACAATAAAAAAAGACATTTTGTTAGCAAAAAGTGGTATTTTTAATGTGGATAAATATTTAGTGCTATTGAAAAATTATGTGAATCTTACAAAGTGTTATAACTGAATTAAAATTATCTAACACAATTGTGAGGTCTTTAGGGGCAAAATACATTTGTATTTCTACAACTTTCTTCATTTCTTTTTAAAATAATTTAAATTAATTTATCTGATTTATTTTGGCAGCCAGAGAGACAGAGATAGATTAAGACATATGAAGAAAGATATCCATCTACTGTTTTACTCCCCAAATGCCTGCAACAGTCAGGACTGGGCCAGGCTGAAGCCAGGAGCCAGGAACCCAGTCTGGATCTCCCATGTGAGTGGCAGGGACCCAAACACTTGATCCATCACCTGCTGCCTCCTAGGGTGTGTGGGAAGCTGGAATCAAAAATAGAGTCAGGACTTGAACCCAGGCTCCAAAATGGGATGCTTCCCAGGAAGTATCTTAATTACTGCATCAGATGCCTACCTCTAACTTTAGAAAAAAGAAAAGGAAAGATGAGGATTATATGGTAAAAATCTTAACCATTGGAGCTGGCGCTGTGGTACAACAGGTTAAGCTGTTATCTGCAGTGCTTGCATCCCATATGGACATTGGTTTGAGTCCTGGCTGCTCTACTTCCAATACAGCTTCCTGCTAATGTGTCTGGGAAAGGAGTAGAAGATAACTCAAGTTCTTAGGCCCCTGCACTCATGGGGAAGACCCAGATGAAGCTCCTGGCTTTAGGGATCCAGCCCTGGTCATTGCAGCCATCTGGAGAGTGAACCAGCAGATGGAAGATCTCACTCTGTGTCTTCTTTCTCTCTCTCTGCCTTTCAAATAAATAACTAAACCTTTAAAAACCTTAGCCATCATTTGATAGAGGTAATAGATATACTATGTGCATTGTGTCATTTTGTCTCCTTCATGAATATACTAATTTATGCAAGGGAGAGGGGCACCACGGACAGATCCTCTCCATACAAGCCCACCTATGATGAGAGTGCTAACCAGGAGCATCCCTGAGGGTGGCTTCTAGAGTAAGAAGGTGAGTCTCTGAGATGAGTGTGGAGGTCACAGTCCTACAAGTCTAACAGGTGTTATGTATTTAAAAAATCCAAAAAAGAAAGTTCAGAAGAGCAGGAAAGTTTCAACTCCAAACCAGAATGCGGAAATCTGTGCATGGAACCAGTGCCATGCGCTGTAACTGGCTTCCCAGGTTACTCTATGTTCTCCCTCGAGGACGTGCTACTGAATTGCACTGAATGGCTGGGCATTTCTGGGAGCTAAACACAGGGGGAAGGGACTGACTGCGGCCAAGACACCGTGGGGGGCACTGCCCCTCTACAAAGCAATTCACCAGGAAGCACGTTGTCAGGTTCTATCTCTTCTGGACGGTTATGAAGTTCTTCCGCATCCTCATTCCTTTTCGAAAAGAGAAAATTGGTGTACACTGACCAGAAGTGAGCTCGGAAGAGAAGGGAAGGAGAGAGGAAAAAATAATCACACCAGGCGCTAATATTATAAAGTCCTGGGGATGTAAATGAATGGCTTCCCTTGCCCAAGATATCTGATGATGTCTTCAAAGCTCTTCATTTATACGAAGAATTGTAACTTTGTTATATACAAATCAGTCTATTAAGTCTGCAATTTCCTTCTCAGTTAAAATCTTACTTGGGAATCTTGAAAGATGTAGCTTTTTCTAATTTTTTTAAAGATATTATTTATTTATTTGAGAGGTAGAGTTACAGACAGTGAGAGGGAGAGACAGAGAGAAAGGTCTTCCTTCTGTTGGTTCACTCCCCAAATGGCTGCAATGGTCAGAGCTGCGCCAATCCGAAGCCAGGAGCCAGGAACTTCTTCAGGGACTTGCATGTGGGTGCAGGGACCCAAGGAGTTTGGCCATCTTCTATTGCTTTCCCAGGCCACAGCAGAGAGCTGGATCAGAAGAGAAGCAGCTGGGACTAGAACTGGTGCCTATATGGGACGCTAGCACTGCAGGCAGAGGATTAACGTATTGCGCCACAATGCCAGCCTCACTAATGGGGTTTCGATTTGCAAGGAACTGTCAATCATTCTTATTCACCAAGGCAGTCTGCTCATGTTTGGATTGACCCTACCTTCTCCACTATTTGCACCTCATGTAGCTCTGCTACAAATCTTCCTCCCCACAAAAGAGCATCTCAGGAGGGGATCCTCTACCTGTCTGTCTACCCTCTCTTTCCTATTCTGCAAGGAGAGACAACACTATCTGACCCCATGTATCTGGCATAGGCCATCAGCATGACGAATAGGGTCACAGAGCATAAATGTTCACACATGTGGGTGTCACTTCCTCTCCACTATTGTCCTCTCTTACTACTTTCTTTATGCTGAAATAGCAAATTAAGCACCTGAATTTCTTCCCCTCCCTCTCTTCCCCTCACTCCCTCCCACCTTTTCCGTCTCTTCTTCCTCTTTCCAAGGTGCCTGATATTAAGATGGCATTTCTCCCATGTGGGGTGAAGTTCAGTCATTTGGTTATCATCTATTCTAAATGCTCTTGATTGTTTCCTATACAACCTGTAGAGGGTGGTAAGATTGTGAGATTCAAGGCTGGGGCTTAGGGCAAGAAAAATGTCCCCCAAATCTTCAATCTTGGCTATGAGATCCATGTCAGCTTTACCATATAGCTTGGCACTTGTATTTCAGGAAAAATCTAAGCATCCTAGTGCTGGTTTGTGTTGCTTTCATTTTCATTCATCTTAAAATAGTTTCTAATTTCCCTTGAAATTTCTCATTTGACCTGTTGGTTATTTAGGGGTACATCATTTAATTTAAAAATATTTGTGAATTTATAAAATGCCCATCTTCTTTTATTCTGTTTTGGCCAAAAGTTTTGTTTTGTATGATTTTAAATTTACTGAGGCTTGTTCATAATCTAGAATATCCTGGAGAATAGCCCCTACTCTCTGTAGAAAAATCTATGTTCTGCTGTTATTTGGAGCATTTTATAGAGGTCTGTTAGGTCTAATAAGTTTTTTTTTTTAAAAAGAGGTATTTATTTACTTATTCGAAAAGAAGAAGGAGAGGGAGAGAGGGAGAGAGGGAAAGAGGGAAGGAGGGAGAGAGGGAGAGAGGGAGAGAGGGAGAGAGAGAAATGAATCTTCCATCTGTTGGTTCATTCCCCCATATGGCTGCAATGTCCACGACTGGGCCAGGCTGAAGCCAGGAGTCAGGAACTCCATCTGGGTCTCCCACATGGGTAGCAGGATCCCAAATACTTGGGCCACTTTCTAATCCCCTTCCAGGTGCATTAGCAGGGAGCTGGATCAGAAATGGAGCAGCCAGGACTTGAACAGGCCACTCTGATATAGGATAGTAGAGTTACAAATGGCAGGTAACCCACTGGGGCACAATCTGGCCCCTCTAGTAGGTTTCTGTAGATGTGTGTCAGGTCTAGAATTATAGTTTTGTTAAAGACTCCATGTTGTAATGTTACAGTTATTAGTGAATATAATTTTATATATTTTAAAGAAAATGAGGAAAGAAAGCCAGTACATATTGTAGAGTTTGCTATTCAAGCCTTCTTATTTATCATGTCAAGTTCTCTTCATTTGTTCCTATGGATTTAAATTACCATCAGGTGTCACTTCTTGCTCTAATTCAGATTTTTTTTCCTAATTCAGTTTTATACACACTTCCCTGTGCTGCCATTATCAGAAACAATGTTTTATGCAATTACTTCTTAAGTAATTCAAGAAAAGAAATAAGAAATATGCAACTATACTATCATTTCTTTTAAGTTTTTTTTTTATTTATTTTTTTGACAGTCAGAGTGGACAGTGAGAGAGAGAGACAGAGAGAAAGGTCTTCCTTTGCCGTTGGTTCACCCTCCAATGGCCGCCGCGGCCGGCGCGCTGCGGCCGGCACACCGCGCTCATCCGATGGCAGGAGCCAGGTGCTAGGTGCTTTTTCCTGGTCTCCCATGGGGTGCAGGGCCCAAGCACCTGGGCCATCCTCCACTGCACTCCTGGGCCACAGCAGAGGCTGGCCTGGAAGAGGGGCACCCGGGACAGAATCCGACGCCCCGACTGGGACTAGAACCCGGTGTGCCGGTGCCGCAAGGCGGAGGATTAGCCTGTTGAGCCACGGCGCCGGCTTATACTATCTTTTCTAATTACATTTACTTGTGCTTTGTTCTTGATGTGGATTTGAACTATCATCTAGGATTACTTGAATTCCAACTAAAGCAACTAAATTCTCTCAGAGTTTGTTTATCTTGGAATACCTTTATTTCACTTTTATTCTTGAGAGATAATTTTACTGGGTGATAAAATTCTTAATTGACTGTTTTTTTTTTTTTTTTTACAGCATTTTAGCCCTGCCCTCTCACTGCCATCTGACATCCATAATTTCTGTTGAGAAGTCAGCTGTTAACCTTATCTGGGTTTCCTTCTATGCGTTTTTTTTTTTTTTTTTTTTTTCTTGCTGCTTTCAAGGTTTTTCTCTTCATCTCCCTTCCAGTATCTTTACTCTGGTATGTCTGGATGTGGCTGTCAAAGTTGGTTTAACTTCTTAAATGTGTTTCATTGGGTTTCAGAAGTTTTCAACCAATATTTCTTCCCTCTCTCCATCCCCCTCTTTCCCCCCACCCTGCTCCCCTCCTCTTCCCTGTCCTCTCTTCTCTTTTCCTGACTTCTCTTCTCTTCTCTGTGCCTCTCCCCTTGGATCCTTCTTGCAATTACACAATGCATATGTTGATGTGCTCAATGGTGTCCCACATTCTTCTGAGGTTCTGTTCATATGAGCATACTAAAAGTTCATGTGGCCCAGGAATTTAGCCTGGTACTCAAGATGGTCACATCCTACATCAGAATGCCTGGGTTTGATTCTTGGCTCTGTTCCTAATTCTAGCTTCCTGCAAATGAAGGCCCTTGCCACCCACATGGGAGACATGGATTGCTTTCCTGGCTCCCAGCTCTAGCACTGGCCCAGCCACACCTATTGTAGACATTTAGGGAGGGAACCGTGGATGTAAGTGCTTTCTCTTACTCAAAAAGAAGAGTTGAAAAATGGAATTAAAAGATAAGTTTATTTTGGTGCAAAGTTTTTCTTGAAATCCATGCTTTAGAAGTCTTCAAAAAGTTCACAGAAAATGCATATTATTAAAGAAAAATGCTTAGAATTCATATGCATGGATTTCAAAATTTGTTTTTGTACCAAAATAAGCCAATCTTTTAATTTTTATGAGCTCTTTACAAATTGTAAAATATATTTTAAGTATATTTTTTCATGTTATTTAAAAGGCAGAGAGAGAGAGAGATCTTTCATCTATTCTTCTAATCCCTAAATGTCTGTAATATCTAGGGCTGGACCAAGCCAAAACCAGGAGCCAAGAACTCCATCTGGGTCTCCCACATGGGAGGTAAGGACTCAAACACTCCAGCCATCACTTGCTGCTTCCCGGGATGCACATTAGCAGGGAGGTGGATTAGAAACAGAGAGGGGACTTGAATCAGACACTCTGATAAGGGGTGTGGGGAACCCAAGTGGTGACTTTACCACTGTGCCAAACAGCTGCCCCTCCACAAACTTTTTGAAGTATTCCTGTACTACTACTAATATTCTTTCTCCTCCTCCTCCTCCTTCTTTTTCTTCTTCTCTCTTTTCTTGAGATAAAATAATCTGTACCTATCTTCAAATTTGCTGATTCTTTTCCAGTTTAGCAATGAACTTTCCCAGCAAATTTTCCTTTTCAGTCATTGTACTTTTCAAGTCCAGAACTTCCAATAGGTTCTTTAAAAAGAAAAATCCATTTTCTATCTTTATTGATATAATCTCTAGTGTGAAACTATTATCATACCTTCTTTGACTTCTTTATGCATGGTTTTCTTTAGTTCTTTGAACATATTCATAGTGACCATTTTGAAGTCTTTACCTGTTAAATCTTATATTTGAGCTTTCTCATGGGCAGTTTTCACTTTTTTTTTTTTCAAGATTTATTTGGGAAGCAGAGTCACAGAGTGGGATATCTTACATCCACTGGTTCATTCCCCAAATGACCACAATGACTGGAGCTGAGCCAATCTGAAGCCAGAAGCCTCTTCTGGGTCTCCCTCATGGATGCAGGGGCCAAAGGACTTGGGCCATTCTCCACTGCTTTCCCAGGCACATTAGCAGGAGCTGGACCAGCAGGGGAGCAGCCGGGACTTGAATCCGCACCCATATGGGATGCTGGTGCTGCAGGCTGGGGCTTTAACACTCTGCACCACAGCATGGACCCCTCACTGTTTTTTAACTTAAGTGAACATGATACTACACTTCCTATCTCTTTGCACATTTGTATAAATCTTGTTGAAGACCAGATAATTTAGATAATAAGTTATGACAACACTGAATTCTGATTTTCTTGACCCAGGGCTTACTGTTTATGTCTTAGTGGATTGGCTAGGAGTTTTAGTGTAGTCTGCTTCGCCACGGCGGGAAACCTCTGATGTTGCTCCTTGGAAGATCAAGGCTTTGTTATGCGGACAGTGCTTTTAGCAGAGCATTCTTTGCCTCTGTCTGCTGTCTTCACCTATTGGCATGACCCAGCTGTTAGGTGCCACTAGTTTCCAGCTACTTGCTCTCTTGTTTTGCACATGCTCCGGGGCAAAAATTGCTTCATGGTCTGATCTAATTAAACCTGAGCACCTTTGCAGAGACAGATTTTGAGGCCAGTATTTAAGGTTTGTTCCGACCCCTGAAGGGCTCTTCTTAGCCGTCTCTGTCGCTGACTCCCTCTGGTAAAGTAGCCAGCCTACAGCTTAACTTGTTGCTCACATGAAGCCATCAAATGCGTCTTTCTTATTATCACCAGCCCCATTTCTCTCAAGAGCCCCTTTCAGCTTGAACTCTCCCATGCTCTGTTGAAAACAGACACATCTCCCCTTACAGGAGCTTCAGAACATTCTCCACCCCCCACACCCCCAGTCCCTTCCTTTTGGCAAAGTCTTTGAGATCTCTGCTCCAGAACTGGGGGTGGGGATAGTGATCTGCTACTTTTGGAGTGATACGCTTGTAAAGTAGGACGCTGGGTAGAGGCAGTAGCCTTTTGTCTTCTTGGGTTTCATCCCTCTCTGTGGGATCCCATCCTGCATGCAAGCTGGGGTGGGCAGAATTTGGATCCAAGTTTCATCAGTCTACTGCACCTGTGGGAGAGCTTGTGCCCTACAAATGGAGGTTTGGTAGAGAAATATAGCCCTCTGCCTCTTGGCTGGTCTTGCCTGGAGTTTAGCCTCTGCTACATGGAGCTGGGGAGTGCGAAAAGCTGGCAACCTGCTCCCCCAAGGGAGATGTGCTCCTTGGCAGTAGCTGGGAGTGGGAGAGCCCTGTCTTCTTGGCCACAGCTATTCAGGCTGGAGCTTCCATCACATTAGTCTAGCTGGGGGTGGGAGCAGTATGCGGTTCAGATGTCACAGACTCCCACTCTTTTAACTGAGATTTAGTGGATTTTTCCTGAATAAATGTCTCATTTGTTCTATGCCCTTAGGACAATTTCCAGAGACTTCAACTGGTTGTGTTTAAAATAATTTTCCCAGCTAGGACTGTTTCATTGGGTCTGGAGAGCTCCTGTGCCACCATTCTGGAAATTGTCTCCTAATCTGATCTTAATGACACTGAACATTTTCTTAAGCTTTTATCCAGGGTTTTGTTTCTGACTGAAAATGAGTAGAGGGGGCCAGCGCTACGGTGCAGCGGGTTAACGCCCTGGCCTGAAGCGCCAGCATCCCATACTGGTGCCAGTTCTAGTCCTGGCTGCTCTACTTCCCATCCAGCTCTCTGCTATGGCCTGGGAAAGCAGTAAAAGATGGCCCAAGTCCTTCGGCCCCTGCAGCCACAAGGGAGACCCAGAAGAAGGTCCTGGCTCCTGGCATTGAATGGGTGCAGCTCTGGCCATTACGACCAATTGGGAAGTGAACCATTGGATGGAAGACCTCTCTTTTTCTGCCTCTCCTCTCTGTGTAACTCTGACTTTCAAACAAATAAATAAATCGTAAAAAAAAAAAAAAAAGTGTGCAGAGGCAGGTGTTTGGCTTAGTTGTTAAAATGCTGCTTGTGACTCCTAGATCCCATTTTGGAGTGCCTGGATTTGCGTCTTGGCTCTGTTCCTGATTCCAGCTTCCTGTTGATGCACCCTGGGAGCCAGCAGGTGATGGCTCCAGTACTTGGGTTCCTGCCACCCATGTGGGACCCAGATGGAGTTCCTGACTCCTGGCTTTGATCTTGACAAATCCCAGCTTTTGTGGGCTGTTGGGGAGTGAACCAGCAGATGGATCTCTCTCTCTCTCTCTCCCTCCCTCCTTCCCTGCCTCCCTCTCCCACCTTCTTTTCCTCTCAAACAAATAATTTAAACAAAGAAAATAAGTGCAATATGAAGATTAAATTGCAGATGAATTTAGAGATAAAGGTGCTGATGGATAATTGTCCCTGCCTACTTGTAAATGAAAGCTGTATAGAGAGACTCCGAGACCCCCCCCCCCCCCCCCCATGTACATTTCAAGCATGGAGTACTACAAAAACTGAACAAAATCAATGACTCGACTGAGTACTGGGAGGTGGGGCTAATTCTTAGCACTCTCTCTGGTTTTCTGGGTGACTCTATGTAGCCAGTCATCCCGTCTGCCTTCCAGCTCCCAGGAACAGTGTTTGCCTCGCCGTGGTCTCCAAGGCAGGCCATGGGGTTTCTATGGCAGTTATGATGGAGCGGTGTTCGCTGAAGCAGCCGCGTTCCTTTCTCTGTCTGCTTCTCCACGGGATAGCGGCACGCATCTGTGAGGTATCAGCCTGGGCTCTGGGGGTTAGTGCTGCTTTGGAGTTGAGGACTCCAGCCTGAGCCCTGGCCCATATGGTCCCTGCTCTAGACACCTTGAGCTTCTTGGATGAAGAGAGAAAGTCACAAAGGCCTATCCCTGCCTGCAGCAAACGTTTGCACTAGGGAAAGAAAGGGGACTAGGATACCTGCAATTGCAGATTCTGGTCTTCCAGGCCATGCTGGCATCCTGAGCCACAGTGAGGTCTCACCCTCCCCAGGCACTGTACTTGTGGCTGCTGACAGTGGAGCTGCTCCCTAAACAAGCCCTCCCATAATGATGCTCCACTCTCTTTGGAGCAAAGCTTGCCTGCAGCAGGATCTGGTTGGGGGCCCATGCCCCGACTTGGTTTTAGCTGACTTCTTAATCAGCTCTGCCATCAGCCATTTGAATACCTTGGAGAGCAAGGTTAATACATCCCATCGGTCATTAAGATGGTTAAAATTAGTCTCTCCCAGAGGCCAGGTTTAGCAAGGTCACCCACAGGAGGAGTATCTTTTTGCCAAAATAATAATAATAACCCCAGGCCTGTTTTAAGAGTAACTAATCAGGGCCAGCATTGTGGCACAGTGGGTTAAACTGCCACCTGTCATGCCAGCACCCCATATCCAAGCACCACTTCAAGTCCCAGCTGCTCTGCTTCTGGTCCAGATCTTTGCTAATGTTCCTGGGAAAGCTACTGAGGATGGCCCAAGTGCTCGGGAGACCCAGATGGAGTTCCAGGCCTTTGGCCTGTCCTAGCAGTGGCCATCTGGGGAGTGACCTAGCAGTTAGAAGATCTCTTTCTTTCTCTCTGTAACTCTGGCTCTCAAATATTATCTGACAGAGAGATCTTCCATCTGCTGGTTCACCCTGCAAATGGCCACAATGGTCGGAGCTGGGCCAATCTGAAGCCAGGAGCATCTTCTGGGTCTCCCACATGGGTGCAGGGGCCCAAGCACTTGGCCCATCTTCCACTGCTTTCCCAGGTGCATTAGCAGGGAGCTGGATCAGAAGTGGAACAGCTGAGACTTGAACTGGCAGCCATGTGGGATGCCAGCACTGCAGACGGTAGCTTAACTCACTATGTCACAATGCCAGCCCAGAATGATGAGAAAGTTTTAAAAGTAACTAGTGGGCCGGCGCTGTGGTTCACTTTGCTAATCCTCCACCTGCGGTGCCGGCATCCCATATGGGCACCAGGTTCTAGTTCCAGCTGCTCCTCTTCCAGTGCAGCTCTCTGCTGTGGCCCTGGAAGGCAGTGGAGGATGGCCCAAGTGCTTGGGCCCCTGCACACCTGCATGGGAGACCAGGAGGAAGCATCTGGCTCCTGGCTTCGGATCGGCACAGTGCACCGGCCATGGCGGCCATTGAGGGGTGAACAAACAGAAGGAAGACCTTTCTCTCTTGTCTCTCTCTCTCACTGTCTAATTCTACCTGTCAATTAAGTAAAAAAAAAAAAAAAGCAGCTAGTGGTGATGGATGCACAAGATTGTAATTATTATCCTTAATGCTTTGGGATTACACACTTAAAACTGGTAAAAATGGTAAACTTTATGTCTATTTTACATACATACAGTGGAAAACCAGAGCTTCAGGGTGCCATTGCTTCTGGCCATCTGTGCAAAATGGTCCTCAAATTAATTTCTTTCTTATGTTTTTTAAGATTTTTTTATTTGAAAGTCAGCATGACAGAGAGAGAGAGAGACAGAGAGAGAGAGAGAGAGAGAGAGAGAGAGAGAGAGAGAGAGAAGCAGAGTTTCTATCTGCTAGCTCACTCCCCAAATGGCTACAGTAGCCAGGTCTGGGCCAGGCTGAAGCCAGAAGCTTGGAACTCCATCCTGGTCTCCTATGTGGGTAGCATGGCCTTAAGCATGAACCATCATCTGCGGACTTCCCAGGCACATTAGCGAGAGCTGGATTAGAAGCGGAGCAGCTGAGATGCAGAGGAGCACTCTGATATGAGATGCTGGCATCTCCAGTCGCGGCTAATCCAGTGCACCACAAAGCCAGCCCTGGTCCTAACATTTCTTAACAACAATATCCAGTCTGGGCCTTTGCCAGCATCTGAGTTTTCCAAAGAGCTCCAGAGGTTTCCTGTGTATTTGTTGCTGTTAGTGTGGCAGACCAAAACAACAAAAACAAAAAATCCAAACCAAACCAAACCAAACCTCTGTGTATGTCCGCCTGGCTCTCCCGAAGCCTGGACGTGATCCGCAGCTACTGAGAGCCCAGGGATACAGAGGGGTTTATGATGGGCATCTGCACACTTGGCGTTGTCCCGAGTTGGCGCCCACTTCTCTGTGCTCTCATTAAGTGGTACCCAGAGTCACCCAGCAGGAGCGTTCACTGGCTTGCCCCGACCCTTCCGAAACGCTCGGCTTCATCTGGAGTTATGACGGCACCACCCCGGTGGACTGCCAGCAGTTCTGCACACTGACTCCGTCCTTTTCCTGTTTGTCTGTTAGCCTGCCACAGCCTTGTGACCCGCGGTTCTGGAAGGGATCAGCCTCCCACTCCCTCCTGCGCACAGCGCACGCGTCACCATGGAAACAGCCTGCCAGGCTCCGCTTGGCTGCAGGTACGCAAGACCTCTCGCGTGCAGCCTCAGTCGTGCACAGACGCAATCTGAACCAGCCAGGCGGCCTGCGAGCCCCCTCCCCTCTCTCCCATGCCTCCACCGGGGTACTCCGGCAGTCCTCACTCTCCCTGGCCTTCCTCCACCGACCCTCAGGCAGCCATGGGTGGATGGAAAGGGTTTCTCCCCGGAGCCCTGCCTAGCCGGATGGATCCCTCCCTCGCCTTCCCGCAAGCCTTCTCCTCTCACCCTTCCTCCCCGCCCCCAAAGCTGAAAGCCCTCTGAGCTCCTGCTCAGGCCCTCTCTGGCTCATCATTGTCACGGGCACTGGCCCAACCCCTTGCACCTCGCAGCCGCCTTTCTCTGCCTTCCTGTCATCTCTGGCCCACAGTCTCCCTTCTTCAGTTACTGCAAGATCCTCCAGTCTGGTCCTGCTGCTTCTGAGCTGGCCTCCCTGGCCCTTGGTCTCCACAGTACAACTCAGTTAACAAGTCCTACAAAGGCAGACCTGCCCACGCCCCACCCCCACAAAGTCCATTGTCCCCATTACTTTCTTGCACCACACACATCACACTTCTTTCTTTCTTTCTTTGGTTACTTTATTCATGTACTTGAAAGGCAAAGTTACAGAGGGAGAGAGACAGAGACAGAGACAGAGACAGAGATTTTCCATCCTCTGGTTCACTCCCCAAACAGCTACAACTGCCAGGGCTGGGCCAGGCCAAAGCCAGGAGCCTCACTGGGGTCTCCCACGTGGATTCAGGGGCCTAAGCACGCGGGCTGTCTTTCTGTTGTCTTCCCTTCCAGCAGGGAGCTGGATTAGAAGTGGAGCAGCCAGGACTTGAGCTGATGCCCATACTGGGATGCCAGCGTCACAGGCTACGCCACAATGCTGGCCCTTTGAGGCGGTTCCGAATCTGATCCCTGCCCATCTCCAGGGTCATCTCTTGACCCTTACCCTGTGTGTTCTGATGCTGCCACATCAGCACCCTATACTTTTCTGGGATCCACCTGTTCTCCCTGGCACTGCTGACTCCACCCGGAATCTCCCTCCTCCTTGCCTTCTGTATGCACCTCTCCCACATTCTGGGGGACACGCGCCCAACTGCCCCAGTCTCATGTTCAGTGACTCCTCCCAGTTCTCCAAAGCTCCCATGCACATCCCCCTTATGACGACCTGTCGGCTCTCCGAGGGCAGGGAGGGTGGCCTCGCTCCAAACTAGGGCCTGGCATGGGCACTCAAATGCCTAGTGTGCAAATGAAAGAACAAGAAAGAACTCTCTGGAATAACAATGTCACCACATGTCAATTACAAGCACATCCTTTTCCAGAGTCTTCTGTCGTTGGCACTAATCACCCTCCAGATCCAGCCAGCTATGGCTTTGTCCCCGTGCCAAGGCACTGAGACTCGGACAGCTGGCTGCCAATCTTGGGTGCAACGACTCAGTTGCCCCAGCTCAGCTCTGGCTAGTCCTGGCTGCCTCCTTTTTGACAGTTACCAGGGAGGTCCTTGGTAGCCTCCTGGCTGCACCCTCGCAGTGTCCGTCAGCAGCAGGGGACCTGTTCCTAAGAGCTGAGAGAGTGCGTCAGCTCCTCGCTCCCACCCAGGAGGATTCCTTTGCCGCTGGTTGTGCAACATCACCCGGGCAACGTCTTCCTTAGTGCAGCCCAAGATTTGGAATCACGGTGAGAGGAGAAAACTGCAGGTAATCCCAGGACCGGAGAAGCCCTGTCACGTGTCTCCAGGAGGTCGTTTGGCTGGGGTGGGGACAGAGAGGAAAGTGCTGATTGACCTGAGATAAATACGTCGGCGCAGGAGTCAGATGCCTGTGGCTCCTGGTTCCCAGAGAGTGCTATGCAATAGCTGGGCGAGAGGCCAGGACGAGAGAGACCTCCCACCCACACGGGTACACAGTGTGTTGTTAAAAAACACTCTGCATTCAGCCCTGTCCCATTCACTTTTTCCAAAATCGACACAGCTCTCATTTTCTAGACATGAGATACTAACTGTTTGCTATGTTCCTGGACGAGATGAAAGAAGAATGGATTTTGTCCCCATCTCGGTTCCTGGCCACCAGGACGAGGCTGATGCAGATGGGCAGGGAGGCTTCTGGGTGGAAGAGGTGGCAGGGCGAAGGCACAGCCTCACTTTCTTCTCCACAGTCAGTAAGCAAAGGAACCATTAAATGAGAAAATGTATAGGAAAGCACTTAGCACAGTGCTTGGCAAATGGAAGGGGTTCGATAATATTGACTTTTTTGTTTTATCTTTGCTCCATGGAGGGACCCAAAAGGTGAATCTGTGTGTAGGAAGAATAATGCGGAGTCAGCAGGGGTAGGAGAACACTCGCTCCTGGATGACTGCTGAACGTTGCCCTTAGAGATCCCTTCCTTTGACGCTATTAGCAGCAAATGCCAATCAGAGGCAAACACAAATGTTCTCAGGCATTTCTATTACACCAAGAATGGTTAATACTCTCTTTTCTCACATGTAGTGGTGCCATTAACTTTCTTAAAAAGATTTATTTATTTGAAAGGCAGAGTGGGGACAGAGAGAGAGAGAGAGAGAGAGAGAGAGAGAGAGAGATCTTCCATCTACTATTTCACTCTCTCTCTCTCCCACTCTGGGAATAGAGGTGGAGCTCAACTCCAGGCACTTCGACCTGCAATGGAGGCATCCACAACCATGGCTTAACCCACTGCATCCCAACCCCCACTCTTTTTTTTTTTTTTGACAGGCAGAGTGGACAGTGAGAGAGAGAGACAGACAGAAAGGTCTTCCTTTGCCGTTGGTTCACCCTCCAATGGCTGCTGCGGCCGGCACACTGCAGCCGGCGCACCGCGCTGATCCGATGGCAGGAGCCAGGTGCTTCTCCTGGTCTCCCATGGGGTGCAGGGCCCAAGCACTTGGGCATCCTCCACTGCACTCCCAGGCCACAGCAGAGAGCTGGCCTGGAAGAGGGGCAACCGGGACAGAATCTGGCACCTCAACCGGGACTAGAACCCAGTGTGCCGGCGCCGCAAGGTGGAGGATTAGCCTATTGAGCCACGGCGCCAGCCCCAACCCCCACTCTTATGTTCTTTTTACACAATAAATGTAGGGAAACTTAAACTTTCTACTGCTTAAATCTAAGACAAAGTCCATCCATCTAAATGGACATAGCACTCTTCAAACTTCTGTTATAAAAATAATTTTAATGAGTATAAGTTTCTTAGAATGAGCTTTTAGCATAGGCACTTAAGCCACCATTTGAGACGCCTGCATCTTATATCAGGGTGCTTGATTTGAGTCCCAGCTTCTGTTTCTGATCCAGCTTCCCGCTAATGCACACCCTGGGAGGCCGCAGGTGACGGCTCAAGTCCTTGGGCCCCTGCCACCTATATGGGAGACCCAGATGGAGTTTCTTGCTCCTGGCTTCAGCCTGGCCCAGGCCTGCCACATTTGAAGTGTGAACCAGCACATGGAAGATATTTCTTTCTCTCTCTCTGTGCCTTTCAAATAAAATGAAAAAAATATCAAATAAATAACTTTTCACATGTTTACGTTTTAAACTTTTTATTTATTTATTCGAGAGGCAGAGGGATGGAGAGATTAAAACAGAGTGATCTCTCATCTGCTGGCTCACTCTCCAAATGCCTACACAGCCATGGCTGGGCCACCCTAGGAGCCTAGAACTCCACCCAGGTCTCCCACATGGGTGGCAGGAATCCAAAATTTGAGTCACTCCCCAGTACCTCCCAGAAGCTGCATCGGCAGGAGGCTGCAGCCAGGTATTGAATCCAGGTACCCCAGCATGGGAACAGAGGTGTTTCGACATCTATGCCAGTATAAATTTCTAACAGAGGAAGCAGCCAGTGTGGGCACCAGTGAAGAACCTGATACTCTGCCTCCGTGCAGAGGCAGCTGCATCACTGGACATGTTGGGAGTGGTGGCAGATCTCCTCTGTTGACAGAGGTGGGGGTTGAAGAGGCACAAGGTGAACAGAAACCATAGGCCCCTCTGCACCTACAACACAACAAAGAGACAGCCTCTAAGGCAGCTTCCGTGTCTCCTCACACCCAGAACCCAGAACAGAACTCGGAAGTGCTCAGTCAATGTTTGCTTAACAAGAACAAACTCAAAACAGAATGAAACAAAGCTGGGACTTGTCTATACCAGGCATCTATGTCCCAGGCTGGGTTCAGTACAACTACCAGAGCCACATGACGTCGGAAAGCAAATTAACCGTGTCCTGTGTTTGTACGGCACCATTCCACAGGTACTTGCTTGTAACCTCTCCACTGTTCCCTGCAGTATGAAGTCTCTCCCGCCTCCACCTACTGGGAGAGGAAGAAACTGTCTCCACAGGTCAAGGAGCTTGCTCAGATTAGCAAGAAAACTCACGTGGGCCTGCAGGCTAAACTCCAAAGTTAATCGAGTCAAAATATGAAAAACAGAAACCCCCAAAACTTTATTGGAACAAAAGGGATTCTCCTTAATGGGAGAAGGAAGAGCTGTTTTACTCCATAATTCCAGGGCAAAGATCCCAATAGGAAAATCAGCAAAGGGCGCGAACTAACAACCCGTAAAAGGAGATCTCTAAGAAATTGTCAATGCAATCCAAGGAACACCTTGCTGTTAACTGGGTCCTGCCCACAATGTGACTGGTGATTTGGCCTAGGCTATAGCTCCGAGCCATGGTTGAAGAATATGGCCCTTTCTCCTTGTACAAATCCCAAACTGGGATCTGGCAGCTTTAACACCAGCCAGTGACGTGGAAGACGTGAGCAAGTCAAAAGCATTTGGAAGAATAGGCCAGCAGGGCCTGGGCCTCGTGGACAAATGCCAGTGGCTGAGGAAGACGAGTGCCGAAGGCTGCATCAAGGAACCTGTGGGTCTAACATATCTGGGAACAGAGCCTGGTCTCACTGTGCAGAGCCCCTGTGGTTTTGCTACTCAAAGGGAGTGATTGGTCCATAGGCCAGCAGCATGGGCATCTCCAGGAAGCTTAGTGAGACGTGCAACCTCGAGCCCCCACCCCAGGCCTCCAGACCCAGGGCCTACTTCTTACAGAGCTGGCCAGCGGCTGTGTGTGCACAGTGACTTCCAAAGCACCACCCTGGGGCTCCAGGCTCAGGGCCCGCTCATTGTAGGTGCTGGGGAAATGCCTGCCAAGTGAATGGAAGGGGAGGACAGGATGACTCTGGGGTCCTTTTCAGAACCAACCCATCAGACCTCATGGCAGCTGTCCCTGCTCAGCTGAGAAAAGTACCAACCATTTCGCCCAGGGTTTTGGGGCGGGGGGCATTTGGCACAGCACTTAAGATGCCACTGGGGATGCTTGCGTTCTGTGTTCCCCGCTCCACGTCCAAGTTCAGGTTCTAGTAACGTACACCCAGCGAGGCAGCACGTTCTTGCATCCCTGCCACCTCCATGGGAGACCCAGATTCATTTCTGGGCTCCTGGCTTTTGCTGGCTCACCCTGGCTTCTGCAGGCATTAGGGGAGTGAACCAGTAGACAGGTGATCTCTGTCTGTCTCTGTCTCTCTGCCTTACAAAGAAGTGATTTTTTTTTACTAGTCCACCTGTCACAGAAAGGCAAACACTGGGGATGTAAAATCAAACGAAATGAGGACAGATCCGACACGGCAGGAGAACGGAGTTTTGCAGCGTGGGAGCATTGCTACTCCTCTGTCTCCAGAGGAGCCGTGCCCCTCCGTTTTCACCTTGCGCCATCTGGACATGGGAGGTGGGGGGTGCAGGGAGGAGGGAAAGAAAAGACCAAGAGACAAAGAAGGGGCCAAGAAACCAAAGATTCCAGTGCCGTCCCAGGAACCGCCACGGGCAGAGATAGCAAATCCGGTCGCTGAAGTCCCTCCAAGACAATTCTGCTCATCCTCCTCCGTGGCCTCATCGCCACCAGCATCGCCTTCCGTTTTGCCTGCTCTCCGCCCACCCCTTTGCTGATCAGACCATCTTATTAGCGACCCGGGCTGTAGCATCAAGGTCGTCCACAGACCTCAGGCTGCCAGGAAAGCAGGTACAAGAGGGGAGACAAAAGGACTGGAGAGGATGGAGAGGCATCCTGCGTCCCGCTAACGAGCGCCATGACTCATGAGCTGACTCAGAGGCACAGTCGCCTGGGAGAGCGAGGAGGCCGGGGACTCGGTGTCACGTAGAGAGCCGCCTGCAGCCCTGGCATCCGAGGGAGGAGCAGCTCCTGAAAACTGACGGGGAAAATTGCCTTTGAGGCCAGAGGCTGAGCTGTGATCCTGCAGCCTTCTGCACTTTAAGAAACGTGCAGCATTCGCTCCCGACCCTGGCCTTGCTCTGTGGCAAATCTTCCAATAACTACTCCATGGGATTCATTGTTATTGGTCCCTGAGAAGTAGAGGTAAATCGCATGCCACCTCCTATTTTCTAAAAATCTCAATTAGAAAAATGAGGATCATCTTGAAGAACACTCTAATCCAACAGGGGCTGATATATAGATACCTTTAAAAAGATTTGTTTATTTCAAAGATAGTCACACACCCACACACGCATACACACACACACACACACACACACACACAATCTCCCGTCTGCTGGTTTACCTTCCAAATGGCCACAAAGGCTGGGTCAGGGTCAGGCTGAAGTCAGACGCAAGGAACCACATTTGGGTCTCCCACACGGGTAGCAGGGCCCAGGTCCTTGAGCCACAATCTGCTGCTTCCCAGGTGCGTTAGCAGGAAGCTGGAATGGAAGCGGAGCAGCTGGGGCTCGAACCAGGCACACTGATATGGGATGTGGCTGTCCCGAGCAGCAGCTTAACTGGTTGTGCCACAACGTCCACTGTCGGGAACCCTCGCCAGCAAGGGTCCAACCCACGGATTCATGCACAACACGACCGCTGTTGATCGGTTCTCAAGGAACTTTTATTTTTAGTGATAGAAGAAGGAAAGGAGGGAAAGAAAGAGAAGAAAGAGAGAAAGACTGAAGAGGCTGCCCCTTTTCCACCCCTAGTCTCTTATCCATTCTTGGTCCCCTAGGGTGAGTAGTCCATTGATCAGATCAAAGGGCACGCATATCCTCAGGTTGAAGGTGTATCTCTTTTTTTTTTTTTTTTTTTTTGACAGGCAGAGTGGACAGTGAGAGAGAGAGAGACAGAGAGAAAGGTCTTCCTTTTGCCGTTGGTTCACCCTCCAATGGCCGCCGCGGACGGCGCGCTGCAGCCGGCGCACCGCGCTTGTCCGATGGCAGGAGCCAGGTGCTTTTCCTGGTCTCCCATGGGATGCAGGGCCCAAGCACCTGGGCCATCCTCCACTGCACTCCCGGGCCACAGCAGAGGGCTGGCCTGGAAGAGGGGCAACCGGGACAGAATCCGGCGCCCCGACCGGGACTAGAACCCAGTGTGCCGGCGCCGCAAGGCGGAAGATTAGCCTGTTGAGCCATGGCGCCGGCTGAAGGTGTATCTCTTGCACGTCTTGCAGTCAGTACTTCCTTGACTTTGTTATGCTCAGCAGGTTAAGGCAGATTGCAATGAGGAGGTCCCCACAGGCGGCCGGCCTGGCCTGTGGTTCCCCACAGTCCACCCCTAGATTGCCATTTTGAAAGATAAAACAGGGTGAGTGTTTGGTTAGGGTGCCTGTGTTCCCCATCAGAGAAGCTGGGTTCTAGTCCCAGCTCTGCTCACGACTGCAGCTTCTTGATAAAGCAGACTCTGTGGGGGCAGCAGTCATGGCTCAAGTAGTCATGGCTCCTACATAGGAGCATGGGAGACCGGATTGAGTTCCTAGCTCTTTTTTTATTTTTGAAAGTCAGAGTTATAGATAGAGGGAGAGACAGAGACAGAGAGAGATCTTCCATCCTCTGGTTTACTCCCCAAATGGCTGCAATGGCCAGTGCTGGGCCAGGCTCAAATCAGGAATCAGGAGCTTCTAGTGTCTCCCACGTGGATGCTGGGGCCCAAACACTTGGGCCATCTTCTACTGCTTTCCCAGGTGCATTAGCAGGGAGCTGGATTGGAAGTGGAGCAGTCAGGACTCGAACTGGTGCCCATTTGGGATGCTGGTACTGCGGGAAGTGGCCTTACCCACTATGCCACAGCGCTGGCTCCAAGAGTTCCTAGCTCTTGACTCCAACCTTCAGTATGGCCCAGCCCCAGACACTGCAGGCATTTGGGGAGTGAGCTTGTGGATAAGAGGAGTTCTGTCTATATTTTGCTGTGGCTCAAATAAATAAACAAGTATTTTAAAAAACAAAAGCATGTGACTGTCTTTTGTGTTGCTAACTGATAATTAAGGTTTTGACCTTGAGGATTCCAAGGCTGGGAACTGCATTGTCCTGTATGGACATTGTCCCGCATGGACTGTAGTGAGATAGTGTGACTGTTCTCCATCATACGCAAACAATGTACATGCATTTGTGAGAAGGCCGGATGTACATATAGACTACTGGGGAAATGCAATTTGTCTCCATTTGTTAAATAACCCACACAGATACAGAATCCACAGCCCCGTTCAGACTACGTAAAGCTGCTGAGCTATCTAAAAATCATTTTGATGGGTTACATGTATTTAATTTGAGGACTGGTATCTCCAGGGCACTTCCCCACTGCCATGGCACTGTGGCTGTGGACAGGCAGGAGTCCCTCGGCAGCTCGGTCACAGGTGAGCGTTCATGCAGTTGCAAAATACTTGGCTTCGAAAGCAGGAGTCTTTCAACTTGGCCTGCTCCCCAGCAGAGAGCGGGAGTGGTTGATCCAAAGGTTTTAGCCTTGGTCAACTTGTTTTCTGATGCCCGCAGCATTGTGAAGAATTCAGTTTTGGGTGTTCTGCAGTGTCGTTGATCCTTGTGTCTCTGATTTTGACAAAAGCAGTGAGGATGTTCAATGTACTATTGAGAATAGTCTTATGATTATGATGGAAATAAAAGAGATTAGCAACTTGAACCTGGTAATAAAAAAATCAACAGCGTTGTGTGTGGATAATAGGGGTGATTATGAATGACGGGGAGAGATTCAACTGTGTGAAAAATGCTGGCTGAGCCTATGCAATGACCAGCAATGAACAAAAATTGAGGAAACAAAATCTGAGAAATAGAAATAATGTTGAATGTATGATTGCAGGACCGATATCAACTTTGAAAGCTGGGATCCAGATATTAATTCTGGATGAAGTTCCTGGTTCCTGGCTTTGGCCTGGCCATTTGGGGAGAGAACCAGCGGCTGGAAAATCTGTGTCTCTCCTTCTCTCTCTGTAACTATTCCTTTCAAATAAATAAATAAATTTTTAATAAATATCTTTAAAGTTTTCATGTTTCCAATTTTACCTTTGGAAAGATTTTGCCAACTAATATCTCTAGCAGAAAATGATCAATGTTCCTATTTCCTTGTACCTTTGTTGACATAGAAGCTATCTTTATTCTCTCTCCATTCTGTTTTTTAACTGTTCCTGAAATCTCTATGATTTTAAATTCATATTCTTTGCCAATTTTTCTGTTGAGATGTTTCCCTCTAAATTATGGATGTGTAGAGCCAAGCATCCGGCAGAGTGGCTAAGCCTCACTCGGGATGCCTGTATCCCTTCTCAAAGGGCCCGGGGTTCAAGTCCCAGCTTCACTTCTGATCCAGCTCCCTGCTAACGCACACCCTGGGAGGCAGAAGAGGACTCCAGGACTTGGGTCCCTGACACCCGAGTGGGAGACCAGGATGGAGCTCCAGGCATCTGACCTCAGCCTGGTCCAGCCTCAGTTGTTGCCAGCATCTGGGGGAGTTAACCATGAGATAGATCTCTGTGCGTCTCTGGCTCTCAGCCTTCCAGAAATAAATGAATTTTTAAAAAGTATTGATTTGTCATAGTGCTTTATATATTCAGGAGAGTTTCCCTTCCTCCAGTTTTTCATTAGCCTTTTAACTTTCCTTGTTGTAGCCACCACTGTTGCTTCATTTCTAAGGTTGGAATTTCACCAGTATCAATTAATCCACCTGGCTGATGAGCACACTAAATGAGAAGGTAGTTGTGAAATGCTATGAAATACACAGGATTTTTATCACATACTTCCAATGGTGATGCTCCCCAGAAATCTACATGTCTACCATGAATTTGTATACAGGTATCCTCCTGTTTTGGCTCTGACAGTGTCTTACAAAACAAGAAATTAATTACATGGTCTGCATCGTAGTTACTAGAACTGTTAGGAAAACAAAGGTATTGGATATAAAAATACTCTGCGACTTTCATATGCGTCTACATAAAAAGCAAGCTGCTGCACTATTGTTCCTTTACTTTTTTTTCTTTGACAGGCAGAGTTAGACAGTGAGAGAGACAGAGAGAAAGGTCTTCCTTCTGTTGGTTCACCCCCTAGATGGCTGCTACGGCCGGCACGCTGCGCTGATCCAAAGCCAGAAGCCAGGTGCTTCCTCCTGGTCTCCCATGTGGGTGCAGGGCCCAAGGACCTGGGCCATCCTCCACTGCCCTCCCAGGCCACAGCAGAGAGCTGGACTGGAAGAAGAGCAACCAGGACAGAACCGGTGCCCCAACTGGGACTAGAACCTGGAGTATCAGCGCCGCATGCAGAGGATTAGCCTAGTGAGCTGTGGCACAGGCCATTCCTTTACTTTGAAATTAACCCAACACATGCCTGTTGTAACAGGAAAGCCATTGTGTTCATCCTTACTTTCACCTCAGGCTAGCAGCCAAGCCCGGGGCAGGTGTGGGGCACAGAGAATTAAGCTGCTGCTTGCAATGCCCACCTGCATTCCACAACCAAGCGCTGGGCCAAGTCCTGGCTGCTCTGCTTCTGATCCGGCTCCCTGCTAACTTGTCCTGGGAGAGAGCAGGTGACGGCTTAGGTATCTGGACCCCTATCACCCTTATGGGAGACCCGGATGGAGTTCTGGCTTCCAGGCTTCAGCCTGCCCCAGCTGCAGCTGTTATGGGCATTTGGGGAATGAACCAGTGGAGCGAAGATTGCTCTCTCTCCTCATACAGCTTCTGTCTGTCTCTCTATATCTGTCTCTTCCTCTCTCTCAAGTAAAGAAACCAATACTCTTTTTAAAAGATTATTTTTTAATTTGAAAAGCAGAGTTACAGAGAGAGGGACACACACACACACACACACATATACACAGAGGAAGGGGGTGGGGTCTTCCATCTGCTGGTTTACTCCCCAGATGGGTGCAATGACCAGCACTGGGCCACGCTGAAACCATGAACGAGCAGCTTATCTGGGTCTCCCACGTGGGTGGCAGGGGCTCAAACACTTGGGTCATCATCTACTGCTTTTTCTAGGCCATTAGCAGGGAGCTAGATGGGAAGTGGAACAGACGGGACACAAGCCGGTGCCCATATGGGATGCCAGCCTGGCAGGCGTCAGCTTTACCCACTACACCACAATGCTGATCCCCAAAATACCAATCATTTTAAAAAATCTATTTCCTCTCCTCATTGGGAACACAGCTAGACTGTGTTTTCAGGCTTCCTGTGGTTAGGGGTGGCCACGTGACTGCACCCTAGCAGATACAACGTGAGCAGAGCTCATGGGCACCACTTCGAGGCCCAGCCCATCATCCCATCCCCACACAGCCTTCCACGTCCTCTCTCTGTCCCTCAGAAAGATGTCCATGCCTGGAGCTGACTCATAAGCCACAGATTGAAGGCGGTGGGTTCACAAGGTAGAAGAAGGACCTGCGCCTTCGAATCACTGCTTGAAAGACAGCCACCCCCCAGCAGAGCGCCCATTACAGATGGCGTACGAGCGAAACCACAACTTCCTATCATGTTTGAGCCATAGACATTCTGAGATTTGATGATTAGAGCAGCCAGTGTTGCCTTCATTCACACAGACCTGAGGCCCCCTAACCCACCGTTTGTCCAACGCACGAATCTTCCCTGGCGTTCTAGAACACGGGGCATTGGTCCTTGCACATCAGCTACCACAGAATCTCCCCTGGACTGTGTTAGTCATCTTTGTCTCCCGGGAGCCTGGCGAGCCTGGCATTTGGCAGGTGCTCAGGAACTGTTTCTGGATGAAGGAACGAATGAGCGCTGGAATACCTCCAGAGATAAAGAATTCTTTGCTATATTCATCAATTTAATGCCCTTCAAGCAGCTTGAATTATTGAAAATGACTTATGCAAGGCTGACCCGCATCACCCTTGATCACACACCAATCGACAAGGCTCCTTCAACGGCACACGACGTTCCCATTCAAACGTTCTTGGAATCTACAGGACAGACCTTCGTACATTTGACGGTTCTTCCCCACACCACTTCCAGGGCAAATCCTCTCGTCTCCAGGACAGCTGACCTAGGTTTGTCCTCATTTCCCCACTCAACAGATCCTCAGAATAGAACGTTATACTGGGCACATGCTGAGCAGCCCCTGATGGAAACATTGCCCCTTCCTACTTAATCAAGCAGCTTAATATTCTGATAGTTGTCTTTGGGGCAGCCTAATAACTGGTGGCTTGTGAGCAAGCTCCTGCCAACCCTCTCCTCCTTCTGCACCTCTGACACACACACCAGTTATCCGTGGACATGTCACTTCACCTGTCTGAGACTCAATTCTCACAGGCAAGAAGAGGGGGGTGAGCCAGATGATTACAGAGGTTTTTTTTTTTCCCCATTCGAACATTCTCTGGATCCACAACAGGGCATCACACACCCTGAAGTGGAATCACTCACTTGATGCAGCAGAGTCTAAATTGGCCTGGAACCATGACGCTCATCAAACAACATGAACCTGTGCAGGTCGCTTTTCCCAGCTGTACTGGGCTTTACCCCCACAGATGTTTGCATGCTGCATGATAAATTGTAGATCTACACTAAGGCCAATGGACTACGCTGAACCATCATGGTCAAGGAGAGAGGGAGAGAGAGAGAGAGGGAGAGAGAGCACCAGGGGAGCTGAGTTCACCCCCAGGGGTCTCCCCAGCATTGCATTAACCCAAGGAAAGGGTCCCTGCAAAGGGGGCCGTCCATCTCACTCAGCAGGAATCCTGGTTTGCTATGTTGTGAATTTCTTTATCTCATTCCACACACTGAACAACCAACCCAACAAATGCCCTCAGCCCTTGGGAAAATAAAAGCCTTCTGCTGGGGGAATCGCATCACATCTGCATCTCTCCCTCTCTCTCACCCTTGGCCAGTTTCTTGAAAGCAGAGGAAGGCTTTCAGCTGATTAATTTCTCCCACGGCATCTGCCTCACAGCCCCCCACCCCTGTCTAAGAGGCTGCACCCACCTGTCACCCTAGACCAAGATGCCGCACGCTATTACCGGACCTCCCTTGAAAACCTCGCTGCCAGCTGTATAACCTGATCTGGGTACACTCCCCATCGGGGCCGCATTTCCTGTGGATGATGCGCTGGTTTCCTAGGTGACAGTGAGACGGAATAGACCTGTTAGCTTGTGGCTTCTGACTCACTCACTGCGACCAACAACCAACGTCATAGGATTCTGGCTGATAATAAGCCTGCGTGTAAGGTAGCAGCGGGGTACTAATGGTTAAAACAATCCCATTGTACCAGCTCGCTCCCTCCCGCTAAGCAAACCAACAGATCCACCGAAATACCGGATCTGGAAAACCAAACGGCAGCTTTGAAACCTCACTTGGCTCCAAGTTCTACAGAAGCCTACTATGGAGTCCTCTTGAGAGTCTCCCGCCCCCTGCCCCGATAGTTCCTCCCTTCCCCGTGCCATTTCTTTTCCTGTGTAAGTACCAGGGTTCTCTAATGAGATGCCTTACGGAGGCTGAAGAGGTCACGGTGGACAGAAGGAAAAAAGTCACCAAGAGTCTGCGTGCTAACGTGACAGCTGCTTCTGCCCTTTGACACACGTGCCCTGAGAGTAAACCGACAGGGGAATGAACAGCCACTCACGCCCAGGAGGAAATACACACCTGTATGAGAGAGAGAGAGAGAGAGAGAGAGAGAGGGAACTTGAGACTGCATTTCTAGCTACCTCTTTCTGTCAACTGATTGTAGCAAGTCCAAGACTGCCCGGAATAAAAAACTCCAAGGGTTCCTTTGTCCTTCGGGTCTGAGCCACAGAAGACTGAAGAGATTCTTCAGATTCTTGCATTCCTTAAATGGCCAGCAAATCCGAAAGCTCCCCACTGGAGATAATGCATCTTGTTTTCCACGGGCCTTGGGGGATGCTGTAAATAGCATCAGCGAGCATCCGAATGAATTAGACAGCAAATGTAGGTTAGCTTTATTTAGACAGATAAAGACAAGCAGAGAACGTCGCCTGGTTCAAGGGCAGTGCAGCCCGACACGCCAGCATTTCTCGGAGGAAGGGAAATTGCTTAGGGAGAGGGAGGTATTTTGGGCAAAGAGCAAAGTTCCTTGGATCTCCAGGGGAAGTGATGCTGAGCTCCAAGGCATTTTAGAACAGGACTGAAGAATGGTCTGCCACCCGCACCCACTGAAGGCAAGAGTTGTGCATTTAAAATGCAAGACAGAGCCTGGCACACACAGTCTTTTCTCTTTCCCCTTCCTGGCGAGCACCGCCAGAACCTTGGTTGTTTAGGTGGAAATGTTCTCAACTCCTTTGGAGTAGAGCTGGAGATCTCGGGCACATTCCCAATCAGGAGACACAGATGTCCCTGGGGCCTGCAAGGAGCCCCCATGGGTACCAAGGACGCTGAGTCTTTTTGGGGAAATGGTGCAGAATCTGCATGTACCCGATGTACATCATCCTCCTGTATTTTTTATTTCATCTCTCAATTACACATAACACCTAAGACAACGTAAATACCATGTAAATAATAACAATGGCAAAGGGAAAAGTTTGTATGTGTTCAGTACAGATGCAACTGTTGTAGGCCTAATTATGTTTTCTTTTTGAAGATTTTATTTATTTGAAAAGAAGAGTGATGGGGAGAGAGAGAGAGAGTCTTTCATCTGCTGGTTTACTCCCCAAATGGCTGCAACAGTTAGGACTGAGCCAGGCTGGAGCCAGGAGCCAGGAACTCCATCTGGGTCTCCCACATGGACAGCTGGGGTTAAGCACTTGGGGCCATCCTCTGCTGCTTTCCCAGGCACATCAGCGGGAAGCTGGACTGGAAGTGGAGCAGCTGGGACTCTGCTATGCCCCTGATATGGGCTGCTGGTATTGCAAGCGGCCACTTAACCCACTGTACCACACTGCTGGCCCCAACTACATTTTCTATGTGAGCTTCATTGAGTCTGTGGGTTTGAGACCCACGGATACAGTAAAGGGGCCCCCTGCATGTCCAGATGGGGGGGGGGTCCCTGGAGAAGCAGTAAAGCCTGCTCTCCAGAGAGCAAAGAAACTGGCAAATTTGGGGGAACTTACTCATTAGACAAAAATGTAAATGCTTGACAAAGTTGCAGTCAATGAGTTAGGTATGTTTTCTCTCTCTTCCTTTGCCCCCTACCTTGGATTACTTTCTGAAAATAAATGCTTCTTTATATATCTTTTCTGAAAATAAATGCCTTATGGAAGGGAGGCAGTGAGTCTATAAAAATATGACTTTGTGGGTTTTTTTTTTGTTTTGTTTTTACTGTGAGGCTTATAACTTCTTATTGAACATTTTGCTGGTTTCTCTTCAGAGGGCAAAAGTCAAATGCCAGCTGACATTTTCAAGTTCAGCAGCTTATAGCCCCATTCATATTTAGAATGAAAAAAGACACTTTCAACTAGGAGACATATTATTTGACTAAATTGTGATTCAAAAGTTTTAATTTTGTGAGTAAACTAATTATCCCTAATGTTTTCCTAAAGACTGAGTATCTGAAAGGTATAGTCACACACACACACACACACACAGAGAGAGAGAGAGAGAGAGAGAGAGAGAGCGAGAGCGATCGAGAGAGATCTTCCATCTGCTGTTCACCCCCAAATGGCCACAACAGCAAGGGGTGGGCCAGGCTGATGCTGGGGGCAGGAAGTCCATTCTGGTATTCCGTACGGGTGCAAGGACCCAAGTGCTTGGGCCATCACGAGCTGCTTTCCCAGGCACATTAGCAGGGAGCTTGATCAGAAGCAGAACAGCTGGGACTTGAACTGACAGATACAGGATGCCAGCATTGAAAATGGCAGCGTGACCCACTGCACCAGCCACTGCAACATGCTTTTAATTGTGAAACTGGCAAACCAGTTCACCATTCGAAGCCATTATGATTCTAGGAAGGTGCTAGAAAGCCAATCACTGTGACTATAAAGTTTAGATGCCAAACCTGTTCCAGTCTCTTATTTTTGTAGAATCCCTTCACCTAAAGCCAGTCCTATAAAATTTTCATGGGTGTAGTTACATGGATCTAATCAGAAGGAAAATTACCCTTTTATTTCTTTCTGGCACAGGTATTAACATTTCTCCATGACCTGAAATGAAAAACCTTAACTCCATCCCTGGGGCCTGTGTTTCTTGTTCTGACACTTTAGTCCTCTCAATAAATTAGAGTCTCTCTATTAGAATTTCTCAATTTGGGAGTAGCATGGTGATGTAATGGGTAAAGCCACCGCCTGTGACGCCAACATCCTATATGGGCACCGGTTCCTGTCCTGGCTGCTCCACTTCTGATCCAGCTCCTTGCTAATGGCTTCGTAAAAGCAGTGGAGGATGGCCCAAGTGTTTGTTTGGGATCCTGCCACCCACATGGGAGAACTTGATGAAGCTCCTGACTCCTGGCTTTGGCCTGGCCCAGTCCTGGCCATTGTGGCCATCTGGGGAATGAACCAGTAGATAGAAGACTTCTCTTTCTCTCCCTCTCTCTCTGTAACTGTGCATTTCAAATAAATAAATAAGTAATCTTAAAAAAAAAAAGAATTTCTCAATTTGTGCCAGTAATAAGGAGACCTTTTAAATATTCTTCAGGAAGTCAATTTCAGATCTAATTTTTAATATTTTTTTAAGTTTTGAGGAAAAAACTTACATGGAGAATGAAAAGTTAAAATCAATCATATTTGCCCAATAGAATATATTCATATGCAACTTTAAAAAATTATAGCAATTTTGTGTGTTTTTTTCTATGTTCTTTATGCTTGCAAGACCAAATGTTATTATTTCAGTAATCTTATAATGCTTTAAAGAAGAAATAAATAATAGCATTTAACTGGGGAAAATAAGAGTCCCACAGTTTATTCTTGTTTTTGTGACATCTGCGGCTCTTCAGCGTGACATTGGCAATGTTCCTCTGCTGATGCAACTTCCTTCTGGTCAAGGCTGTTTCACACACACACACACACACCCCCCCCCCCCCCCCCCCGCAGGCTCCGAGCCATCCTGCAGCTTGTCCGTGCGGTCCCAGAGCTGTCTCTTCACTCTCAGAATATCCACTTCTGTTTTCTGTGGCAACACCTACGTGTAAACATCTAGCGGCCCATGTGCACAGACACTGGCCCACACACTCCCTGGGAGACATGCACACACGCACACACACACTCACACACACACTCACAGCCCCCACCCTTCCATTCCTCCCCAGGCGGCTCAGCCTGCTCCCGCTGTTAGCCAGCCCTGGCAACAGAAGCAGCCCCCACGTGTCCTGTGTCAGCGCTGTGATGCGGGCCGGCAGTAACCATGTCGCTGCTTCTAAGGAAGCTCTTAGGTCACCTGGACCAGGGACATGGCCAAGCAGGTTCAAGATGCTGGAGGCAGATGTTGCAGGCTGCACGTAGTGGTAAGACGGGGAGGAACAAGAGTCCGTCCCCCTGAAGTGCCTGGTCCCCTCTGTCTGCTGACAACTGCATACTGACATTGCAAGACAGCTCAAGGTACCACCTCTGCCTGGAGCTTTTCCTCATATCTACCCGTGCCCGCCTCTGCACCTCTGCAACCCTTGTTTAGTTAGATGATCCCCGCCCCCGCCACACACACACACACACACACACACACAGCGCAAGCCTATCAGATGGAAAAACTTTTAAAGGGAAGAGCCTTGGCTGATTCCTCTGCTCTCTCAGCACCTGGCACACAGTGGGCAGTCAGTGCATGCTGAATGGATGAACGCAATCCACTTCCCCCGCCATGGGGAATTAGCAACTGACCCTGGGTGGGGGAGAGAGGAAGTAGGGTGTTGTCCTTTGGAGGTCATTTCCCCCTCTTCAGAGTTGCCATTGGCAGGGGCTGGCATTGAGGGACAGCAGGCTAAGCTGGGGACACTCGCCTCCCATAGGGGAGTGCCACTTCAAGTCCCAGCTGCTCCACTTCCACCCTAGCTCCCTGTTAAAGCACCTGGGAAAGCAGCAGGTGATGGCTGCTTGAGCTACTGCAATGCATGTGGGAGACCCCCGTGGAGTTCTTGGCACTTGGCTTCTGGCCCTCCCAGTCCCAGTGGTTGTGGCTTTTGGGAGAATGAACCAGTGTACGGAAGATACCTCTTCCTCTCTCCCTCTCTCTCTCTCCTTCCCTCTCTCTCTCCCCCCCTCCCCTCCTCTGCATTTCAAATAAATCTTAAAAAAAAAAAGTTGACATTGGCAATGAAGACAATCTCCCGTCACGAACAGCACGGACCCAGCCCAGCCCACCGCAATATCATCATCCCCATCGCCAGGTTCTTCCAGTGCCCAACAGACAAGTCCAACCGTGATCACAGGATCAGCCTTTGAAAACCGTGCAAGAGCCCAGGAGAAGAAACCGTTAGGTCCAGGAAGGTCGCTTCGGTAATGGGAAAATGTGACGAAAAAGACTCACATCACACAGTGAATGTTTCACCATTTCAAAAGTTTTCACATCAAAAGAGAGGATGAGGATGAGACCGAGCTGTGTTAGGTTCTCCACATTCTAATTCCCACAAAAGCCAAAGAGATGCTGCTTTCAAGTCACAGAAGAAGAATGGGAGTTGGGGGGCAGTTCTCGGCAGTGCTCAGCCATGAGCCCAAGTCCATGGGGCTCCAAAGCTGTCACTTCTCTCCACTCCTCCCAAGAGCTGTTTTTAAAACATTGACCTCGAGGGGCTGAAAACAGAGTGGACATTTAGCGAGGCCCCTGTGATGGGCCTCATGGGAGGCTGGCAACGAGGGGGGACAGGCCTCATTGGTCCACACTCGCAGCGTGAGTCTGTCGTGAGTGCCCAGTACTGAACAGGGATGGAGTGAGGGTTTCCTTGACGGGGACCCACGCGTGTGGGCAGGCAGGGGTCAGCTCTGGCTGTGCAGGAGCGCAGGGGAAGAAGCCCAGTCGGAGCTGGAGCCAGACCCTGGAAGGTTTTGAGGAAGAGCCTGAACTTGAACTACAGCACCCCAAATTACTGCTGAATCCACCCTGACGCCAGATCGCAAAATGATGGAAGGTCAAAAGAGCCAGGGTTGGGAGGGGCACAGAGCTCAAGCCCGCCGGGCCTCCCCGCGGTCCCACCTTCGACACCCGCACACCACCTCGGCTCCCGCTCCCGCTCTCCCAGCGAAAATTCCGCAGGGAAACGACTGCTCCTCCCCCTTCCGTCCGGTTCTGTAGGCTCCAGAGCACTCTCACCTCTCGCCAGGCCAGGGCGGGAACTGGATCCCGATGGCTTAATTGAGTTAAAAGGAACAGCGCGCTCTCTAAAAGCCTCTCCTGGCTCCCTCCCGGCCAGGACGGGTTCCCTAGCACAGGATCCCGAAGGCCTGGAAGGCAGCTGTTCTGGAAGCCACGAGAAAAGGCTTGTTTACATTTCTCTCTGGGGCTGAAACCTGGCTATTTAAACTTCAACCAGAGGCAATTATAAGACCCTGGTGAGCAGCCTGCGCAGCAAGGGGAACCAGATGCCGATGGCGAGGCATGGAAGGAGGACAGACAGACACGGTTGGGAAGCAAAGGTTCCACCTAAGCACCCCGTCTTCCAGAGTTAGTGCAGGGAGAGGGGGCAGAGGAGGCAGCAGGGTTGGGGTTGCCATCACCCCACCCTCCAAGCACAGACGACCAAGGCTCCCCTGTCTTTTTCCCTTCTTGGATCAGAAGTGCACTAACCTGGAGAAACACCCGGCTCTCTCCCCGGCAGGCCAAGTCTCCTCTTGGGTTCAGGTTTTCCTGGCGAAGACCCCACCTCGCCTGGATGAGAGGCCCAGTGACGTCAGAGGAAACGCCCTCTTTACAAAGGACCCCTCTCCAGCAGCCCATTAAACAACACTCAGGTGTGCGCACTGATCTGCAAGTGCTGCGTGATCCACAGGCTGTGCCCCACAGGTGTATGTTGGAAATCCCATCAACAAGCTGATGGTATGGGTAGTGCAGTCTTTGGGGGCCAAGCCCTCAAAAGCAGGATTAGTGGGGCCCACATTGTTGAACTACTGCTTTGCAGCAGTGGCATCCCACATCAGAGTGCTGCTTCAAGTCCACTTCCACTCCGGCTCCCTGCTGATGTGCCAGGAAGGGCAGCAGGCGAGGGCCCGCACTCCTGGGCCCCTGCCACCTGGGTGGGAGATCTGGATGGAGTTCCAGGCTCCTGGCTGAACCCCCTGCCATTTGTGGCCATTTGGGGAGTGAACCAGAGGATGGAAGACCTCTCTCTCTCTCTCTCTCTCTCTCTCTCTCTCCTACTCTTTCAAATAAAATAAATCTTTGAAAAAATCATGGAAAATGGAATTAAAAATAAGTTTAAAAAAAAGGCAAAGGACGAGATTAGCCTGCTTGTAAGAGTCCCCTGGGGCTGCCTTCCCTCCGTCCACCTGTGCAGACACAGCAAGAAGACGGCGCCTGTGACCCTCAGCACACGCTGAATCCAACAGTGACTTCACATTACACCTGCCAACCTGCAGGCCGCTGAGCAAGACATTCCTACTGTCACAGGGCACCCGCTCTATGGCATTTTTCTGACCAGCCCGATGGGCAAAGATATCAGCCCCTCCAGTCTCTCTTATGTCAAGGAGTCTGGCCTCTATCTTACAGAATTTTATTCCTTTGAGTTCCATGTTTTTTTTTAGATGTATTTATGTACTTATTTGAAAAACAAAGTGGCAGAGAGGGAAGTACAAGAGAAAGAGGAAGAGAGAGAGAGAAAGGGAGATCTTCTATCTGCTGGTTTACTCCCCCAGCACTCTGGGTTCAGGTTTGCCTGGCAAAGACCCAAGCAAGCCATTTGGGGCACAGGTGCGGAGTCCTGAGCAAGGTGTGAGGTTCAGGGCCGTAGCCATGGGCTTCGAGTGAAGAGGCCAAGGTCAAGGGCTTCTCTCAAGATCCACGTGCCACCCTCCCTGGAAGGTCTGTCCTACAGCTCTCAGCAGCCTCCTGACTCCTGCCAAGCACCTAAAAGATTCATGACCCTGATCACAGGAGCCGGGTGTGGAAGGCTCCCTGCAAACTCACCTGACTGGTGACAGATCCCGAGGTACTGCCCTTGCTGATGTGGGGCAGGGCAAATCATAGTGTTTGGTACACACTGAAATTTTGTTTCTTTGCCTTCCTTATGCCCTGATCCCTACAGACAAAGGTCAGATTCTGAAGGCTTCCACGGGAGAGAGCCTAAGTGCATGGCTGCTAGGAGACATCCCAAGAGCTGCCCAGGAGCTACAGGGAGATCCCCACAGCGTCCAACCTAGCAGAGGCTGTTGGACCTGGGGAAGAGAGTCTGTAAAATCAGGCATGAGATCTCCAAAGGCAGTTCTGGGGAACTGGATGTTATGCAGAGAGGCTTGGGGTGGGTGCTCAGTGCACTGGTTAACATACCTGTGTCCCGAACCAGACTGCCTGGCTGGAGTCCTGATTCGTACCCTTGAAGGCAGCAGGTGATGGCCCAAGAACTTGGATCCCTGCCACCTATGGAGACCAAGGTTGACCTCCAGGTTCCTGGCTTTGGCCTGGCCCAGCTCTGGCTGGGGAGTGAACCAGCAGATCAGCGGATGCATGATCTCTTTCTCTCTTCATCTCTGTCTCTGACTTCCAAATAAAAAGCGAAAACATGAATAAGTTTTTAAAACTATAAAGCAGAGAGGCAGTGCAGAGCAGTGGTGAAAGCATGGATCCAGGGGCCGGCTTTGTGGTGTAGTGGGTAAAGCTGCTGCCTGCAGTGCTGGCATCCCATATGGGCGTCAGTTGCTCCACTTCTGATCCAGCTCCCTGCTAATGCTTCTGGGAAAGCAGCAGCAGATGTCCCAAGTGCTTGCACCCCTACACACATGTGGGAGACCTGGAGGAAGCTCCTGGCTCCTGGCTTCAGCCTGGCCCAGTCCTGGCCATTGCAGCCATTTGGGGGAGTGAACCAGCAGATGGAAGATCTTTCTATCTATCTCTCCCCATCCCGCTCTGTAATCTGCCTTTCAAATAAATAAAATCAATCTTAAAAAAAAAAAAAAAAAGCAAAAACCATCAATTCAGGTGGCCAGCATTGTGGCATAATAGGTTAAGCCAACATATGCAATACCAGTTCAAGTCCCGGCTGCTCCACTTCCAATCCAGCTCCCTGCTAATGCTCCTGGGAAAGCAGTGGAGGATGGCCCAGGTGCTTGGACCCCTGGACCCCTGTGGGAAACCGGAAGAAGCTCCTGGCTCCTGGCTTCAGCCTGGCCCAGCCTCTGCCATTGCAGCTATTTGAGGAGTGAACCAGCAGATGGAAGACCTCTCTCCTTTTCTTTCTCTGTAGCTCTGCCTTTCAAATAAAAATAAATAAATAAAAAGCATGGATGCAGGAGGCAGGTTGTGAGATGTTAGCAGTGTTACTTAACCTCTCTGGGCCATGGTTTCCTTATCCACAAAACTCAGACAATAGTTCTTACCACCTCACGGGGTTTTTGAGTTAATATTTAAAGGATGAAATAAGTTAATATTTAAAAGCCCTTAGAACAGTGCATCATATAGCAAGAACATTTAAGTGTTACATTTAAAAGGTAATGTTGGGTGGGGTGGCGCTGTGGCATAGCGGGTAAAGCCACCTCCTGCAGTGCTGGCATCCCATAAGGGCGCTAGTTCGAGTCCCAGCTGCTCTACTTCTGATCCAGCTCTCTGCTATGGCCTGGGAAAGCAGTGGAAGATGGCCCAAGTGCTTGGGCCCCTGCACCCATGTGGGAGACCTGGAGGAAGCTCCTGGCTCCTGGCTTAGGATCAGCACAGCTTCAGCCGTTGTGGCCATTTGGGGAGTGACCCAGCAGATGGAAGGCCTCTCTCTCCACCACCCCCCCCCCACTGTAACTCTGCCTTTCAAATAAAATAAAATAAACCTTTTTTTTTAAAAGGTAATGTGGGTGCAGGTTTTAGTCCAGCAGTTGACACTGATTCCTGCATCGGAATACCTGGGTTCAGATTCTGGCTCTGTTCCCAATTCCTGATTCCTTTCGCTACCACCCTGTCAGGCAGTTGCCTCCCTGCTACCCAGGTGGATAGAGTTCCTGGCTCCTGGTTTCAGCTTGGCCCAGGCCTGTCCATTGTGGCCATTTGGGCAGTAAACCAGCAGATGGGAGCTCACACTGTCTCTGTTTGTCTCTCTGCCTTTCAAATTAATTCTTTAAAAAAATCAAATCTCCAGCTCCACGAAATTTGGTTAGTGCTATGATTGACCCATGTTCCTAAGGCTTTTGCTTGGTTCTGGTCCACAATTCCCCTCCTACCATACCAGCCTGAGAAGGTAGCAGAAAAATACCCTACTACTGAATCCTAGCAGTGTGCATGCCCGGGGTCCCAGCCATGGCAAAACCATCAATGGAGAGCTCTGCTTGGTGCCTGGGCCATCAATGGGACGCTCTCCACTTGAATCCCTCAGATCTTGGCCAGGCAACCCGTCAGTGTGGTCAGCAAACGCCGCACTTCGGCGTCCCTCACTGACATCCTGCACCAAGGCAGTGCGACAGAACACAAGAAGAGCCATAATTAAGAAAGGGAGGAGGTGCAGGGAAGTCAGCAGGTGGCGGGAGGAAACCAAACACCCAAAGGAAAAAGTAGAAAAGCCCAGGACAAGGAAACTTTCTCTATTTTTGACCAAGTGAAACAAACAAACAAACAACCAAACACAAGCAAATAAACGTGGGGACCAGGATCAGACAGACAAGTTCCAGAGCTGCAAACCCTGTGCATTACTTCCCCCTCCCTGCAGCCAGAGCCCGGGAGCCCTTTGTATCTTGACCCAATAATGACTTCATTCCGCAGACTTCCTTCCACATTTTTTTTTCCTTTCAAAGCCCATGGAAATTCTGTTTTAGGAAGTAGAAACAGGATCTAGGTTTAGGAAATATAAATGCAAAAAGGGTTCAGACAAACCTACTTGAGATGCAAACAATAGCTGGTGTGACCAGGACAAATATCAAATCACAAATATTTGAGACGTTTCCCCTCTGCGCCCAGGGGAGAAGTGCTGTTTGCTGACTGGCTCCTGGAAGGACTTGGCTGGTGTCCTGCCATGCAGGGTGGTGTGCAGGGGGCAGCCATGAAGGGAAAGCACAATATTGGTCAAGTGCATGCCATGCGCCAGACCTTCTGCTGGAAGCCAGGAAGTCAAGAGTGAATGAAACAAGCCCCTGCTTTCAGGAAGCTAACATTATTTTTTTTTAAATTGTGGTAAAATAAAATTTATCATTGGAACCACATTTTTATTTATTATTTGATAGGCAGAGCAATACACAGAGAGACAGACAGACGAAGATTTTCCCTAAGCTGGTTTGTTCTTCAAATACCCACGACAGCCTGGGCTGGATCAGTAGCCAGGAACTCCATCCAGGTCTCCCACGTGGGTGGCAGGGACCCAAGTATTTGAACCATCACCTGCTGCCTTCAAACAGGCACATTAGCAGAAAACTGGAATTGAGAACAAAGCTAGAACTCGAACCCAGGCACTGTGCTATCCCGAACAGCCTCTTAGCTGCTGGGCCATGTGCCCACAGCTCCATCTCAGCCCTTTTTAAGTGTCCTTCACCGATTTCTAAGTAGATTCATACTGTTGCACACACAGCTCCACAAATTCTCCACAAATTCAGTCTTGCAAGACTGAAACTCTATGCATCTTCAACACCTCCCTTTTCCTTTTCCTTATCCAGCCCTAGCAACACCATTCTACTTTTGGTCAAGCAGAATCATGAGATGTTTGTCTTTTTGTGACCAGTCTATTTCACTTAGCATGATGACCTCAAGGTCCATCCAGGTGGCCGTGTGTATCAGAATCCCCTTCATTTCTGAAGATGAACACTGCACCATCATATGCGCAAGTATACATCACGCTTTCTCGATCCACTCACTTGTCAGCTGACGTTGGGTTGCTTCCACCCCTTGACTGCTATGAATGATGCTGCTATGATTATGAGTGTACAATACCTCTTCAGATTCATCCTCTTTAAGGAGCCCATCCCATCAAATTTGCATTTTTTCCACTATTATTTTGTTTAAAAGGCAGAGAGACAGACAGACAGAGAGAGTGATCTCCCACCTGATTCGCTCCCCAAATGCCCACAACAACTGGGTCTGGGCCAGGTTGAAGCCATGAGATGAAAACTCAGTCCAGGGTCTCCCAAGTGGGTGGCGGAGACCTAAGGACTTGAGCCATCACTGCTGCCTCTGAGGGAGCACATGGGAGGAAGCTGGAGTTGGGAGTGCAGCCAGGGCTCAAGCCCAGGTACCCAGTATGGGATGTGAGTGCGCAAATGCTCACCCATATTTACATGATTTGTTAGCCCAATAGTTGGCCCAACTAGATGTTTAGCTGTACAGGAACCTTGGATATCTGTCTTCATATCTTCATTTCATTTACATGGTGGGCCTATAGTAGAATCTCAATAAATATTTATTGAACTAAATAATTTATGTCTATACTTCTTAGTCACTACCTTCACAGCTGGCTATTTTGCATATTTTAATAAATAAGTTTTGCAATTTTAATGAGTGCTATTTTGATTCAATTTCCATACTAAACTAGTTTATATAAGGGGGCTGGTATCACAAATATCTAAATCTTAATCAACATTCACTCTCCAGATGAATTGCCATTGACAATTCATTCCTACTCTTTTTACTTAAGATCTTTCTTATTAAAGATTTATTTATTTGAAAGACAGAGTTACAGAGAGAGAGGGAGAGACACAGAGAGAAAGAGATTCTGTCTGCTGGTTCACCATCAAATGGCTACAACAGTCGGGGGTGGGCCTGGAACTCCATCCGGGTCTCCCATGTGGGTGGCAGGGGCTAAAGCACTTGGGCCATCTTCTACTGCTTTCCCAGCTGCATGAGCAGGGAGCTGGGTAGGAAGTGGAGCAGCCGGGACTCGAACCAGTGCTCATACAGGGTGCATTACAGGTAGCGGCTTAACCTACTGTACCACAACACTGGCTCCTTTCCTTCTTTTCCACACATCATGGTGCTGCCTAGACCCCGAAGACACTCATCAGGAGCCTGCTCAGTTCATGGGGGCATCCCGGAGAAACCACAGCAAGAGCTTGGTTTGCTCAGCTTCAAGACTCCATTGAGGATTAATTTTCACAAGACACAGACTCATCTCTGGAGGAACGCATAGCCTGTGGTTCTGCCAGGTTATTCTTGGCAGCAATTAAATAAGAGGCCTCCATTTCCTCAGGTGTAGAAAACAGTCCTTACTTCTCTGCCCCACGACCCAGATAGCAGGCACAGATACAATCCTAGAGTTCACAAAGCACAGAGACCAAAAAGCTGCTGTGAGAGTTCTGAGTGGTGCTGTATTTGATGATGGGTGCTGCACAAAACACCAGCAGCGCGAGAAGCTGGCTCTGAAATCCTTATAAAACCAACATGGGAACTACAGTCTCTGTTCCAGGTTGCGTTGGGGTTGCTAAACACTTAAGGCACCTGCTCAGCTCTCCTGGTTACCAACATGTAAAACAGAAAAATGAGCAGACACAGTTGGCCCCAAACATCATCTTCCCTAAGGATAAAAAGCAATGACTGGGGCTGAAGATGTGAACCTATCAGGCCCCAGGTCTGAAAGGAGGAGGTGGGTGCCTGAATGGGGCTTCTGCGGGTTAAGGGAGACCAACAGAGCCCTGCCCCGGGTCATAGGACTGGTCAGGAAGCCAGCCCCGCACCCAGGACTACAGGATCGGCACACAGTCCCCACCTGGCCAGAGGTGAGGCAAGAGGGAAGGGCAGGGGACGAGACCGCGAGTCCAGCACCCGCTGGCCTCCAGGACTGAATCTATGCCATCTCTATTATCACAGGAGCAGGAAGGAACTCTCTGTACCTGGATGATACGATTATCGACGAAGAAAAACAAGCAGATTATGTGAAGACAATGTGAGAACTAAGAAGCCAATTCAGCAAGGTTGATGGGGAAAAGATCCATGTGCAAAATTCCACTGTCACTCTATCTCAATCTGTAATAGTGAGCAAAAGAAACTTTGCTTAATAGAAATAAGCAACACTCCATCTAAGAGTAAATATAACATACGATGTGGATTTATGTGTATAAATAAGTTGTGAACTTTATGTATAAAGTGTTTTTATAGAAGACATTTGAGAAGATTTGAGTAAATGGAGATGTGTACCATACTCATGAACTGGAATATTCATTATCATGTAGATGTCAGTTCCTTCAAAGCTAACATTTAATTTCCATGCAAACCCACTTTGAAAAATATCAACCCAGGAGACCAGCATTGTGGCATAGTGGGTTAGGCCATTACCTGTGGTACTAGCATTCCACATGGCTGCTGGTTCAAGTTCTAGCAGCTATTGCTAATGAACCTGTAAGGCAGTGAAAAAATAGCCCAAGTGCTTGGGCCCCTGCACCTGCCTGGGAGACCCAGATGAAGCTCCTGGCTTCAGATCTGCCCAGCTCTAGCCGTTACGGCCATTTGGGGAGTGAACCCATGGATGGAAGACCTCTCCTCTCTGTCTCTCCCTTTCTCACTCTGTAACTCTACCTCTCAAATAAATGGAATAACTCTTTAAAGAAAAAGAGAAAAATACCAACTTAGGGAGTGGGGACTTAGCCCAGCAGGTCAGATGCCTGTGTCGCACCTTGGAGGACGTGGGTTCAATTCCCCACTCCAGCTCCTGACCGACCCCAGCTTTCCACCAGTACAGACTCGGGAGATAGTAGGTTCCTACCACCCACAGGACAGACCTGAATAGCATTTCAAGAATGAACCAGGTAATTGGATCTCTCTCTTCTATCTCTCTCTCTCTCTCTCTCTCTCTCTGTCTCTCAAATAGATTTTTTAAAAAATTTATTTATTTGAAAGGTAGAGTTACAGAGAGGGAGAGGCAGAGAGAGAGAAAGAGAGAGAGAGAGAGAGAGAAAGTCCTCCATCCACTGGTTAATTCCCCCAATGGCTGCAATTGTGGCTCAGCAGGTTCATCCATAGTGCTCACAACACCAGCATCCCATATTGGAGTGCTAGTTTGAGTCCCAGCTACTCTGCTTCTGATCCACCTTCCTGCTAATGCACCTGGGAAGGCAGCTGAAGATGGCCCGAGTGCCTGGGCGTCTGCCTCCCGCGGGGTGGCCTGGATGGAGCTCTGGGCTCCTGGAGTAAGCCTGACTCAGATCTGGCTTTTGTGTCCATTTGGGGGGTGAACCAGGAGATGGGTTCACTGCCCCACCCTGTGTGTTTGTCTGTCTCTGTCTCTCTCTGTCACTCGGCTTCTCAAATAAGTAAATAAATCTTAAAAAGTACAACTTAGAGATGCTTAAGCCGTAAGAGGTTTATTTCGGATCACAAGATGTCCAGCGATAGGCAGCTCTGATGTTGGTTAACCGGGCCACACGATGGCATCATAGGACCCGAGGCCCTTCTGTGTTTGCTCAGCCATTCTCAGGGTGCTGGTCTCCAATGCGTTCCCTCGGAGTGGCAAGATGGCTGCCACATATCAGGCATCACATGCTCTTTTATCTTTGTGCAAGGAAGGAAGGACAAGGCTTCTGCTTATGCAGCTTTTTAGGGGAGAGGAGAACTTGCCCAGCCCATGTCATCCCCCACTCTAGCACAACATCACTTGAGTCTCCTTGGCCAGAGATGCTGCACACACTCCCTCCAGGCTGACCCAGTCTCCGGCTGCACACTGCGGGGCGGGGACCACAGCTACAGGTAGAAGGAGATCTTATCTATTGTTCGGGTAACCACCCACCAGAGCCAAGTCAGTTCTGAACACTGAGACATCACAATTCAAAGCCAGAGGTGGCATAGTAAGCCCGAAGTGAAAAGATGCGCTATTTAATAAATGGTGTTGGAATAATTGAATATTTATTTCCTATTTCACATCATAGTACATTTAAAGATCTCAATGCAAACTAACATCTCATACTTTCAGAAAAAACATGAGATTATCTTTGCACCCTTAGGATAGGGAAGAGCTTACTAAATAAAGCACAAGAGGTAATAAAGCATAAAATGTAAAGGAAAATACTGACACTTTTTATCACTTTAAAATAAAAAGACAACCCAATAAACTGAAAAGACAAATGTAGACCAGGAGAAAATATTTTCCCAGATATTAAACCATCAGGATGCAGTATTCAGGGACAAGTGTTTAGTCTGGCTGTTCCAATGCCTGCATCCCACACAGGACTGCTATGTTCCGTTCCTGGCACCAGCTCCTGATTCCAGCTTCCTGAAAACGCAAACCCCAGGAGGCAGCAGTGATGGTTCGAGCAACCAGGTCCCTGCCACCCACGTGGAAGCCCTGGGTAACATCCAGCCCCGGCCCAGCCCTGCCATTGCCTGCATTTGCAAGTATGAACCCGGGGGATGGCAGCTGTCTGTTTCTCTACTTCTTAAAGAAATAAATGAAAAATTTTGAAAGCCGAAAACATTTGTATTCAAAAATTATAAAGAACTCCCACAAAGCAATAAGAGAAACAGGCTATTTGAAAGAAAACTTGGCAAAGAACCCAGACAAGCAAGTCCCAGAAGAGAAAACCTAATAGCCATACAAGGAGATGCTCAATCTCACCATAAGTAAAAGCAAAGCAAAATAAAACAATTGAAGTTGTTATTTCCTACCCATACATCTGCAAAAAACTTTAAATTTTGAGAGCACCAAAATGTGGAGACACTGAATTCTTGGAAAGCAAAATGACCATATAGATGGAAACGAATTCTAAGACCTAGTATCTCCTTTCTTACATATATTGCCTGGATTAGACCCTCGACCAAGGATGACTCTGTCCCCCAGGGCTCATTAGGCAGCGTGGGGAAGCATTTTTGGTTGTCGAGCCTGGGGACAGGGAGAAGTGATGCTACCCGACGGGTACAGGTCAGGGGTACTGCTCACCATCCCAACCCACAACAACAAAGTGTCCATCCGAAACATCAACAATGCAACGTGAGAAACCCGGAGAGAAACGCTCACACTTGGCAGGTGTCTGGCTCAGCAGTTAAGACACCCCTTTGGATGCCTGCGTGGGTCTGAGTCCCAACCCTGCTGGCTATTGTAGCTTGCTGTTGATGTGCAACATGGGAGGCAGCAGGTGCGGGCCCGTGTGGTGGGCCCCACCCACCAGGTGGGATCCCTGGATGGAGTTCTTGGAACTTGGTTTTAGACTGATCCAGCCTTAGTTATTACAGCATTTGGGGAGTAAACCAGCAGGTGGAAGATCTCTCTCCTTGCTTTTCTGCTTCCCAATTAAATAAAAAAAATTTTTTTAAAGAAAACTCTCACTTGGTATTCCCCAGGAAAGTATTAATTAAATTACTTATTTACATATTTTAATATTTTATAAATATTTTATTTAAAATTTTTCTTTATAAATATGAATGTAAATAGATTGAAAACCCAAAATATTTGTATGCAAATATCCAAAATTTATGTGAACATTAAATATGTTCATTTTATATTGTTTATTATAGAAAACAATAAACTAAAATAACCTAAATGTCATTAAGCAAGAGAATGGCTACATAACATGTATTTTCAAGCAAAGGAAAATTATACAACAGTTATAAGTAAGGAGCTTGTTCTTTGTTTTGCAATATATACAAATCTGAAAAATACTGATGAATAAAAAAGAGGCAGAATGTTAATACAGCAGGATAAAGTATTCCTTTACACTTTGCAAACACAAAACTACTCTATTGCTTATTAATATATACATTCAATATAAGCATAAAAGCATGCATGGGAATGATTTATAACAACTTGAAGATAATGGTTACTTTTGGGAAATGAGAGAAGGCAAACAGAGAAATACATAGGATAAGGGAGAGGCAAGGGGCCTCAACTGTATTGTAAGATGTTTTACAAATCAAGCAACCAAACCTAAAGCAAATATTTCCAATCTTCAGAATTTTTTTTTTGACAGGCAGAGTGGACAGTGAGAGAGAGAGACAGAGAGAAAGGTCTTCCTTTGCTGTTGGTTCACCCTCCAATAGCCGCCGCAGCCGGTGCGCTGTGGCCAGCGCATCGCACTGATCTGAAGCCAGGAGCCAGTGCTTCTCCTGGTCTCCCATGGGGTGCAGGGCCCAAGCACTTGGGCCATCCTCCACTGCACTCCCAGGCCATAGCAGAGAGCTGCCCTGGAAGAGGGGCAACCGGGACAGAATCCAGTGTCCCGACCGGGACTAGAACCCGGTATGCTGTCACCGCAAGGCGGAGGATTAGCCTATTGAGCCGCGGCGCCGGTCCAATCTTCAGATTTTTTGAGGAGGATGTTTGATATATATATGTTTGTTAAACCACTTTCTGTATTTCTCTGAAATAGTCTATATTGAAAATGCTTTTAGAGTTGCATTTGCAAGAATGAACATTCCTTATGTGTCTCAGGAGCATGGAGTGTGGATGGAGCCAGCGGTTCCAGAAGCAACTGTGCCACACGGAAGGAGCTAGAGAGGAGGAAACAACCCCTGAGTGAAGAGGAGCCTGCGGCTGGGACCCCCTCCCAGGGCAGCCAGCTTGCCTGCTGGCAGTGGCTGCTCAGCTAAACCTCTGTCCATGGTCCTATTCCTCTGTCTCCACCAGTTGCAGGAATGCAGAGCAAGGTTCCAGAGTGCCCTGAGGGGAGGCATTGGAACATTCCAGAGACAGCTGAGAGAAGAGGGACTATTGTGGCTGCAGCAGGTTTGCAGTGGGAGCCACCAGCAGAAAGGGATCCTGGGGGGCTTTCTTTGTAGTGAGTCGCAGCATCTGTCAGGGCCATGAGCTCAGCTTAGGTCTGAGGCTAAGAATGATATCGTCCTTTAGCATTTCACATTAAAAAACATTTTTTAAACTTGTTTATATGACACAGAGACAGGGACAGAGCTCTCATCCACTGGTTCACTCCCCAAATACCAACGGCTGGAGCTGAGCTGGGGCTCAGGACTCCATCCAGGTCTCCCACGGGGGTGGCCAGAACCCGGCCACCTGCAAGACCACTGCTGCCTCTCGGGTTCTGTGCTGGCAGGAAGCTGCAGTTGTAAGGCCGAGGTGGGAATCAAATCCAGGCACGCCAACGTGTGATGGGGAAGTTTAACCACTAGGCTGAATGTCCACGCTCACATTTCATATTTTTAACAGAAGTGTTCCCAATGATTTCTGTCATTCCTCTCCAATGCTGCTATAAGACCAGTTGGTATTTATCTCTGCTTTGACAGATGTGAAGAGAGACTAGCAAAGCCTCTCCAAAGACTTAGAGTCTTTCTATTAACCAATATTTGGCCCTCGACCACTTGGGATAAATAAACAGTGAAAGTAACTCATCTGAGAAATATTTTATGGGCATCCCAGAGTCATCGCCCATTTTCTAAAAAGAAACAACATTTCCTGAGATCCCAGGAGGTGTCTGGCACTACACAAAGTGATATGAGCATGAGAGTACAGAACATAATGTTTGGGAACATAATGTTCCTTCAGGGATTTAAAAATTAATGCAGATCCAAACTGTTAAAAAAATACAAGGTTTGCTTGTAACAAATGATGGGAAGACAAAGTGAAAGGTGAAGGGGCAAAAATCTCAGGCATAGGGATAAACAGGGAACACGAAAATAGGATAAGATGAGCAATTAACATCAGGAGAACACGGGCTCACAGTATGAGCAGACTACAAAATACTTTTCCTGGGAAGTCAATTTTGCAGACTCAGTTCTTGTTCACACACACAAAATCAATAGTCATTTCTGATAGGTCACTGGCAAAAAAAAATTTTTGTTGCTTTCTGTAAATGGAGTCCAAACCATCCAGCACATAATAAAGCATTTTTCATGGGTTCGTAAACTTTTAATGTACCAAACTGGAGACCGAGCTCTGGGTGATGGCTCTAATGGAAACAGGTGCAATTTGCTTTGTAGATGTTCATTTTTACCAGCAACCAGAAACTGTGCTAAAAGCTCGATTTGGCCATCCTCAGGTTCCCTAGGTAAGACAGTGGGAAAATTTTCATTAGGATATTTGTTATGTATCAGAGGAGGAGGTTCAGAGATACATGAACACTGTGATACATCGTTAAGAAGCTATCTTGATAAAGTATCTACTCTAGTCCAGGCCAATGCTGCCTGGTGATGGAAGGTGCTTGGAATGCAGAGATCTGCCTGGTTCTTTGCTCTATTTCCTGTTTCAACGCCTTCAACCTTGCTTGACTAACAATACTTGGGGGGCCAGCCCCATAGCTTCTCTATCAGTTCCCTTGTGGCCACTGCAAATATGCTGGCTTTAAAAAAACTATACCAATTTTTTTTTTAAAATGTTTATATTTGTTTATTTGGAAAACAGAGAAGCAGAGGGAGAAGGAGAGATGAGAGAAAGGGAGAGAGACACACACAGAGAGAGACAGAGAGACAGAGAGAGGGGTCCTCCATCTGCTGATTCACTCCCCAAATGTGTGCAACAACTGAGTTGGGAACTACATCCAGGTCTTCCATGTGGATGGCAAGGACCTAAATCCTTGAGCCACCATCTGTTGCCTCCCAGAATGCATCCCAGCAGGAAGCCAGATCAGAAGCAGGGTAGCCAGGACTTGAATCAGACCCTGCTATATGGGATGCAGGATCTTAAGTGGTGGCTGAACCCACCACGACGCAACGTCGGCCCTTGTGACCTGTTTTATACTTACCTTTTGACATTCTCTAGCTTTATAGTCTTGTGCTTTACCTATATATCTATAGATTCACCTTCCATTAAGGAAAGGAAGAGCTTGGACAGTCACATCCACATGCATGTCCAAGAGGCATCTCAAGCTTAACACAAGCAAAAGAGAGTTCCTGACTCTCTCAACCTCATCACATCATATAACAAGAAGCTTAAACAAATTGCAGTTTACTTCTTTTCATAAACAAGATGTCTGACAGTAGAGGGCTAGAGGTGTTGGGTCAGCTGCTCAACTGTATAGTCCGGGACAAAGATATTTTATTTTTCTGCTTCATCGTCCTTGACATATTGGTCTTTAGTCTCCATGCCTTTTATCTTACAGTAAGAAAGTGGCTGCTCTAGTTCCAGCCATTGCAATGACATTCTGGACAGCCACATTCATCCCTAGAAGCTCTCATGTAGGTCTCTTCAGACAGAAATAAGTCACCATCAGCTGCCAAGGAGATGGGCAAATTGACAGTGCAGCAAAAAAGAATGGATTATTGTCATCTACAAGAAGTCAGGGCTCTATTACAAAGGAAGAGGAAAGGAACTACTATTGCGGAGGGAGTTAATGGCACCTGCTACGCTCCTCACTCCTAGCCTGCCTGTCTCACCAGTGGCATCACCATCTACCTAGTGCCCAAGTTGAGGATAGAGGGGATTCCTTTGAAAAACAGAGTGACAGAGAGAGATAGGAAGGAAGGGGGGGGGAGAGAATATCTTCCATTCACTAGCTCACTTTCTCAAATGGCTACAACAGCCAGGTCTGGGCCAGGCCAAAGCCAGAAGCCTGGAGTGCCATCTGGGTATACCACATGGGTGGCAGGGGTCAAAGCACTTGTGCCATCATCGGATGTTTTCCCAGGTGCACTAGCAGGAAGCTGGACCAGAAGTGGGGCAGACAGCACTTGAACCAGCACTCTGCAAGTGGCAGCTTCACCTGCTGCACCACAACGCCAGCCCAAGAGGGGATGTCTTTGATTGCTTTCTTTCACTTGCAAACGACAGAAAGTCCTCTTCTTAGTACCATACAAACCCTATTAACTCGTCCAAACCACCTTGATCACCTGAATTGGTGCAAATTCTTTCTAAAAAGTTCTGTATTTCTGGAGCCAGCATTGTGGTGTAGTGGGTAAAGCCACCTCCTGTGATGCCAGCATCCCATTTAGGTGCCAATTTGAGACCTGGCTGCTCCACTTCCAATCCAGCTCCCTGCTAATACACCTGGGAAAGCAGTAAGTGATGGCCCAAGTGTTTGGGCCCCAGCACCCACATGGGAGATCCAGAAGAAGCTCCTGATTCCTGGTTTGAGCCTAAATGAGCCCAGCCTAAATGAGCTAGCCTCTGCCCACTGGCCCAACTTCATCTCACATACCTTTTTCATTTACCACTGAGTTCCAGCCACCGGGGCCCTCATTCTCTCCCTCTTACTGTCTTGGAGATCTTTGCACCACCTGTTCTAACCAGAGGGCTGGCAATCCGATTTTTCCACCATCATCTTCTCCCTGTCACGGCCATCAGAGTCCAAATGTCATCTCTTTGGAGAGATCTCTCCTGGCACCCAGCCTAACATAGCTGCTTGGTCACCCAGCACTGCGCACTGTTTTCTTCCTTCCTATTTCTCCACATCTAGCTCTCACCGACTGCTACCTAGCCATAGCCACCTCTGTGTACCATGTACTGAGGTGTAAGCCTGTCTACTTCCCGGCTTCCCCCACACTAGAGTATAAGCTCTAGGGGAATCAGGTCGCCTGCTGGGTTCACTGCTGCATTTCTGACTCCCAGATCAAGGCACCTGGCAGATCCTTATCAAGGATTTTTAAATGAAGGGAAATATTTTGAAGTGCAAAGTTTGGGAATACAATTAACATCTGTAACATAGTATCAGCACCCTTAGTGTTCTTTTAGAGAGCAAAATCATTTTATGAGTGAAAAGTATACAATATGTTTTTGCTTTGCGACCTCACAATTAGTAAGCAACATTAATTATTTCTTCCCTACTTCTTTCCTTTGCGAAGTGAAGCATGCTACACTCTGCATCCCGTGGCCCTCCCAGTGCAGCCAGAATGCCTTCTCCATCGGCTTCTTCCTCTTAGCCTAATAATAGGATTGCATTTTCCCAACCTCTTTCTAAAGGAATGAGAAAAGTCAAAGGAAATGTTTGGGACATGTCCTCCTTTGCCTCCAGTTTTGGCCAGGAAGTCAAGAAGGGGAACGTGAAAGTGTCCCTGGAAGGAGAGAGACATCCTTGCCCTTCTGTAGGTCTGCATGTTTCTCTGTATGTTCTTTCCAAGGGCTCAAGGCATCTCTGCTCCCCTGACCAGCACACTAGATTTCCCATCAGGCTGTGCTTCAGCTCAAATGATGGAATCGGAGCATTTAAAACACCATTTTCCTTCATCCTCCTGCCCCAATCCTCTCAGCTTCTTCCAACCTCAAGGTGACCCTCTGCGGGCCCAGGCTGCTGGTCAGTGGCAAGCTGGGCCTTCAGTCTCACCTGCAGCCCAGACCCTGGTGCATCGGCAGGCCATGCCTCTTGAGATCACGCAGTGCAGAGCTTGGGAAATTCAGATCCACACTAGGGGTGCCACATCGTGGTACGGTCGATCCCACACAGTCCAAAACACCTCCATCTTTAGAATGTTCTAAAATACTGCTTGTAAATGGCACACATAGAATCCCCTGGATTTTGAGCTTTAGGTCATTTCAAAGTGGTTTGGGGAAGAAGGTAGCAGCCCATAGAAAATAGAAAAAGGACAAGGTAAGCATTGTGGGGTAGTGGGCTAAGCAACAGCCTGCAACACCTGCATCCCATATGTGCAGCGGTTTGAGTCCCAGTTGCACCACTTCTGATTCAACACCCTGTTAATGCACCTGGGAAGGCAATGGAAGATGGCTGGAGTGCTTGGGCTTCTACATCCATGTGGGAGACCTGGATGAAACTCCTGGCTCCCGGCTTCATCCTGGCCCAGCCACAGTCATTGTGGTCATATGGGGAGTGAATGAGTGGTTGGAAGATCTCTCTTTCTTTCTCTTTCTCTCCCTCCCTCTCTCTGTGTAACTCTACCTTTCAAGTAAATAATCTTCTTTTAAATAACATAGAAGATAGAAAAAAGGATTCCCATCTGCAGATGTCTTCAGTGAATATATTGAAAGTGGGAAGAAAATGTTCCTCTATAGTCATTGGAATCTTAGCCGCTGACCCTTTCTCACCTACCATCATCAGCTCCCTCTCCACACACCCATGTCCAGTAGCAAGCCCAGACCTTGCCTGACTGACATCTATAGACCCCTTAAATAACCAGTCCCAACACAGCCTGGGCACATTAAAAAATACTTATTTATTTTCATCTACTTGAACAGCAGAGAGAGAGAGAGAGAGAGAGAGAGAGAGAGAGAGAGAGATTTTCCATTTGCTGGTTCACCCCCCAACAGCCAGAGCTGGGCTAGGCCATAGCCAGGAGCTAGGAGCTCCATCCTGGTTTCCCACATGGGAAGCAGAAACTCAAGCACTTGAGCCATCATGTGCTGCCTCCCAGGGTGTGCATTACAGGAAGCTGGGTCAGAAATGGAGTAGCAGGGATGTGACCAGCACTGTGATGTGGGATGCAGGCCTCCCAAGTGGAGGCTTAATGCACTGCGCCACAGCAGCCAGCCCCAGGCACATTCTTGATCATGCATTAGTGAAAACCATGGGGCTGTGCACTCACAAAATGTCCATATATTTAAATCAAACTGGATGTATATGTTTAATAACAAAACAACCATAAAATAGAAATTTTAATTCTTTGATTCACTACTGTTAAGAGTCTCTTTCTAGATGATACCTCAGGTTACCTGGGCGGTTATTTCCTTTGGTGGGTAGAATTCTAAAGATGCTGCCTAGGAGTCCCACCCCCTGGCTGTAACAACGCTGCTCTTGGTACGGCTGTGAAGGGATGTAAGACCCAGGTCTGCTTAGTTCAAGGGACAGAGATTCCCCCGGTGAGCCTGGCCTAATCCGGTGAGAACAAGCAAGTTCTTACACAGATAGCAGAAGAGAAAGTCAGAGAGATTTCACGGGTGAGAAAGAAGGTGACTGTTGGCTGTGAAGACGGGAGGAACCACATGAGGAGCAGCGTGCAAGCGCTAGAAGCAACCAGCGGCTCCCAGCTGAGAACCAGAAAAGAAAGGGGACTTCAGAGCCAGCGTCACAGGGGACTGAGCTCTCCCAGAAGCCTGCCTGGGACTGAGGGCAGCTTCTTCCCCAGAGCCCCCAGAGGAGAGCCCAGCCCGGCTAATATTTGGATTTCTGCAGGCAGAATCAAGCCCCCTGGATTTCTGACCCACAGAAGCGCAGACCTACGGAATCAATGGGCTGTTGTTCTAAGCCCTGAGTTTGTGGTAACCTGTGACACAGCAGGAGAGAGCAATGCATCCTCTTGGTTTTCCCATCTCTAAGTAAAGGCAGCAGTGCCTGGCTGTGTCCAGGAAGCTCTCAGCAAACACATATTTGTAAAATTTAATTGATGTTTCAAATTCAACGGAAGACAAATATGTGATTTCCCAATGCTGTGATTTTTCAATTGAATGTAATGTTCACTGAAGTTCAGTCCAGGGCAGTTAGGCTCTTATAGCCTGGTTGGGTTTGTTTTCCCAGATTCCCTGCGGTTGCAAGACAGGGCTAACTATAGAAGCCACGCCACGTGGGGTTAGCGCCTGGAGTTGTTGCTTCCGGGACTTGACTTAACCTGCAACCTTTTCAACTCACAAAGCAATGTGCTACATTTTGTTAGTGGAATCTACATGTCAAATACAGGTTTGTGTTTTTCTTAGCTATAAATTCCTTTCTAAAAACCTTGACCTTCACCTTGCAAAACCTCTTGAAATTCAGCAAGCTATTCCTGATCTTGATCAAATGATGAGCGAAGAGGCAAAAATTGATCAAAATGTTTCCCTTAATTTCATTGACTTACTTATTTGAGAGAAAGAGAGAGAGAGAAGCAGAGAGAAAGAGAGATCTCACAGTTGTTGGTTCATTCTCCCAAATGCTTGAAACATTTGGGGCTGGGCCAGGCTGAAGCCAGGAGCCAAGAACTCAATTAGGGTCTCCCTTGAGGGTGTCAGGGACCCAGCTACTTGAGCCATCCCTGCCACCTCCCAGGATCTGCATCCGCAGGACTTTGGAATTGGGAGCCATAACTGAGACGCAAACCCAGGCACTCCACTGCGGAACAAGGGAGTCAATTCCAGGCCAAGCACCTGCCCCGACCCTGTTTTAATCAAACATATCACCAAGATAAAAGAAAGCCAAAAGGCAGGGTAAGAATGCTCTGACCACGTGACTGTTCCCTGAATGGCACTGAGCCTGCTAACCTGCATTTCTCCTCTTGAGAACAAGAACAGCTGAGCCCAGCCCCAGCCCAGATCTAGTTTAAAGAACATGATGGGGGAACAGGACATGCTAAGCATACCCGCTAAGTAAGCCAGGGGTTGTTAACACGCAGCGAGCACATTCCAGTTTAGGAAGCGGACTTCCTATGCAAGAGAAGATGCAAGGAGCACCATAAGGCAGCTAAATGCTGCATGGCTTCCCCCGAGTCTCAACTTCCTCCTCTCCAAGTCAGGGTAAGTTTGCAATGTTCTCAGCACAGGACCTGGGACTTGGAGCCCTTAGGATCAGGCAATCTCATCCTCCCAGCCTTGTCCCAGAATCCTGGATAATCATCTCTATTCTAATGGATGCTAATAGCCCTGCTGGCTAGATCGAAACATCATGTTCAAAGCAGAAGACTCCAGGCCAGTGTCCAGGCCAGACACTAAAGCAAATGCTCCCCAGGGCCTGGAGAGACAGCGAGAGTGGCTCTGGCTATGGCAAGTTGATTTCCCAGGCAAGGGTGGGGTACTTATTAGCCCCCCAGAAGGAAGGACCTATAGGCAAGTGTCCACAAATTAAAGCCGCTTTCTAAAAGAATTTCAATTTTCTGGCCCCATCAGTTGACAATGACTTGGCCATTGAAGATCATATTTTTCCAACAGGGTCCATTTTCTTGGCTTTCCTAAGTCATTAATTATGACCACGTTTTCCCAAATGTGGAAATCCCCCTTGTGCAGATGCAGCCGCTGCTGGCCAGCCCTGCTTTCCTGAGAAGTCTCCAAAGCACAAAAATATTTTTGTTTTCCCCAATTGCCCACAGGGAACATTTCCTCACTCATTTTTTTTTCCCTCCTCCTTTAAAGCCTTATGGCAATTTCCAGGAATCGAAGTAAACCAGAATTACTGAGCTCACTGGCGAGGCTTTCAGATGCTCTACTTCTAACATGACAAAAAAGAATCTGAACCGTAAGTTTCACATTATTAAACCAAACCCAAGATTCTTTTAATAAATGAAGGCAATGTCCCTGAAGTCAAAATACCTCCCACTCCTGCCAACGAATATGGCTCTAGGACTCTGGGACTTAAATTCTAAACAGCGATGGCCAAGGTGTTGCATCTGGATCAAAGGTCATCATGGGAAACGTATTTCCGACGTGGCAAAGCCCCCCACTCGGATGTACATATTTGTCCCCAAAGTGGGCGTGCCATGGGATGACTATTTAATTTATAGAAATTTGTATAATTGATCCCAGATACCTTATTTATCTCCTGGGTTTACCAAGGTGCCTTGTGCAGAGCTAATGACATCAGAGGTACCTGGAGATATTTTATTCTTTGCAGAACTTGCATCAAGAAGCATTTATGTGCCAGAAACCCAATTTGGTTGGTGGAGAATGGGTAGCAGAGTGATGACTCACCCTGGGTCTCTGCCCTCAAGGTGTTGATCATCCAGTAGAGAAGGCGTGATAGACACACCAGCCCAGCTCTCCCAGGGACAGGTGCCGCACTCCCTGGGCCCCATGCAGGACGGGTAGGCAATGTCAGAAACATTTTTGATGATCAGAACTGGAAGTGGGGGTGCTCCTGGCATTTAATGAAAAGCAGCCCCGTTTGCTCCTGAACCTCTTCTAATGCCTAGAACAGCCGTCCACAGCAAAAAATTATCCGATCCAAAATGTCAATAGCACCAAGGTTGAGAAACCTTGGGCTAGGTATGTTAGCTGGAAGTAAGGATTTGTTGATGGGTTGGCTGGTTCGTGAATTGATTGATCGGTGTTTGTCCACATGGTAAGAGACTTTCACTCCAAGACCCGCCCCCACCCCCGTCACTTTGAATTTGTGCCTGTAACCCATTATAACTGTTAATGTATCTTTTGAATGAATGAGTACATTTAGACAGGTGCTGAATAAAGCATGAGATGAAGTGTCACTAGGTAAAATTAATGGTAATTTAGAGCGAATTGTTAACTCAGGAGGACAGAATTTTTCTAACGTGATGCCAAGCATATAGTAACTGCTCAGTGAATACGAACTGAATATATTCAGATAACTCAGCAACATTCATTTACCTAAAGGTTCCATAAAAATCTTACCAAAACTGTCCCAGGAGCGGGCATTTGGCACAGCGGTTAAGCAAACACGGTTAAGAAGTCGGGCTATGGTCTGCCGAAGCCTCCTTTGGGAAATGCTTCTCAGCAGACTGGGACAATCTCATATGTATCACAAGGGGACACCACACGTTTCTTATGTTACCACATTCAAAGTTTTCACTAATGCAGATTGGCCTTTTCCAACTGCAGCATATTAGTGAGTGCTAATGGAGTTCGAAGCGTCAGACATTAAAAAACTATAGTGGCCATCTCTTGGATGTATTTTTAAGTAGAACCTTAGCATTTTTACATCCAGTGTGGCTCCTGCTATACAACAACATTTAAACAAAGTAGCAGAGGCACTGACTTATCTATTGTTTGTTATGTATTAGCTATCAATAGTAAGAGAAAGGTTGAATGTCACTTTCAGCTTAGGATCCATTAAAAATGTACTTTATCTCTTTCAGTGAAAACACAATGAAAAAAATATGATTTAATTGGCCAAAATTGGTTCCTTTTTTTTTTTTTCAGGAAAAATGATCAGGTAGTCTAATGTTCCAGTGTTTATTTTTGCACAGATCTGTTCTTTTGATTAAGCAATTTCCTCTGGTTGTGATATGCAGGTTACCAAGGAAATATCGGCTCTCTTCTTCAACCCACTTGACCTGCATTTTCTCAATGTAAGTTGCTAAGTCAGGAAAGGACATCTAATTCTGCATGATCATTATTCAAATACAAGTAGGAGATGCGAACGACGACTTTTAAATGAGAATAATTGGGACAATCTGCCATTCCGACAACCAGCGCCAGCACCCCTGATTTTAACTCAGATAATGAAGACCATACTATCCCCAAGCTTGGCAGCATAATGAAGCAAAATGGCCTTGAGTTTGAAAAGTTCCAGTTACATTCCTGCCCAGATGTAGCTTAGTGAGGCGTAGTTAGAAGCCCAGGAGGGCAGATTTTGCTTCTTCCTTCTATACGTAAACAAATACATAAATATCACTCCAGCTCGTCAAAAGAAGAATCTGAAGGTGGGAACTTCATAAGTACATGGGGTTAAAAGTGACACCTTTTTATAATTTTTTTGCATTCTACATGGTTTTATGTCTCTTTCATTAACATGTAATAATTGTACATAGTTATGGGGTAGTGTGATTTTCAAGACTTTGGATAACATGTAGTGATCAAATCTCAGTAGTTAGCATTTCCTTCTCTTCATCATTTCTTTATATTTGGAAACTTTAAACTTCTCTCTTCTATCTGTTAAAAAGATCTATTTATTTTATTTGAAATTCAGAGTTCCAGAAGAAGGGGGGAAGGAGGAGGTGGTGCAGAAAAGAGAGAGAGAGAGAGAGAGGGAGAGAGAGAGAGAAAGTGTTCCATCTGCTGGTTCACTCCCCAAATGGCTGTAATGGCTGGGGCTGGGCTAGGCTGAAGTCAGGAGCCAGGAGCTTCTTCCAGGCCTCCCCCACAGGTGCAGAGGCCCCAGCACTTGGGCCATCTTCTACTGCTTTCCCAGGTGAATTAGCAGGGAGCCGGACTGGAAGTGGAGCAGCCAGGACTTGAACCACTGCCCATATGGGATGCGGACACTGCAGGCAGTGGCTTAATCCTGTACACCAAAGCGCCGGCCCCCAAACTTTTCTCTCCTAGTACTTCATAAACTATGGACAGGTCCCTGTGACTACAGTGACCCACAGACTGGGCAACACCAGAATTTTTTCCTTCTGGTTAGCTGTGTTGTGGTACCCATTACCCAACCTCCTTCCATCCTTCCTCCCCATGCCAATCTCTAGGAATCAAAATGTGACACATTTTTAAAAGAATTCTTTAATTTTCTTTATTTATTCAAGAAGCAGAGAAAGAAAACGAGAAGAAGGGAGTTCTCATCACTGGCTGTCTCCCCAAATGCCTGCAACAGCCAGGGACCTAGGCCAGGAGGGAGCAAGGGACTCTATGTGAGTCTCCCACCTGCATGGCAGGAACCCAGCTACATGGCAGGACCCATCGTCTTGCAGGGTCTGCTTTAATGGGAAGCTGGAGTCAAGCCAGGGCACGGAAGTGAACCCAGGGGCTCCAAAGCAGAATGCAGGTGTTTCAGCCACAAGGCTAAATCCTTGTCTCCACTGCACCCCCTAGAACGAATGACACATGTTAACAACACCAAAGATGGGAAAAGGAAAAGAATGGATCTTGGTTCAGGGAAATATTTAGTCTATCAGTAGAAGAGGTTTACCTGAGAAAAATGGACAATCAGTACAATGCTGATTTGTAAGCTGAGAAGTATTAGGGAAACAGTAAAGTGTGTTTCAGATGCAATTGAATTGAAGGTTAGATCATGGGTATATAAAGGTAAATCAAAATATTTCTAATTGCTTAGGGATGGAGCATTCTAATTAATGCACTTCCTCTCATAACTTCTCAGATGAAATAGACATTTAATTGGATCTATTGTAATTAAGCCATCGTCCACAATCTTCTGCTTAGTTGCTCGAGTGGAAGTCATTTTTAAAATTCCAAAATATCTCTTTCTTTCCATGTCTGAAGTGATATTCCTCTCATGTTTGTGGTGGCTATTTTTAGGAGCTGTGGTATTTTTAGCATTGGTTCTTGTTTTGTTCTTGCATTCTTTCGTGTTGCTTGATTTTTTTTTTTTGCAATTAATTCAAGCAATAATCGTGTCAACATCTCTTCATTCTATTTACTTACTTACAATTATAGTTCGGTGTTCTACTCTATGAGTTAATTTTTTTCCAAATCTGTTTCCCAAAACCCAGTGCCACTTCCATCATTGCAACTCGATTTAAAAGAGTCTCCCATTCAGCCAGTGTGAAACGACAAGCTATCTGCCGACTCCCTCAGGGCACTCTCTCTTTAAAGAATTATCTTTTGCTATTTTTATTCTTTGTGGTGTCATGTCTTGTTCTTTCAGAATAGTGCTGAACTCCCCAAATCCTTCTGAAAGAAACGTCATGGTCTGTAAAATTTAGGTAACTTGGGAACACGTTGCCCAACTTAGTATTTATAAGTGGAATATTGTTCAAGACAAGATCCCCCAGACATAATCATGTCAGAGGTTTTCTTCTGTTGTACAGGTGTCATAGGGACAACAGGATGCATTAGGAAGCGACTTGGACAACACTGTGGTATTCAGGCTTGCAAATTCTTTTTAAAAAACATTTATTTATTTGGAAAGTAGAGCAAGAAAAAAAAGAGAGAGAATGATCTTCCGTGTGTTAGTTCGCTCCACAGTTGGTTACAACAGTCAATGCTGGGCCAGGCCCATGTCAGGAGCCAGGAATTCCATCTGGGTCTCCCACGTGGGAAGCAAGGACCCAAGTACTTGAGCCTGCTTCCCAGGCACATTAGCAGGGAGCTGAATCAGAAGCCATTATTGAGGTGTGGCACTGTGGTGTAGTGGGTAAAGCTGCCACCTGCAGTGCCAGCATGCTGTATGGGTGCTGGTTGGAGTCCTGGCTGCTCTACTTCTGATCCAGCTCTCTACTATGGCCTGGGAAAGCAGAGAAAGATGGCCCAGGTCCTTGGGCCTTTGCACCCATGTAGGAGACCTGGCAGAAGCTCCTGGCTCCTGGCTTTGGATCAGCACAGCTCTGGCTGTTGTGGCCATTTGGGGAGGGAACCAGCAGATGGAAGACCTCTCTCTCTCTCTCTCTCTCTCTCTTTTTCTGCCTCTACCTCTCTGTAACTCTACCTTTCAAATAAATAAATATTTTTTAAAAAGAAGCCAGTATTGGATCCAACACTCCAATATGGAATGTGGGCATCCCAAGCCAGACCCAAAGCTTATAAATACTTTACAGGTTTTCCTTTTCCGTGGTGGGCTCTTGTGGTGTGATGGACACCATGAGCCTGTAAAATCTTTGGAGAGTCTTTCAACTCAATGTTTCAGCCTCCCTGCATTCTTGGAAGACCCAAGGTGGTTACACTTCCCTGAGACTGGGCCTGCATCAGTAACAGGAATTCGAACATCATTGAGTTTTCAGAGGGTGGCAGGCTTAGGTCTCGTTCTTGCCAGGATGGCTTATAATGCCTCTGTGGCTCTATCTACCCATCTATCAGTATAAAAGTGAGAAAATCTGCATTGTTTTTTACAGGCAGAGTTAGAGAGAGAGAACGAGAGAGAGAGAGAGAGAGAGAGAGAGAAAGAGAGAAAGGTCTTTCTTCCGTTGGTTCACCCCCCCAAATGGCCGCTATGGCCAGCATGCTGCACCGATCCAAAGCCAGTAGCTTCCTTCTGATCTCCCATGTGGGTGCAGGGCCCAAGCACTTGGGCCATCCTCCACTGCCCTCCCGGGCCACAGCAGAGAGCTGGCCTGGAAGAGGAGCAACCGGGACAGAATCCGGCGCCCCAACCGGGACTAGAACCCGGGGTGCCAGCACCGCAGGCGGAGGATTAGCCTAGTGAGCCATGGCGCCGGCCTGTGTATGTTTTGCCATTGGAAAATTTCAGGTTCGGGTCGGATGACCGTCGAGTATGCCGTAGAAGAGACACATCCCTAAGAAAGGAGCAGGACCTCGATTCCTCACGAGTGTTTCAATTCTGCGTCCCGCATTACTCTGGGAGGACAGGAGCGCGCTCTGGCCACTGTTCTCACTTTGTGTGGAATCTGCAGCTTTTCTGAATATGCCAGCCCTGAGCCGTGAACGGAGCAGGGTGGGGTGGGTGGGGTGGAAAAGTGTCCCTAGGAGTCTTGGAGCTGTCCAGCAGTTGGAGGAGCTGCCTCGCCGTGAGTTCTGGCTGATGAGAGCCATCATGGCTGTTTGGAGCAAAGGTCGAGGCAGGCTCTTCTCTCTGGTGAGGGTGCGTACGCGAATGTGTGAGCAGTTGTTTCCCTTATCCAAGGTGTCATTGCTTACGGTCAGCCTTGGTCTGAAGACATTACGTGGACAATCCGAGTAATAAACAATTCACGAGGCTGAAGTTGTGCAGTGTTCTGAGTAGGGTGACGAAATCTCATGTCATCCTGCTAGGACACAAATCACCCCTTGGTCCAGGGCATCCATGCTGTCCCTGCTGCTCACTGTTAGTCAATCCGTAGGCATCTTGGCCATCAGATCAATGGTCAGTTACTGCAGAACTTGTATCCAATCACCCACTTTTTACCTAATAATCACCCCAAAGCACAGAGGCGTGATGCTGGCACTTGGGGTATGTCCAAGAGAAGGTATAAAACTCTTCCTTTAAGTGAAAAGTCAAAAGTTCTTGGCTTAATGAGGAAAGAAAAAAATCATATGCTGAAGTAACTATGATCAGATAGGAACAGTAAGTTCTTATTACCGGATGGGTCGGTAAGAACAGATCTATTCAGGGAATTGTGAAGAACAAAAAAGAAATTCATGCTAGTTTGCTGTTGCATCTCAAACAGAACAAGTTATGACCATAGTGTGTAGCAAGTGCTTAGTTAAGGTGGAAAAGCTGGGACCAGCGCTGTGGTGTAGCAAGTAAAGCTGCCACCTGCTGTACTGGCATCCCATATGGACGCTGGTTTGAGTCTCAGCTGCTCCACTTCCGATCCAGCTCCCTAGTAATGTGCCTGGGAAAGCAGCAGACGATGGCCTAAGTGCTTGGGCCCTGCACCCATGTGGGAGACCCGGAGGAAGCTCTTGTCTGTTAGCTTCAGCCTGACCCAGCCTTGGCCATTGCATCAATTTGGGGAGTGAACCAACAGATGGACATGAGCTTGCTCACTCTCTCTCTCTCTCTCCTCTCTCTTTGTAACTCTGCCTTTCAAATAAATAAATCTTCTTTTTTTTAAAAAAAAGGTAGAAAACCATTAAATTATATGGCTCAGAGATACTGTCCACAATTTCACCCTGCTTTTTCCCTCTGCCTTTGTGAAACTCTGCCTTTCAAAAAATAAATAAATCTTAAAAAAGAAATGAATGTGTCAAGTGTTAGTTTAAACAGGCCTCACAGCACATATAAATTTTAAAAAAAGGTAAAAATAAATTTAGGAGCAGCACTGAGACATGTTAAGCTGCTGTTTGGGATTCCTGCATCCCATATCTGAGCACTGGTTTGAGTCCCAGCCCCCACCCCCTTTTTCCTACCAGTGTTGGCATCTGGCATAGCAGTTAAAGGCTGTCTGGGTAACCACATCCCACATCAGAGAGCCTGGGTTTGAGTTCTGTTTCTGCTCCTGATTCCAGCTTCCTGCAATGTGTACCCCGAGAGGCACCAAGCAATGGCTCGGGTACTTAGATCCCTGCCAGCCACAGGGGAGACCAAGACGGTCTCTCTCTCTCCTGGCTTTGGCATGGGCCACTTTTGGGGGTTGGGGCATTTGGGGAGCAAAGCAGTCAATGGGAGCTCTCTTTCTCTCTGTTTCTCTACCTTTCTTTTTTTATAGAAAGCTTTTATTTAATAAATATAAATTTTGCAAGTACAACTTTTGGATTATAGTGGTTCTTTCCCCCATGCCTGCCCTCCCACCCCCCCAGACCATCCCACCTCCTACTCCCTCTCCCATCCCATTCTTCATTAGGATTCATTTTTAATTATCTTTATATACAGAAGACCAACTCTGTACTAAGTAAAGATTTCAACAGTTTGCACTCACACAGACACACAAAGTATAAAGTACTGTTTAAGTACTAGTTATACTGTTAATTCACATAGTACAACACATTAAGGACAGAGATCCTACATGGGGAGTAAGTGCACAGTGACTCCTGTTGTTGATTTAACAACTGATGCTCTTATTTATGATGTCAGTAATCACCCAAGGTTTTGTCATGAGCTGCCAAGGCTATGGAAGCCTCTTGAGTCCACAAACTCTGACCTTATTTAGACAAAGCCATAATCAAAGTGGAAGTTCTCTCCTCCCTTCAGAGAAAGGTACTTCCTTCTATGATGGTCCCTTCCCTCCACCTGGATCTCACTCACAGAGATCTTTCATGTAGGTCATTTTTTGCCACAATGTCATGGCTTTCCATGCCTAAAATGCTCTCATGGGCTTTTTAACCAGATCCAAGTGCCTTAAGGGCTGATTCTGAGGCCAGAGTGCTGTTTAGGGCATTTGCCATTCTATGTGTCCTGCTTCCCATGTTGAATTGTTCTCTCCTTTTTAATTCTATTGTTATTAGCAGACATTTGGTCTTATTTATGTGATCCCTTTGACACTTAATCCTATCTTTATGATTAGCTATGAACTTAAACTAATCATGTTAATTGGTAAGATGGCATTGGTGTCTGCCAATTAATGGGATTTGGAGTCCCATGGCAAGTTTTTAACCAGCCCCTCCTCTTCTGATCCAGCTTCCTGGTAAGCACCTGGGAAGGTAGCAGACGATGCCTCAAGTACTTGGGTCCCTGCCACCCATGTGGGAGACCTGGACGGAGGTCCTGGCTCCTGGATCCAGCCAGGGCAAGCACTGTTCTGTGCATCCCGGGAGGCAGCAGATGGTGGCTTGGGTACTTGGGTCCCTGCTGCCCACACGGGAAACCTGGGTTGAGTTCAAGATCCCAGTTCCAACCTGGCCCAGTCCTGGCTGTTGCGGGCATTTGGGGAATAAATATGACATGAGATTGATCATTCCTCCTCTCTGCCTTATTTTTAAATTTTATTTATTTATTTGAGAGATGGAGTTATAGACAGAAAGATAGGTCTTCTATTCGCTGGTTCACTCCCCAAATGGAAACAATGGCCAGAGATGGGCAGATTCCAAAGCCAGGAGCCAGAAGCTTCTTCCAGGTCTCCCACATGGGTCAGGGGCCCAAGGACGTAGGCCATCTTTCTCTGCTTTCCCAGGCCATAGCAGAGAGCTGGATCAGAAGAGGAGCAGCCAGGACTCAAACTGGTGCCCATATGGATGCCGGTGCTACTGGAGGAGGCTTAACCTACTATGCCACAGTGTCAGCTCCTGCCTCTCTGCCTGTCAAATAAAATAAAATAATTTTTTAAAGTTTTTAAAAATTTATTTGAATGCAGAGTAACAGAGGGAGAGAAGGAGAGACAGATCTTCCACCTGCTGGTTCACTCCCCAGATGGCGGCAGCAGCCGGGGTTCAGTCAGGCTGAGGCCAAGTTCCTCCAGATCTCCCACACAGGTGCAGGGGCCCAAGGACTGGAGCTTATCAGTTGCTTTAACGGGGAGCGGGACTGGAAATGGAGCAGCTGGGACTCGAACTGGCTCCCAATAGGATGCCAGTGCTGCAGATAGTGGCTTAACCTCTGTGCCACAGTACTGGTCCCTAAACAAATAATTTTTTTAAATTTCTATTTATTTATTTATTTTTTTTTGACAGGCAGAGTGGACAGTGAGAGAGAGAGACAGAGAGAAAGGTCTTCCTTTGCCGTTGGTTCACCCTCCAATGGCTGCCTCGGACAGCGCGCTGCGGCCGGTGCACCGCGCTCATCCGATGGCAGGAGCCAGGTGCTAGGTGCTTTTTCCTGGTCTCCCTTGGGGTGCAGGGCCCAAGCACTTGGGCCATCCTCCACTGCACTCCTGGGCCACAGCAGAGGGCTGGCCTGGAAGAGGGGCAACCGGGACAGAATCCGGCGCCCCGACCGGGACTAGAACCCGGTGTGCTGGCGCTGCTAGGCGGAGGATTAGCCTGTTGAGCCACGGCACCGGCCCTAAACAAATAATTTTTAAAAGCTCAGTATTTTTCCTGTTGTGAGGGGCAAATGCACTCACTTTAATGAATGCTCACTTGATTGAGGGTCTAAAGAAAAAGAAAAAAAATCTTGAAGCATGTTTGTTTTCTATTAAGTGGCTGGATACCTTGTCTTCTAAAAGGAAGAGCCAATGATTCCAGTTATCCTAGATTTGAGAAGAGGAAGAGAATTTGGGGAAACATCTCATCCAGCCCCCACATGCTAGGCAATTAAGGAGTAACCTAGTTTTATAGGTAAAGCAACAGAATGTGGGAAGACTACATGCTCCATAATAATTTTTAATATTTTAAACATTGTAAATTTTAAAACATTTAAAGCACCACAGTACGGGATGCCAGCATCGTAACCTGGTGTGCCTGAATGCTGGCTCCCAAAATAAAGTTTTTTAATTAAGAATTTTTTAAATTTAAAACTCACTATATATATATATATTCTTTATAGAAAATTTGAAACATAAAAAATACAAGCTGAATAAAGTTGAAATTATCCTTTGAAACTCTTGATAACAGCCTGGAGTACAGTCTCCCAAATACATTTGAGGGCACTTGGAAAAGTTCATGGAGGGCTGGGAGTTGTGGCACAGCGGGTTAAGCCCCAGCTTGGACACTGTCCCATCCTGGAGCACTGCTTTCTGTCCTGGCCACTCTGTGCTTCTGATCCAGCTTCCTGCTACTGGGCCTGGGGGACAGCAGGTCACAGCCCAAATTCCTGGGTTCCTGACACCCACGTGGGAGATCCAGATGGAGTTTCTGGCTCCTGGCACCTGCCTTGCCCAGCTGTGGCTGTTGCAGACATTTGGAGAATGAAACAGCAAATGCAAGATATTCTGTCTGTCTGTCTGTCTGTCTCTCTCTCTTTCTCCCTCCCTCCCTCCCTCCCTCTCTTTCTCTGCCTCTCGTGTCTGTTTCTCCCTCTCTATCACTCTGCCTTTCAAATGAAGTCCATAAATCTTTTTTATTTTTTTAAAGTTCACAGAAAAATGGGATTAAGAGATAATTTTATTTTGGTGCAAAAAATTCTAAACCCATGCGTAATTTTTTCCCAATATGCCTTGTCCCCAGATAATTTGAAGACGCCCTGCATGTGGTCACACACATAGTTCATGCTCAACATTTCTTTGAGATGAGAAAAAAGTCAAGGGCTTGGCCCCTATTTTCCAAACTGAGAGTCATTGTCCACATATTTTTTTTTTTTTTTTGGACAGGCAGAGTTAGACAGTGAGAGAGAGAGAGAGAGAGAGAGAGAGAGAAATGTCCTCCTTCCATTGGTTCACCCTCCAAATGGCTGCTATGGCTGGCGCTGCACTGATCCGAAGCCAGGAGCCAGGTGCTTCTCCTGGTCTCCCATGGGGTGCAGGACCCAAGCACTTATGCCATCCTCAACTGCACTCCCGGGCCACAGCAGAGAGCTGGACTGGAAGAGGAGCAACCGGGACTAGAACCCGGGGTGCCGGCGCTGCAGGAAGAGGATTAGCCTAGTGAGCCATGGCGCTGGCCCATTGTCTATATATTTTAATCATCCACTTTAGCATGTCTCCTGTAAGCTTGGGTCCAGCCCAACCAGAAATTATAAATGGTGTGCCAAGACCCCCTGCTTGAAAACCAGTCCTACATCTTTCGTGAATGGAGACCCAAGAAACTGCACCGGAGAGAGGAGGGGACCGGCTAGCAGCCTTAATTCTGTGAGGTAACATTGGAAGTCCCCGTGCTGGACAGCTGCACGTGGCGGCATGCTCTTCAGAACAAAGTGTCCCGCAAAGGAAGAAGTTAACTTTAGCTTTGAAAATCCCTTTATCCTCCCTGATTTTGAGGCCTTTCACTGTGTCACCTGAATGTGATATTAACATAATCATCTGCATTTCAGCTAACGAATGCACCTGCTTCTGAGACTTTATTTTAGCAGATTTAATGAGCTCTTCAAAAGAGTTTGCCTGGACTCACTGCACCGCTAGAGAAACAGCAGCTGTGAGCACCTAACAACACACTCAGGATCTGAATCAAGCTGTGTGAGGTTGTTGAACTTGAGAAGGAGGATCTACCCATCTGTCTGTGATAAGCGGAACAAAGCTGAGGTGTAACTGTGGCACTTGGGAAAACACCAGAATACGCAGACCTGGCCAAGGAAGGCTATCCCCTGCTTGGCTGTAACCTATGGCTCTCAGGCAATTCATTCCAGCAAATGCCCAGTGTTCTCATCTATATGGGTATAATAATGGCACCTGTTCATATGCTTGTTCAACGGATTAAATGCCTCATTTAAAAAATATTTATCTATCCATTCATTTGAAAGGCAGAGTGACAGAGAGAGAGGGAGATCTTCCATCCATTGTCCACTGTCCAAATGCCTGCAACAGCCAAGGCTGGGGCAGGCTAAAGCCAGGAGCCAGGAACTCCATTTGGGTCTCCCACATGGGTGGCAGGAACCCAAGAACTTGGGCCATCATCTGCTGCCTCCTGGGCTCCTTAGAAGGAAGCTGGATCTGAAGTGGGGGAGCACTGGATCCCAGGCATTATGGTATGGGGTGCAAGTATCCGGGGGGGGCTTATTTCCCTGAGCCACAAGGCTTGCCCAGCCTCACCTGTTTTAAGCACATCATAATGCTATAGTATTGTAATTGTGATGTTTATTATTATGATGTGATTTTTTTTCAAATGGCCACATAGTGTATGAATCCATTATGAAATTCCCAGGATAGGTAAACCCATGGAAATGAAAAGTAGACTGGTGTTGCCAGGGTCTGGAGGGGCGGGGTGGAGGAGTGGGAAGCCACTGTTTGAGGGAGATGGAATTCCTTGTGGGTGATGAAGTGCTTTGGACCTACATACAAGGTGTGATTGTTCAACTTCGGGGATATGCTAAATAGCTCTGCGCTGTTCATTTCAAAATGGTTGACTTTATGTTATGTGTGAATTTTACCCCAAAGATAAAACCAGAATTCCTGGGGGCTGGCGCTGTGGCACAGCAGGTTAGGCTGCCACCTGTGACGTTGGCATCCAATAGGAGCGCCCATTAGAGTCCTGGCTGCTCCACTTCTAATCCAGCTCCCTGCTGATGCACTTGGGAAGGCAGCAGAAGATGCCTCAAGTCCATGGGAGACTCAGATGGAGTTCCAGGCTCCTGACTTCAGCACAGCCCACTGTTACTGCCATTTGGCGAGTGAACCAGAAGATGGAAACTCTCTCTAACTCTGCCTTTCAAACAGATTTTTAAAAAATCTTAAAAAAAAAATTCCTGGAAAAATATGACTTCATATGGATTGAATTCTATTTGATTGATTATAGGTTTTAAGGTAGGCCTTAGTTAAAAAGTTGCTTCTCAAGATTTATAGTAAGAGGGAAAAAAAAAAGGCAAACTTATCCCTTACGTAAGCAATCAGGAAGCCTGTTTCAATGCTGAATCATGCCTTGACCCCATGGCAAAGATCTTTGAAAGGAAGACATAAACCAGTCTCTTGATGTCCAAATCCCCAAGCCATCTTGTAAGCCACTTAGAATTTTTAAATATTACGTTGATGTTAGCATACTAGAATACTTACTGCTAATATATTTTTAATACCTTTATTATAGAGTCAAATCTATTCCTGCCTCTTACACTGATTTCAACATCACATTTTCACAATTGCTGTTTCCTTCCATATGCTCCTCTGTGAACCTTAATTTGAAGAAAAGAAAGTAATAATAACCCATCCAAAGCTCAGTTGAACAGAAAACAAAAAATGGGACCAATGGTGCTTTAAAAATATACACAGCACATACTTGACAGATCTCTTGGAAGTAACTCCCTGGAAGACAGAGCCACACACTCTGCTCGCTCGTTTGCTCTCAATAAAATAAGTAGCAGAACGGTGAGATAGCTGTTAATAAAATGGAAAATTCTCCAGTTTCCCTTGTGTTGTATTTTAGTACAAAGAGAGAGATATTCCAGCGGCAGCGGAAGAATCCTGGCCCTGTGGTCCCCATCACGCACAGGTCAACAGCCATTCCTCAACACTTGGATGCTGCTTCCCTGGAGTTTACCCTGTGCCACAATGCTGGGGAATCCCTCGAGAATCAGGATTGGGTTAGGGATCATCTCCAGCTAGACACAGGGCTTTCTCTGGAAAGACAGTGGTTTCTAGAAGCTTCCATCTGGAATCTGCTGGAACAGGCAGCCTTGTGGTGGGATTTGAGAAAGCACTGCTAAGGGCGACCAGCTTGGGTAGCATCTGCACCCTGGCAGGGCCCCTCGGCCACCCACACAGGGTGGTCCTCATAAGGGCAGAAGGGCACAGACAGCCAGGAGCTCAGGCCCCACCCCAGAACCCTGGTTCAGAATCTGCAGCTTCATAGGCTCCCTGGGGTTTCCTGCGCATATTTAGGTTTCTGTAGCTCTGCCTGGTCTGAGGCACCTGCCTGAGACTGGGTTTTCCTGCAACAGAATTGGCCAAGTCCTGTTCCTAGGTTGCACCCATTCAAGTCTCCACTTCCAGGCCCCAAGTAGATTCCTCTGTGGTGCCCCAGGGCACAATGGGTCTAGTTTGGATGAGTTCCCACATCTGCAAGTGTATGGTCTGGGGAGAGATGGCCTTTGTCTCGAAGACCCACTTCCCTCTGGGTCATCCTGCCCTCCTTCCCCCCACAGCTGTGGTGCCACCATGTTCATAAATTATTGTTAAAGAAGGAAATTACCAAAAGAAAAAAAATAGTCTCTATAAACCTGCATAGTTTAGAGCTAAAGAATATGTTAAAATTTTCCATCGTGGAAATTTCCCAGCTACTGGGCTCTTTAGTTTTTTTTTTTTTTTTTTTTTCAGAGCTGCAAGCAAAGAATGGAAATTTCCAATTGCAGCACCAAGGGCTGCTGTTCTGCTGACTGTCTTGCTCAGCCGGGGTCATCTGCTTCTCTAAGCCATCAAGGAATGCCAAGGTAGGACTGAGAGAACACACTCACACTTCCTGGGCAGAAGGAAGGGCTGGCTGCCTGCGCCTCCACGCTTTGAGGAGGGGAGGGGGCGGGGAGGGGACACACCCTGCTCCAGCCACCTGGACAAGCACCCGCAGCTTCTCCCAGCTGACATCTTTGCAGTGACAGCTGGCTGGCTGGCAGGCTGTGGCTCAGGTGGGTGGGGACCCAGCGGGAGGAGGGGAGCCCGGAGTGATTGACATGTACTCTGCTAGGCCCTCCACCTGGTAGTCTACATATGGCATGCCACTGAACCCAGGTTAACGTCTGCTGTTGTGCAGCCACGCTTGGGGGCGGCCCCGCCTCCACCAGGCTTCCCAGAAGCTCGTCGTCTGCAAGCATCCCGCAGGGTTTGCCTCCTGCTTGTCAATCCTTCCAACAGCGCCATTGTTTTGCACTGAATCTGAGTGCAAGTAGGTTTCCTGATGCCCAAGTCAACAGGCACCTGCTGACGCCTTACAATCTCTCCTGTCCCTCTCCCCACCCAGAGGGAAGTCTGAGCACCCCAGTGCCAGCCAAGGCCCCCGACCAGCTCCAGACCAGAAAGGATGTGCTCGAACCCGAGCCTCGTGGTTGCCTCTGGCTGGTTTGGGAATTGGGGTTTTCGTTGTTGCTTCAGATTTGGGGAGAGGGTTCTAAAATATTCTACGAAGCAAGGGCTACTCATGTTTGTTCTCTTCTCACCGACAGCCACGTGGCACTAGGACAGGAAGAACCAAGGAGCTTTTCTGACATCATGGTGGCTATTTAATGCTAATTTATACATATCATTTACCAAGACAAGTTTGGTGATGGCAAAGATCTTCCTAACAATAAATCAAAAATATCCACGGGACTGGCGCTGTGGCTCACTTGGTTAATCCTCTGCCTGTGGTGCAGGCATCCCATATGGGTGCCGGGTTCTAGTCCTGGCTGCTTCTCTTCCAGTCCAGCTCTCTGCTGTGGCCCAGGAGGGCAACGGAGGATGGCCCAAGTCCTTGGGTCCTGCACCCGCATGGGAGACCAAGAGAAGGCACTGGCTCCTGGCTTCGGATTGGTGCAGTGCCGGCCGTGGCAGCCATTTGGGAAGTGAACCAACAGAAGGAAGACCTTCTCTCTCTCTCCCTCCCTCTCTCTCTCTCTCTCTGTCTGTCTGTCTATAACTCTATCTGTCAAAAAAAAATCCCATGTTTAGTGAGTTAAGGAAAAAAAATAAGCTGCCCCCTATCTCTCTTATCAGTTACGTGCCTACCATGGGTAGCAATGTCATCTTTGAAGACAGGATCCGGCTGTAACACCAGCTGACAGCAGAAGTGGAGGGGAACAGAACAGTGGCCCTGAACATCGTAGATCGGCTCAGCCTTTGCTCTCAAAGGCTGATGTTTGCTTAGGGATGTCTGTGATAATGACTGTCCTTCTCCCTTAAGCCATCAAAGCCAAGTCTGAGGACCTGGTGACATTCAGCAGGTGCTGTTTGAGTCCGGCGCTGGGGCTCAGTCTCCTGCCGTACTACATCTCCATGGCTGCTGCCCACACCTCCTCCGTATCTGTCACTAGCCACAGGATAGCGGTCCTCTTAGCTGGAGATGCTGGTGACTCATATCTGTGGGTGGGGCTGTAGGGATTGATGGATGATGAATCTTTCCACTTTAGACCACAGAGATGACTTTTTAAAAATGTGTGGTTGGCATCCATGCTGTTTTGGATTCTGAATGATTGCTTGTGATTGCAAACAGGGCCACAATGCCCCAGTTCTGTCCCCTCACTGTCTCTCTGCTCCTGTGGGAGCTGCAGCAGCTCCTCCCATCGAAAGCTGGAGTCCATTTCCTGCCCCCTTTGTGTTGACTCGTGCTGACCACTAGTGTGGAAAGGAAGTAACATCGTTCGGGTTCCCGGCTCACCCCCCCAGGGCGTTTCTGCTTTCTCCCTCGGACCCTGCTGCCAGCCCCGAGCCAACACACCTGCTGACCACACACCTGCCAACGCGCTCATGACGGCCAGCTGGGCCCCCGCAGCTCCCCAGCCTCAGAGGAGACAGCGGGTAGGAGCGGTCACAAGTTCCTACATCCAAACAGGCTTTGCTATAAGGCCAGAGCTAACGAACGAGTGCAGATATGCAGATAACCAAGTCCCCCCCCTCCCCTTTTTTTTTTCTGATAACCAGGAAGCTCAGAGTAAAATTCGAAAGCCAATCAGAGACTATATGCATGCATCTAGTCAGGTGCATTGCACACTTTATGTGTATACGTTATGTATTGCCATGGCCCTTCTCCTTATTAGTCAACTTCTCAAAATTCTATAACCTAGGGCTCGTCACGCTGGTTCTCACCCAGCTCCCTCTCTTGCTTTCAATACTGATTTCTGCAGATCCGATGAGAAGGGCCGCTTATGGATGAAGCACTGACAAACGCCTTCTGTGACGGACCAGCCCGGGGGTGAGTCAGGCTCTCCAGACCTCACAGCCTCCGTCTTAGCCACGCAGCTCTGCGGCTGCAGTGCTGAGGCAGCCCCAGACAACACGTAAACAAACGAGCGTGGCTGGCTTCCAATGACACTTAATTACAAAAGCAGGCAGTGGGCTGGCTGTGGCCCTCAGGCCAGAATTTGCTGACCCCGATCTAGAGCAAAAACATCAGCACCTCTGCTACCCAACAACTCCGTTGTCATTCACCCCGATTTCTTTGAAAAGAAAAAAAAAGAGATAAAGGAAGGCAGGGCACTTCCTCTGTCTAGCAGTAGAAGAGCGGACTGCCCACAGGGAGGGAGGTGGTGCCCGTACCAGGGCAGGCACTCCATTGCACGGCTCAAAGTCCCCCAGCCCGAGGGCCGCTGCCTGGTGGTTTGGCCGGGACGGCACCAGCATCGTGTCGTTCATTTGGTCTCATTTCCTAGACTCTCATCGTGAATACTCATTTAACAAATGCTCACTGTGTGTCACGCAGAGGATGGGGCTCCGGTCGCACTCTGGAGTTCCCTGAATGTATTGTGCTATTTCACGCCTCTCTGACTCTGCACACAATGTTCCCTGAGCCTGGAACACTGCTAGCCCTCTTCTCTTTCTGGCTGACGCCCACTCGCTGATCAACACCCGCTCCACGAGACTGCCTCTTGGAAGACATCCCCCAGAGCACCTCCACCTCCTCGCCCTGCACCGCGCGGCCACGCACGCAAGCTCAGCACTTATTCTGCGCAACTAATAGTTCAAATCCTGAACGCGTCTGTGGTCCCAAGCACTTGCTTTGTGCTCATCACTGTTACTTGTTTTTTTTTTTTTATTATTATTTTTTAACAGGCAGAGTGGACAGTGAGAGAGAGAGACAGAGAGAAAGGTCTTCCTTCCGTTGGTTCACCCTCCAATGGCCACCGCAGCTGGTGCGCTGTAGCCGGCGCATCGTGCTGATCCAAAGCCAGGAGCCAGGTGCTTCTCCTGGTCTCCCATGGGGTGCAGGGCCCAAGCACCTGGGCCATCCTCCACTGCCTTCCCAGGCCACAGCAGAGAGCTGGCCTGGAAGAGGGGCAACCGGGACAGAATCCGGCGCCCCGACCGGGACTAGAACCCGGTGTGCCGGCGCCGCAAGGTGGAGGATTAGCCTATTGAGCCATGGTGCCGGCCACTTGTTGTCTTTTTAATTGAAATTGTTAGTGTGCTCGCCTGTTTTTCCAAGCCAGTCATACTTTCATAAACATTTATGGGGGACCCAGCGCTGTTGCCTAGCGAGTTAAGCTGCTTCCTGCAATGCTGGCATCCCATATGGGCGCCGGTTCGAGTCCCCGCTGCCCCACTTCTGATCCAGCTCTCTGCTATGGCCTGGGAAAGCAGGAGAAGATGCAAGTCCTTGCACCTATGTGGGAGACCTGGAAGAAACTCCTGGCTCCTGGCTTCAGATATGCACAGCTCCTGCTGTTGGGGCCATCTGGGGAGTGAACCAGCGGATGCAAGACCTCTCTCTGTCTCTCTCTCTCTCTCTGTGTAACTCTGCCTTTCAAATAAATAAATAAATCTTTAAAAAAAAGAAAAGAAAAGAAATAAGGGGGGCCAGTGCTGTGGTGCAGCAAGTTAAGGTGCCATCCGCCATGCCAGCTTCCTATGTGGATGCTGGTTCGCATCCTTGTTGCTCTACTTCTGATCCAGCTCCCTGCTAATGAGCCTGGGAAAGCAGTGGAGGATGGCCCAAGTGCTTGGGCTCCTGCACTCACGTGGGAGACCCGGATGAAGCTCCTGGCTCCTGGCTTCAGCTTGGTCCAGCCCTGGCCAATGTGGCCATTTGGGGAGTGAAGCAGCAAATGGAAGATCTCTCTGTCTCTGTCTCTTCCTTCTTTCTCTGCAATTCTTTCAAATAAAGTAAATAAATCTTTAAAAGCTTAAAAAAAATGGCTTGGAAAATGGTAAGTTTGAGCATTAATTAGGGCATTGGAAAAGTGAAGTTGGCGCTGAGTCCAAGCATTCGTTCTTCTGCCCCTGGGCCTTACAGAAGCTTTGAGGCTTCTCTCCCGCTGCCCTTGCCTATCAGGCAGATGGGAGGAGGTGAGGAGGCATTTCCTGGGTGTCTGGGAAGAACCTGACATGGCCCGGGCCAGGCCCAGCTCCCTCAATTCTCCAGTGCTCAGTCTGAGATGACAACCGTGGCCAACAGGAATCCAAGGACTCAAGAACTGGCTCTTACAGGTGACCAGTGTCCCCGGAGAGCCGGGCAGGACTGTGCGCATTGGCCTTCCTCCTGGTCCAGAATGAATTATGGGGTTGCTCCAAGAAAACTTCTGGAACATTCCAAGGAGCAGTCCTCCGAGGCACCCACACGCATGTTATTCAAGGTATTGGGGAGGGTTGGTAGTACGTTATCTTACAATGAAGACCATCCAATTGTTACTGTATCTATAGCCTATTTCATGCAGAATAACACAATAATTCTGTGTTTCAGGAGGAACACTTGCATTTTCCCTTGGAGATTATGAACTCCTACAGGAAGAGTTCATGCCTTCCCTCCTTTGGCCTCTCTCCCCAGCGCCACAGGCAGTACAGAGGCGCACAACGCCAGTGGCAGTCGGGGGTGGGCACAGCACAGGGTACCGGGACACCTGCGGGGCTTTGGTGTCACTCGCTCCTCCAGCCAGGTGCAGGTTTTCAGGTCGGAAATGTGATTGCTTCAGGGTCACAAGGCCCCTCTTACCTTGCCAGTTACTGGAAGGAACACACAGAAATACATGTGAAAGCCCCATATATATTTTTTTTAAGATTTGTTTGTTTACTTGAAAGGCAGAGTTAGAGACAGAGACAGGGAGAGACAGAAAGAGTGAATTTCCATCCACTTGTCCACTCCTCAAATGGCTGCAATGGCTGGAGCTGGGCTGATTCAAAGCCAGGAGTTTCTTCCAGGTCTCAAACACGGATGCAGGGGCCCAAGCACTTGGTCCGTCTTCTACTGCTCTCCCAGGTGGAGCAGCTGGGATTTGAACTGGTGCCCATATAGGATGCCACTGCTGCAGGTGGATATTTAACCTACTATGCCACAGCACCAGTTCCTAAACTCCCCCTTCTTCTTTTTTTAGATTTATTTAATGATTGGAAAGGCACAATGACAGGGTGAGACAGAGAGATCTTCCATCTGCTGGTTCATTCCCTAAACGGCTGCAACAGCCAGGGCTGGGCCAGGCCAAAGACAGGAACCTGGAACTCCATCTGGCTCTGCCGTATGGGTGGCAGGAGTCCAAGGACTTGGGCCATCGTCTGCTGCCTTCCCAGTCACACCAGCAGGGAGTGGGGATTGGGAATGGAGCAGCTGGCATTGGGGCCAGTGCTGTGGTACAGTGGGCTAAGCCTCCACCTGTGGCATCAGCATCCCATTTGGGCACTGGTTCGAGGTTCTGCTGCTTCTCTTCCAATCCAGCTTTCTGTTAATGCTCCTGCGAAAGCAGTAGAAGATGGCCCAAGTTCTTGGGCCCCTGCACCCATGCAGGAGACTTGGAAGAAGCTCCTGGCTCCTGGCTGCAGACCAGCCCAACTCCAGCCATTGCAGCCATTTGGGGAGTGAACCAGGAAGACCTTTCTCTCTGCCTCTCCCTCTCTCTATCTGTAACTCTGCCTCTCAAATAAATAAATAAAAGAAACGGAGCAGCTGGGATTCAAACCAACGCTCCACCATGGAATGCCCTCATTATAAGCTGCAGCTTAACCTGCTGTGTCACCAGAACAGTCCCTGTGAAAGTGTTTTATATAGCAAGAGTTGGGCACTCCAGAAATGTAAGGAATCCTCAGAGCTGCCTCTTGGCAAATATTGACTTGATTTTTAACGACCAGGCATTGTCTTCTCCCTGTCCCCTGCGTTCTGTCCCTTTGAGGGTTTTACTCCTCAGGATTTCACTTTGAGGAACACGGCGTCTCCACTTCTTCCTGATACTGGGTGAGATGTCCCTTTGTGCCTTTCACGCCACAGGTACCTGAAACTTTCATTGACATCTGAGTGAAGCCATGTGTCACGAAGCGTGGCATGAGCACATGGCCCCGCGGAGCCTGGCTGGGGTCACTGCAGGGCTACCCTCCAGGGCCTCAGACCCTCGCTCATGCTGCCGTCAGCTCACTGGGCAAGGGTCACAAGCATGCCTGTGGCTGGCGCTTGCGCACGGGAGCTCCGTGAGTGTGACAGGTCAGCGGCCAGCGCCCCATGCCCAGGCCAGCGAAGGAGAGAATGAAATCCGTGGCAGCTGATGTGGGAAATTTCACAAACCAGTGGCGCTAGGAAACCGACTCAGGACCATTCATTCTTGGACCGTCTTTGCTCTCTAGTTGTCCTTGGCCAACGAGCCAGAGTCTCTTTAGGAACAGAATTCTGCGGGATACCGTAGGAAAAAGAAAATTTTTCAAAAAAGCTCAGGGCCATGCAAGGTTTAGTCTCGGGGTTTCTTCCTGCACCAGTGGAAAAAGAAACGGAGCCTCTCAGAGAAGCCGTCAGTGGAATGCTTTGGGGCAGGTTAATAGAAACTCCTGATTCCCCGTCTAGTTCTCTGAGCCCAGGGATCACGAAGCTGAAGCAAACTAGAGGATGAAGGGCCGCTCTGCTAATACCGTCTTTTCCTACGGAAGCTTCTCCCTCCCAGTATTTGGGAGCGCTGCTTGTGCAAGCTGCTGCTCCCCAGGTTCCATCACAGGGTGTCAGCGGCGGGACTCGCATCCAGGTTCCATGCATTTTGTCACCAAAGTGAATCCAGACCGCTTTGGCATCGGTGTTGATGGGCACCGGGCACCATTCAGGAATCCCCAGGGTTGCCTGTGGCCCCTATCCCAGTGTGTGGTTCAAGGGCTGGCTCCTCCCCTGCTGATCCAGCTTCCTGCTGAAGAATCTTATGAAACAGCAGGTGATGGCCCAAGTGCTTGGGCCCCTGCTGCTCTTGTGGGAGTCCCGGATGGAATTCCTGGCTCCTGGCTTTGGCCTGGTCCAGCCCTGGCTACTGTGGCATCTGGGGCATGAACCAGTGGATAGAAATCTCTTTGCCTGTCTGTGTTTCTTCGCTTTTCAGATAAATGAAAATAAATTTTTAAAAACTTAAAAAAACACTTTTTTGTCATGGAAAGTATCAAAGATATCCAAAGGTTGAAGGAATAGGAAAAAATGACCCTAATTTGCACTCTTGTGATCGTCATCCAGCCTCAACAATTGGCAACCAATGGCCAATCTGGGGGAGACTCATTTTTAACAGATCCCAGTAAAATTAGACTCCTACTATAAATCAATACTCTTTTTAAAAATATTTATTATTTAGTTGAGAGGCAGAATTACAGAGAGGCAGAGACAGAGATAAAGGTCTTCTACCCACTGGTTCACTCCCCAGATGGCCACAATGGCCAGAGCTGTGCTGATCCGAAGCCAGGAGCCAGAAGCCAGGAGCCAGGAGCTAGGAGCTTCTTCCAGGCCTGCCATGTGAGTGCAGGGGCCCAAGCACTTTGGCCATCTTCTACTGCTTTCCCAGGCCATAGCAGAGACTATGGGAAGAGGAGGAGCCAGGAATTGAACTGGTGACCATATGGGATACCGGCACTGCAGACCAGGGCTTTAACTCACTGTGCCACAGTGCTGGCCCCCAAATCAAAACATTTTAATATTCAAACTTTAATATTCAAACTTGACAGCAAATTTACCTATATACTTCCCCCTAATGATTTTCTTTTAATCACTTTTAAATATTTTTATTTATTGCTACTTTATTTGAGACAGAGATAGGAGAGAGAGAGATCATTCATCTTTAGGTTAACTCCCTAAATACCCTCAACAGCCAGGGCTGTTGCCAGGAGCCCAGAACTCTATCTGGGTCTCTCACAGGGGTGGTAGAGGCCCAAGGACTTACGCTGCCTCCTGCTGCCTACTGGGATGCATTAACGGGAACCCGGTTGGGAAGTGGAAGAGCCAGGCCTCCAGGAGCCTCTTCAGGGCCCAAGGACTTGGGCCATCTTCCACTGCTTTCCCAGGCCACAGCAGAGAGCGGGATCGGAAGTGGAGCAGCCAGGTGCCCATATGGGATGGCGGCACTGCAGGCGGCTGCCTTACCTGCTATGCCACAGTGCCGGCCCAGACAGTGTTCTTTCTCATTCCCAAATCTCTTCCACTTCTCCTGAGGGTGACGTGAGGGGAAGCCCTCCTCATAGTACCAGAGGGAAAACAGGGGGAAGGGAAGCGATCTAAACTTTGTAAATTTCTGAGTTATTTTCTTCCTGTGACACCGTTGCCTGCCCCGTTTGTCTGAAGTGTCAGGAGCGTAGCAATGGCGGGCAGGAAGGCGGGTCCTCTCAAGAGCAGAACTAAGTCTCCGTCCCTTGGCTCTAGCCATGTATAATGCACTCTCAGCGACACAGGGGGAGGATGCCAGGGACAGATACTATACCCCGAGTGTTTCAAAGTGGAGAGTTCTTGCATGAAATAGATTGCTTTTTTATTTAATTTCTTATAAATATGTCTATCGCTCATAGACATTTTTGCAGAGCTCAAACTTTGCCGTGCAGAATGATCATTCTACGACTTTCCAGAACGTGTGCCAGTTTATAGCCCCATCACACCATAGGGATCTACAATAATAATAATTTGTAAGAAAGAAGTCAGTTAGAACGATGGAGCGGAGTAGAAGGTAAATGGCTTTAATGAAACGTTGGTTTCTCCTTGTATCATGTTCGCATGCTAAAAACAGCAACATTCCTGCCTAAATGGTAGCCCTCGGACCGCTCGCGGACTTTCAGGACCTCGACCACTCTTGGGAAGAAACGCGCTGCTGTGGCATGAGCTAGAAGGTATAATTTGGAGCCAGACAAGGAGCAAGAGGCTCCTTTCAGAAGCGACATCTTCATGTCCACACACAAATATCAAGAAAGGAGTGATCCCTGCGCCAGCTCACCTGGAGCTACATCGCACACGCCAGTGTCTTCCAGAACCACAAGGAACTTTGTAGAACTCAGACGTTCCATGGGAAAAAAAAAAAAATTAAAAAAGGCTTACAAAGCTCTTTAACAACAAATGCAGATGGAGCTGGCAGCCCACAAAGCTTACAAGGTGTTAGCACGGGTTGTTATTTGCTCCAGCCCTGGGAACACTTGTTTTGCCTTCAGTAAAGAGTGAGAGAGAAGTGGAAAGACGAACGCTTCGAATAATTTGGTCCCGCGAGGATGGGGAGAACGCGAGGCCCAGAATGTTCCTTTTTCTTCCGATAGGTGGACTCCGAAAAGGATCAGCAAAGTGCTGGCCCTGGCAGCCTGACCCAGGCCGGGCTCAGTTCCAGCTCCTCCTAAGGGAGCTGGTGAAATATTCGCTGCTGTCTACGTGTGATGTTGAAGGGAAATGAAAGAAATAAACTTCCTTAATTATTACATGGCGCCAATGACCTTATTTATTATTTCACTATTAAAGAAATAAATTGCATTTCTCCCTCAGCATACTCACAATGAATCACCCAGACACAGGGATACAGCTATTGAATCAGAAAAAGGCGTTCATTTATTTCGGAGAAGTAAGCAGTTACAGGAAAACTTTCTACTTAACGCACGCGGGAAATGTTCTCCAACGACATGATCAAGCCCGTCAGCCTAAAGAAAGGGGGAAGAAAGAAATCCCAAGGCAGTGTATTAAGCATAAAAATAAAACAAAATGGAAAGAACAAACATACATATGTCTGCTGCCCTTTTAGGTCTGAATGAGTTGATTTTCCTTTCAGAAGACAACATTTCAGATCGGCTGAAAGACAAGGATGAAGCTATGGGTAAGGAACTCGCCTCAGAGACGGTGGTCTGGCTGGGAAATTGACGCCAGGCAAAGCCAAAAGCAGGAGCAGCAATATCAGTGTGAGGTTCAAGGCCAAGGGCATTCAGTGGGACCAAGAGGACAGAACAGTGACAGGTGCGTGAGGGAGGCTGTCGCACACCCCCACACCGGCCTTGCCTCTGTCCCTTTGCTAACAAAGCCTCGATTTAATTTGGGGCTGCATTGTGTCCAGGTGGAAAAGTATTTCTGGGCAGAGGTGGGAGGGCGGGGCCTGAGAAAGTCTGTTTCAGTCCTGTTGCATCCCTCTTTCCACCTGCCTGACTGGAATACGGATGTGATGTCTGGAGCTGCAGAGGCCCTTCTGCAGCCATGACTTGCAAAACAGGTGTCACGCAGGAAAGGCGACAGAGCAGCAGGACACAGGATCCTGCATTCCAGTGACCACAAGGGCAACTGAGCCCTCCCACCCCCGGTTCCCACCCCCACACCTCGGTCACGTTTGAGAAAAACGCATCTCTGTCTATTTCGGCCACCATGGTTTGGGTATGCTTCTATGTGCAGTGAGCCAAATTTCTGGTGGTAAAATTATGAAAGTGACAAATGTATAACAGTTGCCAGGCATATTACGTAACAAAAATACATACCACAAAATTTAAACCATTAACAGACAAGGAGCGTTGGCTGCAATGACATCCATATTGGTGGATTTTAACATTTTACTTTCAGAATTTGATAGAATATGAAGTCAAAAACAAACGCAGATACAGAAGGTCACACAACAGGCTCTAATTTTCACATATGCATACGGGTATGTGAGTGCGTGTGAGTGACTGGTCAATGGTATAAAAAACCACGCACGTATACACATGAGGCGTCTTCAGAGATGCATGGAAAATGTATACTATGAAACAATTATGCATGTATTTCAGAAATTTTGGACCAGGGGTCGGCACTGTGGTGTGATGGATTAAGCTACTCTATGGGCACTGGTTCGAGTCCTGGCAGCTCCACTTCTGATCCAGCTCTCTGCAAATGACCTGGGAAAAGCAATGAAAGATGGCCCAAGTGCTTGGGTCCCTGCACCCACGTGGGAGACTCAGAAGAAGCTCCTGGCTGCTGGCTTTGGCCTGGCCCAGCTCCGACTATTGCAGCCATTTGGGGAGTGAACCAGCAGATGGAAGACCTCTCTCCCCTACCACCAACTCTGACTTTTCAAAAAAAAAGTAAATCTTAAAAAAAAATTTTTGCACCAAAATTAGTTTATCTTTTAATTCTATCTTTCCACACATTTTTGAAGTCCCTGTGCATGTACACCTTACAAGAAGAACATAGAATGTTGTGGGGGGGGGGGTGCGCTGTGGCACAGTAGGTTAATCCTCCACCTGCGGCGCCGGCATCCCATATGGGCACCGGTTCAAGTCCTGGCTGCTCCTCTTCCAGTCCAGCTCTCTGCCATGGCTTGGGAGAGTAGTAGATGGCCCAAGTCCTCGGGCCCCTGCACCCGCGGTGGGAGACCTGGAAGAAGCTCCTGGCTCCTGGCTTTGGATGGGTGCAGCGCCAGCCGCTGCAGCCATTTGGAACATAACCTTTCTGGGCTTTGTCTCTCTACTGAGCGAGGATCAGAAGGAACACAAACTTCATCTGTCCTGCAGAGTACTGCTCCCGGCCTGGCGCGTTCCAGCAGCACTGCTAGTGCACACCCAGGTGCCGGTGACACACCAGACGGCTGCCCCGGTCCCCGTGGAAGGGCCGACAGCAGGCTGGAAGGTCCGCATTTCTCAGACCGGCCTCAGCACAGCATGGAACACAGAGCTGGCTACCACGGGATTCAAGGGCACAGGCAGAATGCTAAATGGATGATTGTTAGTTGCAGGAAAAGCTGCAGGCACCATGCTTCCAACGATGCCTCATCTCAGACAACAGCCTGCTGTTCCCACGGGCTGCCGCAGCGGCTGAAAGGGGGCCGCTGTTGGGTAAAGCCTGCCCGAGAAGGGTCCCAGCTTTCTTTTCGCTTGTCGCTGGCGAGCTATTACCAAGGACCGGCGCAAACAATTAACAAACACTTCGCGAGGAAGGCTTAACGGACAAGAAGTTTTCACAGCCCCCCAGCCCGTAAGCTCTGCACCGCAAGGCTCATTGGTGACATTAGCTAGCACGTCTAAATTAGCTGTTGCTTAGAAAAACGTCACGGGAACCTTCAGACCAACAAAAAGTGCACAAGAAAATGTTTTATGCTGACCAAAGCACAACACCTACATCTTGAAAGCAAAATAGGGACGTCTGCCTGTTTTTCAAATACATTTTTTTAAAGGTAAGGAAATGAATAATTTTTATAAACAAGTACTTGGAGATGTGATTCTACTAAGAGTGCTTTGATGGTATGGTGCGCTGTTATTAATTCACATAAGTGATTATAGACATGTAAGCGGTGCTGTAAATAGTAAGCATTCCTTGTTTTGATACAGGGGTCGGTGTCGGGGTACAGTGGCTAAGCTGCTGCTCGGGGCCTCACATCCCAGAGCAGAGGCCTGGGTATGAGTTCCAGCATCGCTTCTGATCCAGCTTCCTGCAAATGTGCACCCTGGGGGGCAGCAGATAACGGCTCCACTACTTGGGTCCCCGTCACCCATGTTGGAGACCAGAACTGAGTTCCCGTTTCCCGAGTTTGCAAGCATTTGAAGAGTGATCCAGTGGATGGAAGATCTCTCTGTACCCCTCGTCCCCATCATTTACCTTTCAAATAAATAAAACTTTAAAAAGGCAACATAAAATATGTTATGTACTTCTAATCAGGTTCACTTTAAGAACAATGTTAACTATGTTAAAATAGGAAAAGTTTTATCCCTGAACTACAGGGGAAGCAGAAATGAGCTGGAGAGAGTAAGTTCCCCAGAGAGGGGCTCCATTAGTGAGGTCAGCAGAGAAGGAACCAGGAGTTTGCTCCCTGGCTTGTGGGAACCTGGGACGGCATCATCAGAGTCTGTTTGTTTTGCATAGATTTGCATATTTCCCTGCCAACACCTTGATGTATAAATAGATAAACTCATGGTGGTTTTTTTTCTTTTTTTTTTTGACAGGCAGAGTTAGACAGTGAGAGAGAGAGAGATAGAGAGAAAGGTCTTCCTTCTGTTGGTTCACCCCCAAATGGCTGCTGTGGCCAGCGTGCTGCGGCCAGCCCGAAGCCAGGAGCCAGGTACTTCCTCCTGGTCTCCCATGGGGTGCAGGGTCCAAGCACTTGGGCCATCCTCCACTGTACTCCCTGGCCACAGCAGAGAGCTGGACTGGAAGAGGAGCAACCAGGATAGAATCCAGCGCTCCAACTGGGACTAGAAACTGGGGTGCTGGCGCCGCAGGTGGAGGATTAGCCAAGTGAGCCATGGCGCCAGCCACTCATGATGTTTTGTGGCTTTTCTGGTCCAAAACGTCTCCTAACTTTCTAGCTGCTCCTACTTTTTCTCCGCGTTATCATAGGGCATCGGTTGCTCATCCACCTGTCCCTCTCTCCGTTGTAAAGAACCTGGTGTGACTGCAAAGCCAGCATCCTGCTCACACAGGATGGCCCAGTCGCCGCCGCTCACTCAGTCCTTGCCCGAGCTGGGGCCGCTCCCATCAGCCCCACTGCTTTTCACGGGAAAAGGAAGAGCAGCCTGGGGACAGATCTCTTCCGGCTGTTTCATGTTTCCAAGGAGGGAGAGAGAGAGTCAGAGGGTGGGAGGGATGGTGGGACAGTAGCCCAAGCATCGGGGAAGGGGGAGAGGCAGAGGGAGACTGAAGAGGGAGCGGGCAGAGACGGAGCACAGCTTTGCCCTGTCTGCCTTGTGCTTGAAGTTCAGGTTCCTTATTTGCTCTTCTTCTATGATCCTCTCGATGAGGGCAAAGCCATCGGGACTACCTGAAATTATTCTTATATTCACCTTGGCGGGTAGCAGTAAATATTAACTGGATGGAATTACCAATCCCTCTAGTGCGTGTGGAGGAACCCATGAAAATGATGAGGGCGTTCTTAAAGGATTTTCTTTGATTCCAAACAACGTCCCCGTGCAATGCATCTGAGTCTGTCTGTCGGTGGAAGGCACAGGACCAGCTTGTCTGAGTGCCCGCTCCCCACACACCGAGGCCGGCTGCCTCCTGCCCCCCTCACCCTCGGGAGGGGAAGAGATGCCACGGGGTGATTTTAAAGGATGAAGAAGGATTAAATAAACAAGAGAAAGCGTTCCGAGGAAAATGCAACAGAGTAAATCCGAAATCTCCTCCCGCAGACACTTTTTGGAAACTCTAAAAATTTATTTATATTTCTATCTACTTGAAAGGCCAAATGACAGAGATAGAAAGAGAGATCTTTCACCTGCTGGTTCACTCCACAAACTCGAACAACAGCTAAGACGAGGCCGGGCCAAAGCCAGGAGTCAGGAACTCCATCTGGTCTCCGCATGGCAATGGTAGGGGCCCAAGCACTTGGGCCAGCACCTGCTGTCTCTCAGGAGGCAGAGTAGCCCGGACTGGAACCAGGCACTCCTAGGCAGACGCTCAACCCATTGCAACTCAACACCTGCCCATTGTCCTTGGGGTTTTCAAAGCCTCTTTGACTTTTTCCTGCCTTTTGTGACTCACTTTCCCATCTTTGGTGTGGGAACTCAGTTTTGCCCGTGGAGGATTCCATGTACCTCCCTGAAGTAGTGTGGACAGCATGGGGTGGGAGGGGGAGCTGTGGGGCGTAGGGTGAGGGGCAGGACGGGGCTGGAGCGCGTTCACCGTTTGCACACAAGGGAAAACCAGAACCCAATGTCAACGATCAGCTTGTTCGGCAAGCAGCAAGGCGAGTTTCCAAGAGAATTTGCAGTAGATACAGACGATGTTTTCATCAGCCTCGAGTTCATCATCATTCTGGGGCTCAGATGCGTCCCCCTTCCCTTTGTCGGTCAATAAAGAAATGCCGCTCAACCCAGAGCAATAAAGAAATGTTGCCATGACTCAGGGCTCCATGGGCCCTGGTGATTTTCCTCAGATTAGATTTGCTTCCTCCACGATCACCTTCTAGGCCACTCCCTTCCCCACACCCAGGTAGCTGCAGGTATTTGCTGTAGCAGTCTACGCGCAAATTCTATTATATGTACAGATGCATGGGGTATGTGCATGTGTGCACAAAATACTTGAATAAACTGTACATCATCTATGGCGTTTGGTGTGACAGTCGTAAACACAAGTTTAGAGAAAATATTGATTTTTGTCAGTTCACCAGAGGAAAGCTCAAATGAACTGAAACAAATGCCATGTTCCAGAAGACATCTGATTTTCGCTTTAAAACCCACGTTCTATTTACTCCATGTTTACAAATTTGGTCCAGTCTTTTCTCCTGGGCTGGGGATTGAAATCATCCTCATACTTGTTTTCAATTAAAGATGTATTTATTTATTTGGAAGAGGTACAGAGAGAGAGGGAGGGGAGAGAGAGAGAGAGAGAGAGAGAGAGAGAGAGAGAGAGAGAGAGATCTTCTATCCCCTGGTTCTCTTCCCAGATGGCCAGAACAGCTGGGGCTGTGCCAAGCTGAAGCCAGGAGCCAGGAGCTTCGTCTGGGTCTCCCACATGGGTGCAGGGCCCAAGGACATGGGCCATCTTCTGCTGCTTTCCCAGGAGAATTAGCAGGGAGCTGGATTGGAAGTGGAGCAGCTGGATTGGAATCCAGCAGCTCAACCCCTTTCCTCCATCTTAAGTCACTCATCACAGACGTCAAACATTCTCCTAGATTTCTAGTGGAATTCAGAGTGTGGACCAAACGCGAGTGGCCGCTCCCCTGTGGCCTCTGGAAGCATTTCCAGCGTTTCCTGGAGAGCCCAACTACAGGTCTGCAGAAGTGGCCGTCTTCATTGTTGCAGTCACAATCGGAGACATTTCTGTGGTTTTTTTCATGTAGTGCAAGACAGGTAGGCTTGCAGTCATACCAGCTCACTTCGCTAGGTCTTCATTAACTCCTGAGGGGTGGGCTTTTGGTACACCGGCTAAGTAGCTGCTTGGGGGGCCACCTCCCATGGGGGAGTGCTTGAGTCAAGTCCTGGCTACCCAGCTTGCTGCTAATATGCGTCCGGGGAGGCAACAGCGATGGCCAGGCACATGCATCCCTTCCACTCATGCGAGACATCTGGATTGAGTTCCTGACGTCTTGCTTCAAGCTGGCCTAGCCTCCACTGCTGTGAGAATTTAGGGCGTGAACCAAGGGATGGAAAATCTCTGTGCGTGTCTGTCTGTCTGTCTGCCTTTCAAATCAAATGAAAATAAAATAAGTTCTTTATGACTAAGTAAATCACCACTCTTGGGCAGCCAGATTCATCAGTCCCGAGCCACCTCGTCCACAGCCCTTGGCAGTGCTTCTGGTCAAAGGTGAGAGGGTCACACTCCCCGCTCTGTGCCCCCAGCTCTTCCCCGCCTGGCCCAGCTTACCCTACTGTTCCGTTCCTTCTGTGCAAGTCCCACTGGTCTACTCACTGTTCCCACACACACTCAGCACATTGCAGGGCAGGCATTCTTCAAACTCTTCTCCTCTTCTCGACCTGAAATGTACCCTTTTCCTGTGACTTCTCAAACCCAAGTCCTCCCTACTCTTTGCAAGTTTGGTATGTCTTGCTTTACACAAAATAATACATGGATACAACTTCTTTGGGAAAATAGTCACAGGGCTGAAGCCAGGAGCCAGGAGCTCCATCCAGGTCTCCCACATGGGTGGTGGGACCCAAATACTCGGGCCATCACCTGCTGCCTCCCAGGGTGTGTGTTAGCAGGAAGCTGGACTGGAAGCAGAGGCAGGACCCCATCCCAGCCAGGCTGATATGGGACGCAGGTGTCCCCAGCCTAATCTGTTGTGCCACAATGCCCACCCTGTTTAACTTTTTTATGCGTGTGTGTCCTATCTCTGGAATGAATGCCAACCTGACCTTTTGCAGTGTTTACAACTGTATTACGTACAAAATAGGCATTCGACACAATTCCACTCATCAGAAAACTTCAGGTTCCCATTTCCTGATCTAAGACGGGAAAGAAAATGAACTCGGATGAAGTTCTTTAGCGTTTGCACGGTCTCCCGTCTGACACGGTGGGCAGGCAGATATCTACAGATCAGCTGAAACAGGCGACAACTGCATGAGAAGCCAGAGACCCCAGGCAGAACCTCTCCTCCCTGACCGCTCCCACAAGGACAGCTCCCCCAGTGCAGACTCCTCGGCGGTGGAGACCCCACGGAGCCAGGAAAACACAAACCACAACCAAGGGACAAGGTCCCTAAAGTCTCAACTCACACCACCGAACCAGTTCTCCCATGGAACTATCCCTGGCCGAGCGGCCACAGCAATTCAAAAGGTCTTTCGGTTTCCTTTTTAAACATACAAGCTGACATTCCTTATAGAAGGTTATTCACTCAGCATCCCAGTGAAGGTAAGCCAGCAAATATCTTCTGTTTCTTAGGGGAGAGCGAGAGTGAGAGCGAGAGAGAGAGAGAAAGGATCGGTTTGCCATTCACTGGTTCACTCCCCAAATGCCCACAACATCTGGGACAGGGCCAGGCTGAAGCCAGGATCCAGGAACTCCATCCAGGTCTCCCATGTGGGTGGCAGGGACCCAAACATTTGGACCATTATGACCGCCTCCCAGGCACACTTGCGGGGAGCTAGAGCTGACCCAGAGCAGCTGGGACTCCCATACAGGATGTGGACATGCCGAGTGGTAGCTAAGCCTGCTGTGGCAGGGTGCCACCTCTGTATTTTACTTTAAGTACTGTCTCTTGAACAAGCTACTTTAATACATCTATGCCTCAGGGATTTGGGTTTTTTTTTTTTTTTATTAACCTATCTATAAAACGAGTGCAAGTCTTGTTCCTACTGCCTGTGATATGAGCATTAGAATGCCATCAACAAGCGCCGTGTACAGCACAGCCCAGCTCAGGCGAAGCTCTCACAAATGTTCCCGGTGGAGAAACGATCGCGTGACTTCTCTGTTTCCCAACTCACGTTCCTCCCCTCTAAGGCAGGAGCTGCGAGGGTTTGCTCCATGGGATTTTTGTTCCAGCTGACACCCAAGAAAATGCGAGTGGTACCGTGGTGAACACGAGTGATCTTTCCTGGGGAATTCTACTGAGTTCCTTCAGTTCCATTACACCGACTTTGCTTAGGATCTTCATTAAACTTACTGTTGCTTGAAATAAATGGGTTATTAAATGGAAAATCTCTTTGTTAGAAATTTCCTCTGAAACCCTATTAGTCATAGCCGGAATGTGCACTCCTTTTGACATCTTCCTGGTCTCCTATTCATAGTCTTCATTCTTAAGTCCAAACAACCATTTTAAAGGATCTCACTGAATATTTAATAACTACAGGGTTTGCTGTAACAAGAAAAAAAGTTGCTGTTTGTCCCAAAGGAGAGTTTCTAAACCATGCAGGTGAAATCATTAATCCACATAGATAAAGTTCATTTTAGCTAACTGCTAAGTATTAGAATATTGCAGATAATCAGACAGTCATGGTTAAAATACTTCTTGTTGTTAATTTTAGAATCTCTATTAGTTATGAGACACTGTGGACATACAGAGAGACAAACTGGGGCGATAAACTAAGTCAACTAAGTACAAGTTTCATATGGAATTACTCACTTACTCATTGGTTTATTTCACCTATAGACCTAATGTCTATATAATCCATTAGGGGCTGGCACTGTGGCGCAGATTAATCCTCCACCTGTGGCACTAGCATCCCATATGGGCATTGGTTCGAATCCTGGCTGCTCCTCTTCTGATCCCGCTCCCTGCTATGGCCTAGGGAAAGCAGTGGAAAATGGCCCAAATGCTTGGGCCCCTGAACCCATGTGAAAGATCCAGAAGAAGCTCTTGGCTCTTGGCTTTGGATCAATCCCAGCTCTGGCCATTGCAGCCATTTGGGGAGTGAACCAGTGGATGAAGACTTTTCTCTCTGTCTCTCCCTCTCACTGTCTGTAACTCTACCTCTCAAATAAATAAACAATCTTAAAAATATATAATACATTAACTTACACTGTCTTAATTGATCCATGTTCAGTGTAGCAGCTAGCCACATGAGATTTGAAGTCAGAAAGAAGAGAGCTTAAATGCCAACTTGGGGGCAGGTGGTTAGCTTGGTAGTAAAGACACCCACATCCCACATCAGAATGCCTGGGTTCAGCACTGGCTCCAGCTCCTGACCCCAGCTCCCCGCTAATGCAGACCCTGGGAGACACAACGAGGGCTCAGGTGGTTGGATTCTTACCACCCGTATGAGGAACCTAACAAGCATTCTGTGTCTCAGCCCAGCCCTAGTGTTGCAGGCATTTGAGGAGAGAACCACAGGTGGGCACTTTTCTATTCGTCTCCCTATTGCTGTCTCTCTGCCTCACCTATGAATGAATGAATGAACAAATAATCAATTCGAATTTGGTAACTTCCTACTTACGTGAACGTGGGTGAGTTGTCTAAGCTCTCCAAGCCCCAGTTTCCCCATCCCTAAAATGTAAGACTGATGTCGCTGCCTTGCAAGGTTGTGTTGATCTACAAGATAGAAGGAACTTACCTAGCGCTTAGCTGGTACACACTGGAGTATTGTTGTTTTTCCTTTTTATCAATCAAAGCTGTTTCTCAGCATGGTTATAAACAAGCACACATATATACTGTGTTAGATGGTGAGGAGCACTCCGGATACGGGAACGTGGGAACCCCTATGTCGACCAATGGGGAAGGGGGTAGCCAAAAATAGGAGCCATGAGTACAGTGGCTTGGCCCCAATCTGTGTGCTTGGAAGCTGCCAAGGTACACAGGGCAAGGGGTCCTCTCTTCAATGTCTCCTGAGTGTGACCTTCACCTTCAGGTGGACACAGGGTAACCCTGGGCAGGAAAATGGAGAAAAGGAAAGGGTTGGGTAGGAAACTGAGATTGGGGTGCTAAGGAGTTGTGGGGCCAAACATAGATGTTAGTGGCGCTCAGTTCAGAGCAAGCAAGAGAGTGAGGAGGCGGGGAGACTTCCATCCACTGGTTCACTCCCCAAATGCCAGCAACAGCCAGGGCTAGGCCAGGCTGAAGCATCCAGGCCTCTCCCGTGGGTGGCAGGGACTCAAGTCATCTGGTGCCCCCAGGGGCATCAGCAGGCATCTAGGTTGGAAGTGGAGGCAGGGCTCAACCGCAGGCACTCGTCCCAGGCGGCAGCTTAACCAGCTGTCCACAACGCCTGGCCCTCAGTTCCAAAGGCTGCTTCTGTCAGCCTGGAAACTCACGCTTACCACTGAGAGCCAATGAGGCAGCCTACAGGAGGCGCTGTGTTGCAGCCACAGTTCTAAAATGTTGAGTTTCCAAAAATAATCCAATAATTACAGAAAGGATATACAACCTGAATGTGGAATATATCCAAAAAGATTTAGAAAAAAAAATAAGCCACTTATATTTCCATTAGCTTAGGGCATTTAATAGCAGCATTCGGGATCATTTCTGCCTGGTCTTTTTCGTATGCATATTTAAAGACAACTGAAACCATACTGCGTGCAATTGTGTGCTCTCTTCTTTTAAATATAACATTATCTCATAAGCATTTCCTTGTTGCTAACCAGCTTTGCATAACTATCCTTTTAACAAGTGAGTACTATATCATTAAGTAAATGAACAGTAATTTGCTTAATTTAACTATCTCCTTATATTGCCAGCCAGAATCATTCCGTTTTCTTGATATTACAAATTTCACCTTAGTATACATTTTCCTGCATATTTTAGAGTCTCTTCTTCGACGTGACTATAGAGTTTCCAAAACATAAAAAGTTCCAGGACATGAACGTTTTATCACCCTGCATACCCACTGCCAAGTTGCTTCTCCAAGGGAATGGTGTGTGAGGGTCACAGACGTCACTGCAGCCCGGAAGACATCGGGTTATTTCATTATGGAGGCTTTTTTTTTTCCCCTTACAGTTTCGGTTTCCAGGCTGGGATAATGGGCTGGCAAACACAGCCAGCGCGCGCCAGTGGCCGAGGTCACCAAGAACAGGAAGGGGGTGGGGGGTAGACACACTGTGATCAAGATGAGCTTTTCCAAAAAGGAGCCATTTGAATAAAAGCTGGAGGAAGGAAGGGAGCAGGGCTCAGGAGCATTGGAGGAACACTGGGAAAAGCCCTGGGTCAGCCCCGCACTGGGCAGCTGGGTGTGGAAGCAGGGGAGGGGAGGGAGGAGGCGGTGGTCTTCTAAGAAGTCTACCCAGAGTGAGACAAGAAGGCAGGAGGGCTCTGAGAGGGGGCAGTCGGGGTTGCCTCGTGGTTCCTGGGATCACTTCAGCCGGGTGTGTGCAGGACAGACTAACCCTGGGGCCAACACTGGGCACTGTGACGCAGTGGGTTAAAATCCCAGCCTGTAGCGCCAGCATCCCATATGGGTACCGGTTTGAGACCTGGCTGCTCCTCTTCCAATCCAGCTCTCTGCTGTGGCCTGGGAAAGCAGTGAAGGGGCCCTGCACCCCTATGAGAGACCTAGAAGAAGCTCCTGGCTCCTGGCTTCGGGTCAGCTCAGCTCTGGCCACTGCGGTCATCTGGGGAGTGAACCAGAGGAATGGAGGACCTCTCTCTCTGCCTCTCCTTCTCTCTCTGTGTAACTCTGATTTTTCAAATAAATAAAATAATTCTTTCAAAAAAAATAGACAAACCGTGCCCTAGACCACACTGAGCATCGCTGCCGATAAATCTTGCACAGTGTCGGCATGTCTGACTCACCAATCTCAGAGCCTCTGTCACCCTGCACACCTCAGATCCAGTCATCACCACACCCTGCCGGGTCCCCAGAGCGCCTCCTCCCCATCCATTCCCATGGCCCATTGCCCGCCACTGGGGTCTCCCAACCCCCATCTCCCAGCAGCCTGCCTTCCCAATCCACTCATGGCGCCCAGGAGCTGCAGGATCAACCACACTGGTGCAGCTCTCCCCTGAGGTCCCAGTTCTGCAGAAAGGAATTCAAGCCCTACCACATCTTGATGCTAATCTAGCAGTCAAGACTGATCTCCCCTTATTATTCAGAATTAACGGTGCCTTCCTGTCTGACAAGTTTCCTGATGCACACAGCTCTGAGCTTCCTCACTGCACACCTCTGCTTGCACCCCCTGCCCTGGTGCTCACAGCGCCTCCCCTACCAGCTTCACCCAGAAATCCCACCCATCCTCCCAGGGCCATGGTACATATCACTTCCTTCACCAAGCCAGCCCCAACCTCCCCGGCTAGAACCAGTCTTATCTCCTCTGTGCTGCCGTAAGCTCGACCCTGCTACATGTGGGCCATCTGGGGGATGGTTTTGTGAATACACTCTTTCCTCCTGAGTGGTAAGTTTCTTCAGGATCCATGTCTTGTGTATCTTTGAACTCTTGCAGTACTTGTTAACCTGCCCAGAACATAGTAGGCATTCAACAAACATTTGCAGAGCTTTAATTCCTCCTGAAGGTCATCCTGCCAATCCATTCTGGAAAAAGAAGCAGAATTCGCACCATCTGCCCTTCCCAGCCCCATTTTATCTTTCTGATTTCCTCTGTCTGTGGTTCATTGTCATCTTGTCTGAATCGCATTTGAAACCGCTAAGGAATTTTCAGAAAGGATGACTAAACAAAAACAAATGCTGGAATTTATTTTCCATGTAGTTATTTAGGTCAAAGTGAACCGAATGTAGTGGCACTAAAAATTAGACAGTGAATTAAAAAATAAAAACAAACTAAATGCATAGCGCATACTGGTCTGGGCATTCTTAGCTTCTTAGGGCTTCATTTTTGAGGTTCTCGATGTGCTGCAAATGTGTAGTCTAGGGAGGGAAGGAAGAGAGAAATGTTTTGTTTTGCCTAACGGCTCTCGGTCACATTTCTAGCCCCGTGGATGGCGGAGAGTTTCAAGTTTGGGAAGGAGGCTCTTGTAGCTGTGTTAATTCCCAAAGATTTCAATCCTCCCCCCCTGCCTTCCCTACTTGGGAAAACAGCCCCAAGGGCTGGTGTTGCCAACAGAGCTTCCTCCTCCATATCCGAAGTCAAGTAAGAAAATGGTCCTCACCATGCATGTAAAATGAATTCATAGCGCTTTAAGAAACAGGCATAGCTGGCATTAGGGATGCACCCGGGGAGGGGGAAGCGCACCACTCCGCTGAGAGCAAGCGGAGGTGGCCAGTGAACCTGGAGCTGAAGGGCTGGGTCCGCCTTCCCGGCTCCCCCACGGCTCCCCACCAGGGCTGAGGGTCAGGCGGGAGCACCGGGAAGCCTGCTCCAGGGGGGTCTTCGCAAATCCTTAGGAAATAGCAGGGAGGAAGCAGGTAGGGACACGGTCCTTTCTGCAGGATCACGAAGTGAAAGTAACAGGCGGGGCGCTAGCCCCTACCCTGTGTCCTCACTGGGGGAGCCCTAAGCCACTGCAAACCAGGAACATTTGGGAGACCTCCCCCCTCGGGGGGTGTTCTGGGACTGCACCCCGTTCTTCCCCCTCCACATCTGCACGGGGCTGTGTTCAGAGGCCGCATGACAGAGACACCCCCTCCCGGCCACACACACACACACACACACAGAGCTCTTCCCCGGAGCCCACGGTCCTGGCCATCTCATTATTCTGTGGGGGACATTTCTCAACTGTGGGGACACGGCAGAGGTAACGGACAAGAGCTGAAGCCTGGAGACAGAGCCGTGTTTAAGCCCCAGCTGCGTGATCTCCGGCAATTTACTTAAGCTCTCTAAGCCAGAATTTCCTCACCCATAATGTGGGTATGCCAACACCATCCCGCTGATTGAATTACCGCGCGGAATGGTCTAGAACAAGGGCGGTCCAACAGAAACATAACACAAGCCACAATGTGAGCCGCATGTGTCAGTTACATTTTTCTGGTAGCCCAGTAAGAAAAGTCCAAAGAAACAGGTGCAATGAATTGTTAGCATGATATTTTACCTCACTCGACATGTCCAAAATATCATTTCCACATGTTAAACAAAAATCTAATGAGATCTTTTCCCTGTCTCTCCAAGTCTTCTGTGTGTTGAAAATGTCAATTCAGACCACTTCATAGCCACAGCGGCCACCACTCGAGACAGTGTGGGCCTAGGAGAAAGGGTGGGAAGCATCCTGCATTATGCTACATAGTTACCACTGGAGACCCTCGGCTGCTCAAGGTTGGACCTCTAGTTGCTTTAAGGGGCTTCCTTATGGCCACTTTCTGTTCATTATATGGAGGGGGCCTCTGTGGTGTCTATGAAGAATACAACCATGGAGCACCCTTGACCTTGAGGGTACTGACACATAAAATGCCAAGGAGCCCCCCCCCCCCACTAATCTGTCACCTTCTCATATCATTAGGACAGGGGTTGGCATTCTGGCACAGCGGGCTAAGCCACTGCTTGCAATACCGACATCCCATTTTGAAGCACTGGTTCAAGTCCCAGCTGCTCCACTTCCGATCCAGCTCCCTGCTAATGGACCTGGGAAAGCAACAGAAGATGATCCGAGTACTTCAGTCCCTGCTTCATATGTGGGAGACCTAGATGGAGCTCTTGGCTTCTGGCTTTAGCCTGGCATAGCCCGGGTCGTTGTGGCCATTTGGGACAGTGAACCAGCAGATGAAAGCTCACTTGCTTTCCCTCTCTGTCCCTCTCCTGCTGCTCTGCCTTTTCAAATAAAAAACAAGGCGCCGGCACTGTGGCCTAGCAGGTTAAGCCACTGCCTGCAGTGCAGGCATCCCATATGGATACTGGTAACAGTCCCGCTGCTCCACTCCAGATCCAGCTCCCTGCTAATGTGCCTGGGAAAGCAGCAGAAGATGGCCCAGGTGCTTGGGCCCCTAGACCCCTAAACTGTTGCAGCCATTTGAAGAATGAACCAGAGGATAGAAGATCTCTGTTTCTCTCTCTCTCTCTCTCTCTCTCTCTCTCTCTGTAACTGCCTTTCAAGTAAATAAAATAAACCTTCAAATACATAAATAATAAACTTTTAAAACAAATAAATCAATAGGGCAGGACATTTGTTAAAGCAACCACCTGGTCCTACGCTTCCCCTTCCGAGAAGTGAGATACTAAGCAATGCATCGTGCTCAAAACTTGCTTCCAGTTAAACATAGAGTTACCCCGTGCCCAACGATTCTACTAGGTATATATGCAAGAAAATTGTAAAACATGTCCACACAGAGACCTGGACACAAATATGCAGCTAAGACATGGAAACAACCCAGATGTCCACCAGCCAATGAATGGATGAATCAAATGTGGTCTATTCATACAATAGACAGTTATTCAGCCATCAAAAGGAATGAAGGGTTGATACATGTTTCAACATAGATGAGTCTCGAAAACATTGTGCTGAAAGAAGCCACGAAAGGCCACATGTTGCATGAGTCCATTGATATGAAATAGTCACAATGGGCAAATCCATAGAAGAATAGGCTGGTGGGTGCTGGGGGCTTCAGCGAGGAGAGATTTGAGAATGACTGCTGAAAAGGGGTGGGGTTTCTTTCTGGAGGAGGGACATCTTCTGGAATAAGGCAATGGTACTTCAAAAGCTTTTAGAAGAATTCAGTTAAAAGAGGTTTATTTTAGGGGCCGGCGCTGTGGTACAGTGGGTTAATTTCCTGGCCTGACGTGCCAGCATCCCACATGGGCACCAGTTCTAGTCCCGGGTGCTCCAGTTCCCATCCAGCTCTCCACTATGACCTAAGATAACAGTAGAAGATGTTCCAGGTCCTTGGGCCCCTGCACCCGCATGGGAGACCCAGGGGAAGTGCCTGGCTCCTGGCTTTGGATGGGCGCAGCTCCTGCAGTTGCGGCCAATTGGGGAGTGAACCCACGGAAGACCTCTCTCTCTCTCTCTGCCTCTCCTCTCTCTGTGTAACTCTTTCAAGTAATTATTAAAAAATATGTTTATTTTGATGCAAAACCAATTGAAACCCATGCACCGTTTTTCATTACATATATTTTCTGTGTACTTTTAGAAGACCTTTTTGATTATTAATATTGTATTAGAAATCAATGAGTTGTTTTAAAAACAGTTGATTTGTTGGGGTGGGAATTGGGATGCAGCTGGTTAAGCCATAGCTTAGGCCACCCATATGCCATATCAGAGTGCCTGGTTTGAGCCCCCGCTGCTCTACTTCCACTCCAGCTTCCTGCTAATGCTGCTAATGGGAAAACAGCAGGTGGTGGCCCCGGTATTTGAGTCCCTTCCACCCATGTAAAAGACCCACGTGGAGTTCTTGGCTCCTGGTTTTGGCTGGCACAGCCCCAGCTATTGCAGGCATTTGAGAAGTGAACCAGCAAGTGGAAAATCTCTCTCTCTCTCTTTCTCTCTCTCTCTCTCTCTCTCTCTCTCTCTCTCTGCCATTCTCTGCTACGTGGGTGACAGGGGCTCAAGTCCTTGAGCCAGCATCCTCTGCCTTCTCAGGCACATTAGCAGGAACCTGGGTCGCAAAGGGAGCTCTAGTATGGGATGCAGTTATCCCAAGCAGTGACTTAACCCACAGAGCCACAACACCAACCCCTTCAGAAGCGTTTTATACCTAAAAGTAGACAAAAATTGAAAACCCTTTACCCCCTGCTTGGACGAGCCTTCCTCCTGTCGGGAACACTCCCCCACCATAGCACCTTCCTTCTTATCCTTTACTCCCACCCCAGGGCCCCTGTCCCCTGACCCAGCCCCCACCCATGCTTCCTTCTGTCTCACCCCGCCATGGTCGGTTGCTCATGGATCTCGTGTGTGGCCATCAGCCCCTAACAGAAGGCAGGGATCCCATTGCTCTGTTTGCTGCTGGCTTCCAAGCGCTAACAGCCATAGCCAATGAGGATAGGGAACCCCCCACATTTTCTGGGTGAATGAATAAATCATGGGCATTTGTGGCCAGGATGGGAGCAAACACCTTGAACAACAGCTGCAGGGTTTGCTGTTTTACCACATGCTCATTTCCTTTTGCTAATGGTGAAAAGTGAGAAATAAAATACAGGACATTGGCTCAGTGCTTAAGACTTGGGGTGCCTGAATCCCATATGAGAGCGCCTGGTTCCAGTCCAGATTCTTCCCCTTTTGATCCAGCTTCTAGCTGGTATACATCCTGGGAGACAGCAGGTGACTGCTCAAGTACTTGGGACCCTGCTATACCTGTGGGAGACTTGGACTGAGTTCCTAGCTCCTGGGTCTGGCCTGACCCACCCTTGGTTGTTGCAGGCGTTGGGTGGGAGTGAACCAACAGATGGAAGATCACTCTGATTCTGTTTGCAAGTACAAGTGAAAATAAGTACACAAAATGGTTCGAATTATACAATACAGAAAAGCAAAAAACACTTACACCCAAGGGAGAAGCTGGTAGCATAAAATGGTCAGGCTTCGGCATAAGTGGCCAGGCCAGGATTCTGGAGAGGATGCTGTCACGGACTTCCTTTAGGTTTTAAACCCCCGAGGAACAGGGAAATGACACTCAGTGCTGGTCTCATGGCACAGCGTGTACACAGGTTAACAAGGAGTCTTACCCAAGTCTTCCATATTGTGCAATACGGAGTGGGCAGAGTGAAAACTTTCCACAGCAGAAGACACAGTTAACAGAGGACTTGGTGGAGGACAGCACACATAGGCAGGTGGCCCACGCAGGGGACTCCCTGGGCAGGGACACAGGACACTGGCTGCGTGGTCTGCTGCTAGTGGCCTCCCTCAGTCCCCAGCGGGGCCCCCCAGATGCCCAATAGAGATGACAGGAGAGTGTTCGTAGCTGGGGGTCAGACCTGCCCCAAGTCGCCTCTGCGTCGTGCCTGCCTCCCTTCCACGCCTGGTGCTCTAACATAGCTCTGCTCTGGCCAGTCCGGACAAAAACAACTGATGAGTCACCTGTCCCCTGGGGAATATAGTGTCCCTTCCAGGAGTTTCTGCATTAAAACATTGCTCACAGGAGAGAAAGAAATGACAATGCTGTTATGGATGGCATTAATAACACTGATGATGATGACGATGGTAGCCGATCAGGGCAGTTAGTGTTTATGGAATGTTTACCGAGTGCCAGGGAGTCGTCTTATTTAGTCCTCCGACAACCCTGTGAGGCAGTTATGATCATAAACAGGTTATAGATGAGAACTGAGGGGCGGGGGACACATGGCAAGTAGCAGATGAGGGCTTCTAAAGGGCTGTTTCTCAAAATCTGTGCTTTCAGGAGCTCCGTCCTAGTATTCGAAGGAATGCATTTCTAACACGGAGGCTTTGACCCTGGAGGGACAGAGCTGGAGAGTCGGAACCACAGCAGCCGAAGCAGCAGTGACACTGACAGCCATGCTCGGCACACGGCAGCTGCCCGCTGTAGGTGCCTCCAGGGAGCAGATCCTGAGTCGGCACCCTCGCCATTAGCAGGGGGTAAGCCACAGAGCCTCTCCTGGCTGCACTGTTGTTAGAATTCACTGCAACCATGCAAACGGAGTGCTTACAACGACTCACAGGGATACAGAGGGGGCCTTCACGCACTGGATCTTTTGGTTGGCTCCAAACCCCTACTAGTACTTGACAGGTAACGGACTGGCGTGAAATGGATGTTTCGAGATTCGATGACTGTTTACAGCCCTTGTCTCTACTGTTGACAAACAGTGGTTTTTTTCTTCATACCATTTGTTGAACTCTCTACTTAGGGTAGAGTTCATCTTAGGAGTATAAAGCAAACTGAAAATAGATCTTTGTAAAAATTGAGTGGGAATAGGAGAGAGAGGAGGAAGAAGGGTGGGAGTGGGGACAGGAGGGAGGGTAGGGTGAAAAATATCACTGTGTTCCTAAATTTGTATATATAAAATTTATATACCTTAAATAACATTTTTTAAAAAAACCCTACTAAGTATTAGAACACTGGAATTCATTTCTGGTTTCCCAGATAACAGAAGTGCTCCTTTCATGGATTTTATAATGGAGTTGCTGATCCATCTTCTGTAGGTTTTTTTATGAAAAGGTGACTATGGTGTAGCGGATAAAGCTGTTGCCTGTGACCCTGAATCCCACGTGGGTGCTGGTTCAAGTCCCAGCTGCTCCACTTCCCATCCAGCTCCGTGTTAATGGCCTGGGAAAAGCAGCAGAAGATGGCCCAGGTGCTTAGGCCCCTGCACCAGTGTGCAAGACCCAGCTGAAGCTCCTGGATCCTGCCTTTGGCCCGGCCATCCAGAAAGTGAACCAGTAGAAGGAAGAGCTCTCTGTGTGTCTCTTCCTCTCTCTAACTCTGGCTTTCAAAATAAATAAATACTTTTTATTAAAAAAAAAAAGGTGACATCATAGGATTTTGAAGGTCTGTACCCCAAATCCTGTTTCCCCTACAGAATAATTATTCCTGTTTTTGCATCCTGCCTTCCAGTTTTGCACATTCCAAGGAGTTACACGAGGAGGACCTGCGCCGAGTCAGACTAGGGCCCTCGTCCGTGGTTGTGAAGTATGTCCGTGACTTTCATACAGGTGCATGTGGCCTCTTGGCCCCAGTTTTCCATAATAGAAAATGCAGGGGTCAAAGCTAACGATCTTGAAGTTGCCTTGAGCACTAAGAGTCTAATGCTTTTGTCTATGGGCTACTTTCATTGGCTTGCAGTTTTCATAGGGAATGGTATACATGAGGTGCATGTGATACAATGCCCACAGATTTAGCTGATTTCCTAAAGAATGCTGGGAAATAAAGCTTCACATAGAATGAGCTCTGCAAAGGTAAGCCTACAATAAATATCCCTAGGAATTCCCAAGGTAGCTACCAAAATTACCAAAATCTAGGAAACTAATATGTTTTTTTTAAAAAGATTTATTTATTTCATTTGAAAGGCAGAGTTGAGAGAGAGAGAGAGAGAGAGAGAGAGAACTGATCTTCCATCTGCTTTTTCCCTCCATAAATGGCTACAATGGCCAGGGCTAGGCCAGCCTGAAGCCAGGAGCCAGGAGCCTCTTCCGGTCTCCCACATGGGTGCAGGATCAAAGACTCGGGCCGTCCTCCGCTGCATTCCCAGGCCATTAGCAGAGAGCTGGATAGGAAGTGGAGCAGCCGGGACTCCTAACTGGTACCCATATGGGATGCCAGCACTACCCATTATACCAGGTGCAGGCCCCCAAAATCCATATCTTAATACATGCATGATATGTATGTTTACAACTAAGACATCTATAATTCCAAACATCAATTACGGGTACTACATTAGATTTGATGAGGCCATTTAAGCTTGGTTGATATACAGTTATGAATTCCTATTTAAATATGAAAATGTACTATCAATGTAGTTTTTCCATAAGGTATTAATACTTTTTAAATCTTCCTGTAAGAAAATCAAGGAGGAGAGAAGAAGAAGTGTGGTAGCAGTTCTAGCTGACATATCAGATTGACAGAAACGTGTCCACGTAAATTTCTAACATGTCTCTAAGGATCAACGTGGTCACCCTGCTGTCTGGCCTGATATTACGTTTGCAAGGCAATTTGACAATACTCGTGAAGAGCTCACAGATGTTCCTACCCCGTTGGAATTTATACCAAGGAGAAAATAATAAGTACACAAACGCTTTGTCATGGAATTATACATAAGTATTCAGAATCGGAAGCAAAAGCATCTAAATGATCAGAAATAGAAGACTAGCTAAATAACTCGTTACATGTATATACTCATGTATATTAAGTGTGTACATTCATATTTGCAATATATATGTTTATATATATATAAGTGTAGATATTTTTCCTCCTGTGACCACATTATTATAATATGGATACCAGGGTGTGCATTGCTATTGACTTGTACTTTTTGGTGAATGGAGGAGCCACAGAATACATCTCATTCATGTACAGCATCAGGTTGTATCAATAACTTCCAGGGGTGGACACTGGGGCACAGTGGTTTAAGCTGTTACTTATAATCCCTCACCCCATATCCGAGTGCCAGTTCTAGTCCTGGCTTCCCCACTCTGCTGATGCTGCTTCGTGCCAGTGTGTCTGGGAGGCAGCATACGATGGTCCAGGTGCTTGGGCTCCCGCCACCCATGTGGGAGACCCAGACAGAGTTCTTGGATGCTGGGTTCAGCTTGGCCTGACCCTGGTTGATGGTAGGCATTTGGGGAGTAAACCAGCAAATGGAAGATTTCTCCCTGTGTCTCTATCACTCTGCCTCTCAAATTAATAAATAAATCTTTTTTTAAAAGACTCAAGTCAAATTCAGGACGACAGGGTTTGTATTTATGTCTGCATTCTCTTCCATGCTGAGAATCCTGATTCTCAAGGGCACCAAGCTGGTAGACTACCCCATTATATGACAACCAGCTGCATGTCTCGTAAACCCAGAACGGCATGTCAGCACTTCCACCAATGACAGGATGACAAAGACTGTTTGAAAGTGTTTTTGCTGTTCCTTTACTTTTTATTTGTTGAAAGGAAAAGAGAGAGAGAGTGACAGAGGCAGAGGCAGAGAGGGAGAGAGAAAGGACTGCCAGCAACAGCTGGGGCGGGGTCAGACTGAAGCCAGGAGCCCAGAACTCAGTCTGGGTCTCCTATGGGAGCGGCAAGGACCCAGCGGTCTGAGCCATCAGCTGCAACCTCCCAGGCTGCCCATTAGCAAGAAGCTGGACTCAGGCGCGGAGCCAGGACCCAAGCTCAAGCCCAGGTGGTATCTTAACTGCTGTGCCAAACGCCCGTTCTGAAGTCCTCTTGTCTGTAAGATAGATCTGATTAGAACTATGCAGTCAAACTGGCCACCTGAAATAGTTCTCTGGAGGCTGGCACTGGTTTACTTCTCAAATGCCCACAGTGGCCAGCTGGGCCAGGCACAAGACAGGAGCTGGGAATTCAATTCAGGACCCCAACTACTTGAACCATCACCTCTGCCTCCCAGGGTCCACATTAGCAGGAACTTGGACTTGGAAACGGAGCCAGGCCTTGACCCCAGGCACTCAGTCGTGGGACACTAGTACCCCAACCACCCATCATAGCAACTAGACCAAACACCCATGCCTAATATTGTACCTTTTAAACATAACTGAGCAAGGCGAACTACTTAGACATTTAGTTCTGAGTGGGTAAATCTAATAGTTTATGAAAATATAGCTCTGAACTCTGAGCTTTGGAAATTCTGTCATTTGATGTAATAGGATCCGTTAAATGTATAGCTCAGGTAGAAGTTGCTAATTTTCCTATATAACACAAAAGCAACTGATTTAGTTGAAACAAACTTTCCCCTGCAAAGTTACCTTCATGCTGAAATCCAGCACCTCATGTTTCAGTCCAAATAACTCGCAGATGGAAAGAAGTGTCGGAGCAAATTGCCTTTTAAGTTTACTGCAGTGTTGGTGCCTGTGAACTTGGGAGACTCCTTCCACGGTGAAGGGGGCCAGAGGGTGTGGGTCCCTTCCCTGCTTTCTGGTACGTAGGGAGAGCACCAGCTATCACAGTGAGTCACTCCCTTCCTATCCCTGAAATGGACGTTGGGGCCGGCGCTGTGGTACAGGGGGTTAACGCCCTGGCTTGCAGTGCCAGCATCCCATATGGGCGCTGGTTCGAGTCCTGGCTGCTCCACTTCCCATCCAGCACTCTGCTGTGGCCTGGGAAAACAGTGGAAGATGGCCGAAGTGCTTGGGCCCCTGCACCCACATGGGAGACCCAGAAGAAGCTCCTGGCTTCAGATTGGCACAGCTCTGGCCGTTGCGCCCTTGGGGAGTGAACCATTAGATGGAAGACCTCTCTCTCTCTCTCTCTCTCTCTCTCTCTGCCTCTCCACTCTCTGTGTAACTCTGACTTTCAAATAAATAAATGAATCTTTAAAAAAAACCCTGAAGGCCCAGGGCCGGCATTGGTAGAGTAGCAGGTTAAAGCCCTGCCTGCGATGCTGCTATCCCAAATGGGCACTAGTTTAAAAAAAACATAGTTAATGTGAAGCACAGTGTGGCTGGTCACTCGATAATGAGAAAAAGATTCCTGTAAGATCATGAAAAGATTTTAAAAAGCAACTTAAAAAACAAGTGTATTTTATAAGCATCTGGGCCGGCGCTGTGGCACAGCAGATTAAAGTCCTGGCCTGAAGTGCCGGCATCCCATATGGGCACAGGTTCTAGTCCCAGCTGCTCCACTTCCGATCCAGCTCTCCGCTATGGCCTGGGAAAGCAGGAGAAGATGGCCCAAGTCTTTGGGTCCCTACACCCACGTTGGAGATCCAGAAGAAGCTCCTGGCTTCGGATTGGCACAGTTTGGGCTATTGTAGCCAACTGGGGAGTGAACCAGTGGATGGAAGACTTCTCTCCCTGTCTCTACCTCTCTCTGTAACTCTGTCTTTAAAAAAATGCATCTATCATCTGAATGTTCTATGATCAGATAACTGTCACTTCAATATTTTGAAATAGTCATTTTATTTATCTGATTTTTTTCTTTTGTTATCACACATCATTTTCTTCTAAATAAGCTATAGTTGGCTCCTTTTATGAAATATGTTAGCAGATTATCACTGAAGTAGCTTTTTGTAATTTTGTTGAGGATTTCGTAGTAAAAACACAGATAGACGCACTTCACCCATTTAAAGTGAACCTTGCTGGTGTCACAAATGGCCAGGGGCGGATACATCTGGGTGCATTTGCCTGATTGAGTTTCCATGGAATATTACACGCTTCGCATAAATTCAGTGGACGCTTGCAAGTATGTTGCAGGCTTTGTGCTAACTATTGTCACATATAATAGCAATTATTTAAGAAAACAGCCCTGGGTAGCAGTTATTTTAGCGGTAGGTGAAGCCGTGTGCTGAAGGTTACACAGTAAGCCGGTCCCTCCAGCTCTCCCGTTTCTGTTTAAAGTTATGAGCAACAGTCACAAGAGCATTGCTAGCCGTCCCTGCTCCTGGTACTGAGCCTTGCACCACACGGGTGACTTCCAAACATCCCATTGCAATCACGGAGTACGGCGCCTCCCCTCCCTCCTGCAGGGGGACTGCCCAGCTGAGCCAGGGCGCCCAGGGGGAGCCTGCTGTGATGCAGAAACCAGCCCGAGGAGGCGAGGAGGGCAGAGAGGGGCACGCTGCTCTTCACCGCGGAGCAGCGCCGGCCTCCTCCCTTTCACAAACAAGCAGGTGCAGACATCGACAAGGCTGGGGACAGGCAGGATCTCGCACTGATGACCTCAAACCAAAGGTCAACCCGAGAGAATGATTCTTGACATACTTCCACCAAGGTCACTTGGTTCATCGCGAAGGACCCAAGGTTAGGAACGAAAGACCTCCGCTTTAGGAAATTATATGGTTGGAACTCTGGGAGTTCTAATTAAAGGGACATCCCAGATGCCAGCAGAGCCCATGCTATTCATTTACTCTCAGTTTCATGAAAAACGGTTTTTTGTTTGGGATGTGGTTTTTAAAAGCAATTTACCTTCAGGCTTAGCTAAAGAATGAAATATATAGGGCGGGCGTTGTGGCTCAGTGGGTTAAGCAGTTTCTTGGGACATCTACTTCCCATATCAGAGCGCCTGGGGCTAAGTCCCACCTCGGTTTTCCAGGCAGCTGCCTGCTAACATGCGTCATGGGAAAGAGCAAGCGAAGGCTCAAGTGCTTGGGCCCCTGCCACTCACACGGGAGACCCAGATAGAGTTCCTGGTTCCTTGACGCCAGCCTGGTCCAGCCCTGGCTGTTGTGGGCATTTAGGGAGTGAATTAGCAGAGGGCAGCTCTCTCTCTCTCACTGTGGCTCTCTCTCTTTCTCTCTGTTTTTCAAATACATAGAAATACATAAGCTTTAAAAAAGAATGGAATATGTGAGAAAAGAATTTTCCAACTTTTTTTGACTCAGTGATAAAAAAAGAAAAATAAGTTTATAAGTATATGTATGGCTACTTGATAACAAAAATAATTGGTCTAGGAAACTTGAAGTGCTAAATGCAATTAAGAATTTCATACATAATTTTCAAAACATCCCCTGGTGGTGGCTATTAACACGATAGAATCCTCCTGCCGTGCACTGTCTAGGCCCCACGTTAACTACTGCTGCAAGGTTGCTCTAGAGCTACAAAGAGAAAACATTCTATTTGTAGAGTCACAAAAGCAGGTCACACAACGTCTTATAAGTGGACTTGAACTACAGGATATTAGCAATAGACAGGAGCAGCAGAAATAAAGCATGACTCAACTAACTCTCCTACTACCATCAGAAAAAACGTTTCCAGGGAACCGAAGCCAAGAAAATAGAAATCCATACACAGAAAGGCCAAGTCCATCAGGCGCATCTACGAAGTCCCCACAAATGACCAAAGTGCTCAAAACCAAACAAAACCCAAAAGCCCACCTGCTTTGCGGCAGACAGTGAGAGGAACGTTCCCCTCTGCTGACCACAGAAATCCCAGCCTCCAGCTGATTTGAAAATTCCTAAATCTCCAGAAGTTATGGGACATGAATATCTCAAAACACAATAGCTTTGATCTCACAGGTCAAGGCCACCGTAGCCTAAGTAGTAATTGTTGAGAAAGGGGACATCAACTACATTCATTTTTAATAAACGATTCTCTCGCAGTCAGATTTGACACACAGCTCACTCTTACGAAAGCACAATAATATTGGGTTGAATTATCTTTCAATCCAAGAATTTTTATTATGGAGAGATAGCTTGGGTACCACTCCCTTTCTTTATCTCCATTCTTGCAAATATACAAGGTGCTGAATTTAGCTTCTTTCATTCTATCACTTTACATCTTTTCTTCTTTTTAGTAAAAAAACCAACTAGATCTCAAAAGGCTACAGGGTAAGTGTTGGTGGTAAATTCCCCTGGGTAAAAAAATTGTAGTCCCTTGAGCCCAGTCTGCCAACCTGGTGAACAACAGGCCACCTTCTGGCTGCTCTGACAAACCATGTGCACCTAAACCAGAATCTAAAACATACCACCGTCCTCGTCAGCAGTTGTGTTATGAACAATCTGGATTTCACCATCCGTCTCCCAAACCACCCTCCTGCGAACTCATCACCATTTCTTCTCCTTTGATGCAATGTCTGATAGAGAGCAAGTTCACGTGAACGAAGTCTGAACTTGGAGTCTCAGCCGAGTGTGTTTCTGGTCTTCAGGAGATCGGTCACAGCGTTCGGTGCCAGGGTAAGTGCGTGGCTAACACCGGACTGGGCAGGTGCCAGCCTGGTTTTCCACTTTCTACCTCTGGGACTCTATGCACGTTATCTAAATCTTGTATCTCAGTTTTGTTATCTGTAAAATGGCAACGGTATCGATAACTACTGTATGGAAGTGTTGTGGGGATTAAATTCCTAAAGGTATTTACGACACAGCCACAGTTAACATAAATTCTCAGTAAAAGTTGACAATTATTATCAGCAGTTACAATGACCTTGAGGCTGTCGCTTAACCTCCAGAGGCTTCTATCTCATCTTCTGGACCAGAACAGATCACAATCTCCCATGGTCTTTAGGGAGCTAGGATAAGCTCAAATAACAACATATGCAGAAGCTATTTTTAAAGCGTAGTGGAGGATTAGACAACTCTTTCAACCAAGTAGAATTAGTTTCTTTCTGCTCTGTGCATCCACAATACTTAAAACGTGCGCACACACATGCACTCCCTCCTTGCAGCGCTTAGAACAATGTAGCAAGATGTGCTTACCTCCATGTGCCCCACTGACAGTGCATCTCCGATTCACCTCTGTATCCTCAGCACGTTGGACATACCTGGCACAGGACAGGCACTCCGTAAATATTTGTTTAAATGAACATTATGCAAACAGTTGCGCAGGAATGCTCAGGCCCTGGCCAGGAAGCGTGGATTATCCCTTTTTGCCAAGTGTCCTCAGTAAAGCACCCAGAAATGTGTTTGTTTTCCTTCAGGCACAATTTATTGAGAGTCTGTCATTTCAGATGGGGGCAATCGCGTGCTCATTCCTCTCACTTTATAAATACTTACTGAGCACCCAGGGGGAGCCAGGTCCTAACCCGAGCTCTATCTTTTGCACCACAAGGGGCAAATGTCTAGACTGATTTACCCCTTGCAAACTAAAAGGAGAAGGGTCATACTGGCCAACGCATCGTCTACCCCTTGAGATAATAAACTCCTTGGTTTGAATGCTCCGTTAGAGTGATAGACTCTCGGCATGGAAAAGAGTCCCTTTCTATAAGTAAAGAATAATTACAGATTAACAATGACAGCCAGGGATCCGACTGCCTGCATTCAAATCCCGGCTCAGCCTTGCACCATGGTGTAAGACTTTGGATGGGTTACCTCGTCCTTCTAAGCCCCATCCCTCTCCTCTCTAAAGTGCAGCTGTAGTTGGATGGATGTGAACATTAGAAATGCCAGTCATCTACTCCAGGGCTCTCCACACAGCAAGCACTCCATGTGTGCTTCCTGCTAGAATTCAGCCTACTCCCCTCACTCCCTCATCCCGGTGTGTGAACTTCTGTCACAGACAAACCTAGCAAACCGGGGAGCAGCCACAGCACCAGAACCAGCGAATCTGCTACCTCCAGTGGTTGTCCACTTGGTTGCTAGGCAAATCTAGCTGCTGATACATTCCAGTTGGCTCAGATAAACACGCCTCCCCCTCTCCTCCCAGACCCCAGTCTGTCGTTCAGGTCCCTGCTCTGTAGGATCAACTCCTGAACTTCAAAAGGAAGCTACACACGCTGGTTCTCACTCTCCCCCTCACACACCCACACACAACCTTAGGTCCTTTTGTTGTCTCTGAATCACACCATTTACCAGGTCCCTTATCATCCTTGTCACTCTTGTGTTTATCAGCGTCTCTGAAGGTCTGACTCCCAGAATTCCAGAGAACAAATGTGGTCTGACCACCAGTGAGAACTAGACAACCAGTCCCCTTCTAGAACGCGGTATTTCTATTAATACAACAAAAGACTGGTTTTTTTTTTTTTTTTTGGACGCTGCATCACACTGGGTTGACTCATCCTCTCCTTACAATCAACAGGAGACTAAATCTTCCTGACGCGCAAAGTTGTAAGCCATCCCGCCTCCGCCCTGTGCTTGTGTAATTGAATTTTGGGATCTCTGTGTACTTTATATGTGTACCCATTAAACTTTATATTGTTAGATATGATTCATTACTGCGTTTTGTCGAGGTTTTGGAGGAGGGAGTGCCGAGTGTGTCTTCCAACCTATTTACAATCCCTGCCAGCTGTGTGTCCTCTGTAAATGTGTTCCGTGCGCCCAGCAATGCCAACATCTTAGCCGTCCACTGAAGTGTTGAGCAGGACAGGGCTCAAACCAGACTCAGAGCCAGATCCCCCAAGACCTGGTGGGCATCGGCCTCTGTGAAAAGCAAACAGGGACAAGCCATTTGGCACAGAGGTTGGGCTGCTGCTCTGGTCACCCGCAACCTAGGTCACAGTGCCTGGTTCAAATCCCGGCTCCTCTGCTTTCCATCCAGCGTCCTTTAATGGGCATCCTTGGGATAAAGCAGTGTTGGATCAAGTCTCTGGGTCCCTGCCACCCATATAGGAGATCTGGATGGAGTTCTGGGCTCTGGACGCTGGCCTGGCCCAGCCCTGCCTGTGGAGGGCATTTGAGGGTACAAGATATTTCTCTCTGTCATTCTGCCTTTTTAAATAAAATCAGAAATAAATAAAGTTTTAAAATTTTAAAACAGCAACTTTAAAAGACATCATTCTGGGGACTGGCACTGTGGCACAGTGGGTAATGCTGTCGCCTGCGTCGCCAGCGTCCTGTATCCGGGCACCAGTTCAGGTGCCGGCTGCTCTGACACAGATCCAGCGTTCTGCTCATGGAACCTGGGGAAGCAGCAGAAGATGGCCCAAGTGCTTGGGCCCCTGCCACTCACGGCAGAGACCTGAATGGAGTTACAGGCTCCTGGCCTTGGCTTGGCTCAGCCCTGGCTGTTGTGGTCATTTGGGGAGTGAACCAGTGGATGGAGTCAGTCTCTCTCTCTTTCTCTCTCTCTCTCTCTCTCTCTCTCTCTCTCTCCTGCTACCTGTTATTCTGCCTTTTAAGTAAGTAAAACTAAATCTTAAAAAAAATGCATTTGGAGAGGGTGCTGTGGCACAGCAGGCTAAGCTGTCACTGTGTCAGCAGCCCACGTAAGAGCTCCGTTCCAGCGGACCTGCTCTGGTCCAGATCTCTGCTATGGGCCTGGGAACGGGCAGACGATGGCCCAAGTACTGCACTCCTGCCACCTGCACCGCAGACTTCAGTCAAGTTCCCGGCTCCTGGCGTTGGCCTGGCCCATTCCTGGCTGTTGCAGCCATTTGAGAAGTGAACCAACAGAAGAAAAAAAATCTCTCCCCCCCCCACTCTGTCATTTAAATAAATAAATAAAACAAAGACATCATTCATTCAATCAAATTGTTTTAAAGATTTATTTATTTATTTATTTATTTATTCGAAAGTCAGAGTTGGGGGGGCAGACACTGTGAGAGAGAAAGAAAGAAAGAGAGAGAGAGAGAGAGAGAGAGAGAGAGAGAGAAAGAGAGAAAGAGGTCCTCCATCTGTTGGTTCACTCCCTAGATGACTGCAATGGCCAGGGCTGAGCCAGGCCGAGGCCAGGAGCCAGGAGTTTCTTTAGGTCTCCCACATGAGTGGCAGGGGCCCACCCACCTGGGCCGTCCTCTACTGCTTTTCTCAGGCCATTAGCAGGGAGCTGGATCAGAAGTGGAGAAGCAGGGGCCAGCCTTGTATTGTAGCCAGTAAAAGTGACTGCTCTAAAATGCTGGCATCCCATATGGGCACTGGCTCATGTCCTGGCTGCTCCACTTCCCATCTAGCTCCCTGATGATGGCCGAAGAAAAGCAGCAGAAGGTGGCCCAGGTGGGTGGGCCCCTGCCACCTATGTGGGAGACCTAAAGAAATCCTGACTCCTGGCTTTGGCCTGGCCCAGCTCCGACTGTTGCAGCCACGTGGGGGAGTGAACCAGCAGATGGAAGATCTCTCTCTCTCTCTTCCTCTCTCTTTTTAACTCTGACTTTCAAATAAATAAATAAGTCAAAAAGAAAGAAAGAAAGAAAGAAAGAAAGAGAGAGAGAGAGAGAGAGAGAGAGAGAGAGAAAGAAAGAAAGAAAGAAAGAAAGAAAGAAAGAAAGAAAGAAAGAAAGAAAGAAAGAGGAGGCACCAGGACTCGAACTGGCGTCCATGTGGGATGTCGGAGTCATAGGAGGCAGTTTTTACCCACCACGCCACAGTGCCAGCCCCAATCACCAAATATTTATTGAGTGTCTTTCATGTACCAGTTACCGTTCCGTGTGCCAAGCATACAAGTACAGCGCCGACCAAAATGAGCACCCTGCCCTCAGGAAGCTTACAGTCTGCCAGGGGAATCAGACAATGAACACGGAGAAAGGGAGCAGATGACACTAAGTGTTACGAACAGCAAACGGTGAGAGATGAAGGAAGTGTGAATGTGGGGATGGCCCGAGGACTGTGTGCCGGCTGCGGGGCTCAGGCAGGGCTGCAGGGAAGCCGGACTGCTCTGCTCACGTCCTGCAGTCTCCCTGTGCACCTGACCCGAAGAGGTGTACCCAAGAGGACAGCCAGTCTTCCTGGTTCTCAGAGCCTCCCTTTCTCTATGTAGGATCATACGAAAGAAAAAAAAAATAGTAGCACAATAGGGAAGAATTTGATTAGTCCTGCAGCAAAAATGGAAACTCTGAAGGGCACAAACCCTAAGGAGACTTTGTAATGTTTCTTTATGTGCATAAGATGCTCACATATTCTGACAACGAGTCACACCCTAGTAACGTCTCCCAACAAAGATCCCACAGAGGAAAATTTTAAAATGATTGCAGCATATGGCAATGAAATAATAGAGGAAAGAATTGAAAAGCTGGGGCCGGCGCTGGGGCACAGCAGGTTAAGGCGATGCCCGCAATCCCATCATCCCACATGAGTGTCATTGAGTCCCAGCTGCTCTACTTCTGATCCAGCTCCCTACTAATGCGCCGGGGAAAGCAGCAGAAGATGCCCAACGGCTTGGGCCACTGCCACCTATGCTGAAGACCTGGACGCTCTAGGCTCCTGGCCTCGGCCTGGCCCAGCTCCAGCCTTTGCGGCCCCTTGGGCAATGCACCGGTAAATGGAAGATCTCGTTCTCTCTCTCTCTTTCTCTCCCTCTCTCTCTCTTTCCCTCTCTCTTAGTCACTCTATCTTTCAAATAAATAAATCTTGGAAAGAGAAAAAAAGGAATGAAAATCTAACATGTACCCAGTGCCAATCCCTGTGTTGACAAGCATGGAGTAGGTTATGAGTCCAGTGGTTTCCAGAGAACCAGGAGGAGGGAAGGCGTGGGTTCCCCCAAAACCCAGCTCAGAAAGTCTGATACTGAACTCTGGAAAAGGAGCCTGAAGAGGGGAGAGTGGAAATCCACCTCTCTCCATCATCCTCTGCCCATGATTCTAAGTGTTGATAAATTCTTCTACATAATTTGCTCAAATCCCTCTGAAATTACAGGGTCCTGACAAAGCTTTTCTCAGTAAAACACGAATCGCATCCTGTAATTAAAGATGGCCTTTATATCCTCACAATGATACTTCTGATGTTAACATCTGTTCCTTCACTGAGCATCCATTGTGCACCCAATACTTGGTTGGTGACAGCAATGAAAGGTTAACATCATGCATATGGTCCCTGCTGACCGGGACCTCACAGCAGAGGGCTGTGAAAAAGAGGAAAGCCAGCTCTGAGAAAGCAGTGTGTCATGGAGAGAAGAGTTCTGAGAAGTCAGGGAGGGAGACTTGAAAGTTAGTGGCTTCAGTGATGGGAGTCAGACAAACAAGGAGGAGGGGGTGGCTTTGGGTGCAGCAGTAAAGGTTAAGCCTACACTTGGGATGCCCACAGCTCACACTGGCAGAGTCCTGCTCTCTCTCTAATCCCAGCTAATGCACACCCCGGGAGACAGCAGGTGGTGACTCAAGTTCTTGGTCCCTGCCACCCATGTGGGAGACCTGGACTGAGTTCTGTACTCCCGGTTATGGCCTGGCCCAGCCCTGGCTATTGTGGGTAGTGGGGGAGTGAACCAGCAGATCAAAGATCTGTCCCTGTCTGTCTCTCTGACTCTTTCTCTGCCTTTCAAATAAAATGAAAACAAATAACAAAAATAAGAGGAGGCACAGTTGCTTAGGGTGGAGGGCATGGTATCACAGGTTTTGGAAGTATCAGAGATTATTATGTCTGCTGAATATGTAAACACTAAAAGTAAAACTAAGGCAGAGGGTCCTAGCCAGGGTGGTCAGAGATGACCACTAGAAGTCTGCAAGACCAAATGATGCAGAAATCTATACGCCATGCTCCAGAGGAGAGAGAAGCAATGGAAAATTGCAACTGATTAAAAGCCGGAGGTTTGAAGACAGACAAGTCATGACTCAGGATCTGATTGACAGCTTGGAAGATCAGGTGGGCAGTGACGTCACTCACCAAGACAACACAAACATGAATGCATCACTAAGGACAGTGGGGCAGAAGGCCACGCGCTCAGCCTGGGGCTGGTTTGTTTTGTGTGGCCGGGGGAGCTCAGTGGAAGAGGGGGACACAGGTTTAGGAGTCATCGGTACGTGCCAGGCAAGAACAGAAGTGACAGGGATGGATGGCACACCCTGGGAGAGAGGGGCCAGAAGAGAAAAGGGGCTGGGGAGACAGAGGTAAACAACCAAGCTTCCCCCAGGACCTCTGACAGAGTGCGAAGGAGCAGCCAGGGAGCTGGGAGAGACAGACGCGTGGTCGGGCAATGGAAAAGCACTTTCCAGTAGATGGTCTCAACAACAGCAAGTGCTCTCAAGAGAACAGGCAGAAAAAGGCAGAGAGGCACCCACAGGGTGAGCACCAAGGAGGTGCTGGGCCAGTCTGGCAAGGAGCAGGCTCTGTGGAGTCAGAAGGCAGCTCAGGGGCAGGCTGTGGTGCAATGGACTAAGTTGCCACACAGCATTCTGGTGTTGCATACCCAAGTGCTAGTTCGAGTCCCAGCTGCTCTGCTTCAGATCCAGCTCCCTGCTAGTGCACCTGGGAAAACAGCGGAAGATGGCCCAAGTGCTTGGGCCCCTGCCCTCTACATGGGAGATTCAGATGGAGTTCCTGGCTCCTGGATTTGGCCTAATATAGCTTAGGCTATTGGGACTAAGACTTCTGTCTCTTTTGCTCTCTCCCACCTCCCTTCAAATAATAAGTCAATCTTAAGAAAAAAAGTCAAATCACAGTGAACTGAGGAGTAAGCAGAACCAGGGAATGCTGGATAGCTATTTAAAAAAGTTTGGAGGCCGGCATTGTGGTGTAGTGGGTAAAGCCACTGCCTGCAGTGCTGGCATCCCATATGGGCACTGGTCGCAGTCCCGGCTGCTCCACTTCCAATCCAGCTCTCGGCTATGGCCTGGGAAAGCCATGGTCCTTGGGCACCTGCACCCGCATGGGAGACCCGGGAGAAGCTCCTGGCTCCAGGCTGGCCCAGCCCCAGCCGTTGTGGCTATTTAGGGAGTGAACAAGTAGATGGAACTCCTCTCTCTCTCTCTCTCTCTCTAGCTCTGCCTTTCAAATAAATAAATAAATCTTAAAAATAAGAAAGTTTGCCCTAAAAATGGAAGACCGGGCATGTGGTTGGCACAGCAGTTAAGGCACTGCCTGAAACACACACACCCCATCCTGGAGTACCTGGGTCTGAGTCCTGGCTCAGCTCTAATCCGGCTAATGCACATCCTGGGAGACAGCAGTAGATGCCTCAAGTCCTTGTACCCTGCCACCCGTGTGGGAGACCCAGATGGAGTTCTAGGCTCCTGATTTGGTCTGGTTGGCTATTGCAGATATTTGGGGAGTCAACCAGTAGATGGACGGTCTCTCGCTCTCAATCTCGCTCTGCCTTTCAACCAAATAAATAGAAATGGACATGAAAGACATAATCCCTAGTTTTCTTCCCGAGGGTAAGGAAGCAGCGCCCCCCCCCCAGCCCCACCACCATATTACAGGATCTTCAGAACCGCTTACCACCTCTCCATGAGCCCAGCTGCCTCCATGGCAACGCTCCTGCTAGTCATGGCCCATGTTCAGGACAGTGGCAAAATAATTTGTGCTGCACTTGGCTAAAGCAGCCAAATACTCCCTTTTTGTTCTCTGTGTAGGTCACTAAGGTCCACACAAGCTACGAGGACCAAGGCCCACTGTGATACAAGAATGTATACCTGGCTCTCTGAGCAGCCCCCAAATAAGTGACCTGCAGAGGGACAAACATGGTCAGACACAGCTGTCACACTGTCAATATCACTCGTTTGTGGTCATGGCGCATGTCCCGGGAGCCATCAGAGGGATAGGAGAGGAATTTGTTCACCTTGGAGCCTGGAGCAGGCAGCTGGCCCCACAGCTGGCCAGGCAGCTATCCAAGCAGGGGGCCTCTGTGACAGCAAAATCCAGAAACCAAAATAAATGGGTCAGGTGGGAAACAGATGACCACCACCGCAAGCAATGCCGAAGGTCGGTGTTAGGAAGTGAAGGAGAGCCAAGACATAATGGATGGACACTGCGAGGGGTCTGGACAAGGTCTGGACACTACTCCTGCAGTGCAAGAGGAGGGAACAAAGCACCGCAAGTGGGCGGAGGCTACTGACCACCCACAGGGGCCAGACACAATCATGCCACACAGATGGGAACCACAGCAGCAGCCAGCTCTCTGTGACCCGCGGTCCTCGGGGCATCGTTCCAATTCTCAAGCCTTCACGATACGCAATGCAGTTTCTGACAACAATTTCCAAAACCTTATTTCCCCAGCTCCCCTCTCCTGCCAGCATAATCCTGCATTCCAAGAAGCAGGAAAGCTCTGGAGCTGCTCATCGGGTGCCATAAGCACAGGTGGGAACCAACCTGGACAGGGACAGTAACAGCTATCCCCATGCTAGGAACCAGGAGCGCACAGAAAGAGTTGACACCACCCAGCTCTGAATCAACAAGCAGACTGGCGGCATGGCTCAATCATGGAAGCATCGTCCCTAAGTTGTATTCATCCCAGGTACCTGGGTTTCTGAAGGGCACACTAAGGTCTTCAGAGCTGCCAGTGTGTGACTGGGGCACAGGGAGGCGATAAAGAACACAGTAAAGTTCAGGTAGAACTATGCACGATATTTTTGCCTTATGCATAGACAGGCTAAGCTGTACACACTGAGTTTTCAGTTGAAGATTTTTTGGTTTTCATTTGACTCAAGTCAGTAATCATTTCCTTGCTAGATATTGCTCAAAGCAGAATTCCCATCTAATTCTCATTTAATGGGGCTGCAAAGGAAAAACCAAATAATAACACCTCATTTGTGTATCATGCTTGTCTATCAAACAAGACACCAGAACCCATTTAGACGATCTAATTTACAGTAGCAACACTTTTACAATGTAAATACTAGTAAGGGCTATTATCATTTTACAAAGTATGCATGAAAGGAACTGAGGGCTGTGGGAATGAAATGACTGGTTCAATGTAACTTCCATTCTACACGTGTCATAGCTGATTTATTTTACCTTTTTTTAAACAACGAAACCATGCTTTATATAAACATATTCACTATGAGGTGCTTTGCCCTTACCTTTTCAAATGAAAAATACCTCGCATAAAAGAAGTAACAAAAACAAAATTGTTCATGTGTGCCACAGATCAACTTTGTCTCACAAATCTAGCTTGAAACCCATCCATTCCTGCTACCCAACTCTGCTTTTCATCAGCACGATTCTCATAGCCCTGTGCCCCACACAGGTGCTAGTCACTGGGGTAGACCCCTCTTCTCTCTGGTTGCAATGACCTTGTCATCTCAGCTGGATTTGGATCCAGTTTATATTTATATCTACAACTTTTGCTTATACATATGGAAAGTCATTGATTCTCCTATTGGCTAAAACAGGGTGGATAGCATTCCTCTGATCTTTTCATGTATTCATTCATTCACAGTCAAGCCTTCATGCCCCCATTCAACAAACACGGAGTGTGTGCCCCAGGTGTACAAGCACTATGGACACAAATTGTTCTAAGACAAAATCTAAGACTTCCAAGAAACTCGCAGCTCAAGGAGCGCAGCAGAGAGCAAACACTTGCCACTCATTCCAGCAACCGTGGAGAACACCAAGACACAAAAACAGTTTGCAAAGCCCAGAGGTGGGATGTGGCTCCATCTGAGTGGAGGTGAAAAGCCTCCCAGAGCCGCTCACACCCGAAAGAGGAGGGCATGGTGACCCTCGCACGGGGACCAGCACTGGCAAAGGCTCAAGTAAATAAGAGTACTGATGCATTTGGAATACTGCAGGAAACACAATGGGGTGGGAGGTTCTTCAGTTCCTCCGTGATGGCTGCATTTCACAGCCCAGGCCCTGCGTATCCCCATAAATGACTCTATAAAGGGAAACGTACCACCCTCTGTCAGCAAAACACATTCTATATGGGCTCTGCACCCAAGTGCTCTCTGAAACATGGCCTATCTGAGGACTCTCACATAGGGAATGGCACAAAGTCAAGGCCTGGGACTGGGCATTTAGCCTAGAGTTGAGACACACCTGCATCCCACACTGGGCAACCCGGGCCCCAACCTGGCTCCAGTTCCTGACTCCAGCTTCCTGCTAATGCAGTGACAGTGGTGATAACTCAAGGAATTGGGTCCCTCTTACCCATGTGGGAGACCTTGGCTGTGTTTCCAGATGCTGGCTTCAGTCCCAGCCCCAGTCCCAGCTGCTGCAGCCAACTGGGGAGTAACCCAGCAGAATGGAGCGCGCGCTCTCTCTCTCTCTCTCTGTGTGTGTGTGTATATGTGTGTGTGTGTGTCTCTCTCTCTCTGCTTCTCAAGTAAAAACTAAAACTTCTTTAATAAAGAAGAAACTCAAATAATTTTTTATTTGAGAAGCAAGGGTCAACGCAAGGCCTATATTCCATTGTTCCTTACTGTTAGAGGTAAGAGGAAAGAAAAGCCTATGGAGCCATCAAATCCAGGGGCCCACTCAGCCCGTCTCCATCATCATCTCAATCTAAAAAGTTTAATACAGAAATATTTTGAAATGCATAATTTCAGACATGCATGCAGGATGGACCAGATTTTTCTTATTTACCGCTTCCCAACTGTTCAGACTTGGTGCTGCTCAGCCCCCCCAAAAAATGAGGGCCAGCCTCATGGGCTTCTCATCAGCAACCCCGCATACTACCAAGAGGGTTTTGGAGATAGTCTGGGACATTCTGCACCCAAGTCCCTGCAGGGCCAGCTCTCGGTCACGGCACCCTCGGATAAGTCCTAACTAAGCTGCGCATGGAAGTAATGAGACCCAAGGACAACAGGGCTCAGGCCAAGCCCCTCTCTGGACTAACCACACTGCTCATCCATCATGCCCTGATTCCCTTGGCAATTTGTGTTAGACTTATTGTATTTGTTTGAAAGGCAGAATTACATACACACACACACAGAGAGAGAGAGAACGAGAGAGAGAGAGAGAGAGAAAGAGAGAGAGAGAGAGATCTTCCATCCATTTGTTTCCCCAAATGGCCATATCGCTAGGGCTGTGCCAGGTCAAAGCCAGGAGCCCAGAGCTTCTTCCAGGTCTCCCACTTGAGTACAGGGGCCTAAGCACTTGGGCCATCTTCCACTGCTTTCTCAGGCCATAAGCAGAGAGCTGGATTTGAACTAGAGCAGCCAGGACTCAAACCAGTGCAAACGCAGGATGCCAGCATTGCAGGTGGTAGCTTAGCCCATTGTGCCACAGTGCAATCCCCTCCCTTGGAATTTAACAGAAGCTTTGCACATTCTTGTTGCTTAGTTCCAGGAGCTCAACATCACTTGTTTATCTATTTCAGTTCCAGAGCAATCAAGGAATCCTCTCTAAAACATCACTTCTTTATCCATCTTCACCCATGCAATGTGTGTCTACTTCCTCATTCCCGCCCATCTCTTAGTGCCAATCCAATCAGCCTTTGTCCCCGTCAAGCCACTGACAACACCTCTGTGGCCATCAGTGACTCCTCTGGTGCCACACACAGAGGTTGGAGCGCAGTTTGCATCTTGTCTTCCCGGCAGCCTCCTGGCACTGAGGACCACCAGGTTCCTCTCCTACACTTGGCTTCCAGCACACCCCACTGGTTTTCCTCCCGCCCCATTGTCTGCTCCTTCTCAGTCTCTCTCAGTGGCTCCTTCCAGATCTCTGGATGTTGGAAGTTCCCTCCACAATCACCCAGTCAGTCCATTCCTGTAAATAACACTCCTCTGACACACGCCCTAAACTCCTGGCTTGGATCTGATGTGGAAGAGGGATTCTTTTCCAAGAGGCACTAAAATTTGAGTTGGGCACCAAGGAGGAGATGAGCTGGCCAAGGGGAGAAGAGTGCTTTTATTGTAAAGGGAATAGCATGAGAAAAGGCACAGAGGTGTGAAAAGAACTATGTTCAGAGAAAAATCTGGTTTGCCACAAGAAATGACCAATGAGCACATTGTAGCTATATCATGAAGAACTGTGATTTATGGCTAAGAAGTTTGGGCTTTCTACTGGAGACAATAAACAATTATCAGGAGAGAAATGTGGTCATTCATATTTTAAAAATAAAAAGTAGTGGCAGGATGAAGGCTGAACTAAGGTAAGGGGCAACTGGAGCCAGGAAAGCCAATTAGAAGGCCACTTAGTAGTCTCCAGAAGGGCTTAAGGTCTGAATCACCATAGCAGCAGGGGATGCAGAGCAGTGACAAATCCAGGGGGAGATTTAACAGTAGCGTTGAGGACAGAGTTATTGATTAGGTAGAGGTTTGGGAGTAGGGGAGACTGGTTGAGGTTGAAGTGCAAGAACATTACCCAGGCAAATGTGGCAGGGAGCGTAGGAATGGAGGGGCGATCAGCAGCCTACTCAGCTTGCAGTGAATGTGGGATGTCCAGAGGCAGGGAGCTGGCAGGGCAGCCAGTCAAAGGAGAGGTTGGGGGTTGAACGTAGAGGTTCCGATATCTCCGGTCAGTGGTAGCTGAGCCCTCACGATGGACAGGGTATCCTGGGGAGGCCACACAGTGAGAAGAGTGCCAGGCACACAGCCCTGCAGAACGCAGGCAGGCAGCTGTGAGAGGAGCCAGGGAGGAGCCTGAGACGAGGACAGGGTCTGCAGGTGACAGGAGGAGCAAACAGTCACATTCCCCCTGGGATAGGATAAGGGCAGTCTGGGGATGTGTTCAGCTCGGTTTCTAGGGGCTGGGAGCCACCATGCAACAGGCTGGGTAAAGCACACCTGTTGAAGGCTGAGAAGACGGTAGAAGTGGACAAGGTAGAGGGTAGCCTTATGGACAACAGGTGGCCACTGAGCTTCTGCTCAGATCTCCCTAGTGAGCTTACAACCTCACAAGACATCCTCTAGAGTGTCTGCACAGTAACAGACAATTGCGTTCAACACCCACTTGCTGAAGGCTTGCAATGTGTAAAGAAAGCATCAGGCGTGGCATGCTGGTGCCGGAGAAGATGTGCAAGTGGCAGCCGTGTTTTAGTTTTTCACTCATTGGCCCAAATCTGCCTCCTGCCCTCCTCAGCACTCTGTTCTCGGGAGCCGCACACAGTGAAAGGATGTCTTGCATGTAGCAGCCCTTCAGCTAACTGAAGGTAGGTTCCCACCACTTCTGGGGTTTTCCGCTGCCGTGAAATAATCCACTCTTGCAAGCATGTGTGTGTGTGCACACTTGAGTTTTCTTTCCAGCCGGCTGCTCTCCCCTGGCTATCCACAGCCTAGGCTGTCAAAGTCCCTTTCACAATGTGACACTCAGAAGGAATTGCAATTCTCCCCAGTGCCCCAGCAGGTATAAGCAGTGTACAATCCAATAGATGCATTCCCTCCCTTTCCTACAACAGGCTTCCTCTGCCACCTGAGACGGGATGAGTATTCCAACAGCCACACTGCTGTCGACTCAGGGTCCTTCATAAGCAACCCAAAGTCTGAGGTCTTTTGCACTTGAAATGCTAAGCTGGGTCTCCCAAATCGTGTATGTAGGCAGTTGACAGTTGACTTTTTTAACACTAATTGCAGCGCTTTGCATTTTCCCCCACTAAATACCATATGCTTACATTTGGTTTTTGTTAGCTAAAGTAAAAAAGAGCAAAGTCTTAGGAGTCCAACAAATCTAAATTTCAGTTCTGGTTTTGTTACGTAGCCCAGTAACCCTGAACACTCCCATGATCTCTGGCTCTCAACTCACTTATCAGTGAAAATTGGAATAATCCTCTCTACATTGCAAAGTGATCCCGAGGCTGAAGGGAGAGGAGTGTTTGTTTTCTTGCCTTCCTTTCTTTCAGTCTCTCAGTGTTCTATCCAGAGCAAAAGTACTCCTTTTGAGTCATTACTCCAGATTAACACATCTTTCTCTCAGTAGAAAGAAAAAGTAAGTTGCACACGACAGGAGCCAAGGACGGGAAGAAGACACATTAGTATATTAGTTAAGCTTATGGTTCTGAAACCAGATTCTCTGTGACTGAATCCCGGCTCGTCTGCCTGCTAGCCATCCACTCAGAAGCAAGCTCATAACCCACTGGAGCCTTGATTCACACGACTGTGAAACGTGGATGATAACTATGCCCGTTTCTTCAGCGTCATTCTCTGAGATGGAGACAGGGACGGGACGCACCTCCACACAGAAGCTTGTGCATAGGAAACACTCAGTACGTGACGTAATTGTTACCACTGCGATATCTCCAGGCACACTATCCCCCACTCAATTTACACTTCTATGAATAATCATTTCATCTCCTAATCCTACTGCATCAACATTGTCCCATGTCCCATAACAGGGTCCACCAGGATCCCACCGTATGACAAATATGCCTCTAATCTTCCGACTTAGGAACCTTATGGACAATAAAACTAAACTAGTGGGGTTGGCACTGTGGCATAGCGGGCAAACCTGCCACCTGCAGTGCTAGCATCCCATATGGGCGCCGGTTCAAGTCCTGGCTGCTCCACTTCCAAGTCAGCTCTCTGCTGTGACCTGGGAAGGCAGTAGAAAATGACGCCTGCGCCTGTGTGGGAAACCCAGAAGAAGCTCCTGGCTCCGGATCGGCTCAGCTCCAGTCGTTGCGGCCATTTGGGGAGTGAACCAGTGGAGACACCCCCCACCTCGCTGCCTCTGCCTCTCTGTAGCTCTGCCTTTCAATTACATAAATAAATCTTTAAGAAAACAAAAACTAAACTAGCCTTGGGATCTGGGGCAAATTACCTGGCACCCGTGGCCTCCGGCTTGAGGTCTGTGTAAGGAGAAGAGCAGAGATACTTCGCACAGAGGTCTGGAAGGCGGCCCACCTGACTTAGAGTGGGGAGTTGGGGGTGGGGTAAGGACGTGAGCACAGTTGGAAGTATTTAGCCTAAGCGAGTCTGTGCTGATTGTTGTTGACACCAACTTTCTTAAGCAAACTGAGCTTTTCTGACTTCAGGTTCTGGAATCCACCAGCTGTCCCTTGTAAAAATTGGCCTGATTGCCTAACCCCAGGTTTGCAGGAATTCACCCATCCTCCGGGATTGCTCGCCTGCAGTCTGATCTTATCTGGAAGTTCTTTTTGTGTCACTAGATGTAGTTCATATGGATCAGAAGAGTGGACTCTCACTTAAACTCGAATCTCATCCAAATTTAAGTTTAAATCTCATTTAAATTCACCCTTATCATTCATCTTGGGCTCTCATTTTATTTTAAATTTCTTTTTTATTCTGGTAAGAACATGCATGTCTACTGAGGTAGATTTAGAATATATGGAAATCATAAAGGAGAAAATAAAATCCATTGTAATTCCACCGCCAAGATATTATGACTAATTTGTTCTGTGTAGAGTGCAGTCTTTTGTTTTTTTTTAAGACTCGAATTATTTAGTCATTTGGAATGCAAACAGAGAAAGGGGGAAAGAGAGAGCGAGGGAGAGGTCTTCCACCACTGGTTCACTTCCTAGATGCCAGGAGCTGGGCCAGGCGGAAGCCAGGAGCCAGGAACTCCATCCGGGTCTCCCACATGGGTGGCAGGGCCCAAGGACTTGGGTCATCATCTGCTGCCTCCCAGGCACATGAGCAGGGGGCTGGCTGGAAAGCTTGGAGTAGCTGGGACTGGAGCAGGCGCTCCACTATGGGATGAGACATAGAAAGCAGCAGCTTAACCTGTTGAGCTGCAATGCCTACCTCTGCCCAGTCTTTCTTTTTTCTGAGAAAATACACTAAAAATAAATGACCGACATTTTGTGATGTTGTGACAACTTCCATAACCTGCTTTTTACGGTTGTATAGATCTCATCATAGGAAAACGCCACACTTCTTTTTGATTACAGGCTACCTCCAGTTATACAATATTCTAAAGAACGTTGCACTGGGGAAGGCCTTGTGGTGCAAGGGGATAAGCTGCTGGCTGGGATGCCTGCCTCCCGCATCGGGGTGCTCACTGCTCCACTCCCAATCCAGCTTGCTACTAACGTGCCTGGGAAGGCAGCGGGTGACGGCCAAACTACTTGGGTTCCTGCCACTCATGTCAAAGACCCAGATGGAGTTCTGGGCTTCTGGTTTTCACCCGGTCCAACCCTGACCATTGGGACCATATGGGGAGTGAACCAGTGAATGGAAGATCTCTCTCTCTCTCTCTTTCTCTATCTCTCTCATTCTTTCTCTTTCCCTCCTCTCAGCCACTCTGCCTTTCAAATAAAAAAAAAACTAAATAAATGTCTTTAAAAAGAAAGCTGCACAAAATAATTTTCTACATTCAATCTTGGATCTATCATTATTTTATTGGATGAAATCTTAAAATGAAATTATAGTAAATAGTTTGCATATGTTAAGGTTTGTAACACATAATGTCAAACTGCTCTTTAGAATCCTTGTGCCAATTTTCACTCCTGATGTGTATGAGTGTGCTTATTCCCCTGCAGCTGTATCCATGCAAGGTATCATCTCAAAGTTCTTAACACCTTGCGAGGCATAAAGGCATCTTACGTCTACTTGTATTTGCATTTACTTTAATTATTATTAGTGAGACTGGACTTTCATTGTCATTGACCAGTTGAATTCCTTTTTTTGTTTTCTGACTTTTCATATTCTTTACCCATTCTTGTTTGAGATATTATCTTTTTCTTATAAGTGTGCAAGAGCTGTTTATATATTAAGGACATTAAACATTGGCATCTCATATATAGATATATATATATATATTTATATATGAAGTTCTAGAATCTCTTATTTATCTTTTAATTATGTTTTCAGAAGTACGCTTTTAGGTATAAAAGTTAAAAAGTTGTGCGATGCAGTGGGTAAGTTACTGCTTATGAGGAGCACTGGTTCAAGACACAGGTAGTCCACTTCCAATGCAGCATTCCTGCCAATGCACCTGGGAAGGCAGCAGATGACAGCCCACGTACTTGGGGCCCTGCTACCCACATGGGAAACTAGGATGGAGCTCCCAGCCTCAGCTGTTACAGTCATTTGGGAAGTGAACCAGTGGATGGAAAAATTCTCCCTCTCTCTCTTTCTTTCTCTCTTTCTGTTACTCTGCCTTTCAAGTAAAATAAATAAATCTTTTTTAAACAGTTGTAAGTAATCAAAAATATCATTGGTTTCTTTCCTATACCATTCACATTTACTTTTTGTGCTCACAAAGACCTTTATTACAGTGAGATCAAGAAATGCTAAGGCCACTGTGATCTTTCCAATATACATCACTTCTCTTAAGTGGGGGCATTTTCCTTATTTCACTCTTTAATCCATTCCTTCCTGGTCATGTTTGTTTTGGCTTTTTGACCTGGAGAGAAGCTCTGGTTTCAAGAAATAGAAACTAACTTAAGCTGGCTTCTACAGCAAACAGAACTTACTGGCCCTGGGAATGAAAAGTTCAAAGGCTCAGGCCAGGGCTGGTTGTCAGGTGGCTCCCACTAAACAGACAGGACCTCACAGTCTGCCCTTCATGTCTCTGCTTTGGTGGCTGGAGACAGCTCCATTCTCAATGGAATCTCCCCTCTTGGACCAGGCTGGTGGCCCCAAACTCCCAGGTTCGCACACTTTGCATTCTCTTCCAGAAGGCAGGCGGCTGTGGCCAGGCTTTCCCAGCAAAGTTCTTGGTGGGATGGATTTAGGACCCGTGCCCATACCCTAGTGGGTCACTGGGACAAAGCGATGACATCTGCCCCTGGAGATGAGAACGGAGTCAACTCTCTCAGAACCCCGTAGCTACTCCAGGAGACGGAGTGGCTTGGAGAGCTGGAAAGTGTGTGGGTACAATAGAGATAAGAACTCTGTCTTCAAGTGTCCACACTGTGGATTGAATAGGAAGTGAGGGGCAGGTGTTGGGGTGCAGCAGGTTAGGCTGCCACTTGAGACCCCTGCACCCTTCATCAGAGGGCCTGGTTTGAGCTCCAGCTACTCTGCTTCCAATCCAGCTCCCTGCTAATGCATCCTGGGAGGTAGCAGGCGATGGCTCACTTGCCTGGGCTCCTGCCAAACACGTGGGAGACCCAGGTTGAGCTCCTGGGTTAGGCCTGGCCCAACCCTAGCTGTTGCAGGCATTTGGCGGAATGAATCAGTAGATGGAAGACCTCTCCCACTCTCCCCCTCTTTGTATGTCTCTCTCCTCTCTCTGGCTCTACTTTCCAGTACATGAAGATAATAAATAAACATGGTAGCCACGAGAATTAAAATCATGAGCATACATGGCCCCTTTCCTTTTTTTTTTTTTTTTTAATTTGAAAGGCAGAGCTACAGAGAGGCAGAGGCAGAGAGATAGAGAGAGGTCTTCCATCCACTGGTTCACTCCCCAAATAGCCACAATGGCCTGAACTGAGCTGATCCAAAGCCAGGAGCCAGGAACTTCCTCCAGGTCTCCCACATGGGTGCAGAGACACAAGGACTTGGGCCATCTTCTACTGCTTTCCCGGGCCATAGCAGAGAGCTGGATCGGAAGAGGAGCAGCTGAGACTCGAACTCGTACCCATATGGGATGCCTGCATTGCAGGCAGCAGCCTCACCTGCTACGTCACAGCACCAGCTCCAGCCTCTTTCTTTTATGTTCAAGTTATAACCAGGTCACATGGCATATCACAGCTTCTAAAAGTCTGAGCTGTGGCTGCAACAATTTTCTGCATGGCCAACTGATCTATGGACTCTCTAACCCTTTCCTTAAGAGTATACCAGAGACCTAGTAGAAATAGACCACAGCTCTAATTCTCCCTGAATTCACTTTTTTTTTTTAAAAAAAGATCTATTTATTTATTTTTTTTTTGGAAGGCAGAGTTAAAGAGAGAGAAGGAGAGAGATCTTCCATCTGCTGGTTCATTCCCCAAATGGCTGCGACAGCTGGGGCTAGGACAGGCTGAAGCCAAAGCTGGAACTCAATCCAGGTCTCCCATGTGGGTGGGAAAGACCCAAGTAGTTGAGCTATCCTCTACTGGTTTCCCAGGCACATCAGCAGGGAACTGGTTAGGAAGTGGAGAAGCCGGGACTTGAACTGGAGCTTATGTGGGATGCTGGCATTGTAGGCAGCAGCTTAATATTGTGCACCACAATGCCAGTCCCACCCCTTGAATTCATTCTGAAGAAGACTCTGGCTCCTGGCTACTTTGTTCCCTGGTTAAGTACTGGACCATTCCTTGCCCTTAAAAAAAAAATTTTCTTTTGGGGTCGGTGCTGTGGCGCAGTGGGTTAACGTCCTGGCCTGAAGCACTGGCATCCCATAAGGGCACCGGTTCGAGTCCTGGCTGCTTCACTTCTGATCCAGCTCTCTGCTATGGCCTGGGAAAGCAGTAGAAAATGGCCCAAGTCCTTGGGCCCCTGCACCTGTGTGGGAGACCTGGAAAAAGCTCCTGGCTCCTGGTTTTGGATCGGCGCAGCTCCAGCTGTTGAAACCAATTGGGGAGTGAACCATCGGATGGAAGACTCTCAACCTCTCTGCCTCTCCTCTCTCTGTGTAACTCTGACTTTCAAATAAATAAATATTTTTTAAAAATGCTTTCTTTTTAACTCAGGGTCTTGCTTATACCACTTTTGAACATCTTTTCCTGATTTGTGATCCTAGACTTATGTCTTGATCTAAATATCTTCTCAAAAGAGCCTTCCATCGGGCTTAGCAAAGCCAAACAAATTGGAGCCTGGAGCCTCGGGGTTCTGAGTCAATCACTTGATTTATTCTGAGACAGGACAGAGTGAGACACACATAATATCTACCAGGCACAGTTCAAAACCTCCCTCCAGATGCAAGCCATTCTCGCTCTGAGCCCATCTCAGACAAGACCCCCGAGCATCTTCAGAGCGGGACCTTTGTCGCTTCCGGCTTCTCAGCCATGCCTAATCTTCTCAGCACACATCTCTACGTCCATCCGCCTGCTCTGTCTCACACACGTCCGGTGACTTGGCTTCTGTGCGCTGGCAATGGCCTCTCCTTACCCCTTCTTAGGGTCCGACCTGTCTTGTCTCAGGCCTGTCTTTAGCACTCGCTAGTCTCCCATCAGTAGTGCTCCTCCAACCCCCTCCGCATCCCCAGCGGCAACACCCTTCTGAACACGGCGCCAAACTCCTTTCTGACTTTTACTAAGTTTTGGTGGTCACCAGCAGCAGTGCCGCGTTGAGGACAGAAAGTGGACCCCTCCTCTGCCAAGGGCAGTTGGCACTCACCGAGCTGAATGAACAAATTCCTTCTTTGGGGCTGGGACTGGGGCTGGGGCTGTGGTACAGTGGGTCGAGGTGCTGTATGGGATCCCAAATCACTCACCAGAGTGCGTGAGATCCAGCTGTCTCTGTTCAGATCCTGCTTCCTGCTATTGGGCATCACGGGAGGCAGCAGATCATGGCTCCAGAACTTGGGCCCCTGCCACCCACATGGGGGACTCTGGCAGAGTCCCTGGCTCCCACCTTCAGCCTGGCCCAGCCCTGGCTGTTGCAGGTATTTGAGAAGTAAACCAGTGGGTAGAAAACCTCTGTCTCTCTCTCTCTCTCTTGCTGTCTCTCTGGCTTTCAGATTAAAAAAAAAAATAAGAAAAGGAGACATGTCTTGAGTTTTAAATAACTTTTTTACAGTGTACTGTTCTAATTATTCTATGGTATTATTAGTTACTGTTGCTAAGTTCTTGCTGTGCCTGACTTATAAGTTACATTTTCATCATAAGTATGTATGTAGAGGAAAAAACATAGCACATGCAGGGCTTGGTACTATCCAGGGTTTCAGCGTGCCCACCGCAGGTCTTGGACCAACACGGTTTGCCCTTGTTCATGCCTTTCACGTGTAGCCTTTCACGATGCTAGCTTATAAGAACACTGCTTGAGCCAACACTGTTTTTTTAATTTAATTTTTTTTTTAAGATTTACTTACTTAATAGGCAGAGTGACAAAGAGGGACACACACACACAGAAATCTTCCATTTGTTGGTTCACTCCCCAAGTGGCATAACAACTGGGGCAGGGCCAGGCTGAAGCCCGGAGCTTCTTCCAGGTCTCCCGCATGGGTGGCAGGGGCTCAAGCACTTGGGCCATCCTCGGCTGCTTTCCCAGGCACATTAGCAGGAGCTGGATCAGAAGCGGAGCAGCCAGGACTTGAACCAACGCTCATATGGGATGCTGGTGTCAGCTTAATCTGCTGTGCCACAATCCAGCCCCACACTGGTCTTTTTTTAGATGCTTCCCCTTTCTCTGTTGGAATCCCTAGTCTGATAAGAATCCACATTTCATGTCACCTAACTTCTCTTGAGCTTTATTTCTAGTTCCTGGCCAGGAGGTCTCACATTCGCATTTTCTCCTGACTTGCCCATCTTCTCTGTGTCAGGTTAGCAAATGCAAATTGCCTTCTCTAGTTACGACAATGTCAAGGAAGCCACAGTCACATGTTTTAAGTTGTTTGCCATTTCTACTTCACCAACATATTTTTCTCAGCTGGTTAGAATTAACCACAGACTAGTATCTTTTCAATAAGCAATTAGTTTAAATTTAAGTCGTGCCAATGTTCTTTGATGCTCACTTTTTGGCAGAATGAGATTGTCGGTGGCCAGATAAATTGAAGCTCTCTGTTACCCCTATATCACGCCCCTGTGCCAATAATTTTGTCATTTTATGGGAAAGCATTATTGATGTTGCCATCACAGCATCACAAGGCATGCTGGAGCTTGGTTGACAACACACAGCCGGCGGGGAGAGGGTATGAGCCAAAACTGGGGTGGGGGTACCCCCCAGGGGATGGGCTGGGAACACATGGGCCAGCCTGCACCAGGGCAGCCAGGCTGGGTGAGCCCTGGGTTCTCACACCAAGGTCAAGTTCAGGAAGCTACTGAGACCCAGTCCTGCCTCACTTCAGCATTGAGTTGTCCCTGGAGAACAAGGTACCTGTGTGCCATGGTTTAAAGAGCAGGTGTGTGGGCTGCCAAACACGGGCCTCTGGGGAAGAGGACTAGTCAGAGCTGAGCTAAATGCGGCATCGTAGTCACAGTGAAGTGGACAGAGCCTCACATCTAGGGGAACCAGTGGACAGGCAGAATGAGGACAGACGGCCGGTGTGGAGGTCAAGATAGAAACACAGCGCTGGGGAGCCAGCGGGTGGAGGGCACAGCAGAGAGGACTGAAAGACCCCTGAGGCTCTGAGCTCACCTGACAGAGGGGAGCAGGATGGTGGGGCTAACGCCAGTCAGACTCCACAAACATCTCAGTGTTAGGGAGGCCAGGGAGCTCCAGCCACTGGGGGAGCTCCGGCCACTGGGAGAGCTCTGTGGATAACCCGGGAGCTGGTTGCTTGAAACAACAAAGCAAGACAATGTGCCAGGTGCTTTAGTGCGTGTGGCAATGTCACCTCTGCCTTTGTTGTCACCCAAATGTTCTTTAGCAAGCATCAGTCCTCAGGCTTATGGGTTTTCACGTGTCTGTGAGTTCTTGGCTTACAAGAGTACTCCGCTTTGCCTTTGGCCGTGGGCTTCTTTTGCAAAAGTGACATCCCTTCATAGTACCATAACCCAATGACAGCCGCCATTCACTGATTGCTCACCACATCCCAGGTACTGTATTCACTGATTTATATACACTATCCTGTTTTCCCCAGGTATTACTGTCCCTATGTATTTATTTCCAGATTTGTTTATTTGAAAGGCAGTGACAGAGAGAGATCTTGCATTTGATGGATCACTCCCCAAATGTCTACAACTGGGTCAGGCCAAAGTCAGGAGCACAGAACTCCATCTGGGTCTCCCACATGGGTGGCCTGGACCCAAGGACTGGAGCCATCACCTGCTACCTCCCAGGCATTAGCAGGAAGCTGGATAGAAAGCAGAAGAGCTGGCACTCAAATTGGAACTCTGACATGGGATGCGGACACTCCAAGCAGTGACTGAACCTCCTATGCCAGACACCTGGCCCTCAATTTCTTCCTTTTAACATAGGGATAGGGTGGGCCCCTGCCACCCACGTGGAAGACCCAGATGGAGTTCCTGGCTCCTGGCTTGGGCCTGGCCTAGTTCTTGCTGTTGCAGGCACTTGGCGAGTAAACCATGGATGAAAGGTACCTCTCTCTGTCACTCTTTCAAACAAATAAAAATCAGATGTTTGCTGTTTTGTTTTGTTTTTTTTTTAAGAGGAGATTGAAGCTTATGTGGTTGATGTAACCAGCCCAAGGCCACACAGCTGGGACACAAAAGGGCTCAGATTGAAACTTAGTTTTCTTGGGGGGCTGGCACTGTGGCATAGCCGGTTAAACCCCCCATCCCATATAGGTACCAGTTCAAGTCCTGGCTGCTCTACTTCCAATCCAGCTCCCTGCTAATGTGACTGGGAAAGCAGCAGAAGGTGGCCCAAGTACTTGGGTCCCTGAACCCACAGGGGAGATCTGGATGAAGTTCTTGGCTCCTGGCTCCTGGCTCCTGGCTCCTGGCTTTGGCCTGGTCCAGCTGTGGGGAGTGAACCTGTGGATGAACGATTTCTCTTTCTCTCTCTCTCTCTCTCTGTGTAACTCTGCCTTTCAAATAAATAAAATAAACCTTTTAAAAAAGCTTAGTTTTCTTTGCATCAGTTGTTCTAAGTGACTACATTTATGCATTTCTACTATGATGCACTCAATCAATTCTAATTGAACTTCTCAGCCACTAGATTTTTTCCTCTACCTACCTACCTACTTAGCAACTCTCCAGCCTCCTTTATGTGTAATTCCATATTACCTGGGATTGTACTATGTTCATACATGAATTAATGTAGTTTAAAAATGTGGTTAGAACTGCTGTGTTTTCTCTTGGTTTGGGTGTTTATAAAGTCAAGTGGCAATAATTATTTGGATTTTTCTACAGAAATACGACATTTGTACATGTGCATTGCCAGGACAGGAGGAGCAATGTTTAACAAATACTGAATTGAGGGGACATACTTTATTATCCAAAGAGTCAAATGTGTTCAAGTAAACTTGAGGAGTTAAAATAAAGATAAAGGAATATGCATATGAAAACAAATGATCTTCTGCAGAAGTCGAAATCTGCAAATCTCTCTCATGACATGATCTTTAAGTTTGTCCAAATCTGAGGTTGCCAGGCTCCTGCCCCACAGGCCAAAGTCAGCCCACGCCCTGTTTTTGTACAGCTCGGGAGCTAAAAATAGTTCTTGAGTTTTTTTATGGTTGGGAAAAAAAATCAAAAGAAGGGTGATGCTTCATGTCATGAAAATCATGTGAAACCCGAGTCCCAGGGTCTGCAGTTAAGTTGTCCTGGGACTCGGCCACGCTCATGCATTTGTGAGTCCTCCAAGGGCAGAACCGAGCAGGTGGGACAGGCCGCGGGGCTGGTAAAGTCTCAAATATTTCCTATCTGCTCTTCGTACGAAATGTTTGCTGTGGCCGGCATTATGGCACAGCAGGTTAATCTGCTGCCTGTATACCAGCATCCCATAGCAAGGTGCTGGTTTGAGTCCTGGCGCTCCACTTCCAATCCAGCTCCCTGCTCATGCATGTGGGAAAGCAGTTGAAGATGTTTCCAGTGTGTGGGTCCCTGCACCCACAAGGGAGACCCGGATGTAGTTCCAGGCTCCTGTGGCCAACTGGGGAGTGAAGCAGCAGATGGAAAATCTCTCTGGCTCCTCTCTCTCTCTCTCTCTCTCTCTCTCTCTCTCTCTCTGTCTTTCAAATGAAATAAGGCAATTCTTACTAAAAAAAAGTTTGCTGATCTCTGGTCTAACTAAATAATCTAGGATGTCAGAATATATTTAACTTTGTTTAAGCAGTGGCTACTATTTTAATTTCTCAAATGTCTAAATCCAGGACATGCTTTATTTCTGTAGCTCTCCATGTACTAAGAACAAAGTCAAACTTTTCCTCTACAGAGCCTCAGGGAAGCTGGTGCTGCCTCAGCCTCACCCTTACACACACAAGGGACTAAGAAGCTGATGGCTTTTCTGAAAGGTTGGTGGCCTCTTCCTATGCAGCGTCCTTCTGCTCTGGGATGGGAAGCTAGTGTTGGGCACGCTTCCGAGGGCTTCCAGTGCCTTACACAGCTGTAGTGCCCCAAACAGACCCCACCGCCCCCGGCCTCCATCAGCTGATTGGGTTGGTGGGATGGAGTCAGATAAACCAGAAGAAAACTGCTCTTCTCATCATCACCCAGGAACTAAATAAAAATCAAAGTGCCTTGGATGGAGGACACACGGGTGACTATGACTTACCAAATGCTTCCAGAAGGCACTGAATATTGCAACAGCCTAGCACTGTGAGATTGCCACCAATGTGTCAGGTGGAGAGCAAAACAAAGGGGCAGAACCTCAAGTTTCAGAAAATCAAGTTGCTTTGCAGTAAACTTCAAGGGAATCTGTTTTGTTTGTTTATTTTTTGAGACCTAAACATACATTCTACCCTATGCTTTTGTATCTCTTCCCAATTCAACAAAAGTTTATCCCCCGTTTATTATGAGTGAGGCACTGGGCAAGCCCCAGGGGATATAAAAATAAACAAAGTAATCCCAACTCTGGAGGAGCTTAGGCTGTCTAAGAAGAGGTGGGCAGGGATCTTCCTTGACTCTTGACAGTGCCCAAGAGGCTGATCCTCCACAACACATTCCTCTCTTGGAGTCTGGCCCCACACTCTCCTGGTTTCATTCCTCTGGTTTCTGGTCTGCATGTCTTTTCTTTTCTATCCAGTCTTTAAATGATCAGAGTTTTGGCCGGCGCCATGGCTCAATAGGCTAATCCTCCACCTTGTGGCACCGGCACACTGGGTTCTAGTCCCGGTTGGGGCGCTGGATTCTGTCCTGGTTGCCCCTCTTCCAGGCCAGCTCTATGCTGTGGCCCGGGAGTGCAGTGGAGGATGGCCCAAGTGCTTGGGCCCTGCACCCCATGGGAGACCAGGAAAAGCACCTGTCACTTGGCTCCTGCCATCGGATGAGCGCGGTGCGCCGGCCACAGCGCGCCGGCCGCGGCGGCCATTGGAGGGTGAACCAACGGCAAAGGAAGACCTATCTCTCTGTCTCTCTCTCTCTCACTGTCCATTCCGCCTGTCAAAAATAAAAACAAAATAAACAAAATAAAAAAAAAAATGATCAGAGTTTAGTCCTGGGCTCACTTTCCTGTTGTTTTTTTTTAAAGATTGAAAGATTTATTTATTTGAAAGTCATATTTAGAGAGAGAGAGAGAGAGAGAGAGAAGGAGAGAGAAAGGTTTTTCCATCCGCTGGTTCACTCCCCAAATGGCCACCACAGCCAAGGGCCAGGAGCTTCATCTGGGTCTCCCACATGGGTGCAGGGGCCCCAACACTTGGACCAGCCTCTGCTGCCTTCCCAGGCTCATTAGCAGGGAGCTGGATCGGAAGAGGAGCAGCCGGTGCCCATGTGGGATGCTGGCACCGCAGACAGCGGCCCAACCCCACAGCACCGGCCCCTCCGGTTGAGTCTGTCTGCCCTCCCCAGGCACTCCTCTTCCTCATTCACAAATCCGGACCCAGAGGCTCTTGGGAGCTTCAGCTACAGCCTGCAGTGCACGTCTCCTCTCAGACAGAACGCCTGGCCTCCCCTGCAATTCCACGACCATCCCAGGATTCTCCACCTTGTAACTGACACCTCTGCTCAGGAAGCCAGTCCTGGAAGAACTCTTCCATCAGCCACGATGGCTCCTCCTTCGCCACAACCCCTCCTCCCAATCAATCACATTCTTTAAGACGCCTGCTGACTTGGACAGTTCTGTCCCATGCATGCCATCACCTTTAACCTGGGCAGCCCCCTCTCCCACACAAGCCACTGAAATACCCTTCCCCTGGTCTCTTACACCTGTCCTTGCCCTTCCCACAGACCAAAAAGTGCACACTGTCCCTCAAAACGAAATCGAAGGTAGGCATTGGGACTCGAGGTTAACTTGTCACTCGGGATGCTCACAGCCCACATCCAACGCCTGGCTTCCAGGGCAGGCTCAGCCTCTGATTCCAGCAGTGCTGAAGGCCCAGGTACTTGGGTTCCTGCTGCCCACATGGAAGACTCAGATGGAATCTCTCTGCTTTGGCCTGGCCCAGCTCCGGCTGTTGAAGGCATCTGGAGTCTGTCTTTCTGCCTTCCAAACAGAATAATTAATTTAAACAGAAGTTCAAGCTTAGTAAGATACACATGTTGTTCTTCATCTTAATTTTTATTTTTTGCTTATTAATACACACAAAGATCTTTTCACATCAGTATGCCTTATCTCACCTCACATATTTTAATAGCTACCTTTCACTTGTGTAGCTCTACCATTACTTATTTAACCACTTCTGTGTGGATGGCTGTTTTTAGTCTTTAACCGCTATAAATAATGTGTCAGTGATGGTCCTACAGGAGCCATTCTTCATTATATGTGTCAGTATATCTATGGGACCAACACACTGAAGTAGAGGCTGGTAGATCAAAGGCTCTGGACATTTACCGACTGGCTAAAGACTGCCCGGTTGCCCTCCTCAGAGCTGTACCAACTTCTCCTCCCTCTGCCCGAGAAAGTACCTGCCTCCCTCTCTTTCTGGCTGGCCAAAGTAGGGGACTTCCTGTTTTTTGTCAACCTGATACACACACACACACACACACACACACATACACACACACACACATATAACAGATTTCATTGCAGCTGCAATGAGCATGCCTTTTCTAATGAAAAGGGCTGAGCAGTTTTATATATTTTAAAGATCCTTCTGTGTTACCTTCATTGCAGTGTTTATTATACCCTTTGTCCAAATTTCTGGCATCTTCGGTGTTTTCCTATTGAAACTACTCCCCTACAGGACAGCTTTGGTTTCTCCTCAAATACTTTCATCTCCAGGTTCTAGTAGCTATCTGGGTTGCTTTTTTGTTTTTAAGGTCACAATTTAGTCAGTGTTTTTATTCTAATAATAAAGAATCATCAGACGCTAACTCCATTACAGGGAAGCCCACATGGAGAGGGTATGAACTGATTAGCGGAGGCCGCTTCCTCTATCTGCTTCCTCTGCTCTCCTCCGCGGCTCCACCCAGTGCAGTCTGGTTACTGTCCTCATTTTACCGCCACCGGCCTCTTCCAGCGAGACCACTGACCTCGCTGAGGCTAACTCCGTGCACTGCCCGGCTCTTCTCTGCACGGATCGCTCTGTAGCATTTCACCCTCCTCCTGGGCTGCTGTACTCACTCTCGCCTGCTCCTCCCACCTCTGTGGACATCTGCCCTCTCCTTGCACATGCTGGCATCTTCACAGGGTTCCATAGAAGGTCCTCTTCTCTTTAAAAAACTTTCTGTTATTAACTTATCTAAAAGGTGGAGAGACAGGGAGGGAGAAGGGGAGAGGATAGGTGATATACACATACATACATACAGACAGATAGATAGATAGATATTCCATCTGTTGGTTCACCCCTCAGATTCCTGCAAGAGCCAGGGCTGGACCAGGAACTCCATCTGGGTGTCCCACTTGGGTGGCAGGAATCCAAGTACTTGAATCATCACCTGGTGCACCCTGGACACATTATCAGGAAACCAGAGGGCAAGTGGAGTGTTTGGGACTTGAACCAGGCATTCTGATATGGGATGTGGGCATCCCAAGCAGTGGCTTAACTGTACCATATCCTTGCCATGTCTTTTCTTTTTTTTTTTTTTTTAAGATTAATTTATTTGAAAGAGAGACACAGAGAGAGAGCGCGCGCGCTTCCATCCACTGGTTCACTCCCCAAATGATCACAGGCAGGTTGGGCTAGGTGGAAAGCAAGAACCTGGAAGTCCACCGTGGCGGGCAGGGGCCCAAGCACTTGGATTTCGATCTGCTGCCTTCCCAGGCACACCCACAAGAGGCTGGATCACAAGCAGAGCATCCGGACTGGAGCAAGCACTCTGACATGGGATGCCACTGTCACACGCAGCGACTTGATCCGCTGCACCACAATGCTGGCCCTGGAGTGATCTTCCTCAAAATGCACATTTGCTTACTTCACTATGCTCCTAGAAATTCACCAGTGACTTTCCACTGGGCTTAGGAGAAGTCCAGGCATCTTGGGAGACACACCGGACCTTTCCCGGCAAAGGCCCCGCTGAGCTGTGTGGACTGCAGGACTTCTGCCGTGGATCCGCACAGCGCAGGTGCTGGGAGCACACTACTTCAGCTCCCTGGAGACACCTTTTTACCAAGGTCTTTAGACACAGTATTTTTTTTCTTTTTTTGGACCTGGAATCCCTTCCCTTTCACTTGCTCTCTTGTCTGGCTTCTTTCTCTCTACCCCTCAGAATTTACATTGAGATGAGGACCCGTCCTGAACTCCCCTGCTGACACCATCTCCCATCTCCCGGTTGTGTGACTCACAGTATGCACCTGTCTCCCCATGATCCTAGAAGACCTGCAGAGCAAGGGGCTTTGTCTTCTTTCGCTTTATATTCTCAGTGTCTAGCACAGTACCTGACACACCGCAGGCTCTCAATAATGGATAAAGCGGCAGAGTCGAGTTTCAAAGTCAGGTCTTTTCTCTCCAGCACAAATCTCACATTTCTTCACGCTACTTCTTCATATCTTGAATCTGGAAAATTCTAATCACTAAGCAAACTATCTATGTTTGCCTATCACTAAATAAGGGTAACAGACTGTTGGTGCCATGAGGATTCAGTTGGTTATTTCTGGTATAACCTTTCCTCCATCCTCTGCCTCTGCTTATCTATGAGCTTTGCATTAACTACAAGTACAGCAACAGAAAGACCTTTCCCTATACTCTTACATCCTTTTGTATTCTGTATCACCTTGTTTCTAAGACACCACCACAGCAAGGAGAGAGTCTCTACATCAGGACCAAGGTAGATTTGCTTGGCACCTGACAATAAAAATGGATGTACCAATAGCAAATCGTTTCCCATGATCAAAAGGCTCTCCAGAAAGGTACCAAAAGTTCAGTGCTGATATCTGACATTGCGACCTCCTGCTAAAGAGGAAGTTCTACGTACTGAGTTCAACCTAACCACAGCATTTTGTCAATGTAGGGAGCCTTACCCAACCTGTAGTTAGTTCAGCACTTTCATTTACGCTTCCATGAAGGAGACCTCCAAGGGCTTGTCCAAGGTCATCCAGTCTACAGCAGTGGGAGCCAGTTTCCTGGCTGATCCTACCTCAACACTATATCTACCCTTTTCCAAGGGCTTTACATCCCATCTGAACAAATTATCTGCATCAGAACTCACCTGTTTACCTAGCGCTTATCTTTATGATGTGTTTGTTATAAAGAGGAAGGAACTGGGGAAACAAACAAACAAACAAACAAAAAAGACAAGGTTGTCCTGTCCAGGACGGGGAGGAATTGGTAACAGACAATTAGCACACAAAGTGATGGGGCTTCCTATTTGTAGCCTGGCCTCATAATCACACGGTGTTCTTGGAAAGCCACAGCGCGCACCCAGGCTTATTTGTCCTTCCTGGGCCTGGATTCCATTCAATTCTGTGCCAAATTTAGTCAAAATGATTTCCCCAGTTTCAATGTGCATTTTTTGTGCCGCCTTTTAGAAATATCATACTTCAATCTACTCTCTGGAGTTTCTGCTAGTCTCAGTGCTGAGGAATGAAAATTCTGGGTAAAGGAAATATAGAAGATGGATTTTTCTGGGTTTTTCATTTCAAGATTGGATTTTTCAAATGGCTACTGGCGGTCGAATTTATTCTTCAAAGGATGATGTTTTCCATGGGAATTGGGAATTAATTGAGATACTTTGCTTTCAACAAAAAGCAGAGATTTTTTCCAAGAGAATCAGCTTGATAATATTTTACCAGGGAGTGCTCCGAGACCAAATACAAACCAGTTCTGAGAAACAGGAAGTGAACCTGACTGGTCTAGCCTGAGTGTCCCTAGCAGTGACGCAAACCCAGAAATCAAATGAGGAAAACAAGATCCGTGGGTGTGAGGCCATCGATGATAATCCGGGATGCTACAGCCGAGGCAAGAATGCCTTCAACCAAATGCCATTCATTTTATTAACACCCTGAGCACTGTGGTCTACCCACGGCGCGCTGGTGAATACAGAGAGCAGGTGAACTCGAGTTCCCTAGCAACAGCATGTGCTTGTGAGACAGTCGTTAGCTTCTCAGTTAATCCCGTCAACCCCTGACTTCCAAACGTACGACTGACATTAAAAAAAGGATGCTTCCGAAAGTGCTTTGAAATCTCCAGGAGCGACATGGCAAGCAGTAGTGATCGTAAGGTGCGCAGAACTGCACTGGGGTGCAAGAAGTCAGGTCCCCCGCGGCCAGCCCGTCCCTAAGTTGCACTGCTCCGTCTGCTTCTGAAAGCCCCAGGGGGCAAGAAGATGACAGCGTTCAGAGTCGGGGGCGGTCTAGGCGTCAGCCCTGCCAAGGCCCTCCGGCCCGCAGGCCCCAGGGGGGCCGGGGTGAGCCCCGGGGCGCACGCAGTGTGCGTGGAGCGGAGGCTGATGGGGGTCGGGTGCGAGAGAAGGGCGCGTATGTTCTTCTTCCTTGGAGCCCAATGAGTCCCCCCCCCACCCCCAAGGAGCTCAGGGAAAGAGGGTGGCGAGGGCAACGAAGCTCCTTTTCCTATTGATTGTTTAATTGCAGCAAAGGCTGCCTGTCCAGGGCCCCGAGCCAAGAGCTTTATTTTCGTGGCTAAAGTGAGGTTGGGCAGGTTTCCCATCCCCGTGCCTCGTTTCAAACGAGACAACCCAGAAGGCAAGGCTGCAAGGAATATGGTGTACGTTGGCGTAGGCTCCTCAGCGGTGCCCAAAACCGCCGGGGCTGATGGGGCGCGCGTCCCTAGACCCCCAGAATCATTGCCTCCAGCTGCGGCCCGAGCTCCGCACGCACGACTCCGCCCTCGGGGGAGCGCGGCTCCGCGCCGGGGCGTTATTTCTAACGACTGCTGCGTCTGCCTTGGCCACCCGCAGGACGGCCTGGGGCCCTTTCCGTGGCTCCTGCTGCTCCCCGCCGCCCCACCTAAGCCCCCTGCGCGCTCCCTTCCCGAGACGACCACCTGCCCGCCCCACTTACCCTGTGCCCGCGAGGGGCGGGGGCTGGGGTGGCCAAGCCCTCCCTGCTCCGGGGCGGCTCTGGGGGAGCCCGCTGTTTGCCTCCAGCCCTTCGCTACGCGAGGATCAGGTTCCTCCCCCTCCTCCCTCCAGCTCCGGCCGCCGCCGCCGCCGCCGCCGCCTCGTTGCATGACACAGCAGAACCGGAGCTGCGGCAGCAAAGTCCCCGCCGTCCGCCCAGGAAGCGCCGCACCCGGGCCTCGGGCGGGGCGGAGGGCGCGAGGCAGGGGCCCCAGCCCAGGGGGGGAGCCTGGCCCCACGCTGCACCACACACTCCCTCCCCAGCCCAGGGTCACGCCTGCAAAATAAGGCTGCAGCCGAGCAGGCCGGGCCGAGCCAGGAAGACGGGCTGGGCGGCAGAAGGGATGGGACGAGAGAGGAGGGGTGGAGTACGCCCCAGTAAAGGGGCAGGACGTTTCAGGTAAAGAGAGGTAAGCTCAGGCCCCCGGAAGGCGAGGGCCAGCCTGGGGAGGAGATGACGGGAGAGAGAGAGAGAGAGAGAGAGAGAGAGAGAGAGAGAGAGAGAGAGAGAGAGAGAGAGAGAGAGAGAGGTGCAGAGGCCCAGGAGCTGGGAAAGGGAGCGCAGAGGACTTGGGAAGTCCGAGCCAGGCGCCCCGGCCGAAAAGGGACTCAGTTGGGAGGCAAGGCCAGAAAGGGGGGAAAGGCATGAACCAGGCTTGAGCTGGGATGGCGAAACCCGGGGGACCTGCTAGGACATGGAAGGGACACAGTGGTGATGCGTCATGGCTGGTGGGTAGGTAAACTGATGAGGCGGAGAGAGAGAACAGTGGATTCCCACCCAGTCTTGGCTTTCCTGCGAAGTTTCTTCATCATGCGGCCAACCCAGGCAGCTTTCCTTGTAACATGGAAAAACATGAACTGGCACCCAGGCATGGCACCACTGAGCTTAGCTTTGCAGGATGAAGTCCCCACGGGCCAAAACCACTTTGGGGTAAAGATTGGGGATTTCAGGTATGAGTCACTGCTAGCGGAAGCCACCCAAAGCGGAGACCTTTCTGGACCTGAATATGCCCTCCAAGCGTTGCTTCAGTTAAATGCTAGACATATGGCAACATGAGAGGTTCACCATACCCTGGACACGCACATGTATTCTCTCCGGCCAGGTGCCCACACGGCATGAGTGTGCACTTGCAGTGTAACCCGGTTCTAGTGTCTGGCATGTGCCGGGCCGTGAAGGGACAAAGATGCTTTTCTGATTCTTTTACCTTTTCCCTGCATTTTTCTTTTTCTTTCTTTCTTTTTTTTTTTTTTTTGCATCTGCAAAATGCAAACACTGCCACTCTGGTTTCTTCTATACCTTCCAGGTCACATCTTCGTACCTCACTTCCTGACACAAAGAAGTTTTTTTTTTTTTTTTTTTTTTTTTTTTTTTTTTTTTTTTTTAACTGTTGTCAGCAACACAGCAACCATATAGCTGCGGAAGAGAGAAAAACCGCGTCGCCTTTGGCCTCGCGCAGTTCCGGGAGGACTGTCATTCCAGCCAGCTTTCAAGCGGGCGCTGACGGTAATTACGTCTCCAACGCCTGCTTCTGCTGCTCCTTACGGTTTTGCCGTTTCGGTTCGACCCGCGATCGGTACTGAACGCGCACGGGGAGGGCCCGGTCCGGCTTTTCTTTCTCGGACTCGGTGGAATCTGATCTGGCCGGGGAGAACACTCGTGGCTCTTAGAGGGAAACGCAGTGGGAGCCACGCGCTGTCATTTTCACCGAGCGTGGGCTCTGCGGCCGGAGGAGGGGGCTTCGGGGCGCTCCAGCTGCGGGGCTCGCCAGCGCTCGCAGGGACGCCGCGGCTCCCTTCCCCGGGTTCCCACAGCGCCACGGCCGCTCTCGGGGGCCGCAGGGGGCTCCGGGGGGCGGCGGAACCCACGCCGGCGCGGCCGCCGCCAGTCCCGCCGCTGTTGTCGCTGCTGCAGTCACGTGGGCGCCCCTTTAAGTTTCCATAGAGAGGCCTCTCCGGTGTCACATGATGGACATGATATAATGAAACAACATCGTGGAGAGGAAAGCATTAGGGGAGCCCACGAAAACAAGTGAGTGACGAGAGGTGGGAGGAAGAGAAACTACGCCACCTCCCCGGCAGCCCGGCGCACGCAGCAGCCCGGCGCGCCCGGGAGGAACCGGGGGCCGGGGTCCCCAGCGCGCCCCGGGGACCCTGCCGCCCAGCTTGCGCACAACTTTGAGCCGGCAGCCGCGGCCGGCTCTGCACCTGCGTCCGGAGTCGCTCGCTGCCCGCCACCGTCCACGGGAAATTCTCCAAGCAGGCGCTCTGCAAATCGACCTGCGCATCATTTTCCCCTCGCGCCTCGCCCCGGGAGGAAGCGACGAGAAAAGGATCGTGGCAGCCTGTGAACAGCCCGAGGTAAGTTCTGCAGGGTGCGGGGCCGGCCCAGCCGGACTTGGGGTGGGAACCCGGCTCTTCGCCGAGATCCCGGGGCGGGGGGGGGGGGCTGGAAGGGGCGCCCCCTCACCCCCGCGAAGTGGAGGGGGCCTGCTCGCCCCCTCCGCGGCATTCCTGCCGCTCGCCCGCCCGCGCTGCCCCCCGGACTCCGCGCCCCGGCCTGGGGGGCGCTGCGCCATGTCTGTGTGGCCACGCGCACCCCTGCGGTGGCTGCACGCGCGCGGCGCCCGAGCTGCGGCCGGCCGCGAGCGAGCGTGTCCCCATGTCCGCATTCCAGCTCATGTTGCGCAGATAAAATTCAAACTTGAGGTAAACAGACCAGGAGGAGGAGGAGGGCGCGGGAGGGGGGTGCTGTGTGCACTTGGCCATCCCACCCCGTCACGCCGCTGAACCTGCGGCCAACTCTCGCCGTGCCCACGCGCCCACCTCTGCGGGCCACGAGAAATAGGGGCGGGGGGCGTGCTGGCTGCTGGGGTCGCGGCGCCTCGGGCCGCAGGAGGAGGAGCCGCCGCCCCTGGAACCCGAGCCTGGGGCTCCGACCCGGTTCTCGCCGGGAGGGTCGCGGGACGCCTCGGGTTGCCCGGGTGATGGCGGCGGGAGGGTCCGGCGTTCCCGGGTGGAGCGAGGGGTGCCTGTCCCCGCCGCCTCGTGACTTTGGGACGGGTGCCACGGAGCGCCGCTGCCCCCACCCCCCCAGGCGCAGTTTTCCCGAAGGCGGGTGGGTGGGGCTCCCGGTGCGCGGAGGACGCGGTGCGAGCAGGTGCGTGCGCCGAGCCTGGCTGCGGGGTAAGTCTGGTGCGTGCGGCGGGACGACGCGGGGAGTCTTAAAGCCAGCGCGCCGGCGGAGCTGCGGCTTCGGTTTGGGGTTTTCGCGTTTTTCCTTTTTTTGGAAATCAGGGAGGAAAAATCAAGACGGTGCAGCCCTCCCTCGCTCCCCTGGTACACGTCTGTTTCCGTGCGCAGCTAGGCTGCTGCGTGACAGGCGCCGCGAGGGGTGCGGGCGGGCTTCGTCGGGGAGACCCGGGGGCTCCCGGCAGCTCGGGCCGTCTCCGCCCCCGGCCCGGGCGGAAGGTGTGGGCCGGGTGGTCCGAGACGAGGCTGACACCGGCGCGGGAGGCCCTTCGGAGTGCGGGGGTCCGCAGCCCGCGCGGCCGGGAGGCGGCGGCGGCGGCCACGTGAGGGGCTTGCGGGCCCAGCGCGCGCGGAGTCGTGACGGGGCCGGCCGCGCGGGGCCTCCCCCACAGCGCGGCGCCGGCGCGAGTCCGCGCGGCCGCGGGCGCCTCCCACGCAGGGCCGCGGGCGGGGCGCGCTCGCCGGCCTCTCCCCGGAGGCCGCTTCCGGGCGCGGCCCGGCTCCCGGCGGTAAACAGGGTGGCGCCCTCTGCCCTCCCGCCCCCGGCCAGCCGCGGAGCGGGCGCGCGCGGCCGGCGCCCGGGGCTGGGAGGCGCGGGCGCGGCGCCGGGCAGCGACGGCGGGGACGCGCGCCCGCTCCCCGCCGCCCCCGCGCCCCTGCTCCCTGCGAGCCCCGGGCCACCCGCGCGCGCCGCCGCCGCGCCGGCTCCTCTGTTTTTGTTTTGGTGGAGCCCGCGTGCGGCTGGCGCGTGTCAAGTCACGTGCCGGGGGCGGAAGGGCCGGGGGCGGGCGGGGAGCGGCGTCCGCTGGGGCCGCGAGGCGGCGGCGAGGGTCGCGGGGACCCCCTCGGAGCCCGAGCGCGCGTGTCTCGCGCCGAGTTCAGTGACGCTGGGGTTCCTCGGTCGCCACGGCGAGGATGGAGGAGGGCCTCGGCCCGCGCTGGTCCAGCGACCCGACAGGTGTGTGCCTCCCTGTGGACGTGGGGAGACCTGTGCGCTCCTACGCCCGCTGCACCTGAGCACCTGGGGCGCTCTAGAATGAATTCCCGTACGGGGTCCTGTCCTGTCCTGTCCCAGTCCCTGTCCCTGTCCCAGCCCCAGGCCAGCCGGACCTACTAACCAGAGCTTGGCCAGTGCGTATTCCTACCCCGCCCCCCGTCGTTTTTTCTGCGCCGTGCTGGGTTTGAGAACGTAACAGGTGACCAGCTTAAAGGAGCCGAGTCGAGAAACTGATCATCTTTAGGACAAAATCGCAATGTGCCCCGCGTTGGGAGCTGGTCAGAAAGGAGTCCTTGGCTGGTTGGTACCCAGGGAGGCTGACCCCAAACCCACAGTTTGAACCCTTAGACTTATTTGCCCAAACGTGCGCCGCCTGTTTGTGAGACTTAGTGTTTGCCTGTGGGCCTGGGCGTTTCTGTGCGCCCAAGTGCCTCTCCACTGTTAAACTTCGAAGTTTTGCTTGTTTCTTTAAAAGCATTTTTTTTATTTCAAGGGCAGTGATGAGTCCCATCCTCTGGTTCAGCTGGTTTGCTCCCCGAATGGTGCTACTGCACCATGCTGTGCCATGACACCCGCCCCCAAGTTTTGCTTTTTTATTAAAGGGAGGGGACGCCCTTGGTGACTTCTTTAAGGCCTGTAGGCTTCTGTTCTAAGAAGATGGAATTTTTTGGTGGAGCGAGGAGTAATTTGGACAGATCAGCTTCCTGGAAGTTTATTTGAGGCGGCAAGGTTCGTGTAAAGTTGAAGAGGACTGAAGTTCCAAGTGTGTCTCACGCAGCCCTGAATGAGACGCTCCGAACGGAGCAGACGAACTTTCCACGGCGGTGAACGTGTTGGAGGGGAATTAAAAAAAGGGGGGGGGGGGGCTCAGGTCTGGCGTGCAGAGGCGCTTCTCTGTCTTCCTTCTGGCCTTGCTTTGTTTCTTTTGTCTCCTGGGCGGATAAACTTTGGGTGGAAACATGCAGAGGTGGAGCCATCCGTTTGTTTGGAAACTGTGTCCATTGATATCTCTTGGAGAGTCCAGATGGTAACAGGAGCGGAGGCTTCTCTGGGCGCAGTAGATACCCTTGCCAGTGTTTGTGGGAGTGGTATCTGTTAAATGGTCCTGTGTCATAAGGACCTTGCTTGACGCTTTTGCTAATACCTTCAGCCCCGTGGCGGACGTGGGTGTGTTATTGTTAGGCGTTGGATTGGTTTTCACATGACTTGCAGTTTGGGTGAGTTTATAGACTCAGCCAGGCAAGCCGACGTGAACAGGGACAGCTGTGGTCGCAGGTGGAAGCGGCTCCTGCGACCTTCCTCTGCTGTGTCACTACGCAAAGCATCTGTTTCCAGCTTTGCCAAGCCACGTGGGTTCCTTTGCACGACTTCCCATTTGGGTGCTTCCTCTAGGCAGTTCTCCTTGATTTCTCCTCAGAAACCCTTTAAAAGTAGCCTCCCCGTGTCCTCTCCATGTATGTTTATGGGGAAGATAAGTTTATCTTTGATACAAGAAATTTCTGAGTTCTGTGCATAGTCATTGAGTAATATGCATTGTACATGAACTTCTGGAAGACCCCTGTATGCATGGAGTTTTGCACCAAAATCTCTAAGTTCTGCTTTTTTTTTCCATGAATTTTTCTCGCATCACCCTTATACCTGCTGTCCCAAAGTGTTTATCACAGCCTAACATGAGTGTATTTGTTATACATTGCAGCCTGCAGTAAATTGGAATCTTCGTAGGTGTGGATGGTGATTTTGTTTTTTTAAATCTGTGTATCACTGTACACAGTAAGCACTTAAGTTTATTGCATGGATCCCAGTTGAATTCACTCCCGCTTGAGTTGCGTTATTCGTGTTGTAGTTAGGGTCACCCATCTTCATGCTGCCAAGTTAAAAACAGACATCCCTGAGGCCTGGTATAACAGGTGAAGCCACTGCCTGGGATGCCAGCAGCCCATACGGGTACCAGTTCAAGTCCCAGCTGCTCCTCTTCCGATCCAGCTCTATGCTATGGCCTGGGAAAGCAGTGGAAGATGGCCCAAGTCCTTGGGCCCCTGTACTCACATGGGAGACCCGGAAGAGGCTCTTGATTCCTGGTTCGTTTGGCCGAGCTCTGGGTGTTGCAGCCATTAGGGGAGTGAACCAGCAGGTGGAAGACCTCTCTCTCTGTGTTTGTCTCTTCCTCTCTTTCTTTCTATAATTCTGCCTTTCAAATAAATAATCTTTAAAAAAAAGAAGCACACACACATCCTTACACAGAAAATACAGACCACTGGTCACACCATCAAGGACAAGAACTAAGTCTCTGGCTTGCTTGCTTCCCAATTGCGTTTTCCACTGGCCCATCATACCGCGTCAGTTTTCTTGGCTGCTGATGTGCACTGGGGCTGCTCAATGTGGCATTCCTTACTGACCGACCTGCTGTTTGGTTACTACAGCACAGTGCAGATCCTTTTCCACCTCCCATCCCACCAGCACCTGTATTAGCAGGGTGTTTGGAGAGCAGTGCCCTCCTGCAGTGCTTTCTGAGTCACAGAGGTGGTTTGTGCCCTGCACTCCCAGGGTGGCAGCCGGCAGCCACTGAGGCCGTTAAGTGTCACGTAGAACTGTGTTTCTAGTTGATTTGTGGGTAAAAGCCCTCAGCTGTAGTGGACAGCACAGTGATAGAGGGTTTGTTCACATTTATATCTAGTATTCGACATGTAAACAGGCAAAGGTATTCTGCCTGTCAAAGAAAAGTCTTGGTACATCTTGTAGGGCTTGACATCATGGCTCCCATGGGTGCTATTTTGACCCTTTGTGTGTTCCGAGAGCTTTTTCTGTGGCTCATGTGGGCTTCCCTTTGTAGGTAAAGTGTTCACCAGTAATTCCTTACAAATTGGACAGGAGCTCTTGCCATAGAAATAAAATGCAAATCCCGTGAGTTTAACCGGTGCCTTCCGAAGATGTGTTTCGAGAGGCAGGGACTATCTTGGCTGGTCATGGTGCTTCCCACCTCGGAGTGCTCGTAAATGTTTGTTGAGTGCATGAATGATAGTTCCATGATTTCAGAGGCAGTACTGCTAAGCTGAGGGGAAGGCAGGCCCCTACTCTGACCACACGGGCTTTGCACACCTCCCGAGGGGTGCAGCCTCTGGAGGTCCCAGTGACCCCAGTGACTTGGCCCTGCTCCTGTAACACGGGTAGCAGGACTTGTTACCCTCGCTTGCTGATGGATTTGAGGGGCAAAGGCACACGGAGATTTGGTGCGTGTGTTGCATGGAGAGTTGGAAGCGTGCATCAATTTGAAGTCCTCGTGACTTTTACTTCCAGGAACTGGTTCATGAATGCTCATTTTGAGCATAAAATCGCACGTGGACTATGCTAGAGAGTTTGGCCTGGAGAATCGAAGGTAATTTTCATCCGGTAATAGAGTCTGAAAAGCGACTGGAGCTGTTACCTTTCCCGTGGCATAGCGTTGAGAAAACAACTTCAATATGCGAAGCAGGAATGGAGACATCGTTCCCTAAGCCTCTAAGTCTCTGCCTGCGGCAACCCTGACACCCAGGTCACAAGCTGCACCACGAGGGTATTTAAGATGTAAACAGAAGCACATGTTTAATTGTGCCGATCACTATGGCTAGACTGACGTATGTGTATGGAAAGGTATCAGACCATCAGACGTCTGTTTCGAAGGAGAACTCTTGTGTGGGAGAGGGTGTGCGGGAGGGTTGATGCTAGGGGAGGGCTTTCTAAGGCCGCGCCTGGTCTGCTGTCTGTCCTGGGCATCGACACCCCTGCTGTGTGTGTGGTTGACTCTAGGCCTGTCCTCATCCACAGCGGCTTGTTTCCGGGGCGTGCTGTCTTCCTTTCGTTCTACCACAAATGAAAACTAGTTATTGAGTAATAAAACACACTGGGAAATACAGATCTGTTGTCTGCAAAAAACAAAAAAAAGGTCCCAGCATACGTTCCGAGGTAAATTATGAAATCGTGGAGAGGAGACTTCTGTTTTAAGAAATGTCTGGTCCGTAAATCTTTTTATGGTTAATTTTCCTAACACCTTTGGTGTGGAACTTTTTGGTGGGGCAGAAAGAAAAAAAATTAAGACACAGCCCAGGGCTGCTAGTAGCAACCAGAATTAATGAAACAAATTCTGAAAAGCTTGTGGGATTTGAGTTGTTACTTTGGTGAAGAGCTCAATCATATGGATTTTGCTTTTTTTTTTTTTTTTTTGAAGCTCAATATAAGTTATGACCAAAATGTGTATCTGCCTGAGTCTAAGTCTGTAGTAATGGTAGTAAATAGTGCAGGTGGTCTAGATGTCTTTTGCCTGAAGGATCCTTTGGGACTCCTTGGGTTCCAGTATATGGCATCAGAATGATCTTTGAGACTATTGATCATTTCTTGCGAGCGATATCACTAACTTCATGAAGACCTTGCAGTGGTTACTGGTTACTGGCTGCATTCTTTCTCATCAGTGGACTGGCTGGATTGCAGAGGGGTTCCTAAACTTCAGTGTGTATCAGGATCACTCATGAGTTCTGGTTTGTAGGTCTAGGGCAGGCCTGGGAATGTACATTCCTACAGGGTGTAGGTAATGTTGCTCAGAGGCCCGCACTTGAACTGTTGGATAAGATCGTCTCTTCTGAAGTTTTATAATCTATCTTCCTTCCTTCCTTCCTTCTTTTTCTTTCTTTTTTGTTTAAAGATTTGTTTATTTGAAAGGCAGAGCAACAGAGAGACGGAGAGACCGAGATCTTCCATTTGCTAGTTCACTCTCCAATTGGCAGCAACATCGAGGGCTGACCAACTCTAAGAACTCCATCTGGGTCTCCATGAACCGTCACCTGCTGCCTTCCCAGACGCATTAGCTGGGTTGGAAGTGGAGAACCGGGATTCACATTGCACTCTGTGTGGGATGCTGGTGTTGTTCAAACTGCCGTACCACGATGGCAGACCCTCTATGCTTGTTCTTTCAAACCCTTTTCAAGTTGTAGGATGTAACATAACTTGATTTCTCTAATATTATGTCTTTAAAAAATTGCTGTATGGCAGACTGAGTTTAAAATGGATTAAAAGTTTAAAATGGATTAAATTTTGAGAATGTATTGAGAATTCCATGTATCGTCCCAAAACCTGGGGTCTGTTAAGATGCCGACTGGGTATTCCTACTTAATTAGAAGTCCCCAGGGCCGGCGCCGCGGCTCAATAGGCTAATCCTCTGCCTTGCGGCGCCGGCACACCAGGTTCTAGTCCCAGTCAGGGCGCCGGATTCTGTCCCGGTTGCCCCTCTTCCAGGCCAGCTCTCTGCTGTGGCCCGGGAGTGCAGTGGAGGATGGCCCATGTCCTTGGGCCCTGCACCCCATGGGAGACCAGGAGAAGCACCTGGCTCCTGCCATCGGATCAGCGCGATGCGCCGGCCACAGCGACCATTGGAGGGTGAACCAATGGCAAAAGGAAGTCCTTTCTCTCTGTCTCTCTCTCTCACTGTCCACTCTGCCTGTCAAGAAAAAAGAAAAAGAAAAAAAGAAAAAGGAAGAAAGAAGTCCCCAGATAAAAATACGTTGGAATGTTTCTATGAGAAGGCTGTTAGCCACTCTAGAAACCCAAATGTTGTGTTAGATTTGAATGAGCACCTTGCTAGCCTCTTAATGTACAGCTGTGGAGTATAACGCAGCATGTTATAAAACTGGGGGCTCCCTAAATAAAATGATTTTCATGAGACGGAGCTGTTGTCCTAGGCCACAGCGGCTGTGACAGCGTTAACTTGGATGCTCCCTGAAGACGCTGCCACATGGAGCAGTCACGGCTCCAGGATGGCTCACGAGTACGACAGGCACTGTGGTTCTTTATTTTTGAGGTGCTCTGGGGGACAGGGCTGGTTCTGCACTTGCTGAATAAGGGGACTCTGGGACTGGAATCCAGTAGGAAGTGGAGGGTAGGGGTGCCTGAAGATTGTCTTAAAGGAGCACTTGCCTGAGAAGCACAGGTGTATAATGGTGAGGGGGCTGTGGGGAGGCTTTGGCGGGGATTCCAAGGCGTGCTACAAGGGCAGGTGAGGCCCTGGACATGTTGCAAGTTCAGCCAGACTCCAGGTGCAGAGTCACAGGCTCTCAGCTTTGAGGTGAGTTGAAGTGAGCTTTGACGGTATGGTCTAATGTGAAGGAAAAAAAAAAAAAAACCTCACACTTCGTGGGGCAAATGCACACAGCCATGCATCGCTTACTGATGGTACCAGTGTGGAGAAAGCATCATTAGGAGCCCCTGTCATTGCGAGAGCACTGTAGGACACACCTGCACAAGCTAAGGCGGCTTGGCGTCTCCAGGCAGTAGACTCTCACGGGACCACTGTTGGCCCGTGTGGTCCGCTGTCAACCCAGATGTCTCTGTGTGGCACGAGACTTCCAGAGAGCCTCATCTGAGAGCAGGAAAATAGAACAAGAAACAGGTGAGACGTAGGCAGTGGGAGGATAAAAAATGCAATTTCTTAAAGGAGTTTTTAAAGGGGAACTTTTGCAGACATCCTGCGTCAAGACAGCATGGTCTTCTCTGTTAGAAAAAAAAAAAAAAGAATGAATGAGCTTTCCTTCTCGTTTCCGATGAATACTTCCAAATACCACCAGATGCCACGATTTGACTTATATCAAATGCATTTCCAAAGTGAGGCCCAGAATTCATGCAGTGCTTACATTTTTAGATTGCTTTATGATCGTTATCTTGTTTAAATCAAGTTTCTGGAAGGCGCCCATGCTGCTTAATCCTTAGTGTGTTTTATGGATTAGGATACAAATCATTTGTATAGCGCAGGCTACAAGGCTGGGCGGAGGCCATGAGAACTCAGTGCCTCTCACGTCTGCAAGTTTTAGTTGTAGAAATTCTGTATTTTTTAAAACTGCTTTTATGAAGTGGTTGAACCGTCAAACCTTAGAGTTGGAATGGAATTGCCATGGAATTGATTTTAAGCCGTGTTTCAAGGGTGCAGTCTTTGATTTGGATCTGCCTTTGTGAAGAACTACGTGTGGGTTCCCACCCAGGCCTGCTGTCATTTCTTGACTCGTATCTGTGACACACCATCTTTGTAACAAACCCGGGCAGTGGTTTTGAATTCCGGCCTGGCACTTTAGGCCTGGCCTGGCAGTCTCCATGGGGGCTTGAGACCACTGGGAACTGCTGTCCTGCAGTGACTCTATCTTTCCTGGGGTTTGTACCCCTTCAGCCTTCTCTCTCTGTAACTCTGCCTTTCAAATAAATAAACAAAAAGGCAAAATTATATATATATATAAAGAGAACACGAAAGCACTTCTGTCCACGGGTTCACACCTTAAATGGCCACAATGGCCAGGGCTGGGCCAGGCTGAAATCAGGAGTCAGGAGCTTCCTCTGGGTCTCCCGCATGAGTGGCAGGGCTCAAGCACTTGGACTGCCTTCTTGCTTTCCCAAGTGCATTAGCTGGGGGCTGGATCAGAAGTAGAGCAGCTGGGATGCCATATGGGATGCCGATGATACAGGTGGCAGCTTAACCGGCTACATCACAGCACCAGCCCCAATAAATAAATCTTAAAAAAAAAAAAACTTCTGTAATTTATGTATTTATTTGAAAGCTGGGCAGGGGAGGAGGGGACAGTTTGACAGATATCTTATATCCTTTGGTATATTTCCATAACAGCTGGAGCTGGGACAGGCTGAAGCCAGGAGTAAGGAATTCCACCCAGGTCTCCCACGTGAGTGGCAGGGGCACAAGCACTTGGGCCATGATCCCCTGCCTCCCAGGGTGTGTATTAGCAGGGAGCTGGATTAGAAGTGGAGCCAGGACCCGGATGTGAGTGTCCCAGGTGGTGACGTAACAAATGCATCAAATGCCTGTTCCCCTTCCTGTGCATGTCTTTAAGTTGTTAAAGACACTTCATGTGTTCTTCTGTTTTCTTTCTCTCTTTTAAAATATTTTCTTATTTATTTGAAAGGCAGAGTGACCAGGGTGGGGATGGGGGACAGATAACAGACACCACCCTCCTTACACACACACACACACACACACACACACACAGAAAACGTCCATCCATTGGTTCACTCCCCAAATGACACAGCAGCCAGGGCTGGGCCAAGCTGAAGTCAGGAGCCTGGAACTCCATCCAGGTCTCGCACCTGCTGGCAGGGGCCCACGTACTGGAGCCATCGCCTGCTGCCTCCCAGGTGCATTGGCAGGAAGCTGGATTGGAAGCTGGGTAGCCGAGACTGGAACTGGCTGTCCCTTGTGGGATGTGGGTGGCACGAGCAATGCCCCCCCCCCCATGTCTTTTTTCCTCACACTCAGCAAGACCAGTGCTTGAGTGGCCACATCTTGTCTTTGCCCTCTCACGTCCTTTCAAGTTCCCTTCTTGCAACCCCTGGCGTTTCTCTCTTTCACAGCGGCGCGTCCACCTCTGCTTGGCCGGAGACCCCACGGTCCCACTGTCATGTTCTCTTCCCTTGCCTTTTCCTGTTGGAATGGTGCTCTCCGTGCTGTGGCCGATCTTACTCAGTGTATTGGACACAACCTCGAGGTAGAATAGTGCTCGTTGCTGTAATGACTCATGGCCATTTGGGATACCGGGTTTGCCTGTAGTTCCAACCAGCTGGGCATCCTGGGGACAGCATCTGAGTCTCTGTTCTCATCTGTAACATGAGGGGTTGGGTGAAGAAGGTCTAACTGGGGTGGAGTTCATTTGTATGGGGTGTGGCTGTAGCCCCCCAAAAGTACTTGAGTGTTCATCAGGGCAGATTCTCTGTGTGGTCCCAGGGTGAGCAGCCCAGGGCTCCCTAAATTAGACGCCTGCAGTGTGGCCGTCCCGCCTTGTCCTCTGGGAGTTAGGGATGGGTTTGCCGGAGCACCCTTTTCTGTATTGTGTTTTCTGTACCAGGAGCCCTGTTGATTGGAATTTGGAAGGTTCTGTTGTTTTGGTCTTCATTTAAAGGCCTCATATGAGTGGTTTGGGGAGTTTCTGGAAACCTGCTTCTATTAATTCTTGTACAGCTCACTTTGAAAAAATGCTACCGCAGCTGTTTTCTCTTGCCGAGTTTTTTGCACTTGGCCTGTGACCTTGAGCGCTCGTGTCCCATTTCTAGGAGAATTTTTGTTAGTATGCGCTGAATCTTTTTTGTTATGTTCACGGTTACACCAAAGCTACTTATCTGTCCATTGTCAAGGCCGCTGAAAATTGTTTTGCTTTCTCCCTTTAAACCGATGTAGCATGCAGTCACTGCAGGCATCATCCATTTGTAAAAATCTCTGGTTATCTTCTTTTGTTTGTATTTCCAGAGATTAATTATCGCCGTGCTCAGAACACTCCTTTCATCACTTTTGTCCTTACTGCTGCTCCTATTTCTTTTGCTTTTCCTATTTTTTCAGAATTTTCTGGTACTTTTCACAGGTTCTTTTTCCAAGAGAATTAATGATCACTTTTTGGTTTTTAGCAGTTATTACCTGAAAATGCACATACTGATAATAACAAGTGAAAAGTTTCTTTTTAAAAAAAAAATACCATTCATAGCCTATCTTTGGAACTTACCTTTGAAATCTGTGGTTTACTTTATGTCTTTTAGTTTGTGAAAAATTACTGGACCTAAGCATTGATATGCTTCTGTGATTTTCTTGGAAAAAGATAGCAAAGTCACTCTCTTTTTAAAAAAAAGATTTGTTGATTTATTTTAAAGGGAGAGTTAGAGAGGGCGAGTGAGCGAGATCTTCCCTCTGCTGGATAACTCCTCAAATGGCCACAACAGCCAGGACTGTGCCAGGCCAAAGCTGGGACCCTGGACCTCCATCGGGGTCTCCCATGTGGGTGGCAGTGCCTAAGGACGGGGGCCATCTGCTGCTGCTTGCCCAGGTGCAATAGCAGGGAGCTGGTTGGGAAATGGAGCAGCTGGGACTCAAACCGGTCCCCATATGGGATGCAGGCGTCGCAGGCAGCAGCTTAGCTCACTGTACCACAGTGCTGGCCCCGGCTCCCACGTTCAGAGTGTCGTAAATTAAGATTCCTTCCGTTACTAAATTATTTCTTCTGACAAAGGAACATAGGGGTTTTTTTCTTTGCTATGTCTCTTTGTTACTCCCCAACAAGTCGTTTGGAACAAGTATTTAATAGGTTTAGTGAATCCATATCCTATTTAGTCATTTCATATCATTTGCAGAATATTTTCAAAGTTCATGCATTTAAAAAGTAGAAGGTCATTTGGGGTTTTTAAAAAAGACTTATTTATGGGGCCAGCTCTGTGGCACAGTAGGTTAATCCTCCACCTGCGATGCTGGCATCTTGTTTGGGTGCTGGTTCTGGTCCTGGCTGCTCTTCTTCCGATCCGGCTCTCTGCTGTGGCCTGAGAAAGCAGTAGAAGATGGCCCAAGTCCTTGGGCTCCAGCACCTGTGTGGGAGACCTGAAAGAAACTTCTGGCTCCTGGCTTTGAATCAGCCCAGCTTCAGCCATTGTGGCCATTTGGAGAGATCCAGGCTCGGGCAGGATTCCGCTTCACCAGCACGTTGTGGGTAAACTGTCTAGTGCATGTTGGGTTCCACCCTGGAATCCTGCTAATCCTCCACATGGAGTCTCAGGGCAGGCACAAGTAAACAAGTTCCCGCTGGGTATACTCTCTGTCCAAAACGAAACAAAGGAAAACAAATAAAAAGGCTTAAAAGTGTCTGGAATCCATTGGAAATTTCTGTGGGATGCTGGTGCACCGGGACCCTGGCACGCTGGCTCTTTCTCTTCTGTTGATACTCCTTTCCTTCTGCATTCCTCACTCAATTTCCTTCCTTTTTGGGTTGTTTTCTGTTTCTTCTGTTCTCCCATTGCTGGTAGACGTAGCCCAGAAACGTCCTGCCGCAAGGCAGGCCTTCTTTGAGCCTCCTGGGTGGCAACGCAGATGTCGGTCTGCAGAATTCTGTGATGGTGCAAACTTTAATATGAGGCTGCTTCAGACAGTTCACGGAAGATGGAGTTCAAGATGAGTTCATTTCAATGCAAAAAATGTTGAAGGCCATGCATGTGAGGGGTCTTTGAGAAGTTCGCAGAAAAGGCGTATTATGAAAGCGCTGGGGCACAATGGGTTAAGCCGCCATTTGGGACACCTGCGTTGGTGAGTGCTAGTCCCAGTCCCAGCTACTCCTTCTCCGATCCAGCTCTCTGCTAATGTGCCTGGGAAGCAGCAGATAATGACCCCACTATTTGGGCCCCTGCCACCCATGCAAGAGACCAGGGTGGAGTTCCTGGCTCCTGGCTTCAGCCTGGCCTAGCCCTGGTTGTTGTGGGTTTTTGGGGAATGGACGTGGGCATGGAAGATCAACATTCTCTCTCTCTGTCTCCCCCTACTCTCTTTCTCCCATTCCTCCTTCTCTATACCACTCTACCTTTCAAATAAATAGGTAAATAGATCTTAAAAAACATGCCTGGGTTTTAAAATTCAGTTTTTTGGTTGCAGACCCTCCGTGGGTATCTTTGGGGGGGGGTCCCACAGTTGCTTCCAATTGTAAACACAGAGGACAGAACCCGTCCTCCTCCCAGCTTCTCCCCTGCATTCTGCTTTCACTTGGGAGCACCCGGAACTTGGCGGCGGCTGGGTTCCTGCTCTGTCTGTATCCACTAAGTAGCTTTGTCTGTCTTCACCAGGTCCTGCGCTGCCTTGCTTCCGCCCTGGGTGGGGCTTCCACTAGTTTCTGACAGTGCTTCAGCTGCCTCCTGGTTCCCAGCCATTCTTGCTGGGACCAGCATTCTCTGAGCCTGGGAGCTGCTGCAAACTCTTGAGTGATCTCCTGATGCCTGTGGGGTCCAGTGCAGGGCCTTTACCTCGGCATTCAGTGCCCCGCTGGGCTCCTGTGCCGAGGATCGATCGAGCTACAAGAAAGGCCTTTGAAACTTTGCAAAACATAAATGAGTTAAGTTCTTTAGTGAACTTTTTGAAGGTAGCCTTACATGTTTATTATTCCATGTTGAATGGAAAATAGATGGGAAATGTATAATATTCCAAGCTCCTGGGGCGGCTCAGCAGGTGTTCAGGTAGGTTTCAGGCTGCAGGTTAAAGGATGTTCTGCCACAGTTAGGCACTAATAATTGAGTAGGTGTGAATTTCAAGGTTCTTTCTACTTCAGAAGTTTTTGAATAAACAAAAATGTCATTTGGGTTAACGTAATGTTCTCAAATTGCGTAGAACTGCGATAGAGTTTGGTACTGAAAAATGTGACAGTCTCATCTCTATCAAATACGTAAGTGTACTCTTGTCAGGGATCAGGGGACAAGGGCCTTGGAGAGCATTGAGTTCAGTCTTGTTTTCCGACGCAGACAATTAACTTTACACACAGTGACACACGTCTGCTGAGCTCTTCTGCCACATTATCCGTTTCTGCTTCTGCACTAGGAGACTGAGAAGTGACATGGGAAGAGTGTTTGGAGGGCTGGAGCAAGCGTTTGCTAAACTCCCTTGGCTGTGAGGGGTTGGACCAGGTGTTGACGGACCTCTTTGGATCCTAGCTTTTGGAGCGTTGTATCTTTTTTTTTTTGACAGGCAGAGTTAGACAGTGAGAGAGGTAGAGACAGAGAGAAAGGTCTTCCTTCCGCTGGTTCACCCCTCAAGTGGCTGCTGCAGTGATCGGAAGGCAGGAGCCAGGTGCTTCTCCTGGTGTCCCATGGGGTGCAGGGCCCAAGCACTTGGGCCATCCTCCACTGCACTCCCGGGCCACAGCATAGAGCTGGACTGGAAGAGGGGCAACCGGGACAAAATCCGGCACCCCAACTGGGACTAGAACCTGGGGTGCTGGCGCCGCAGGCAGAGGATTAGCCAAGTGAGCCCCGGCGCTAGCTGGAGCGTTGTATCTTAAAAGGCCTCTCCCAGGTCCTTGATGTACTCAGGGAGAGAAACGAGCTGCTTCCTGTCATCCATGCATGCGGTTCTGGCTATGTTGAGTCGCCAGAGCCGTTCCTCGTTTCTTCTTGCAGCTGAACCTCATTTCTGCCCTGCCCTGTTCCCAGACACAGGTGCGCAGGGATCAGGTGTCGCCCTTGCGGACAGGTCTTCCTGGGTTTCACACCGGTGAGTGGTGAGTGGGTACCACACAGGAATGGTGCACAGACAATTGCTGGCGCTTTCTATGCTTGCAGTCTGAGGGAGTTATGCTGCCATACCAAAAAAAAAAAAAAAACAATGTTAGAGAGGGTTGCCGCTTGAACTTCCGAGTTGCTTTATTTGGGGCTGTGGAACAGGTTTTTCCCTTCTCAGGATGGGGGGTAGCTGGTGCTGGTGGCGCTTGTGCAGGTGATCTGGAAGGATGGGGAAGACGCAGTGAGTTTCAAGTATGGGACTGCACGTTTCCTAGGTAGCTGGGCGGTCGCTTGCCCGCTGCTTGGCTGCCGAGCCCATGTCCTCCTTTTGTAGGAGGTGGGTGTCCCGCACTGCGCCAGGTGCTGTGCGGGGTTGCAAGGATGGCGCTCACCCCGGGCTTTGTCCTCCGGCTGGGTCCCATGTAAGGGCTGCCCCAGTGCCCCCAGAGTGCTCTCTGCTGGGAGAGGGAAGGAGGAAGGACCAGAGCCACAGGGAAGGCCCTGAGGGGCTGTGAAATCCAACAGGACCAGGGACTGGTGTCCTTTGGAATTTTCTTTTGGGAGAATGCAAGGGAAGTGGTTGGGCTAGGTTAGGACACAGGCTTGGGACTGGGAAATGGCCAGTGTAGGCTTTATCTTTATGTTACAGAGTTACAGAGAGAGAGAGAGAGAGAGAGAGAGAGAGAGAGAGAGTTAGAGAGAGAGAGAGAGAGAGCACTCCCATCTGCTGGTTCACTCCCTAAATGGCTTCAATGGTCTGGGCTTGGGGGCTGGCTGAGGCTAGAAGCCAGGATCTTTGTCTGGGTCTCCTGCATGGGTGACAGGGGCCCAAGTGCCTTGGCCGTCTTCTGCCGCTTGCCCAGGTGCATCAGCAGAGAGCTGGATTGGAAGTGGAGCAGCTGGGATACAAACCAGTGCTCCTATGGGATGTTGGCGCTGCAGGTGGCGGCTTAACCTGTTCAGCCACAGTGCCGGCCCCTTTATTTTTATTTTTAAAATTTTATGTACTTGAAAGGCAGAGTGACAGAGGAGTTGGGGGAGGGGGAGAGAGAGAGAGAGAAAGAGAAAGAGAAAGATAAATTGATCTTCCATCTACTGGCTCACTTTCCAAATGCCTGCAGTAGCCAGGGCTGGGCCAGGTGGAAGCCAGGAGCCAGAGGCTCCACCCCAGTCTTCCATGTGGGTGGCAGGGCCCCAAGCTCTTGAGCTGCTGCCTCCCAGGGCTTGCATCAGCAGGCAGCTGGGTCAGAAGCAGAGGTGGAACTCGATCTCAGGCACACTGATACGGGACGCAGGTGTCTCAAGCCACAACTTAACTAGCTGCACCACAGTGTCCGCCCCTTGTCTATAAAAATCAAACAGGTCTGGCACGACGTGTATCGAATGAGTCAGTGGGATGACAGGCTCGAGTCGCAGGAACTGGCTTATATGTATGTAGCGTCATATGTAGCCATAAAAATAGAATCAGGAAGTTCTTTGTTTCCCAATATGCTGTGTTCTCAGAGATACAATCTTAAGTAGGAACAAGGCATAGAAGAATGTGAAAAAGAGAATGTATCAGCGTTTGCTTATATATAGGTCCATGGTTTCCGGAAGCATGGAGAATGAACTAGATTTCGTGCCTTGGAGAGAGGAATTAGGTGGCTGGGGCCCAGGGACATTTTCCCTGAACGTCCTTTTTGACTTTGCCCTCTTGAATTGGGTTTTGGATCCGTTCATTAGAGTCGCATGTTGTTGCTATTGTTAGTTCAGTGGTGTGCAGGAGGATCTTCACCCAGTTATCTTAAAGACATTTGGAGAATGAGACAGGAAGCAAAGATGTCAGGAGGAACATTCTCACGCTTTCTGTTTTTGGAGGTGTCCTAGGCCATCAGGCTGCTGGGACAGGTTGCCGTAGGCCAGGCGGCTTACAAACCACGGGAGTCATTGCTCCCAGTTCCGGAGGCTGGAGGAGGCAGAGCAGATTCTGTGTCTGCCAAGGACCGGCTTCCGGGCTGCTCGGATGGCGCCACCTTGCTGTGTGTTCACAGGAGAGAGGAAGCAAACCCTTAGGACCTGACCAGGACACTGAGCCCTCATGACCTGGACTAATCCTGGGCCCTTCCTGCATGCCCCACCGCCCAGCACCATCGAATTAGCGGGTAGCATTTCAACCTAGGGTTTGAGCTGCAGGCAACATTTGGTCCCTAACAGAGGGAGGCATTCTGTTTGCTCCACCAAATGGGAAGGAGATGTATGTGGTGTAAGAGGTTTTTTGTTTGTGTTTGTGTGTGTGTGTGTGTGTGTGTGTGTGTTTTAGGAGCTGCTAGTGGGAGAGAGGAAAGACTTGAGGGGAGCTAGTGCCCAGCAAGTGTGTGAATTTCTTTCTTTCTTTCTTTAATATTTTTTTGAGAGGCAAAGCTATAAACAGAAGCAGAGACAGAGATCTTCCATCCTCTGGTTCACTCCCCAGATGGCCATGATAGCCAGGACTGGGACAAGCCGAAACCAGGAGACAAGAGCTTCTTCCTGGTCTCCCACGTGGGTGCAGGGGCCCAAGCACTTGGGCCATCTTCCACTGCCTTCCCTGGTGCGTTAGCAGGGAGCGGGATTGGAAGTGGAGCAGCCGGGACCTGAACCGGTGCCCACATGGGATGCCAGAGCTGCAGGTGGAGGCTTAACCTTTTATGCCACAGCGCCTGCCCAAATGTGCAAGTTTCACAGGGAAAGCACAAAGGAAAATGTAGGGAAAATCTGTTTATTATTCTTGGAGAAAGGGATACTTGTGTCTTCTTCCCTTGAAGGAGAAACAAGAAGTTTGGAGTTTTATTTTCAGTAGGAAAGTACAGAAGGCAGCAGATGGGGCTCAGTTTACCTTGTGGATGCATCTTACTGCCTCTGATAATGTAAGGTGATGAATGCATCAGAAAGCTCTAAGTCAAAGTGAACATTGAGAAGTGCTGTTCTTTTCAGTTTTTTCATTTTTTTAAAAAAAATTGGAGTCATTGAAATAATTTGATAAAAAGATGTTTATTTTTATTCGAAAGGCAGAGGTGACAGAGATCAGAAGCAGAGCAGTCTGGACTCGAACCTGGAGCTCTGGTAGGGGATGAGGCTGTCCTTAGGGCCACAGCAGAGGGCTGGACTAGAAGAGGAGCAACTGGGACTAGATTCATGACCAAACCCGCCCCTCTGTTTGTTTGTTTTCAAGATAGATTCTTGGATGTTTACTGAAGTCGAGGCAACGTTTACAAGCAAAATCTTGAGTAAATTCTAGAAATCCAGATTCTTCCATGTGATCACGATTTGATTATTTCGTGTGAGGGTTTTATGTCCAGTCACACAGCGCTGAATGTGCTTCCTGAGAGCTGTGTTGGGTGATTCTGTCATGTGACCACCCGAGGGTCGCGAGGTGACAAACTTGATGACCACCACGTGCCCCTTTGCTGATGGATGGTTGCATCACGCATCACATGACTAAACTCAGAGCGGGCGTCTCTGGCAGCTACCCTGTGAATTACGGCTTCTCAGTGCTTTGAGACATGTTACACGAAGGGTTAAAGTTAATCCCAGAAAGAACTCGGCCAAATCTCTCTATGATTAATACAGAGCTATCGATCGGTACTTGGTGCCTCTTCTCTGGGAGGCCTCTGCTGATTCATCAGTGTTGAATGGCTCCCAGTGTCCATTAGGCATCCTGTGGTTAATGCAGATAGACGATCTCCCCTTGATAGATGGTTCTGGAAGCTTCTTTTTAAAAACAAGATTCAGTTGGGGTGCTGGGGCATAGCGGGTTAGGCTGCTGTCTGCAGTGCTGGCATCCTGTCTGGGCACTGGTTCGAGTCCTGGCTGCTTCACTTTGATCCAGCTCCCTCCTAATGCATCTGAGAGAGCAGTGGAGGAAGACCAGAGTCCTTGGGCCCCTGCAACCACAGGGGAGACCCAGAAACAAAACTCCTGGCTTCGGCCTGGTCCAGCCCTGGTGGTTGGGGCCATGTGGGGAGTGAACCAGCAGATGGAATATTTCTCTCTCTTTTTTTCCTCTCTCTCTACCTCTCTTGGCTGTAATTCTGACTTTTAAATAAATAAATCTTGTAAAAAAAGATTTCATTATTTTATTTGAAAGGCAAAATGGTAGCGAGTGAGGAAGTGTCTGTTTGAGGTGCGGCTGTGTCTGATTCTGATCCAGCTCCCTGCTCATGCGCCTGAGAAGCAGCAGATGATGGTTCAAGTACTGGGGCCCCTTCACCCACATGGGAGACCTTCATTGGCTCCTGGTTTTGACCTGGCCTAGCTCTGGCTGTTGTGGGCATTTGGGGAGTAAACCCAAATTTCCCAGCAGATGGAAGGTGTGTGTCTCCCTCCCCTCCTCCCTCCTTCCCTCTCTGCCTCCCTCTCCCTCCCTCTCTCTCTTTCTGCTTTTTGAGTAAAGCAATACATAAAGCTTAAAAAACAAAGTGTGGTAGGTAGTTCTGTTTGGCCTTCAAGAGAGAGGAATTCAGCAGACTGACCGTTTATCAGCACGCCACGCGTGACTTTGCAGGTGAGGAAGTCGGGTTTGGTGCGCTCATTCAGCTGATGTGGACTTGGAGAGTGGCTGAGCTGACCTCGGGTTGCACACCCCACCGTGCTGATGTGCCGTGGGAGACGGGCTGTAGCTTCCTGTAGGCTTGTTGAAAGGAAACAGTTTGGATTATGACTTGATGAAGGTACTTCATGACTTGATGATGAGATGCGGGCTTTGTCTCTCTCACTCTCTGCCCTCCTCTTTTCATTCTCCTTTCCTCCCCTTACTCCACTCCCACCCCCTCAAAGAAAGCAGATGGGGAGGACTGCACAGTGTTGGTCTTTCCGTCTCATTGTGGAGATGTGATGGGGCTGTTTCCACTCCAGGGGTTGTTTTGCCTGAGGCCCTGGGCCAATCACCTGAAGTCAGAGCATCCTTACTGTAGTGTGGAGAAACAGAGTTAATTCTGCTCTTTCCTTTGTGGTCAGCGCTTTAGGCCAGGAGCCCCTATGCCAGATACGTTACAGTCGAAGTACCACCGCTGCTGCTGCTGCTCGGTGAGTGGGAGGCAGCATCGACTCTGCTCTCGTTCCCATCCGACAGAGGAGGAAATCAAGGCCTAGGGAACCGTAGGCCAAGGACCCAACTCCAGAGCCGAGAGCAGCCTTGGCCACTATGTGAACGGGGTTGCTTGTCACATTTCAGCTCCGTTTGCTTCAGGTTTTCCCCGGAAATACCACGTGGTCATTCTGAGACACCTGATCTCGCAGATGAACACTTAGGAAACAGGGCTATCGTTAGGCTATTTAAGGAGGAACTGTTAGGATAGATTTTTTTTTTTTCAAAGATTGCAGAAGCATTTCATCTGGAGGATAGGCATAAACATTCTTTTTTTTTTTTTTGGCAGGCAGAGTGGACAGTGAGAGAGAGAGACAGAGAGAAAGGTCTTCCTTTGCCGTTGGTTCACCCTCCAATGGCTGCTGCGGCCGGCGCATTGCGCTGATCCGATGGCAGGAGCCAGGTGCTTCTCCTGGTCTCCCATGGGGTGCAGGGCCCAAGCACTTGGGCCATCCTCCACTGCACTCCCGGGCCACAGCAGAGAGCTGGCCTGGAAGAGGGGCAACCGGGACAGAATCCGGCGCTCTGACCGGGACTAGAACCTGGGGTGCCGGTGCCGCAAGGCGGAGGATTAGCCTGTTGAGCCACGGCGCCGGCCCTTAAAGTTCTTAAAAAAAACAAAGGATAATACAAAGGAAACCCATTCATTATTTTATATTATTTTATCCACTTTTTAAAAGATGTATTTATTTAACTGAAAGGCACAGTTGGAGAGAGAGAGAGAGAGAGAGAGAGAGATCGATCCTCCATCTGCTGGTTCACTCCCTAAATGACCACAATGGCTGGGACTGAGCTATCCGAAGCCAGGAGCCAGGAGCTTCTTCTGGGTCTCCCACGTGTTGCAGGTGCCCAAGGACTTGGACCGTCTTCCGCTTCTTTCCCAGGTTTGTTAGCACGGAGCTCTTCTGGAAGTAGAGCAACTGGGACTCAAACTGGCTCTCACACAGAGTGCTGGCACTGCCGGCTGGCAGCTTTACCCACTGTGCCACAGTGCTGGCCCCTATTTTATGTACTTTGTCACCTATTTAAATCCCCTCGTTAACATTTGTGCATATTTTCTGTCTGTATACATGCATATGTGTGGACATGCATTTTTCTGAATCATTTGAAGATAAGTTACGTATATTACAGCCTTTTTTTGCTTCTAAATATTTCAGGGTGTGTTTCTTAAATTCACTTAGGTAATAGTTACTGCTCTTGGATTTCTGTTGTTACATTTCTATTTAATCTGCTACTTATGTGGTGGTTTTGCCAAGTGACTTAATACTATTTTTATAGAAAGCTTTTATTTAATAAATATAAATTTAATAAGTACAACTTTCAGATTATAGCAGTTCTTCCCCCCCCATACCTGGCCTCCCACCCCCAAACCATCCCACCTCCTACTCCCTCTTCCATCCCATTCTTCATTAAGATTCATTTTTAATTATCTTTATATACACAAGATCAACTCTATACTGAGTAAGGATTTTAACAGTTTGCGCCCACACACACGAAGTATAAAGTACTGTTTGAAGACTAGCTTTACCATTAATTCTCATAGTACAGCACATTAACGACAGATGACCTACATGGGGAGCACAGTGACTCCTATTGTTGATTTAACAATTGGCAATCTTATTTATGAAGTCAGTGATCACCCGAGGCTCCTGTCATGAGCTGCCGAGGCTATGGAAGCCTCCTGAGTCCACAAACTCTCCGACCTTAATTAGGCAAGGCATCTCCCTCTTTGATGATCCCTTCTTTCCACCAGGATCTCACTCCCAGAGATCTTTCATGTAGGTCATTTTTTTGCCACAGTGTCCTGGCTTTCCATACATGAAATGCTCTCATGGGCTTTTTATCCAGATCTGAATGCCTTAAGGGCTGATTCTGAGGCCAGAGTGCTGTTTAGGGCATTTGTCATTCCATGAGTCTGCTGTATGTCCTGCTTCTCATGTTAGATCGTTCTCTCCTTTTTAATTCTATCAATTATTATTGGCAAACATTTAGTCTTATATATGTGATCCCTTTGACACTTAATCCTATCTTTATGATCAGTTGTGAGCTTAAACTGATCACTTTAACAAGTAAGATGGCATTGGTACCTGCCAGCTTAATAGGATTTGGAATCCCATGGCAAGTTTTTAGCTTTCCCCTTAGGGGTAAGTCTGAAGGAACGTGTGCCAAACTGTACATCCCCTCCCTACTTATTCCCAGTCTTATTTTTAATGGGGATCAAGTTTCAATTAGATTTAAACACCTAAGAATAATTCTGTGTTAAGTAAAGAGTTCAACCAGTAGTAATACCATTTTTAAAACACTTCCCCTGGGGTTGAGATCCAGTGTGTGGGGTCACATATTATGCTTATTGTGAGGTCTGACATCCTGTCCCACGAATGTTGTCACAGTCGGTCTTTTGTCATAATGATGTTTTTAGAGACCGTGGTACCAGACCCCTTGAAGAAGGAGAATAGAAGTTCCTCATTTTGCACACATTTGCTGCTTCCTCACTTGGCAGACGTAGGTTGGCCAGAATACTGCATAGGTGATGCTGTGCCCGTCCCAGGCACGGCATCTGGAGCACCTGTTGTCCATCTGTCCCTCTCTGGCACTGTTAATTTTTATTACCAGGCAAGATGTTGTCTGATTTCTCCAGGGTGCAATTACTCTGTTTTTTGCCTCCCCTTTTGTAACTAATACACCATCCACGGGGAGTCATGTTAACACCGTACAAATCTCCTGCACCAATTTGTCTATTTGTTATTAGTATGGACTCACGAATTTTTTCCCCACTGGTTTATGCCTCATAACAGTATGTAATTATTTTGTTGTCCAGATTATCCCAGATTTGCCCAGTGGCAATCCCTCAAAGCTGCTCCTATGTCTTTTGGCTGGGCACTCATAAATTTTTTTTATTTTTTGAGCACTCCCTTTCTCATATCAGAAGACATTCAAGGGTCATTTTGTAACTTCCAGTCCCAGCCCTAGAATCCATCATTTCTTCAAGCAGCCCTGGTTCTTTCTATTGGGGAATAATACTGGAGACCCTCTGCTGACCGAGCTAGGAAGTATATGCATGTTTGTAAGTAAACCCCTAAAAGCACACACACACACACACATAAACATGCTCTTGCACATAACATGTGTGTTTGGGCTGTCATGATTGCACACAGAGCATAATTATTTCATATATGTATGTGTTTATTTGGAAGGCAGAACATCAGAGAGGGAGAGACAGAGAGAGCTCTTCATCCACTGGTTCATCCAGGGCTGAGCCAGGCTGAAGCCTGGAACCCCATGCAGGTCTCCCATCTGGGTTGCAGAGGTCCAGGCACTGGGGCCTTCCAGGTGCAGTAGCAGGGAGCAGGCTCAGAGGTTGAGCAGCTGGCTCTTGAACCGGCACTCTGATGTGAAATGCAGGCATCGCCAGCGTAACCTGCTGTGTCACTGCACGGACACAGGAAAATTGTGGGTGATGTTTAAAGAGGCTACAATCTAGCTGACCTAACAGTTTTGTAATCTGCACACTTTCTTCAAATATAATAGACAAGTGATACATTGTATCACTTGTCAGCTAGAACTGGGAAAAAGATAGTGGTGAGGGCTTTGGAAATAGCCTTTCTCCCTTTAGCCAGTTGGGTTGGTTGATTCCTATTTAAGGAGACTTCCTGAGGCAGGTAGCAATGAACCTGGGATGCCTTGAACTCACATCATTTGATAGATGCTTTTTTGAAAACTTTTCCATAGTTGGGACATGTTGTGTACCTGCAGTCCGAGTGGTGTGTGTGTGTGGGGGGGCGGTTGAGGAATAGTAACAAAGTTAATATCCGCTGTGGGAGATGGGCCATGACTAGTACCTGTGACTGGGGGACAGCCCTCCTCACCCCTCCTCACTGCATCCTCCTGCTTCCCTTGGCAGAAGGCACAGCTGGCCTCAGCTGGGCGCTCCTCATTCCCTCCCTTTGCGTTACTGCTACACATGCGTAATTCCGAGTAATAGTTTTGATTTTGCCTGGTTTTGATCTTTGTACATGATGGAATCATACTGGATTTTATTCTTCTGTTCCTTTAAAAAAAAAATGATGGGAAATTTGCTTTTAAAAATGCTTTATTTATGTGAAAGGCAGAGTGAGAGCAAGCAAGCAAGTGTGAGTTTTTTTTTTTTTTAAAGATTTATTTATATATTTGAAAGTCAGAATTACACAGAGAGAGAAGGAGAGACAGAGAGAGAGAGGTCTTCCATTTGCTGATTCATCCCCCAGTCGGTCGAAATGGCCGGAACTGCGCTGATCCGAAGCTAGGAGCCAGGGGCTTCTTCTGGTTCTCCCATTTGGGTACAGAGGCGTAAGGATTTGGGCCATATTCTACTACTATTCCAGGCCATAGCAGAGAGCTGGATCGGAAGTGGAGCAGCCAGAGCTCGAACCGGCGCCTATATGGGATGCTGGCACTTCAGGCTACAGCTTTACCTGCTACACCACAGCGCTGGCCCCAGCGAGTTTTCTTCCATCTGCTGGTTTGCTCTCCAAATGCACACAAGGACCAGGACTGGGCCAGGCAGAAGACAGGAGCCAGGAACTGCATCTGGGTCTCCCATGTCTGTGTCAGGGACATAAGAACTTGAGCCACCATCATCTGTTGCCTCCCGGGTGTGCATTAGCAGGAAGCTGAATTGAAGTCAGAGGTGCGACTCCGTCCCCGGCACTCCTATGTGGGATGTGGTTAACTGTTGTGCCACAGTGCCCACCCCTGCTGTGCCTTCCTCACTGCACTCCACACTGACTGCACGTGTAGCCAAGCGATGCAGGTAGCCTGGTCGGCTGATGTTCATTGCTGCCTAGTTTCTCACTGTGTGAATTCAGCACAGTGTGCTCCTCCACTCTGCTGGTGGCTCATGTTTGAGTTGCAGGATTTCCCCACTGTGGATGACAGTGCTGTAAACATTTCAAAGCCCGCTTCCTGGAGGGTGTGTGTAGAGTTTCCCTGGGTTGTATTCTGTTTATTACATAAAGAGAGAGAATCATCTCTTAAACTTCTGTGTGCATTTACTCAAACAACTGAGAGTAACTGAGATCACTCCTGTGGGAATCAGGCCATTTGTGCTGAAAAAGTGGCAATTCTTTCTTTCTTTCTTTCTTTCTTTCTTTCTTTCTTTCTTTCTTTCTTTCTTTCTTTCTTTCTTTCTTTCTTTTTAAGATTTACTTGAAAGAGTTACACAGAGAGAGGAGAGGCAGAGAGCGAGCTGGCTTCCATCTGATGGTTCACTCTCCAGTTAGCCTCAATGGCTGGAGCTGCATCAATCAAAAGCCAGGAGCCAGGAGCTTCTTCTTGGCCTCCCATGCGGGTGCAGGGGCTCTAGGACCTGGACCATCTCCCACTGCTTCCTGGGCCATAGCAGAGAGCTGGATCAGAAGTGGAGCAGCTGGGACTCGACCCGGTACCCATATGGGATGCCGGCACTGCAGGCTGTGGCTTTACCCGCTACGCCACAGTGCTGGCCAAGGCATTTTTCTTTCTTTCTTTTTTTTATTTTAAAGATTTTATTTATTTATTTGAGAGGTAGAGTTACAGACAGTGAGAGGGAAAGAGAGAAAGGTTTTCTGTCCATTGATTCACTCCCTAAATGGCTGCAATGGCTGGAGCTGCACCAATCCGAAGCCAGGAGCCAGGAGTTTCTTTCAGTTCTTTCACGTGGGTGCAGGGGCCCAAGGACTTGGGCCATCTTCTGTTTTCCCAGGCCACAGCAGAGAGCTGGATTGGAAGAGGAGCAGCCGGGATTAGAACTGGTGCCCATATGAGATGCCGTTGTCCCAGGTGGAAAATTAACCCACTGAGCCACGGCACCGGCCCCGGCATTTTTCTTAAATGTATATTTTGCATTTGAGAATTATTAGAAAATGTCCAAGCAGCCCTAATATCCCCACTTCATTTTATAACTGAGATAGGGTATAACATTCTTGTTTTCCTCTGACAGTCCTATTTTCCCCTCACCAAACACATGCTCCACCTGCTGGCCCAAAGAGTGATTTATCACTATTTTTGTTTTTGAAAGATTTATTTATTGATTTGAAAGAGTCACACAGTAAGAGAAGGAGAGGCAGAGGCAGAGGTCTTCCATGCGATGGTTTACACCCCAATTGGATGCAACAGCCGGAGCTATGCTAATCCGAAGCCAGGAGCCAGTACCTTCTTCCAGGTCTCCTATGGGGGTGCAGGGGCCCAAGGACTTGGGCCATCTTCTACTGCTATCCCAAGTGTATTAGCAGAGAGCTGGATCAGAAGTGGAGCAGCCAGGCCTGGAACCAGGTGCCCATATGGAATGCTGGCACTGCAGGTTGCAGCTTAACCCGCTAAGCCACAGTGCTAGCCCCTCATTATTTTCAAAAGGCATGCTTCATTTTGCTTTCTGAACATTTGTTTGTCTTTTCAAATACTTGTATAATTTAGATATATATATATGTAATTTTGTTCTGTAGATATAGGTATAAATAACTCATTAAAACAGTAACATATATATGTCTGCAGCGTCTATCTTCCTCTTCTTTTTTTTTTTTGACAGGCAGAGTGGGGGGAGAGAGAGAGAGAGAGAGAAAGATCCTCTTTTTCCATTGGTTCATCCTCCAATGGCTGCCGAGACCGGTGCGCTGTAGCCAGCACACCGCGCTGATCTGAAGGCAGAAGCCAGGTGCTTCTCCTGGTCTCCCGTGGGGTGCAGGGCCCAAGCACTTGGGCCATCCTCCACTGCACTCCCGGGCCACAGCATAGAGCTGGCCTGGAAGAGGGGCAACCGGGACAGAATCTGGCACCCGGACTGGGACTAGAACCCGGTGTGCCGGCGCTGCTAGGCAGAGGATTAGCCTGTTGAGCCATGGCGCCGGCCAATCTTCCTCTTCTTAATAAGTTTATTCTTTTTCAAAATTAGGAAATTAACATGGATATACTATTACCCAACTACAGATCTTATTCAGATTGTTACTTATTTCCAAAATACCTTTGTGGCAAGAAATTCATGGATTCTATGTTATATTTATTTTCAAACGTTTACTTATTTGAAAGGCAGAGTGACGGTGGGGAGGAGGCGGGGTGCAGAGAGTGGGTTTGATCTTCGCATCCACTGGTTCACTCCCTGGATGGATCTCACCTGGGGCTGGACCAGGCTGAAGCCGGGGGCCTGAAACTTCGTCCGGGTCTCCCAAGTAGATGACAAGGACCCAAGTACTTAAACCATTGTCCCCTGCCTCCTAGATGGATTAGCAGAGAGCTGTATTAGAAGTGGAGTAGTTAGGGCTTGAACTGGCACACTGGATATGGGATGCAGGCATCTCAGGAGGCAACGTAACCCACTGCCCCACAACAGTCCCCCCAAGAAATTCCCGGATCGCAGCCTACATTGCGTCTCCTCTCTGGAACATTCTCTCGGTCTTTCTGTGTATTTCACAGCACGGACATTTTTGAAGAGGACCAGCCAATTTTTATGTAGAACAGCCTTCAGTTTTGGGTTGTTTCATATTTCCTTATAATCACATTAAGGTTCTTGCACCTTTGGTAAACATGTTACACAAGGGACCTCGTGTCCTTGTGTCCTTGTGGAGCATCTTATTCAGAGGCCGTGATCCTGCTTCTCCGGATCCCAGCCAAGAGTGACTTCTTATACTGCTCAATTTTTGCCAATCTCATTCTTCAGAAATGGTATCTCAGTTTAGTTTTTGTTTTTTTAAGATTTATTTTTTTTATTTGAAAGAGTTACAGAGAGGTAGAGACACAGAGATCTTCCATCCACTGGTTCACTCCCCAGGTGGCCGCAACAGCCGGAGCTGAGCTGATCCGAAGTCGGGAGCCAGAGGCTTCCTTCGGGTCTCCCACGTAGGTGCAGGGACCCAAGGACTTGGGCCATCTGCTGCTGCTTTCCCATGCCACAGCAGAGAGCTGGGTGGGAAGTGGAGCAGCTGGGACTAGAACCGGCACCCATATGGGATGCCAGCACTGCAGGCTAGGGCTTTAACCCACTGCACCACAGTGCTGGCCCTGATTCATTTTTAATTTGTGTTTTTTTCTTAATCTGCCTTAATCGCTTATTTGAGATGTAGAGAGACACAGAGAGAGGCAGGTACACACACACACACACACACACACAGACAGGGAACTCTCATTCTCCAATTCACTCCCTAAATGTCCACAGTGGCTGGGGTTTTGCTAAGGTTGAAGCTGGGAGCTGGGAACTCAATCCAGGTCTCCCAGGTGGGTGGCAAGGACCCAGCCTCTTGACCCATCATGGCTGCCTCTCAGAATGTGCGTTAGCTAGAATTGGGAGTAGAGCTGGGACTTGAACCTGGGCACTCCAGTGTGGGCTGCTGGTGTCCCACCCCCATAGAGTAATTTAGTGTTTGGATTTACTGAGTCCTCCCTCTAGCATTTCCTGGCTGTTACTACACTTGTTTTCTGACAAGATGATAAGGATCAATTGCCGGGGCCGGCACTGTGGCGTAGAACGTTATGCCTGTGCCTGCAGTGCCAGCATCCCTTTGGGCACCAGTTCGAGTCCTAGCTACTCCACTTCTGATCCACCTCCCTGCTAATGCACCTGGGAAAGCAGGGGATGATGACCCAAATACTTGGGCCCCTGCACCCATGTGGGAAACCCAGAGGAAGTGTCTGGCTTCTGCCTGGTCCAGCTCTGGCTGTTGTGGCCATTTAGGGAGTGAACCAGTGGATGGGAGATCTCTCTCTCTTGCTCTCTCTTTCTCTCTCTGTATGTGTGTCTCTTCTCTCTTTAACTCTGTCTTTCAAATGAATAAGTCTTAAAAAAAGAGATGCCCCTGTCTTCATGTGTGTCTTTTATGAATGTTTTAGTGTTTCCTTCAGTTGAGATTTGCATATCTCTTGTTAAGTATATTATTATTTTTTGTTGCTATTTTTTTTTTTGACAGGCAGAGTTAGACAGTGAGAGAGACAGAGAGAAAGGTCTTCCTTTTTTCCGTTGGTTCACCCCTCAATGGCCACTGCGGCCGGCGCACCGCGCTGATCCAAAGACAGGAGCCAGGTGCTTCCTGCTGGTCTCCCATGGGGTGCAGGGCCCAAGCACCTGGGCCATCCTCCACTGCACTCCCGGGCCACAGCAGAGAGCTGGACTGGAAGAGGAGCAACCAGGACAGAATCCGGCACCCTGACCGGGACTAGAACCCAGGGTGCCGGCGCCGCAGGCGGAGGATTAGCCTAGTGAGCTGCAGCGCCGGCTGTTACTTTTTTCACCTGTGTATTTTGCTTGACCAGCTCAGTACATATGGATATATTTCATTTTAAAAATTGGATCCATGTACCCTAAATTAATTTAACATTTTCTCTATGTATGCATTTTTTTTAAAAAAAAAAGATTTAATTATTTATTTGAAAGGCAGAGTTACAGAGAGGCAGAGGCAAAGGCAGAGAGAAAGAGAAAGAGAGAAGGAGAGAGAAGTCTTTCATCTGCTGGTTCACTCCCCAGATGGCCGCAATGGCCGGAGCTGTGCCAGTTCGAAGCCAGGAGCCAGGAGCTTCTTCCAGGTCTCCCACGCCAGCGCAAGGGCCCAAGGACTTGGGCCATCTTCCACTGCTTTCCCAGGCCACAGCAGAGAGCTGGATTGGAAGTAGAACAACCAGGACTTGAAAGGGCGCCCATATGGGATGCCAGCACTGCAGGCGGTGGCTTTACCTGCTACATCACAGTGCCGGCCCCTATGTATGTATTTTATGCTGCTTCTAAGTTTCCCTGTTTCAAACAATACTACGAGAATATCACATACCTCTGCTTTTGCTTGCTTGGGTGATTATATTTGCAAAGCTGTTTCTTTGAAAGGCAGAGTTGCAGAGCAAGAGGGAAACGGAGAGATATCCTCTACCTACTGATTTGCATTCCAAATTCCATAAATGCTGGGGCTGAACCAGGCCAAAGCCAGAAGCCTGGACCTCCAACCAGGTTTCCCACACAGGTACAGGGGCCCAAGGACTTGGACCATCCTCTGCTGCTTCCCCAAGCACATCAACAGGGAGCTGGATCTGAAGTGGAGCAGCCAGGACTCAAATTGGCACCCATATGGGATGCCGGCAGTGCTGCCTGCTGGTTATGGCTTACCTGCTGTGCCGCAATGCCGGACCACAAAATGTTTTTTCTTTTTCTTTTTTAAAGATTTATTTTATTTATTTGAAAGACTGTTACAGGGAGAGGTAGAGACAGAGGGAGAGAGGTCTTCCATCCGCTGGTTCACTCCCCAGATGGCCGCAACGGCTGGAGCTGCGCCAATCAGGAGGCAGGAGCCTCTTCCAGGTCTCCCACGAGGGTGCAGGGCCCCAAGGACTTGGGCCATTTTCCACTGCTTTAGCTGGATTGGTAGAAGAGCAGCCAGGACTAGAACCAGCACCCATATGGGATGCTGGCGCTTTAACCTGCTGCATCACAGCGCCGTCCCCAACACAAAAACTTTTTTTAAGGATGCATCGTAAAAGCTATTTTTAAACAAAAAATTATGTCTATGTGTTCAGAAATATGAGGACTATAAAGACAGCAGAAGTCACAATTTCTAAGTAATGAAAGTAGTTTTGAAAGCCAGATACCTTTATTTATATACACTAAAAATTATGAAAAACTCTGTTTAGGTAGATCTTGAATGAAGCCTACAAGCAAAGTGTAGAATTCAGTGTAGTGGTGAGGACCAAGAAGCACTTTAATGTGAGCACTGCAGTGGCTGAAGTCGGGCAGAACTGTGGGGTCACGGGAGGGCACTGAAGCAGCTGGCTGGACGGAGCGTGTATTCAGAGAGCAAGGAAGGCCCTGCAGGGTTGACCTTGAGTCCCAGCAAGTTTGGGTGTGATGCACTTGGCAGTGGAGTCTTCTGAGCTAGTAATCTATTGTCATAGAACAGATTCCCCAAATTTAGTGACTTGGAACACCAGCAAACATTTATTATCTCTGAACTGTTTCTGTGGCCCAGGGATTTGGGAGCAAAACAACTCCGGCCCCAAGTTTCCAACTTTGAAAGAGACGAATGCCAAAGAATCTGGGAACAGATTAGTGGTTTTGTTGTTGTTGTTGTTTTGTTTTTTAAGATTGACTTATTTATTTAAAAGTCAGAATTACAGAGAGAGAGAGGGAGTGACGAAGACCTTCCATCTGCTGGTTCACACCCCAAATGACTGCAACGGCCAGGGCTGGACCAGGTGGGACACCATCAGCGCAGGCAGCGGCTGAACTCGCTACACCACAGCGCCAGCCCCTGGGAACAGATTTTAAGACTACCATAACACATCTTGTGTTTTAAAGAGGAGTGTCAGGGTGAGCATTATGGCTCAGTGGGTTAAGCCATGGCCTGCAACACTGGCATCCTGTATGAGTGCCAGTTCAAGTCCCAGCTGCTCCACTTCTGATCCAGCTCCCTGCTAATGTGCCTGGAAAATATCAGAAGATGGCCCAAGGGGCTGGCACTATGGCGCAGTAGGTTAGGGCCCTGGCCTGCAGTGCTGGCATCCCATGTAGATGCTGGTTCGACTCCTGACTGTTCTATTTCCATTCCACCTGGGTGGGAGACTCAGAAGAGGCTCCTGGCTACTGGCTTCGGATCAGATCAGATCTAGCCATTGCAGTCATTTGGGGAGTGAACCAGTGCGCAGAAGACCTCTCCCTCTGGCTCTACCTCTCTGTAACTCTGTCTTTCAAATAAATAAATCAATCTTTTTCTTTAAAAAATCTTAAAAAAAGATTGATTTATTTATTTGAAAGAGTTACACAGAGAGCGAAGGAGAGGCAGAGAGAGAGAGAGAGAGGTCTTCTGTCTGCTGGCTCACTCCCCAAATGGACACAATGGACAGAGCTGGGCTGATCCAAAGCCAGAAGCCAGGAGTTTCTTAGGAGTCTCCCACGCGGGTGCAGGGGCCCAAGGACTTGGGCCATCTTCTACTGCTTTCCCAGGCCATAGCAGGGAGCTGGATCAGAAGTGGAGCAGCCGGGACACAAACCGGCACCCACGTGGGATGCCGGCACTGCAGGCGGCGGTTTTACCCGCTATACCACAGTGCTGGCCCCTAAAATGAATCTTTAGAAAAAAAAAAGTTCGGGCCCCTGCACCCACATGGGAGACCCAGAAGAAATTCCGCACTTCAAACTTCAGCCTGGCGCAGCTCTGCAGCTCCGGCCGTCACGGCCATTGGAGAGTGAACCAGCAAGTGGAAGTTCTCTCTCTGTCTCTCCCTCTCTCTGTTACTCTGCCTTTTAAATGAGTTAAATAAATTAAGAAAAACAAGATGGGTGAGGGTATAATTTAGAGAAGGAAACAGCCATGTCTATTATCCATAAGTAGTGTTGCAGAGGGCTTGAAGAAGGGGAGAAATGTGATGTCGATCCTAGGGAAGTGGTGATGGCTTTGGTCAGGGGCAGTGGGAGAAGGGAGTGAGACCCCAGGGAGCAGATACCACAGAGTGATGGGAGAGGCGGAGCGCGAGTGCCGGTCTCCAGGGGGTTTCAGGTGTGCAGAATGATCAGGCACGGAGTTTGAGAGGCCAAGGTTATCTGTTCAGCTGTGGACATCCAAGGGTAAACTCCTGGGGAGTTGGAGCTAGAGAACCAGGGCCAAGGGTAAACTGTGTGGCCAGGCGATGAGTCTGTAGCAAGAACAGAGCACCTCCAGGGGAGGCTGTGGCTTGGAGAGCCGGCTCTGCAGCCTGAGCAAGAGCGAGGAGCCAGCTTCCTTGGTGCCATCGAGAGCTTCAGACGTGGCAGAATGCGAAGAGAGTGACGCCTGAAAGGAATGCGCTTCCTGCGAGATGATTATCGGTGACAGCCGTTTAAGTGGAGTAGCACGGTTTTGGAAATTGGATTATAACATTTAATTTGATGATTAACTTCGAAAAAAGTGCTTGAGGTGGGAGGAGGAGGGGCTGGCGTGCTGCTGCTTGCTGGATGCTGGGCTCTTGTGGGATCCTCTTGCCTCCTTGTGACGCCCCCTGCCAGGAAAGGGTCCTCCGCTCAGTTCCTGGGTGGGGGCAGTGCAGTTGGATTTCTCCTCATTTGTATTGGTACAGTGCTATTTTTACTACACATAATGCTTTTAATTCCCCTTCTCTACGTGTGTCCCCCACCCCAACCCTTTCCTTTCCCTGCTACTGTGACTCTAAGATCTTGACCCTGTGCAGCAGTCACCTGTTTTTTCCTCTCCTTCTCTCCCAACTTAAAGCATGATGCCATCATTCAGATGCTTTGTCATTGAACTTGCAATGAATACCTATGAGGTTTTTGGTTTAAAAGTCTATTTTACTTGAAAGATAGGACCACAGCAAGAGGAAGGGAGGGAGGGAGGGAGAGAGATAGAGAGCAAGCACAAGCGAGCACAGCACTTCCATCTGCCGGTTCACAGCAGCCAGGGCTGGGCCAGGCCAGAGCCAGGAGCTGGAACTCCATCTGGGTCATCTCCCAGGTGGTTGGCAGGGACCCAGTACTTCAACCATCATCTGCTGCTCTCTCAGGCACATTAACAGGAAGCTGGAGCAGTCAGAGTGGAGCTGGGACAAACCAGGCACCCTGACGTGAGGTGTGGGCAGCCCAAGTGTTGTCTTAAGGGCTCCACCAGGCACCTGCTCCTACCCTCCTCACTGCCCGAAGCTGACACTGCACTCTCGGGCAGAGACTCTTGGGCTGCTCCCCCGGCTGCAGCTCCTTCTCCCCATGCCTGACCCTGGCACCCAGTGACCGTTTAGGGAGTGAGCCAGTGGGGGGAAGGTCTGTCTCTCTGCCTGTCAAATAAAAAATAGGACAAGGGATGGGGCAGCCCCAAGCTTGTATGCCACACAGGTTCTTAGCTTTGGCGAGGGACAGAACAACAGGAGTGAGAGTTTGCATCTTGGAGATCGCTGATATCCTGATGTCGTTGTTTATTTTCGCAATGAAGATGGGGGCTATTTGCAAAGATTCTCTCCTGACCTTGAGTACCAGGGCTTGGGGCAGGAGACAGAAATGAATTTGCCCATTGCCCCTTTCCTGTCTCCCACTGTTTCTGGCCGCTTCTCTTTCCCTGATTGTTGACTGTGGGCATCGTCCGTCCCAGATGCATCCTCCAACCGGCTCCTCACCCCCAGGGCCCCGCACTGGCCAGGCACACCGTCCTCTCCTCGCTCCACAGTGTCCCGGGAAGCACTTTGTGTCTCTCGGCTTCTCCAGCACCTGACAGCTCTTGGTGTGTTTGTGTTCCTGACAATCTCCTCAGTGGGAAAGGCCGGCTGGTATGCACCTGTCCATCGCCACATCTAACAGACCGTAGGTAGACGAACGAGGGATTTTTCCCAAGCCTTGTAACACACACTGTGGCCCATCAGCGAGGCAGCGGAGTCCCTGAGCACTGGGGGCACAGATGCGATTCTTAAAGGATTCTGAGCCTGCTGAGGGGTGAGGAGCAAGGAAGTGTGGTGCCACTTGGCTGGCATTGCATCCTCGTGTAGGAACTGCGCTGGGCGCTTCCCCTCTGCCGGGCCTGGGAGGCCTGGGAAGCTGGCGTTGGAGCCAAGCCTTAGAGTGTGCAGCCACCCGGCACATAGAGACTGGGGAACACGCTTTGGAAATGGCCTGGGCCCCGTGGTGGAGCCGTAAAGTACTGGTTTCCGGGGTGTGAGATGGAACCTAAGTCTCCCGGAAGTGGAACCGGCCGGGACAGGAAGTGAGGTGGACATGGTTGTGGGTGTAGAGCTGCGTGACGGTACATCTGGACCCTAAGGCCCCCGGAAGTGGGACCCACCAGGACAGGAAATGAAGCTGGACACAGTTGTGTGTGTAGAGCTGAGTGATGACACATTTGTGCCCTGTAGGCCATGACCCCTCATTGGAAGTTTTAAAATCAGGAGACTGGTGTGGATGTGTACCTGAGAAGAAGACGAGGCAGCCCGGTGCAGTGTGTTTCCCCAGCAAGGCCTGGGTGAAGCCAGTGGCCCCGGGGGAGACCTGCACCTGGGCTAGACCCTGGGAAGCTCAGGGCGCAGGCGTGTGCTGTGCAGATCAGGGACCTGGAGTTTCTGAGACTTTCTGACTAGAGACAGAGGAGAGCAGAGAGGTGTTATTGGGTTTGGTTTTAGCCGATTGAGACGGGGGCAACCAAACCGAGATGCTTGGCAGACAGACGGCAGCCCAGTGCTGAGGGGTGGAAGTTGCAGGGCGTTGGAGCCCACACAGTGAAGGGGCGAGATTGCCTAGGGGGAGCTTGCTGAGAGGAGGAGAAGGGGCCAGGCGCAGGGCTCTGTTGTACCCGTCTCAGGAAAGGAGCCATCCAAGAACAATTTCGAAAAGGGAGGTGGTTAATAATATCAGATGCCCCCAAGAGGTCAAGTTGGGATGGGGTGTAAAATGAAGCCATTGGGTTCAACCAAGTCAGAGGCTGTTTTGGTAAGAACAATTAATAGTGGGAACATCATTTCAGTGATGGAGCGTAGTGAGCATCAGCAGGTGGCGGTAGGTACACAGTGCCATTTCTGGGTACGTCATTTAAAGTAGGAGGTAGACTACAGACCAAGGGGAGCAGGCAGGTCTTTAATATAAGTTAGTGTGTATACACTTGTATACTGCAAGAAGTAGGAGAGAGACATAGACCCAAGGGAAAACATTTCCGACGGGAGTGGCAAGAGGATGAGTCCAAAAACAAAAAGAAAAAAAGTGCGCATTCTCCTGCAGAGGCTGAGAAGTGGGGTTGAGGATGTTCGTGAATGGAGTTAGGTTTGCAGGGGAGCGTGCCTGCATCCGTACAGACCTCCAGACAGGAAGCAGCGACATGGATGGGCTAGAGGGTTTGAGAAGACGGTGAACGCTTGTGGCCGACGCTGTAGGGCTGGAGCGCTCACCAGCAGCAGGCAGTGGAAGGTGGCCAGCATCAGAGGGATAGCATGTGACTACAGGGCGGTGCAGTTGCTGGATTTTTCTCCCACGGGACTTTGTAGCTTGGAGCTGGAACAAGGTAAAATACGGTAATAAAATTATTTATGTTCCTAAATATTTTTCCAAAAGAATCTTTAAGCATTGAGTGCATGGTAAGTAAAATACACACAACATAAAAGGTGCTGTTGTAGGCATTTGTAAGGGTGCATTTCATTGGCGCTTTGTGGCTGCCGCTGCCGTCCGTCTCTAGAATGTCTTTATTTTCTACAGCTGAAGTATGTCCCCATGCAACCCTCCTCTCCCTCCTCCTCCCACACCAGCATTTTACTCTCTCCCTTTGTGAACCTGACTACTCCAGGAACCTTGTAGGAGAGGATCCCACCAATTCTTGTCCTTTTGTGACTGGCTTCTACCACCTTCCAAGTCCATGTGTGTTGCAGCATGGATCAGAATCTCCTACAGCTGTGGCTCTACCGTGACAAGTTCTCGAGAACCGTGTACCCGCTGTACGTGAGGATGGGAGCTGGAAGGAGGAGGTTCACGTTTGTTAGACACATCCTGTCCATCCTGCAGGTGCTTCACTGGACTTGTTGGATCCGCCCAGCAGTTCTGGGAGGTGACTACGCTGTCGCTGTTCTCGTCTCACAGCTGAGTAAACTGGATTTCAGGCCATTGAAGTAGCTTGCGTGAGGTCACCGGGCTGGCAAGTAGCCGAGTCAGCCTTGAATCCTGATCTTCCTGATATTGACCGTGACATTCTGGCTTCTCCCGAGGTCCTGTCTCTGGAGGAGCCACAGGTCTCTGCTTTGAATTTAATGAACTTGTGCTTTTTAAGGTTTTCCTGGTGTGCATGACAGCAAACTGCACTTATTTAGTATTTGAGCATTTAAAAACCAGGATCAAACCTTCGATAGTAATTAATTCAGTTCCCATAGTTTTTTAACGTTTAATGGTGTATTTGTCCAACTTAGTATTTATCTGGGGTGGTATGTAGGACTAAGTTGATAGGTTTGTAGGATAGGACTCTGAAGGAAAGTACTGTTTTTAATTGAGTTTGTAGCGTCTGTGTTAATTACACATAGAAACTCTCTAAAAATGGAAAATACATAACCACTCATTTTTAAGGATCTCACCAAAACAAAATGTTACTCGAGTAATCTGATTACACTGCATGAAACCGAAAGCCACAATCTGAGATTTGCCGTGTTGAAAGTGCTTTGTTGAAGTCTATTCATGTTTCTCTGGATTCTTGTATCCTTTATGTTGTGCCAGTGAAAGACATTTTCTTTGAACATCTAGGCAGTGACCATAACATAGCGTGGGAGTTTGTCCCGAGAAAATGACGAGGCCCTTGGCAGAGGGGTGGATTCTGGAACCTGGGGCCTTGTTGGAAGTAAGCCAGCAGGCGTGGGTATCGGGAGGCCGTGCGTATCTCGTCGCTGTGCAGCGCCCTGGCTTGCAGCTCTGTGACCCCCACCGATTTCGCGTTTCGGCTGCATCCTGTGACCAGTTGTTGGAGAGACCCAGAGCCTGAGGACTGTGCTGACTTTCAGAAGTTCTCCTCCGAAGCGCTTCGTTGGGATGAGTTTAGAGAAAGCAGAGCGCCAAAGGCCAGGTTCGGTCTTGCAGGAGATGCTTTGGAAAAGGCTGAGTGGTTTTCTGGCCGGCAGAGTGGATCAGATTAGCTTCGCGAGTCAGGGCGGAAACAGAGAGCAGTAAGGCAGTCAGTCCGAGGGCCGTAACACTCTGGCCTCCTGCAGACGGTGCTGCCAAGTCATGGCCACGGTATTCTTTTCTCTCCACTTCCTTTTCTGTTTTCTCGTGAAGATGGCGTCCGTGGCTCGTTTATGTGTGTCGGCGCCCAGCTGGTTAGAGAGGAAGGCGCCTCCTCTCCTTTACTGAAGGCTGTTCCCTTGTTCAGATCGCACACGTTTGAAAGCAGCTAATGTCCGTGGTAAACATTTCTCATTCTGTAAGCTGCGGACGTTGGCTTAACCTAGTAGGGTCACGGGTCTTAAACCCTAAGCAGATGTTTGTTCGGTATGTCTCACTCAAACGTCAAGGCAAGAGCAGTGATCCAGGTACAGCAGAGGATATTTTTAACGTGTGCAATTTACGTGACTCTCGCTGAGTCAGGTAAGTGGGTGACGCTGGGAAGTTGTAGCAAAAACTGACTTTTGCCAGGAAAGGTGAGTGTGGAACGGGAGTGTGGCTGAGTCTGCTGAAGGAAGTCTCTGCGAGGGGAGAGTCCAGTGGCTATGGGATTGTGACCCGGAAGGATTAGATCTTTGACCCAGAGAAGAGGACGTCCTCTCTTTACCTAGGGCTTGGGGGAGCGGCGTAGATGGAGGACTGACTGAGGAATTGCTGTCACACGGAAAGCAGTCACGGGAGGCACAGGAGAGCCCTTTTCATGTCGTCGACCTACGGTGACGGCTGAGCCCTGTGAGACTGTCATGCTTAACGTGGGATCCAGACAGTAGCATTTGCAGTCCCAGGTTAACATGGCAGTGAGGTTTTGGTATACAACTCTGTTGTTCCCTGCAGAGCACCAAGTAGGGCATTCATATTAGCAGGCAGGAGAAAGCAGAATATGTCCTCCTACGAGAGAACTGCCACGCATGTAATGAAAATCAAGTGAGAATCCCTGTGTGGGGGCGCACAGAAAGTTATTCTCTGGCTGTCATCTCGCGGAACAAGGCTGCACTTGGCCCAGGTACCTGCAAGCAGGTGTGTGTGTTGGGGGGGATGGTGGAGACCAGGTACTTACAAGCAGGTGTGTGTATGTTGGGGGGGTGGGGTGGGAGGGTGGGCAGCTAGCATTTCATCATTCACTTGGGGAGGAAGCCCAGGATACTCATTAGAATATAGCATCTGAAGGGCTGATAGCATTTGGGTGTTTGTCCTACAGACTGGGATGTAGGGTTAAGACGGAAGGATTAGCCGGCTTTAGTTTATTTTTCCTCAATTGCCTGCACTGTTAAGGTTTATAAGACTTAGCCTTCTGAGTTTGCATGGGGCAGGACTTACCCTTGGGGCAAAGGCGACACCTTGGCTGACTTTCTCGCCCAGAATGTATTTGCTAAGGACCAGTGCCTTGCCTGCTCTGGGAAGACCTTGCCTCCAGTTGGCTGGTCCAGTGGGGGCGGGGACAGGCTGTCACTCCATGGTTGCCTTCCCTGGTTATGTGTCTAGTACATGCCAGCACCAGGGTCTGCATAAGAGTACTTGATCTCAGGGCTGCCGGGGGCTCAGGAGCCTTGGGCCACAGGCCAGACACACAGGTCCCTGTGTATTGCCTGGGGGTAGCCACCTTGCTGGAAACTCAGCTTTAACAGATGAGATTTGGGAGGAGGCAAGCCTTTGTGACACTAGGTGACATTGCCAGAGGCAAATGCAAAGAACAAACCAACCAACGCCAAGGCAGACGGGAATCTTATTTTAATCCATAAAAGTAGCCCAGCAATTTTATTTTTGTTTTTGGATATTTTAGTTGCGTTACTTTTTGTAATCAGTTAGATGTTAAGGGACTTGAATTGTACTGATGCTGACAGAAAGGTAACTCATCAGTTCTGCTAATACCTAGCTGAGCCTGTCACTGGCACCTGTCACTCTTGCCAGCATCGCATCTAGTTTATCAGTCCTCAAAATGGATCAGGGACGGGGGCCGGTTGGCCGGCTGTTAGGCTGGCTGTCAAGGAAAGGTAGCTGTAAGTGTGTGAAAGGTTTTCAGTCAAAATGGATAAAACTACTAAGTAATAGTTTTATAAGTAATAATGAAGCAATGACATCAGATTTCTTTACCTCTCTTATTTGCTCAGATATTGTGGTTTCAGCTTACTTAAATACATACATATAGCGTTTCCCTTATCTGAAATGTTTGGGACCAGGAGTATTTGGGATTTCAAATTCTTTTAAATTTTTAATAATATTTACATATATGTCATGAATAATAAAACATTTGGAGAAATGGAACCCATGTTTCATGTGCACCTTATACACATAGCCTGAAGGTAATTTTACACAATGTTTTTAATAATGTTGTGCATTAAACCGTTTCATGGTACAGCGTTTTCTGCTGTGGTGTCATGGCAGCACTCCAGAAAGCTTCACACGGGGGAGGATTTATTTAGGGCATTTGGATTAGGGATGTTCAACCTGCATCTAAACATTTAAAAAGATTGCATGCAAAAGATTATTTAATTCTTTTTTAAGACTTATTTATTTGAAAGGCAGAGAGAGAGCAAGCGAGCGAGCACACTTCCATCTGCTGGTTCATTCTCTAAATGGCTCCAACAGCTGAGACTAGGCCAGGCTGAAGCTATGAGCCAAGAATTCCAGCCAGATCTCCCACGTGGGTGGCAGGGACCCAAGTACTTGGGTCATCATCTGCTGCCTCCCAGGTGCGTGAACAGGAAACTGAGTGGGAAGCAGAGGTGGGACTCAATCCCAGGCCCTGTGTCATGGGCTGCCTGTGTCCTGAGTGGCAGTGTTCTATTAGTTATATGGAATTATGCGACCTGGGTTATCTATTTGTTACACCCACCTGCCCGTCAGAGCAGACCAGCGCACTGGTACAACCCAACACAGCTCAGTTCTTATTTATGGCATTGAAGCAGGAAGGACCTTCAGAATCATTTCTGCTCAGGTGATGGCAGGTATTTAAGGCTTAAATTAGCTTAAAAATAAAATTTGTTTGATTGTATCATTGTTTCCTTTTCCATGAAACCATATCTATTTCTAAAGCCATGACGTAACTTAAAAAGCAAGACTAATTTGATTTTACCATCTTTCTCTTGAAAAGCCCTTTTAAAAAAATGATTTATTTATTTATTTGAAAATCAGAGTTACACAGAGTGGAGAGACAGACAGAGAGAGAGAGAACTTCCATCCGATGGTTCGCTCCCCAGTTGGCTAAAACAGCTGGAGCTGCGCTGATCAGAAGCCAGGAGCTGGAATTTATTCTGGGTCTCCCACGCGGGTGCAGGGGCCCCAGGACTTGGCCGTCCTCTACTTCTTTCCCAGGCCACAGCAGAGAGCTGGATTGGAAGTGGAGCAGCCGGTACTCGACTGGTGCCCATATGGGATGCCGGCTCTTCAGGCCAGGGCGTTAACCCACTGCACCACAGCACTGGCCACGAAAAAGCCTTTTTTATTTGACAAATAAAATTGTAATTGATCTCATTGTGCTAAAAATTAATTTTTAAAAATATTTATTTATTTATTTGAAAGGCAAGAGTTAGACAGAGAAGGAGAGGCAGGGAGAGAGAGAGAGGTCTTTCCTCCTCAGTTGGCCGAAATGGCCAGAGCTACGCCGATCCGAAGTCAGGAGCCAGGTGCTTCTCCTGGTCACCCATGGGGTGCAGGGCCCAAGCACTTGAGCCATCCTCCACTGCCCTCCTGGGCCACAGCAGAGAGCTGGACTGGAAGAGGAGCAACCGGGACTGGAACCCAGCACCCATATGGGATGCCGGCGCCACAGGCGGAGGACCAACCAAGTGAGCCACAGCACCTGCCCCTCAAATAAATCTTAAAAAAAAAAAAAGAAAGAAAGAAAGAAAGAAATAAGGAAAAATAACCCAGTACAGTGCCATCTAGTGACAAATAATGTACTTGGCTGGCTGTTGAAAACAGTTCACTGTCACATCTTGCTTTCTCTTTTAAAGATTTATTTATTTATGTGTAAGAGTTACGGAGGCCGGTGCCACGGCTCACTAGGCTAATCCTCCACGTGCGGCACTGGTATTCTGGGTTCTAGTCCCGGTCGGGGCGCTGGTTCTGTCCCGGTTGCCCCTCTTCCTGTCCAGCTCTCTGCTGTGGCCCAGGAAAGCAGTGGAGGATGGCCCAAGTGCTTGGACCCTGCACCTGCATGGGAGACCAGGAGGAAGTACCTGGCTCCTGCCTTAGGATTGGTGCAGCGCCGGCCGTAGTGGCCATTTGGGGGGTGAATCAACGGAAGGAAGACCTTTCTCAAGAGTTACGGAGACAGAGGGAGAGACACACAGAGCTCCTCTCTCTGCTGGTTCACTCCCTAGGTGGCCTCAATGGCCTGGGCTGGGCTAGGGCAAAGCCGTGAACCAGGAGCTTCATCCAGGTTCGCTGAGTGGGAGGCAGGGGCCCAAATACTTGGGCCATCTTTCTCTGCTTTTCCCAGACCATTAGTAGGGAGCTGGGTTGGAAATTGAATAGCCAGGACATGAACTGGAGCCCTTATGGGATGCCGACATCGCTGCTGGCAGCTTAACCAGTTAGACCACAGCAACAGCCCCTACATTTTACTTCTTGATAAAGGAACTTCACTTTCCCTCATGTGTAGTTCATAAGACATATTTTAAGGGACTACTTCTAAATAAATCAAATATTTGTAAACTGGAAAAAAGAGAGAACTGGAAAGTTTTTTAGGGAGTCATCACTTATTTAAAAAATTTATTTTATTTGAGAGAGAGAGAGAGAGAAAGCAAGGTCTTCCATCTGCCAATTCACTCCCCAAATGACTGCAACAGCCAGAGCTGAGCCAATGTGCAACAGGGAGCCAGGAGTTTCTTCCAAGTCTCCCATGTGGGTGCAGGGGCCCAAAGACTTGAACCATCTTCTACTGCTTTCCCAGGCACAGTAGCAGGGAAGTGGACTAGAAGTGGAGCAGCTGGGACCTGAACCGGCAACCATATGGGATGCTAGCACTTCAGTCTGGGCCTTTAACTCACTGTGTCACAGCACTGGTCCTGGGATTCCTCACTTTTTAAATACATCTATACATACAGACATAATAGTCATAATTTTCCCAGTTACCTGTGCACTGTGGACTCAGGAGTACAATTGGTTTTTTGTTTATAGAAATAATAGGCTGGTTTTAGAAACGTGACCTCCAGGGGCACGTGTGGGCTTTAGGCAGACTGGGTTTGTCTTTGGGGCTTTGCTTTGCTTCTGATGTGGCAGGTGGCTCCTGGGCCAGGCAACAGTCCACGCCCACTCGTAAACCGTCACGATTCTCTTTGAGCTCTTTGCAGACGGGGACGTGGAGGCGCTGAACAGGTAAGGGTTGCGGTACTAATCCCAGTGGCATTGAGTGTCTGTCGTTCGTCCTGTCCTTGTCTCGGACAGCGAGTGACCCTTTGCAGGGAGGTCTTACGCCGTGTTTTCCCAGCACCTGGTATAGACGGCCATGTCTCCAATTCAGCTCCTGTGGATTTGCTTTTCTTCCATAAAATGAAACAAGATAGCCACAACAAGGACAGTAGAAAAATTTTTTTTAATAAAAGAAAAAGGAGTTTTTTCAAGAAAATATCAGTGTTTTCACTGCTGATGCTGCAGGCTGTAGCTTAACCGCTATGCCACAGTGCCACGGGATCATATATCTACTCTCCTCCTCCTCCTCCTCCAACTTCTGTTCCTCCCCCTCCTCCCCCATCTCCATTTATTTATTTGAAAGAGTTACAGAGAGAGGGGAGAGGGAGAGGCAGATAGGGGTCTTCCATCTGCTGGTTCTCTCCCCATATGGCTACAGTGGTCATCCTTGGGCTTCATCCGGGTCTCCCATGTGGGTGGCGGGGGCCCACATATCTTCTGCTCTTTCCCAGGTCATTAGCAGGGAGCTGGTTTGGAAGTAGAGTGGCCAGGATACAAACTGGCACCCATGTGGGATGTTGACCTCACAGGTGGCAGCTTATCTCCTGTGCCACATACTGGTTCTGTTACTTTTCATTTTAGCAAAACATTTTTGCTTTTCCTGGTACTAATAATTATCTTTTTTATTCTGGAGGGGAGGGCGCCATATGCCTGGATTTTATATACTCATTACCTTTTTATTCCTGAACTCTTTCCCCGATTCGTGCTATGTGAGGAAGCACCTGGCTCCTGGCTTCGGATCAGCGCAGCGTGCCAGCCATGGCGACCATTTTGGGGGGTGAACCAATGGAAGGAAGACCTTTCTCTGTCTCTCTCACTGTCTAACTATGCCTGTCAGAAAAAAAATGTTACAATTGCATGAGACAGACTGCTGGACATGAGTCGGCGCTCAGCCTTCCTCCCTAACCTATTGCAGTTGCCTTTCTCAGGATAGCTGGGGCATCTCCGCCGCCTCCCAGGGACTCAGGGTCAGGTGGGAAGTGGAGCCCTTTTGTACTTCGTCGAAAGAATGTCTGCCGATGAGTCGTCTCCAGTTGTGTCTTAGAGGCAATGATTGTATCTTTTATGGTGCCTAGACATGGAGACAGGTAGTTTCCAGGAATGAAACAAAGCCTAAAAAGCATGTGAGCCAAGGATTAGAAACTTGTCTGAAACAAACCCAAATGAAACAGAAGGATCCTCTGATTGTTACAGGAAACAATGATGTTGTTGACCATGAATGATCCGACAACTCCTGGCTTTGTAGATGTTCTGCTTGTCTCGGTCACAGTCTCAGTACGGTTGTGAAGAGTGTCTGAGATATTACTTTTGGAGATTTCATGAACTACATATAGAGAAGAAAAATTAGAGAACGGAAGCTTACACTGTTTTAATTAGCAGACTGATTTGGTGTCTCAAGTCTTAAATATGCAAGAGCTGTCATTCCAGAAGGCTAGCACTAGGGGGCCACAGAGAGCAGGATTCCAGAGGACTCAAGTTGAGGCCTGCATCTTTCCTATGAGAGTTGGAAAAGAAACCTAGGGGGAAGAATGTAGTTCAAATGCCGTAAACAGTTTTAAAAAGTTAGGATCAGGGGTCAGCGTTGTGCGGTGCCAGCATCCCATATAGGAGCACCAGTTCGAGTCCTGGCTGCTCCACTTTTGGTCCAGCTCCCTGCTAATGTACCTGGGAAAGCAGTGGAAGATGGCCGCAGGTGCTTGTGACCTTACCACCCACGTCGGAGACCTGGATGGAGTTCTTGCCCCTGGCTTTGGCCTGGACCAGCCTGGCTATATTGGTGGTCATTTGATGAATGAACAGCAAATGGCAGATCTCTTTCTGTCTCTCCCTCTCTGTCACTCTGCCTTTCAAATAAATAAAATCTAGAAAAATTTCAAGATCAGCTGAACTAGATTAAAAATGCCATCCTATTTTGTGTTACACAGTAACGTTTTTAGAAAAGATGTTATTTATTTGTTTGAGAGGTAGGGTTACAGAGAGAGGCAGAGGCAGAGGCAGAGAGGTCAGTCTTCCATCCTCTGGTTCACTCCCCACATGGCCACAGTGGCCGGAGCTGCACCCATCTGAAACCAGGAGCCAGGAGCTTCTTCCAGGTCTCCCACGTGTGTGCAGGGGCCCAAGTACTTGGTCCATCTTCCACGGCTTTCCCAGGCTGTAGCAGAGAGCTGGATTGGACAAGGAGCAGTTGGGACTCGAACCGAAGTCCATATGGGATAGCAGTGCCGCAGGTGGAAGATTAACCTACTGTACCACAGCGCCGGCCCCTACAATGACATCTGAGATACGCAATACTATACGTTTGTAGGCTTCTAAAATGTACTTTAAAATGTATTTTTTAAAAATTTATTTGAAAAGGCAGGAAGATCTCCCATTTTCTGTTCCACTCCCCGAATGCTCCCTGTGGCTGGGGCTGACCTAGGGCAAAAGGCAGAAGCCAAGAATTCAGTCTTGGGGTCTCATGTGGGTGGCAGGAGCCCAGGGAGAGCCACCAGCACTGCCCCGCAGGGTCTGCGTCAGCAGGAAGCTGGAGTCGGGAGCTGGAGCCGGAAACCAGACCTGACTGTCCTGATGTGGTACATGGGGCTCTTAACGGTTAGAGTCCGCACTTGTAGCTGTGACGTTCCTTGTATCTGTCACCGGCTAAGCGTGTGTTCCTCTGTGTTTCTCCTTGGTGCCCAATCAGATCCTCTGTAGACAAAGGGGCTGCCTTCTCTGCAATGTTTCGGTGCCCTCTGATAGAACCTCTGTTGTGTTGAGCGTCCACACTTCTCTGCACATCCACCTGCCTGGGAGAAGTGGGCTCCCCCCAGCCCGCCCTGGCCTCTGCGCCTGCCCGTTGGCTGGTTTGTGTACGAGGGTGTGTGTGACCCGGTAACAGTGTGTGACCATGGGGCAGAGAGGTTTCAGGAAAGCGCTTCCCTCCCGACGGAGCAGAGTTCCAGGGGGAAGTTCTGCCCGCCGTGGGCCGGCTCCAGCATCCTGCATGAAGGGAACCAGCCACGCCCCGGTCTCCGCCCTGAGAGTGGACGAGCAGACAGCTGGAACCCGTGCCTTTCCTGGCGGCGTCGAATCGTCCGTCCTTGGGATTTCTCGCCTTGTGGAGACGATGCAGCTAGGTTGTGTTGGCACTGTTGTTCTTTGCAGACAAAGGCAGCTAGCCGACACTTCCTGTCCAGGTCTGATTCCTCACCGCCCCCTGTGCGTGTCCTGCCAGGGACTCAGCGTACGGCGTTGTGACGGACGACTTGTCAGTACCACACTTGACGGTAGGCGCTGTGGGAGCAGAACATGATCCTGTGCACTTATGGATCCTTGGAAACTAGCACAGTAACTGGAGACTGACCATTTAAAAATGCTTCTTCATTTATTTGAAAGGTAGAGAGCTGGCGGTGGTGGGTGGGGAGAGAGATCTTCCGTCTGCTGGTTTACTCCCCAAATGGCCGCAGCAACTGGGCCTGGGCCAGACTGGAGCTAAGCACCAGGAACTCCATTTGGGTCTCCCATAGGAGTGGCAGAGGACCGAACTCTGGGGCTGTCCTCTCTGGCCTTTCAGGCACATCAGCGGGAAGCTGGATGGGACGTGGAGGTGGGACTCAATTCCTCGCACCCTGAACTTGGATGTGGGTGCCCCAAGCTGTGGTTTAACCCACTGGGCCTCAACACCCACCTGTCTGACAAATTTAGAGTGAACTTACAGTGATCCATGAAAGATCTTACATATATTTTGATTGAGATCATATTAAAATCAAAACTTTCATCTGGGCTGGCGCTGTGGCGTAGCGGGTGAAGCCGCCGTCTGCAGTGCCGAAATCCCATATGAGTGCTGGTTCTGGTCCTGGCTGCTCCACTTCCGATCCAGCTCTCTGCTATGGCCTGGAAAGCAGTAGAAGATGGTTCAAGTGCTTGGGCCCCTGCACACACGTGGGAGACCTGGAAGAAGCTCCTGACTCCTGGTTTCAGATGGGCTCAGCTTCGGCTGATGCGGCTATTTGGGCAGTGAACCAGTGGATGGAAGACCTCTCTGTCTCCGTCACTGCCTCTCTGTAACTCTGACATTCAAATAAATAAATAAATATAAAAAAAAAGAAAAACTTATTTCCACAAATACATTTCTTCATTCAGCTTTAAAAAATAAAAAAATTTTTACTGCCACATAAATACTCAGCTTTGAAATTTTCTCCATAAAGTGCTTACAGGTGTTTCAGACTCATAGCTTCTAGTTCTAGCTGCCTCTGAAAGCAGGCTGTTCCTGTTAAAATTTCAAAATGATTTCTGGGTGATAGGAGTTATATTAAATTTTATGCTTCATCTTCTATCCAGCAAAATTGATAAATGTATTTTTAATTAATTTTAATAGTTTTCTGTAATAATTCTCTATATAAATAATTATCTCTCAAAGATAAAGACAGTTTTGTTACTTCATTAAGTTTTTATATTTCATTTCTATCTTTTTTGTGTTGACTAATGAAAAAAGTGATGATTGCGTTCATCTTGAAATAGCATGGTTTTAAAGGAAATAGTCCCATTATTCACCACTGAATATGATTTTTGTTGTAGGTTTTCATGAAATTATGTTCTATTCCTGATACGGTAGGATTTAAATTGTTTTTATTGTGTTTGGATCTTGGAAGTGGCTTAAAGAATTAACGCAACTGTTTCTCATTCTGTGGGGACAGACAAATCTGACCCCGGATGAACTTTGTCCTCCATTCCCCTGCACCCTAATAAAAGGAGAAAGTCAACCTTGTTACTAGGCAACGACGTTGTTGTGATGAAAGTGACCTTTGTTGAGTGGGAGGGGCTCAGCAGGAACACTCTCTGCTTGCGCGGGAGCTTCCCTGAGAACACTGACTGCAGAAACTGAGAAGTCCTTGGGAATCCTGGAAACTGCATCCTAGGGTGTAGCCGCTCCTAGGCCAGCGTGCCTGTGATTTCCATTTCCTTAAGCGTGCATTGTCGTCTGGAGGCAGAGAGGATGGCTCCTGGCTGGCCCCGTGGACTTCCCTGCCAGCCCCTCCCACTGAGGGAGGCACCCGGAGCCGCCCTGCTGTGCTCCTGACCTGGCCCCAGAATGTGCGCAGCTGGAAGTCCCATCTGGGCATTGCACATGCATCCAAACCAAGGTCAGAGTTCTTGGGAGCAGGTGTTGTGGCCCAGTGGGTTAAGCACCCTTTGGGGTGGTCACATTCTGTATCAGAGTGTACGTCCCACCTCCACTTCAAATCTAATCTCCACTGCTAATGGGCCTGGGAGGCAGCAGGTGATGGACGAAGTTCCTGGGTTCCTGTTACCCTCAGGGAAGACCCCGTTCCCAGATCTTGGCTTCAGTCATTGTGGGCATTTGGGGAGTGAACCAGTGGATGGGAAATCTTTTCTCTCTGTCCGTTTCCTACTCCCTGTCCTCCCCAAACCCCCCCCCCCCCAACCACCTCCAGTCACTCTTTCAAATAAATAAATAAATAAAACTTTAAAAAGCAAATTTGCACCTTTTCAAAGAAATCAAATTTTAATGAGAGTGATCTAAATTTATAATTGTCATCTGTAATCCTGTAAGTTTCTAATTTTTACCTATTATACTCATTTTCATTTACTATAAATAAATATTTAAAATTTGGATTTAAAAAATAAATAGATGTAATAAACCATCTTTTTCTTAAATGTGTTGGATTTTCGATATGTTTGCCAACTCAGGCATTGTTCTGCTACTGAAAACGTTTGGTGACAGGTGCTGTTGACCTGCAGTGTCTATTTTTACTTCTCTAATATTACTATTAAAATTAAATTTAATTAAAAATACAATATCTTAGAATACTGGCACAATTCAAGTGCCCAGTAGCCTCATACACTAGTAGTGACTGTGTCTGACAAAGTGGACACAGAACATTGTCATCATTACAGAAAGTTGTCTTGGACAGATCTGCTGGGTTTTACTTTACCCCGATTGTCAGAGAACTTTACTTTTCTTAGTCTATGTGCTATCTACCATAGGAAACCACTAGATGAACCACTCCACGTATCTTTAAGCGATGGTTTCAAAAGATTTGTTTTTGAAAGGCAGAACATCAGAGAGGGAGGAAAGGGTGGGGGGAGAAGAAAGATATCATCCTTTGCTAGTTCACTACCCAAATGCCTGCAACATTGGGACAGGTGGGAACCAGGAGCCAGGAACTCCCTCCTACATGGGTGCCAGGGTCCCAGTCCACTACTTCCCAGGCACATTAGCAGGGAGGTGGCTGGGAAGCGGAGGTGCTGGGACTGGAACCGGAGCTTTGAGGTGGGATGTGGGCTGGCGTGGGGTTGTTGCAAGCCACCACTTAACCCGCCGCACCACAGCGCTGGCTTCTCCGAGGCAGTCTTGAAGACCCTCGGCGTGTTAGTTGTCTAATGAGCCAGGCCGAGGCCGGCGTGTTTGAGGTTTCAGTACCAGGACAGGTCCTACTCCTCCTGGGACGTATCGTCCCACCACATCCAGTGCTAATTTTGGGGTTAATCAGGATTTGTTGGGTTCCTCTTTTGCTTTGTCTACCAGAGAATGTACGGCCAAATTTATAACTCAGTTTAAGTAAAACTCTGGTCTGTCGATTTTTTTTTAAGTCTTTATCCTTTTTTTTTTTTTTAAAGATTTATTTATTTATCTGAACAAGTTACAGAGAAGGAGACGCAGAAGGAGAGAGAGGTCTTCCATCTGCTGGTTTACTCCCCAAATATCCCAGTCAGGGCTGGGCCAGGCCAAAGCCAGGTGCCAGGAGCTTCCTTCTGGTCTCCCACATGGATGCAGGGGCCCAAGCACTTGGACCATCTTCTGCTGCTTTCCCAGGTGCATTAGTAGGGAGCTAGATGGGAAGTGGAGCAGTCAGTACTCGAACCGATACCCCTATGAGATGCCAGTAACTCCAGGCAGCAGCTTTACCTGCTATGCCACAGTGCCAACCCCTACTTTTATCTTCTTATTCTGTTTATTTTCTTGCCGGGATTCCTGCATTTACAAAATGTGATTGTATTCTAACTTCTGCATTTTCTAGATGTGGGGTATAGATAGGGTATAAGGAGACAGTGCCTTCAGATTCTTAGTGGTCCTGTAGTCGCGCACGACTTCAGTTCCTGAACATCAGTAGCGATAAGCAAAGAGCCGAAAGCAGTCATGGTCTGTGCTGAGCACGGCGGCCACACCTGGAACTGTGACTGCTTGTCACAGCTGAGCAGGCACAGCTGTCCTGGAACCCCGGTAGCTTGGTTTTCCAGAACGCTTGGAATTATCCACGTGTTCTACGTGATGTCATTTGTGAAAAGGTTCAGGCTTTTAAATGTTGCACAGGAATTCCATTAAGAGGATGTGTCAGTGTTTTTCTTCGGGGGCCTGGTTTGAATTTGGAGGATAGAGGTCTGTTTTGTTTTCTTGCAGAGTCTTTGGATGACAGAGCATCTAGTTGTGAGTGTTTATGCCTTCTCAGTGGAAAAAGAATATCGCGCCATAGTGCAGTAGTGTTTGTCCCCCTTCTCCATTTTATTCCGGAACTCAGAAACAGGTCACCATCATGTATATCTGTCATATTGGAAATTTTACAGCTTCTCAGACCTCTGAGAACATTTAGAGCAGTGTACACATTTCAGCTCAAAAGGTGAAAACAAGTTTATAAAAAATAAAGCCAGCTTAACCCTCAGCAAAAATTAAAAGATGCAGTATTGCCCTCTCCGTGCTGTGCAGAGTGGGACCCTGCGTTTGACTTGACACTTGCCCGTTGCTAGAGTGAGAAGAGAGGCAGACGCAGTAAACATCTGAAGAAACCAAGCGTTTCCTGGAACTAAACCCCAGCAGAAACCTGTCACGTGGACCTTTGTTTAAAGAACCCAGTGAAAAACATCTTGAACCCCAGCGAGGTGAAAGATCCTGGTGTGTGGCCGATGGATTAGGTTGTGTGGGAGGCAGAGGGATTCGGGGGTTCACTGGGGCTGCGTGAACGCAGGGGCATTCTGGGGGTAGCGAGGCCAGGGCCCCTGCCACGTGCTCGAGAACACTCGTGGTTCTGCAGGGCTATTCAGTGTCATCACATGGCTTGCACAGGGGTGCCGAGTTTGCTCTGTTCATTGTCAAGTCCTCTTACAAGCGCCTGCAGGGAAGAATTCTATTTTTGATGATGAACTGACACTTTTACACTTTGAAGGAAGCAAACAACATCTTTCATGAGCTGGGCTAATTATTTCTGCCCGCACGGAGGTCATTTAGTTCAGTTCACAGTGAAGGGCAGCAGGGGAGAGTTGTTTTTTTTTTTTTTCCAGGAACTTATTCTCATGAACACGTTTTCGTGATGTTGTTTCAAGTTTTCACAACTGATGCGCTGTGGGAGAAATGACTTCTGCAGAAATATTTGAGGGACAAACATAACAACGAGCTCTCCGTGTTCTGCACGACACCCTAGAGGCACACGCTTCCGTGTGGCTGCGGCAGTGATGTGTGTTTGCATGTTTGCATCCTGAGGCTTTGCAAAATAGTTCAGCGTGTCCTGTAGACTCGGGGCTGATTTGCGCGTCTTATCAGATGCTGCGGGCTGGTGCGGTGTTATCAGTCAGCTGCTCGTCCGGGTAGAGCGGGTGCAGACTGAGCCCTGTCCTCGCTGCTGAAGCCCAGAGCACTCCTGGCCAGCAGTGTAGGAGGCCGCGAAGTGCCTCGGGTGTTTTTGAAGATTGGCGATTTATGCCAGCCACGTGAGGTTTTTGTCAAGATGAAGATAGATGCTGTGGATAAAACGCCAGCCTTGAAGTTCCTCAGCCTCTCATTCGCTGCTGATAATGGCCGTGAACATGGTTCTTCGAGGATTTTTTTTATCCTAGATCACAGGGGTGCATATTTCTGGAGTTGTTGGTATTGGTGAATATTTCCTGCACTGCTTAGAGCAATGTTCATTTATATGGACTCTCAAGAAAAACACTAATAATACACGTTGAAGGTGCATAGTTTCTACTCGTTAAATTACAGGCTGTGATAATCCAGGGGGTAATGTAAACGATTGTGAATGTCTTGGTGAGATGAAACAAGGTTTAACCATGTCCACCAGTGCAGTAATAGTGTCAGAATCCAGTTTGCCCCAGTTTTTTTCCTGTGGAGTTTAGTCCAGCACATAAGAGATCCTGCATCGATGCAGTATTCTCTTTGAGTCCACGAAGAACCAGCGGAGGCCTAAGAGTATGGGCCTGAAGATGGAAGGGCGTGCGGGCTGGTGGCGCGCATGAGTGCCATGGAGCCCTAGCAGTACAGACTGCCTGGGCCACGGCCAGTTAACAGCAGTTACCGACAGACTCAAAGCCGAGCGGACCAAAGAACTTCTTAAAGGGAAAGCAGCCCCGATTTGGTTTTCAGCCGCTCTTGTTCCTGCCGTCCAGGGGTAGCATCTGCGAAGCTAAGGACAGTGCAGCGAGTGGCAGCGGGAGAGTTCCGGAGCAGCTCTGTCAAGATGACACACACACCAACAGTGACATTGATAAATATGTCCCTTCACCCGAGGAGGAAGCCGTTGGGGGGTGCAGTATCAACTCAGAAAAATTGGTGCCAATTATTGAGATCCAAGTGTCATATTTTTAAAGTATTCTACTTAATTCTTTTTTTAAAATGACCTCTGATTTTTACACTGCTTTGGTCTTTTTTAAAAAAATATTAATTTATTTATTTGAAAGAGTTACACAGAGACGGAGAGGCAGAGAGAGAGAGAAAGAGAGAGAGAGAGAGAGAGAGATCGATCTTCCATCCACTGGTTCACTCCCCAGTTGGCTGCACTGGCTGCGCGGATCCGAAGCCAGGAGCTTCTTCTGGGTCTCCCACATGGGTGCAGGGGTCCAAGGACTTGGGCCATCTTCTGCTTTCCTAGGCCATAGCAAAGAGCTGGATCGGAAGTGGAGCAGCTGGGACTTGAACTGGCACCCATATGGGATGCCAGCACTGGGGCTTTACCGGCAACTCCACAGCACCGGCCCTAACTTAATTCTTTAAGTTAGTAGCATTCATATACTATAGAGAGACTACAGTTACAGTAGGACATGGGCTCATCAGCAGTCACAGGACTTTCTGTCCCCTTCTGCCCTGACCCCCTCCCTCCCTCCATTCTGGCTTCTGTGTCGCATGTAGGGACTGTTTTCATGATGACAGAGATCCTGCTGTTTTCTGGGAAAGAGTGATGACAGACTGGCTGAAACCACCAGGTTCCCTTGCCGCCACCTTTCTCCAGGCTCCTCGTTCATTCCTTCTGCAAACACTGATTGGAGGCCCCCAGCGTCGCAGCCCGGGCTGGGTGCTGGGCGAACCAAGCAGCATGGTCGTTCCTCTGCCGTGATGTTTACAGTCTGGGGGGCTGGGCCTCCTGCGAACACGCAGGGAAACAGACGCAGGGTCGACTGAGTACTCTGCAGGAGAGGTGCTGAGTCCTTGTGCACCTGCTGAGAGAGGAGCCTGGTGTCCTGTGGTCTGTGCCCTGTGGAGGCCTCTCAGGGATGAAAGACAAGAGCCTCTGCCCGCACGCTGGGGCTGGGGCGAGGGACCCTCAGCTCCTGGAACTGAGAGCTGGGGAGGGGAGGGACCAGGTCACACCGAGGCCTTGGCCAAGATCAAGGGTGAATCCCAAGAGCAAGGGAAGGCTGTTGAAAAGCTTTGAGGTGAGAAATGGAGAGATTTGTGCTAGGAGAGAAGATTCCCCTTGCTGAAGTGTTATCAGATGAATGGGTTGCGAGGGGCTGCGACTTGGGGGAACCCACTGATTTTAGGCCAAAAAAAAAAAAAAGTATGTGCAAAAATGCTTAAGCTGAAGGAGCTACAGTTTTCATATGAAAAAAGAATCACGCGTATCCCGTGTTAAACAGAATTTGGTATGTGCAGACCAGGTGTCTCAGTGTAAGGAGAGCACTGCTTTGGTTCAGAGGAGTACCCGGGGAGGAGTGGGCAGAGCTGGTGTGGCGCTGACTCCAGTTTCCTTCCCCTCACAGGCATGGGGCGAGGGTTAGAAGAGCCGGGATGTCCCTGCCCTGCTGATGCGAGCGCAGACTGGCTCAGAGCCTCCTGGAACTGCCGAGGAAGTAGGTGAAGCTACTTCATTGCCTTAAAATAAGTAACTAAAAAGAAAAAAGTTTTACAATAGGATACATTTTTAACTGGGTTTTAAATTGTGTTTGTTGAATGACGGTGGCAATTATGATCATTCTAATAAATGCATATTTGTAAATGGATTCTGGGAGAAATTAATCCCTGGTGATAAAAAATAGTTCATGAAAACACTTTCCATGTGTACTGCTTTAGTTGTGAAGAGTGTAGTAAGGACTTGCATATAAAAATGTGAGAGCATTCTTCTTAGTACTTCATTTGGCTTTAACATTATGAAATGCAGAGAGATTGGTAAGAGCTGTTACTAAGCATTTAAAATTGTCTTTTAATCCTGGATGGCTTTTGGTTAACTTGATGTAAATACAAGTTTTGTAGGAACAGAATTTTAATCACTTTTCCTATCTGAAAGTAGAAGTGATTTTTATGCTAACGCAGAGGAGAGCAAAGGGCAACCCTGGGGAAGAAGGGCATTCCTTTCTTCTCATCGTTGAGTCAGCTGTCTTGATAAACACAGTTTCTCAGAATAACATATTTGGTCCTCTTGCTTTGTCCTTGAAAAGTGTTTTTACAAAACTAGCAAACCATGAGGTAGCACCAGAGCCTGGTTTTGAACTCTTAACTTAAACGCAGTGAGTTTATCTATAAGATACTACACACCGCAGTGGGGTGTAGCTGGTCTGTAGTGTCCAGTGTGGTAGCCACTGGCCACCTGTCACTGTTGAAATACAGGTAGGTACTAATTGAGGTGTGCTTTGCATAAAATGCTTGTCATATTTCAAAGACTCAGTGTGAGAAAATGACTGTTAAATTTTGTTAATAAATAATCACATATTGAGATGGTAGTATTTTGGGTTTAGTGAGTTAAATAAAGCATTAAAATTAATTTTACCTGTTTTTATTAAAATGTGACTTAAAAATTTAAAATTACTTGTGGCTTGCCTTCTGTTTCTTTTGGCCAGAACTGATCTGTGGCGTCACACGTGATCAGCATTCATTGCGGAGCACTTTGTAGTCCTCGAACCTTCTGGTCTGTGTATGGGTCAATTAATATAAATCTGTGTTGTTTAAAGAACACGATACTTGGGTTCATCAAGTACAAAGGCACTTCAGAGAGGTTGTGGGGAGATGGAATTAAAAGATGTTTATTTTGATGCAAAAGTTTTGGAAACCCATACGCAGCTTTTTCTTACAATGCATTGTTCATGAGCGTTTTGGAGACATCCCCCACCCTCCGGTCTCGTGGTAGTGAATGAAATGAACAAGGCAGGGAGACAGACTCAGAACAAGGTTAAGTGTAATAGGTAGCACGTGGAAGGCAGACAGCAGGGCTCAGCAGTCAGTAGAGTGGTCAGGGGGAGCCTCCCGGAAGAGACGCTCCCACCAGGAGGGAAGGAGCCCTGTGGATGTTTGGGTGAAAAGTGCCCCAGGCAGACAGAATAGTAAGACCACAAGGCAGGCGTGAACCTGGTGTGTTTGAGCAGAGAAGGCGGCTAGGGACCGGGGTGCAGAAGGTGGCGGAGAGGAGGAGATGATGGGAAATGAGTGGTCACGTCACGTGAGCAGTGGGTGCTCAGGGGTTTTGACGTGGAATGAGATGAAGAGGAATTGGTGGTTTTTAAAGCATGGTCTTTCGAGGACGTCTGTGCCGAGAGTGTTCTGGGGTGGGGCGTCTGCGGGAGTGAGCGCGAGGCGGTGCTGGCTGGATGCAGGGTATGGAGAACGGGAGACAGCAAGGATGCCTCCCAAGTTTTCAGCCTGAAGGGCTGAGGAGTGGGGCTGCCGAGATGGGGGATTGTGTGGGTTCAGTCTGGGGCAGTGCTCGAAGCTCAGTTTGGACTTGGTAAGTTTGCAATGGATCTGTAGACATCCAAGTGGAAGATCAAGTAGGCGGTCTAGAGTCCGGAGAGAGGTCAGGGTCGGAGGGGCAGATTTGAAGCCAGCAGTGTTTAATTGCTGTTCAGAATCACAGGGAGTCTTGGGAACACTGGGGTAGTGAGAGTGGGGAGGGAGCAGGAGGCACCAGGGCCCTGAAGTCTGCTGGGTGCAAGGGAGAAGGGATTCCGGGAAGCAACTGCTGCCGGTCAGCTCGCATGTGAGCTGCAAGTGGGTCCCTGGGTCAGCAGCAAGAAGGACATGCGTGACCCTGACGAGAGTGGTTCCGTAGACAGGGTGGGGAGCAAAGCCACAGCAGGGCAGGTGCAAGGGGGGAGTGGGGAGAAGGAAGAGGGAGCATACACCCTCCGTGGAGGGACACGCACTCAAGGACTTTTTGTTGTCTTTTTAAGATAAATTGCAATGTGTTTGTCCCAGTGTGTGTGTTAGAGAGATCTTGTTATCTTTCCACAAAGACCCTGCAGATCTGTGGCACTGAAGCCCAGTACCTGGTTGTGTGTTTGTGGAGAGGGTTAGTGCTTACCCGGTAAGAGGATTTAATAGACTCTGAACGTAAATGCAATGAATATGTCTATAAGATACTCCCCACTACAGTGGGGGTCTATCCAGTCTGTCCAGTCTGATACTCCGCACTACAGTGGGGGTCTATCCAGTCTATGCAGTCTGTAGTGTAGAAATGCTTTGAGGGAGAGAGGGGCTGGGGTATATTTGGAGGTTTTGGCATTGATTATGTTAAAGTTTACCTTTGCAATTGTTAAGTTTGGCTTCATTTTTCCTTAGTATTTACTTTTTTTTTAAGATTTATTTATTTATTTGAAAGGCAGAGTTACACAGAGAGAGAAGGAGAGGCAGAGAAAGAGGCAGAGAGAGAGAGAGAGAGAGAGAGAGAGATGCGGAGAGAGAGGGAGAGGTCTTCCATCCGCTGGTTCATTCCCTAATTGGCTGCAACAGTCGGAGCTGCACTGATCCAAAGCAAGGAGCTTCCTCTAGTTTTCCCACACGGGTGCAGGGGGCCAATGTCTTGGGCCATCTTCTGCTGCTTTCTCAGGCCACAGAAGAGAGCAGGATTGGAAGTGGAGCAGGCAAAACTTGAACCGGCCCTATATGGGATGCTGGCACTGCAGGTGGCAGCTTTACCTGCTATGCCACAGCGCCGGCCCTAGTATTTGCTTTCACGTTCCAGCAGTCTTCAAAAATTTAAGGAAACAAATGTGAAATTAGTCCTCACCTACAAGTGTTGAAAAAAGCTGGTGTTTGGGGGTTAATCTATTTTCCTTATTTTTAAGGAAATCCTGGAAACACTTGAAAAAATTGAGGCAGAGACATGCTCAAGGTCACACTAAATGCAACATTACCAGAATAATTGGGGTTTAGATCTGGTTTACTAACTACTTGGGACACTTAATCCCTGTGTATTTTTTTTTTTAAAGATTTGTTTATTTATTTGAAAGTAGTCAGGGAGAAAGAGAGAGGGAGAGACAGAGAGGGAGAGTTATTCCATCTGTTAGTTCACTCCCCAAATGGCTGTGACAGCCAGGCCTGGAATCTCCCACGTGGTCTTCCTCCAGGTCTCCCATGTGGGTGCAGGAGCCCAAGCACTTGGACCATCCTCTTCTGCCTTACCAGGCACATTAGCAGGGAGCTGGGTCAGAAGTGGAGCAGCCGAGACTCGAACCGGTACCTATGTGGGATGCCAGCACTGCAGGTAGCAGCTTGCCCTGCTGCACCACAATGCCAGTCCCAAACCCTGTGTGTTTCAGTTCCATCAGATACAAAGTGAGGATGTGTGCTCAACCTACCACATCGAGATTAGGATCAATAGGTGAAAGAGCTCAGTGAACTCCGAAGCCTCCTTACTGTAAAGACCAAATAATGGTGGTAAAAGGCTTGGGTGTAGTGGTTTTTAAAAAAAAAAAATTTTTGACAGGCAGAGTTAGAGAGAGAGAGAAAGGTCTTCCTTCCATTGGTTCACCCCCCCCCCCAAAAAATGGCTGCTACAGCCGATGCGCTGCACCAGTCCGAAGCCAGGAGCCTGGTGCTTCTCCTGGTCTCCCATGCGGGTGCAGGGCCCAAGCACTTGGGCCATCCTCCACTGCCTTCCCAGGCCGCAGCAGAGAGCTGGACTGGAAGAGGAGCAACCGGGACAGAATCCGGCGCCCCAACCGGGACTAGAACCCGGGGTGCTGGCGCTGCAGGTGGAAGATTAGCCTAGTGAACTGTGGCACCGGCCTTGGGTGTAGTTTTAAATAGTATTTCAAATAACTGGAGAAAAATGGAATATAACAGTCTTGATTGAGAATAATTGTAAGACATAATGCTACTAATAACATCTGAAAGATCTGCTTTTGCCTGTGAAAGGCTTTGTTAACGACAGCACAAAATCCACTGCATCTGGGCCATCTCTGGGTTCCTGTGGTCAACAGCCTTGGCTGAGGTCCACACAGTCAATCGGTTGACCCCTAGGAGTCTCAGAATGACAGAACCTCTGGCTGTTTTGGTACTTGGATGCTCGCTTGCTGGCACTGTGTGGAAGAGTCACTCTCTTAATGGAAAACAGTCAAGTATGATGATAGATTTCATATCAGACTTGGAGAGCATTTCTGTATCTGATGCTGGAAGTAGAATTATAGCCATACTTTATTTTTGAATTATGGTCATGCTTTATGTTAGGAGAAATTGAGAAATTAAAAATGGGTTGGCAAGGTCATTTCCATTAATGGTTTGAGGAGGCCAGGCAATTCTCAGTAAGACAAGTGTAAAATCAGACAAGATGGGGAAAACTTATATGAGCACTGGAAGTCAACCCAGAAGGCAGCCAGTACATGGATATGCATTATTAGCATACAGGGAGCTAGGTGGAAGAGTTGGGGGTCTGTGGGCCTCCTGCCTGGGGCGTCCTCTCCAGCTCCACCCTTAGTTGAGCTGGCGAGAGGTGCAGAGTGACCAGTTCACAGTCTGGCCAGAAGCGGCAGCCTCAGTGTGGAGTGGAGATGAGGGTAGAGGGCAAAAGCACACAGCTTGGCTGGCTGCCACCGGCATACTTAGTTCCTAGTGGAAAACCTATACTTCTGCTACCTTGCATTTCCAGTTGTTGGTTGGGGGCTGCCAGCCAGCCATTTAACAGAGAGACCCCGGAAATGGGCCACATGAGAGAAAACAGAAGGGCTGAGAGACTCTGCACACGGCTATGGTGCACTCCTAAATTTGTTGTGCTTGGGGGTTACTCCAGAGAGCCCAGCAAAAAGCGAAATCCGAGGGGTGCTGGATACCTAGAGGCAGCTCTCAATGTTCCCTTCAACCTGTGTAACAGCTCCACTCACAGATGCAAGGTGTTTGGGCAGCTTCGGCATCAGTAGTCATTAGGGAAATTCAAATTTAAACCATAGGAAGATGCTGCTACACATTCAGTAGAATGGCCAAAATTTAAAAGGCTGACAACCCAAGTGTTGACAAGGATGTGGATAAACCAGAATCCTCACACATTGCTAGCAGGAACATAAAACGGTACAGCCGTGACAGAAAACAGTTTGGCAGTTTCTTTAACAATTTAACCTTCCCTTGGGTGACTGTCATGGTGCAGTGGATGAAGCCCCAGCACCATTTCAGAGTGCCCCGGTTCAAATCCCAGCTGCTCCATGCTTCACATCCAGCTTCCTGCCGATGCACACCCTGGGAGGCAGCACGTGATGGCTAAGGTACTTGAGTCCATGTCACCCAAGTGCGAGACCCAGATGGAGTTCCTGGCTCCTGCCTGCAGCCTGGCCCAGCTCTGGCTGTTGTAGGCATTTGAGGAGTGAATCAGTGGATGGAAGGTCTCTCCCCTCCCCTCCATTCTCTCCCTTCCTCTCCTTCCCCTAACCTCCATCCCCTCCCCTCCCTTTCTCTCTCTTTCCTTCTCTCTGTTGCCCTACCTTTTAAATAAATAAAAATAGTAAATAAACATAAAAAATCAGGAACCCCCCCCAGCAGTTCCCATTCCTAGGTATTTTGTCAAGAAAGGCAGCATATGTTGAGGCAAAGATTGTAGACAATGTCCATAACAGCTTTATTTGTGGTTGCCAAAATCTGTAAGTAACTTAAGTGTCCATTAGCAGATTTGTGGATAAGCATGTTTTGGTATATCCATACACTGAAATGCTACTCAGCAAGGAAGCGGAACAGCAGCTAGCAAATGCAGTGCTCCTAATTGGGTTGCATGAAAAAAGCTGGACACCATCCCCTCCCCACAGTACCATTCTGTCTGATTTCATGGAGGGAAAATTCTAGAAAATGCAGGCTAATCTGTACTGCCAGCAAATCAGTGACTGCCTGAGGTTGGCTTGGGGCAGAGGGAGCAGGGGATTCCCAAGGGAAGAGCCAGTGAAGCACTGGGGAGTGGTGTGTTTGTTTATTACTTTGATTGCACGTGATAGTTTCATGAGTGTCTCCTATGCCATAACTCATCCGGCCATGTACTTCAGACATGTGCAGTTTGTTGCATGTCAGTTGCCCCTCAATGAATTTATTTTAAAAATTGTGCCCATTCAAAAACCAAATATTCACGGTAGCATTGTTCACAATAGACAACAATGGTAAACATGGCAGAGTAATCAACTGGTGAAGGGCAAGCAAAATGTGGATGGGGGCCGTCGCTGTGGCTCGGTGGGTGAAGCCACCCTCTGCAGTGCCAGCATCCCATATGGACACTGGTTCGAATCCTGGCTGCTCCACTTCCCATCCAGCTCCCTGCTAACACTCCTAGCAAAGCAGTGGAATGTGGTCCAAGTGGCTGGTCCCCTGCACCCACGTGGGAGACCCAGAAGAAGCTCCTGGCTCCTGGCTTCAGCCTGGCCCAGCCTTGGCTGTTACTGCTCTTTGGAGAGTGAACCAGTGGATGGAAGACCTCGCTCCCTGTCTCTCCCTTCCTCTCTGTTATTCTGACTTTAAAATAAAATAAATAAATCTCTTTTATTAAAAGTGGCATATCTGTATTGGCCACAAAAAGGACTAAGTCTGGATTCTGCTGCGGATACATCCTGAAACAGGGGCCAACCTCCCAAACACACCAAGTGAAAGAAGCCAGACGCAAAGAGCTACATTCTGTGTGACACCTCTTACATGGAGCTTGAGATGCGACTGTATCGTACATGATTGCCTGGGCCCGGGGATGGCGGCAGAGACTGGCTACCAGCAGTTACAGGGAACTGTGCAGGATAGAAGCTCTGGTGCTGCTTGCACAGCTGGAGAATCATGCTGCAAACGACTCACTTCCCTGGCCTGTAAGTCAGTACCTCTGCGAGCCGAGAGTGTATGGCCCGCCACTTTTCAAGAATGCGTGCCCAGGAGCTGGGCGGCTCTTGCGGACTTGCTGCGATAGATTGCTTTGCGATGCTTGGGTGGCGCTGAGTCCCTGTATCAGGTGCTCTTTGGAGTCAAACTGTAACACACCCAGATGTCAATAGTGGTCTTTTCCAGATTTCCTGACAGCGATAGCTGTATTTTCCTGGCACAGGGATGCTGGCTTAGCGTGGCTGGGTGTACGTATGCTATCGTCATTTCTTAGATGAGGACCCCGTCTGGGTGAAGTAGCTGGAGTCCCGGGTGCTGGGGGGTCTGCCAGCTCTCAGTTCTTCAGGAAGCATGGCGCTGGTGACTCAGCACCTCTGTGTGTTTTGGATATAGAGAGGCACACCCTCAGAGACCTGCTCCCAACCCCGGATGTGGAGATGCCAGGGCACCTGGTGTGAAGTCCTTCGGGGGTGCGACTGAGAGACGCCTCCCTGAGCACCGGCTACTGTGAGGCCGTTTCCTGCCCCAGGTTAGGAACCAAGATCTCTGGGTCGGTGACGTCACACTCGGCGCCTGACCGTCCTCATGTAGGAAAGCAGAGAGATTGAATTCTATTTCCTTGGGCAAAAGTGGATGTCTTTCAGGTGAAAACTTGATTTTAAAGCCAGAATCAATGACCCTAGAAGATTCTGCTCATGAGTCTGTCTTAAGTCTATGGAAGCAGAAAAAAAATCTGTTTTGGAAATCACCAGTTCCGTGACTGAAATCCGTTAAGCCGTGTGCCCTGATAAAGTGCCAGCTCTTTAAGCAGACTACACCTTTTTGTTCTTTTTTTCCTCCCCTAAAAGCAAATGCTTTGTAAAAGAAAGATTTATGAGACATTTATATTTCAGAGACCCTGGTGCTACACACAGTGCCGCCGGATAAAAGCAGTGTGTGGCTGGGAGAGGGTGGCCGGTATCCAGCCGGCTTTTGGCGGGGGTGGGGGGGTGGGGGTGGGGCTGGGCAGGTGCCCAGAGAGGCGTCAGGAGGCGCTGGGGGAGGCTGAGCTGAGTTTCAAGGGTGAATAGGACTTGGCTTTTACGCATGTGCTGGCGGAGGAGCCCTGGCATTGGGTTTAAAGGAGACAGTGGAGTGGGGATTCAGTGGCTGGGAGGGATGTAACGTTGACAGTTGAGAAAGGCATCAGAGGTTAGCTCAGCTTTTGCTGTGGCCACCTGGGCAAGGGGTGGGGAATCCTGGGTGCTCTGGGGTGTAGTTTTGCTTTCTTCATTTGGGAAAATGGGAATCCACCTGGGAGATTTTTTATGAGGGTGTGCAGCAACTGGAGTCTCCTTGACCCACCCCCTGTCTGGCTGTGGGGAGGACACACATACGTAGCCCTGGGAGCCGAGCGGGAGCCCACGGGGACCTGGCAGTCTGCTTGGGTAGCTTCAGGCTCTCAGGTCCAGCTCACTTCACAGGTCAAAAAGGTCACCCTCGGATGCTGCGGGAGTTTCAGAAGGGAGTAACTGGCACATGGAAGCCTGGCGCGTTTAACACATTCGCAGTTCCTCTTGATTGCTGTTTTCCTACTTGACCATGGCCTCCACATTTTTACGATTTTATTTTATTTTATTTTATTTTATTTTATTTTATTTTATTTTATTTTATTTTATTTTATTTAAAAGACAGAGTTACAGATCTTCCATCGATTGATTCACTTCCCAGATGGCTGCAATGGCTGGGACTGGACCAGGCTGAAGCCAGGAGCTTCTTCCAGGTCTCCCATATGGGTGCAGGGACCCAAGCCCTGGTCATCCTCTGCTGCTTTTCCAGGTGCATTAGCAGGGAGCAGCCGGGACTGGAACTAGTGTCCATGTGGGAGGCTACGCATCTTCACCGGCCACGCCATGGCTCTGGCCCCATTTTTAGTGTTTGTAAAGTGCCTTCCTTGAGGCAGGCATTGTGGTATAGCAGGTTAGGCTGCTGGGTGTGACGCCCGTATCTCGCGTTGGAGGGCCTGGGATCTAGTCCTGGCTGCTCTGCTTCCACTCCACCTTCCTGCTAATGCACCTGGGAGGCAGCCGACAGTGGCTCAAGTTGCTGAGTAATGCCAGCCAGTGTGAGACCTGGATAGAGTTCCAGGTGCTTGGCTTGGGCCTGGCCCAGTCCCAGCTGCTGTGGCAGACATTGGGGGAGGGGGGAAAATGAACCAGTGGATAGAAGATTGTTCTGTTTCTCTGTCCCTCCCTCTCTGTCACTCTGCCTTTCAAATAAACTAAATAAATAAGACCACTTTTTATTTTAATTTTTTAAAAAGATTTATTTATTTTATTTGAAAGAGTTACAGAGAGAGGAGAGGCAGAGATTCATTCCCCAATTGGCTGCAATGGCCGGAGCTGCGCCAATCTGAGGCCAGGAGCCAGAAGCTTCTTCTGGGTCTCCCATATGGGTGCAGGGGCCCAAGGATTTGGGCCATCTTGTACAGGCCATAGCAGAGAGCTGGATCAGAAGAGGAGCAGCCGGGACAAGAACCAGAGCCCATATGGGATGCTGGTGCTTTAGGCCGGGGCGTTAATCCACTGCATCACAGCACTGGCTCCCTAAAACCACTTTTTAAAAAAGTATGTTCTCTGTACTTTGTTATAGGAAGATGAATAGATGGTAGAATAGACTACCCCAATCCTTTACTTGTATTAGCTTATCTAAATTTTAAAGCATTGGTACAAGGAGATAATTTTAATCCTATTAATTCAGGCTAAAGATAATAAAGGTGTTTGGAAATCAGCAGGTTTTAAAATCTCATGATATGCTATTAACACAACACATATATTAATGTTAGTATGCAAATGATGACTATTTGTTACTTTGCAAATACTTATAATTTGGTAACAAGTAGATCCATGGTAACAAGACAAACTCCTATTTATACACTTTTGATAATTTTGATTTATTGAAAGCTAAGACAACTTCTTTTAAAAAGGTGTATTTATTTGAAAGGCAGAAGGAGAGCTTCCATGCACTGAGTGACTGCTCAAACGGCCGCAACAGCCAGGGCTGGGTCAGCCGGGAGCCAGGAGCCAGGAGCCAGGAGCCAGGAGCCAGGAGCTCTCTGGGTCTCCCACATGAGTGCTAGGAGCCAGAGCGCCTGGGCCATCTTCCTTCCCCAGGTGCATCAGCTGGGAGCTGGATCAGAAATGGAGCAGCCAGGAGGGAACTGATGCTCACCGGGATGCCAGCATCGCAGGCAGCTGCTTAACCCACTGCACTCCAACACCGGCCCTTCTTTCGAGAGTTTTTATCCATTATTCACTTTGTTTTGTTAATAATCATGAATACCTTCTGTTAAACCTGAAAGTACTAGCTAAGCAGTTTCTTTGAAACTAGATCAAAACAGTAGAAGCTAAAATTAGTTTCTACCTATTACTTTAAATTGTCTACCTGTTACTTTAAATAATCTACCTGTTACTTTAAAATGTATTGTTTAGTAACAAGTGGTCAGTACCTGCTTTAAACATAGTCTTGGATATTTGGTAACCAAAGGAACGGATAAGCCACCCTGTGGGTGGTGACTGTAGTGGCCTTGGACTGTGCCTGAAGCACCATGAGGAAGCGAGTTGCTTGGCCTTGTTAAGCAAACCACCTGTTCTATTGCCTTATAATACAGAAGCAGCCTGTTGGGGCTGGTGTAGTGGGCAGTTTCCTTTTGTACCACAAGAGGGAGTGCCTGACCCACACTGAGGTTTCAGTTCTAAAATACGGCCCAAAATTTAGGCATGAATGAATCCCTGGGAAACGTGAAAGGAAGATTCCTGGATCACGTCAGGGAATGAGGTATTGGAACACATAGTGGTGAGAAAGAAGAGATTTAGTATAACATTTCTTTATGCTATGAAAGGGTTTGCTCCCAACCTTCTTTTGACTATGTTTGAAAAGTTTGATTTTTTTCCTCCTTTATAACTGTGTCTATATGTCTTTTTATTGTTTTTTTTTTTTTTTTGACAGGCAGAGTGGACAGTGAGAGAGAGAGAGACAGAGAGAAAGGTCTTCCTTTGCTGTTGGTTCACCCTCCAATGGCTGCCGCGGATGGCGCGTTGCGTCCGGCACACCGCGCTCATCCGATGGCAGGAGCCAGGTGCTAGGTGCTTTTTCCTGGTCTCCCATGGGGTGCAGGGCCCAAGCACTTGGGCCATCCTCCACTGCACTCCCGGGCCACTGCAGAGGGCTGGCCTGGAAGAGGGGCAACTGGGACAGAATCCGGCGCCCCGACCGAGACTAGAACCCGGTGTGCCGGCGCCGCAAGGCGGAGGATTAGCCTGTTGAGCCATGACGCCGGCCTATTGTTGTTGTTTTTAAAGATTTATTTTATTTTGGGGCTGGCACTGTAGCATAGCAGATAAAGCCGCTTCCCTATGGGTTCCATATGGGGAGTGAATCAGCAGATGGAATGGCATGGAAGATTTCTCTCTCTCTCTCTCCGTGTGTGTGTGTGTGTGTGTGTGTGTCCCTCTCTTCTGCAAACTCTGCCTTTCAAATAAAATAAATGAATCTTAAAAAAAGATTTGAAAGAGTTACAGAGAGAGAAGGATCTTCCCCATCTGCTGGCTCAATCCCCAGGTGGCCCCAACTTCGAGGAGCAGTTCTGGCCCGGGGCAGGCCAAAGCCAGGCCAACTTCATCCAGGTCTTCTGTGTGGGTAGTAGGGGCCCAACCACTTGAGCTATCTTCCACAGCTTTCCCAGGCACATTAGCTGGGAGCTGGATGGCAAGTGGAGCAGCCGGGACACCAACCAGCTCCCATATGGGATACCGGTAGCATGAGTGGCAGCTTTACCTGCTATGCCACAACGCTGGCCCCTATAGATCTTTCATATCAAACAAATATGAAGCCTGAAATACATTTTCTACATAGTGGCCCTGAATAATGAACATTAGTTAAAGATAAAGTGGATTGTTGAGCCTGATGTTTTTAGATGTGTACAAAACCCATGTACCTCAAATCAGCACACTGCAGTCTTTGAAACTCTCCACCATGCCCCACCCTCTGTCTTTCTCGTGTGTGTGTGTGTGTGTGTGTGTGTGCGCTTGTGGATCCTTTTATGTGATGTCTTGCTATCACACATACCCCAGAAGTTTGAGTGGAAATGAGGAAAACATTGCTTCTATGACCCATCCCTAGGGACGCGAAACTGACTTACAATGAGAATAAAAATCTAAAAGCAAGATCAGAGCTAAGTGGAGTGAAATTGGCAAGGCAGTCATGAAGTTACCTAGTAAACAGTTGTATCTCAGCTATGTGACTGTTTAATTTGAATGTGTCTTTTGGTTTAAAATTTTCAGTCTGCTTTGCTAGTATTCATAATACATGTAGGAAAATCATGTGAACTTTTTATTTTACATTAGTATAATTATAATACTTTTTGCATTGAAAAATATTCTGAATTTAAAAAGAGAAATCCCAAGCATCTCTTTTTATTATGCATCCTACTTTTTAGAAGTTTTCTCTGTAGTTTCTTAATGGCAATTAAACATTATCCAAACTCAGATTACCCTATTCAAATTAGTGTGCCATTATGTATGAAACTTCACGAAATTAAAGTTATCCTGTAATTTCACTGTCGTTCGCTTGAAATCTGACAATTTTGGGAGCAGAAGAAAGAGAAGTGGAATTGCTATAGCAATTACACATAATTGTTTTGTTTCTTTGTAGCAGCCTGTTTTAAGAGATCATTGCTGGTGTACGTAAGGAGTTGTAAATATGATTCAGATTTGCCACATTTAAAACAGAAAGAAAAAAAACTCTGTAGCGCTATTTTTTCCACCCTCACTTCCACCAGGAAATTGATTCTCATTGTAAAATGTGTGTAGTGGAGCCTGTATTCCATATTGGAGTGCCTGGGTTTGAGTCCTGGCTCTGCTTCTGATCACAGCTTCCCGCTAAGGCATCCTGGGAGGCGCAGGTGATGGTTTAAGTCCTTGGGTCCCTGCCACCATGCAGCCTGGATTGAGTTTCTGGGTCTAAACTACAGCCTGGCCCAGTCCTGGCTATTGCAGGCATTTGGGGGTAGGTGGGGAGTGAACTGATAGATTGTAGAGTTCTGTCTGTCTCTCTGCCTTTCAATTAGATGAAACAATTCAAAAAATTTATTTGAAAGGCAGAGTTATAGAGAGGAAGAGGGAGAAAGAGGTCTTTCATCCACTGGCTCACTCCCTAAATGGCTGCAACGGCCAGAGATGAGCCGATGCAAAGCCAGGAGCCAGGAGCTGCTTCTGGGTCTCCCACATGGGCACAGGAGCCCAAGCACTTGGGCCATCCTTCCTTGCTTTCCCAGGTGCATTAGCAGTGAGTCAGAAAGAGGAGCAGCCAGGACTCAAACCGGCACCCAGATGGGATGCCAGCACCGTTGGCAGTGGTTTACCCACTATGCCACAGTGCCAGCCCCTAACACATTTTTTTTAAATGTGGGCATACCACGCTACTGCATCAGTGCATGGATGTCAGCCGTGGCACTCACCGCAGCAGAAGGAAGGTAGAACAAGGTTGATACTTGGAGTTACTGTTTCAAATGGTGGATGATTTCAGCTGCATAAGGAAGGCGAAGGGATCCAGTAACTGGTGTGTGTGTGTGTGTGTGTGATCTCTGTTGTTCTCACAGCATCCTGTATACTTTGCCCGAGCTGGTCCTCCATTCTGTTTACTGTCCATCGTTCTCATGCCTGTTTTTACAGCGTTACTGAATGCACATGCATTCCTAGACATAACCAGCGTCACTTCACAACAGGCTGTATTGAGATGCACGCTTTATAACCGGATACAAATTCTGTCTGTTCCCAGGGAGGGAGACCCTGCAGATTAAGATGTAGGACCCCTGTTAAGGAGATGCTAGGCTTAGCTCCGCTTGGACAAGAAGGGAGCAAGGGGGAAGCAGGCTGAGTGCAATCACAGGAGGGTGGAGTGGAGGGCCCCAGGGTTGTGTCCAGCTGGGGTGCAGGCCAGGTCTCAGCATGATTTCGAGATTTATTTTACATTGCTGTGTCCTCTGTAACTCAAGTTAACTCACTTTAATTCTTTCACCGTATTCAGGTTTTTTTGTATGTCACAGTTTTTAGATGATGTTTTCCTATTGGTTTCTTATTGGTTTGTGTCATTTTTCACCTTTGGAACAAAGGTGGCTATATGCATTCCAAAGATGAGAATCTCCTTAGCGCATGTATCAGAGTTGCTCTAACACAGAAAATCCACGGGCGTGAGGAGACAAGCAAATGCACGCTTACTAGTGACGATGACGTATTCTCTGAAGGAGCTGTCGCACCTCTCTCTGTGTCCACATAAACATTCATCGTTTTCAGACCTTAATTTGCCAGATGAAAGGTACAGAGTGGTATCTCTTGGTAGTGTTAAGTAGAATTTTGCTGAACATTGGGGAGACTGAGAATTTCCGTGTTTCTTCTGTGAAGTGCCTATTCTGATCATGGGACCATTTTTTTTTTATTGTGTTCTTTTTCTTATTGATTTGTAAATAGTCGGTCTTCCTATATTCTGCACACTGGTTCTTTGTTGTCTCTGTGTTTACACGAATTTCCTGGTTTGGGGCTTGACTTTGGCAATAGTTCCCTGTGTTGGGCCAGGGAGTGTGTCCTTCAAGGCCATCAGTTTTCCAGTCCCTTCCTTTGGACATTGTTTGTGTCTTTCTTTTTACATTCTTCCTTAGGCTTGGGTCAAATCAAAATACTCTCCTTCATTTTCTGCTAAAAGTTTTTTTTTTTTTTAAGATTTTATCTATTCAAAAGAGTTACAGTGAGAGAGAGGGAGAGACAGAGAAAGAACGAAATCTTCCATCCACTGGTTCACTTTCAAGATGGCTTCCACAGGCACCTCATGCAGGTCTCCCACATGGGTGCAGGGGCCCAAGCACTTGGGCCATCTTCTACTGCTTTTCCAGGCCATCAGCAGGGAGCTGGATCAGAAGTGGAGCAGCAGAGACAGGAACCAGGGCTCAAACAAAATGCTGGTGGCTTAACTTGCTGTGCCACAATGCCGACTCCACTGCTAAAAGCTTAAAGTTTTGTTTTTCACAGCTTCACCTGCATCTCGTCTAGAATGGGGGTTCCTCATTGCAGCATGAGGTGTAGGTTCCGGACTGGTTCTGTGGACGGCCAGCGTCCTCACCGCCTTTCCTCAGCTGTGCCCGCTTGCTTCGCTGAACAGCTGGGCGGCCTCTCCTGTCCGCGCTGTGGCTCCTGGGTCTGTCTCTTGTGCGGCGTTCTGTGTTCTGTTCCACTGCCCTGTTTCGTCTTTTCCTTGCCTTTATTAAGTCTTCTTGTCTGGTAGCTTAAGTCTCCTCCTCTTGTTCTTTAAAATCGGCCCAGCTCTTTGCCTTTTCACAATATACATCTTAGAATTATGTGAAAAACCTCCCTTTTAGGCAATGCATTGGATTTATAAGGATTATTGAGGAGAATCAACAGCCTTTGGTGTTAGATGTTCCTATTTTATTTCAAAGGCAGAGAGAGAGAGATTTCGTGAGAGAGAGTGGAGCAGTGGAGAGAGAGAGAGATCTTCCATCTGCTGGTTCACTCCCCAAATGCCTGCAACAGCCAAGATTGGGCCAGACCGAAGCTGGGAGCTGAGAAGTCAGTCCGAGTCTCCCCCGTGGGTGGCAGGAACCCAAGAACCTTGGCCATCGTCTGCCTCCTTCCAGGTTGCATGTAGGCAAGAAGTTGGACCAGAAGTAGAGGAGCTGGGACTTGATGCAGGCACTCCAATACGGGGTGCAGGAGTCCCGGCCGTGACGTCCCTGCTGCGCCACAGCGCCTGCCACTGTCCGTGTTGTTTCCGTTGTTACAGCCGGGCAGTACATCTGTGTGTGTGCTAGAGCATCGTCATCATCATTTACTGTTGCTGTACTGGTTTTCTGAGCCATTTCTCTATCATTCTTCCTTCAGATGAACTTTAAAACGATTTGGTCAAGTTTCCCTTCAAACTGCTGTGGTTTTGATTGACAACATGTTAGTCTTTTGAAAAAATTTAAAGGCATTTGTCTTTTTGTTTTCGGGCCCGACACGAGTGCTTGCATATTCATTTAGTTAATAAATTCTGGAACTTTTCGGTTAGAGCAGATCAATCCCCAGATTTCTTTTAGTATTTAAATTCAAGGCAATTAGAGAAACCGTTGCAGCAAACACAGTCAAGCCACATGTTTATTCTGCAAAGACAAAATGTTTCTCTCTCCTAAGCAGCGCTTCAAAGACTGTGCCACCCCCTTTCCCAAACACGGCTAGCGGGGGACCACGTGTTCTCTGAATGGACAGTCTTTGAAAATAGCTAACACTCTGTGCCACTTGGTTCAAGAAGCCTCTTTAGCGTTGATGTGGGCCACATTCTGCCATGTGCTTGCTTCTGGGAAGTGCCTTGTGTGTGGCGGACCTGGTCTGTGCAGGGAGGCGCTGGCGCTCTGTGGCACCTGCTCACCAGCTCGCCCTGTGTGTGCTAAGTGAAGTGTGAGGGCTGGCTTGTCATGTGTTTTCACAGGGCACCGCCGGCTCCCAGCCAGCCCGTTTAGTCTTTGTCTTTCTTGTGCATAAAATTGCCTGTTTTTCACTTCAGATGGGGGCGTTCAGCACTTCAGAGACGTGGGGGCTTGTCACGCGCACGCCATCTGTGCCTCCTGGCATCGCAGACAGGTTCCCGCCTTGGCTGGGCTGTGCGGTGGTCAGCACGCAGAACGGGCAGGATCCCGGCCCCTGCTTGTCCCTGCTGGGTTATCTGCTGTCGGGGTGCACCCCTGAAGTGTGCACCCTCCATGGACCCCGCTATCTAAAATTTAAATGAACTCTTCATTTTAGAATAATTACGGATTTCAAGAAAAGTTACAAAGATTGTCAGTTTCCTTTTGCCCTTACTGTTACTCCCGTTGCTAACTCTTGCCTTTTCTTGTTACTTGTCACCAGTTAGGAGGTTGTCCCTGCTGTCCCGTACCCCTACACAGACTATCCCATTACATACAGCGGTCCTGTCTCCTTAAGTTCCTCTGGCCTCTGATAGCTTCCCAGATGTTTGTTTTTGATGATCTTGTCAGTTTCGAGGACTGGCCAGTTATTTCATAGAATGTCCTATAGTTTTGATGTTTTTCTGGCTCTCAGGCTGGGGACGGAGGGTGGGGGGTGGGGCGCGCGTGGGCCTTGGGGAGAAAGGTCACAGGGTGAAGTGGCCTTCCTGCCCCACTCCGCTGAAGGGGGCAGGCCGTGGGCGTGGCTTACCACTGAGGTACTGACCGTGCTCACCAGCTTATTCAGGATGGACATTTATTTCCCTGTTTCCATGGTGCTTTCTGGAAGCAAGTCAATACACACAGCGTGGTCTCATTCTGAAAGTTTTGTTAATTGTCTTCATCTCTCGGCATCTGCTGTCTTTAAATGATGCCTCATTTTATTTTGTTTTTTTTTGACTTAGAATATATAGACTATTTTTTTCAAAGATTTACTTGTTTGTTTGAAAGAGTTACAGAGAAAGAGAGAGAGAGAGAGAGATCTATCTCCTATCTAATGGTTTAATTCCCAAGTAGCTGCAATGGCCAGGGCTGTGACCAAGTCCAAAGCCAGGATCCAGGAGCTTCATCCAGATCTCACATGTGGGTAGCAGGGGCATAAGCACTTGGGCCATTTTCCTTTGCTTTTCCCAGGCCATGAGTGGGGAGCTAGATCAGAAGTGGAGTGGCTGGGACATGAACCAGTGCCCATGTGGCTTTTATCCACCATGCCATAATGCTGGCCCCAATAAAGACTTTGTTTTAAAGCCTTGGGATTAGATAAGAATTGCTTAAACCTAGGAAGGATTTGAAGTAGTTGGTAACTATGTTGAATCCTTCCTTCTCTTTTCTCAATCTCTCTCTTAAACTTATTTGAGAGACAGACATGGAGGCAGACAGAGATCTTCCAGCTTCAGGTCACTCCTCAAATGCCAGAAACAGCCAGGGCCTGATCAGGCAGGAGCCAGGAGCCCAGAACTCCATCCAAGTCTCCCGTGTGGGTGGCAGGGACCCGAGTGCTTGAGCTGTCTCCCAGTGTATGCGTTAGCAGGGAGTTCGAGTTAGGAGCAGGGCTGGGACTTGAACCCAGCATTCCAACACGGGATGCAGGGGCTGCTGGCCCACCCGTATCCATGCTGACTGTGGGCAGTTTTCATCTGTTCACTGTACCGGATTTTGTCTAAACTTGCCGTCCTCTGGAACCTTCTTCGTGCCTGTGTCGTGGAGGGCTGCTCCCTGCTGCTCAGGCGGCTGCACGGATGGTGTCTGATTCTTGTAGCGGAAGCAAGTGTCGTTCTACTGTCAGGGCATCACGTTTGGCATGAGAACATTTCCACCATTTGACAGAACCTCTTTAGTAAGTGCCAAAATATCTCTATTCTGATTAATTTACTAGAAAATGACCTTATATACTTGTGTTGAAAGATCGTTGAGTTTTAATGCCCTCCCACACCCACTCTGCCATTGGAGATGGCTTGGCCTGTGGTCTGCTCTTCACCTCTGACATATTTGACCCTTAGGAGTTCAGATTTCAGATAGCTTGTCCCTGCGTTGTGTTGGGGTAAAACTCTTAATGAATTTTTCCCTGATTACTGTTTGCCCCTCAACTCAAATGACTATTTACCTTTCTCATAAGGATGCCAGGAGATTGTAATATTGTTTTAGGGTCTTATAGGACCGTTCTTGAAATGGTGTGTGGGTGTGTGTGGGTGTGTATGTGTGTGTGTGCCTATGATCCATGTGTTCATTGAGTCATTCTTCAGTAATAACTGAAATATTATGGATGTTAGGAAACTCACTGTTTCAGAAACCTTGTGATCAGTTTCATGATGCCCCAAATGACCAACGTGGCAAACGCATGGCTGCAGGCATGTCGTCGAGGTGCGCCACTCGAAGGGCTTTTTTTTTTTTTTTTCAGAGAGCAGATCTTCACGAAGTACCCTCTTCTCGCTGGTCTCCCTGTGAACTCACGTAAGCAGTTTTGGCTGTTAGAGTATTTTGCCTGGAAGCCAATCTTAGAATCTGGCACCAAGGGGGAAAAGTTCAAAAACATCCATTTTCAGAGGACTTGTGCTCACTTTCATGGTCACTCGGTGTGACGACTCAAAACCAGAGTGATGTTCTGAATCACCCCAGGGGAAGTCCTGTCCATGGCCCCTGGATTCTGCTTTGAGTCACTGACAACGCTTAACCTCTCGTGGGGGATTCCCACGTGGTCTGTAGTCGGCTCCTTTTCAAGTTTTCCTCTAGGTGTGGCATGGAGGTTATGACTGCATACGTTTCATGGCAGTTGTGTAGGGTCTGCTCAGTGGACTGCTGCTTCATTTTCATATTACTCATGCTTTTTTTTTTTCTAAGTGTGGATGTGCAAGAGTGAGCGTGCCAGAGTGCAAGGTAGCAAATCAGTCGATCCCATGGAGGTTGAAGACCTATTAAACTGAAGAGCTTTGGCTACTTCCTGGGTCTTTTCAGAATTGGGGTTCCCCCTCCCCTGCCTTTTACCACACCAGCTGCCTCCCCCCACCCCCCAGTTGGCGCTGGATCTCCATCCTCATGCTCAGAGGGGCAGGTTGGCTGCCTGCAGTCCCTACGAGGCCTTGAAGCGATCTTCAAATGGATGGCAATTGTTGAGCCATTTTAGGGAACGAATGTGAGCTATAAAGCTTGCGATGCTTGATGGCTCACCTTGTCATCAGGATACTCAGCGAAGTCACTGAGGAAACATCCCGGGCCCGCCTGCGCTGCCGTGGCACCGTCTTCCATTGAGCCAGGGGTTCATGCTTCCGTCTGTCCAGTAGCCCTGCTCTGTCCCTGCAGGACCTCGTGCAGACGGGAGCTGCCATCAGCTCTATGGTGCTGCACGCACATCTGCAAAGAACACCAAGTGGGAGGTCTCTTCAGTGAGAAGGAAGCTGGTCCCTGGCAGACAGGACGCCAAGTCCCTGGCGGGCACAGCCTTGCCGTGGATCCAGCCCCACGTCCTGGCCCCCATGGGCGTCTGCTCTTCCTAGCGCATTCCTGGAGACCCAGCGGTGATAACATTTGGCAGCTGAGATCCCCAAGCTGAGCTTTCAGTCTGTCTCAGGTCTTCCTCACTGCAGGGTTGTGTTTTTTCCAGAAGCTGCGGCTGTGGCATTGGTGGCTGGGTTCTGATGGACCAAGGCCTCTCTTATGTGCGGCTTCAGGGGAAGCTTCTGGAATCATCCCAGGGGAGTTTCACCAGCTTCTCCAGGTCATGTGCCAAAGCTTGGAACGATCCCTGTGCTTCTTCCTGGAGGAAGAGTTTCTTAACACCTTTTTTTGTTTTCTTCTGCTAAACGTGTAGTGTTTGCTTTAGCAATGCTTTGTTCGTTAAGTTCTTGCTACATGTGAAAAAACAATAAACAACAAAACAAATTCTTCAGAGTTTTCCGCAGAGGAGATGGGCGAGGAACAGACGCCATCTCTCTCTTAAGGCATTTTAAAGTCCTCCCACCCCCATCCAAAGCCAAGAGACAGCAGCCATAAAAAGTGTTTCCTGGTTTATGCTCAGACTTTTACTTCTCAAAAAATGTACCTAACATGGTATGTGGGTGAGCTGACTGAATTTGCATATTCCTGTGCCAAGAAGAGTCAGATCTGCCGAAGGAGGCTCTAAAATTGTTACCCATCTTCCGTGCCCCCTGACTTTCCCATTTAAACACTGCTTCCTCCCTCAGGCCGCCACTGCCTGCTGCGGGGACTGCGTGTGCTTCGCAGGGGCTCCAGGCAGGCATTGCACTGAGCACCTGCCCTGGATGGGCGGGGCTACCTCTGGATTCCAGTTCCTCCCCAGCCCATCTGATTTCAACTTGCCCCAAACCCAGCATGCCTGACAGTGGGTGGCACCAGAGAGTGTGGCACCTTTGCCCTGGAGGTTGACTCTTGCTCTAGGCTGTTAGCATTTATTCCATGCTCATTTTGAGCCAGGTTCTGTGGTGGGGCAGCCCAGTGCTGTCCTCAGTAAGCTTCTCTAGTCTAGCGAGGTGGGTCAGTGCTGGACAGTTACAGCTCCCATACAGAAGGGCCTGGAAGGACTCCACCTGGACCCCCAAGGCGAGGAAGCAACGTGTGACTGAAGGTTTGGAAGATGGAGAGAAGATGGAGGGGCCCTAGGGGGGTGCAGAGGGTGAGGGGAGATGCCCAGCCCTGGAGGGTGCTCCCAGGGAGGCAGCTGTAGATTTAAAGGCCCAGGGACCAGGAAACACGCTAGGGACCCCGGTGTGTACACTTGTTTTCGGTTAGATGGCATTTGTTAAAACTGCTAAGATGAACAGCTTTGAGCACATGCTCATGTAGTCCTGCAGTTTAACAGCTGGAATGATACTTAAAAGTAGCCATGTATTTTGCATAGAGATTTTTAACAAATAAAAGTTAAAGTGGCCAGGTCCCTAATTGCGTCGGATCCGGAAGAGAAACACACGCTCTCAGATCCTCCTGCAGCCTGGGAGCAGGTAGCGGTGGAGTGAGTGGTGTTGCCGTTGGTGCTGCTGTGTGCCGACGGCCGTGGCCAGACGTCATTCTGCTAAGGATTCTCCTGACTGTTCAACCTCGTCCTCATCACAGCAGCTTCTGCCCGGGTGCTCTTAGAGATGGGCTGAGCTTCTCCTCTCTGAAACGCTAGCATCCCTGGCCTCAAACACACACGGCTTGCTCCGGGAGGGCCGCCCGGCCGCTTAGGTGACGGCTTCGTTTGTACCAGGTAGCAGCTGTCTGAAGCCAAGGGCTCGGCTCATCTCAAAGAGGGTGATGTTGTGGTGTAGACTGGGTGTTCTGTAGGAGTGGGGAACACACGAGATGACTGTCCTGCACCGGGGGCGGAGAGCGGCCGTGGACTCCCCGAATGTGTTGAACTCAAAGCCGTAGTACCTGGAATTCCTGGGGATGCCCCAGCTGTTTCCCCTTCGGCTGCCCACAGCTCTGCGGTGCTCCTTCTGCGGAACCGTGGCAGCTTTGGGTGAACGTCTCTGCTCCTGTCTCGAGAGCAGTAGGCAGAGTTAGCACAGCCCGCTCAGGTCCGGAGCCAGGGCTCGGGGCGGGTTTCTTCTTTTCCTTTTCTGTAGCACAAGTTACAGTGTTCTAGTTGTCCCAGTGAAAATATCTGTGCGCCTAATCCATTTCGACACTGTGCTGACGTCGATGAGACACATCTTCTCTCGGTGTTAACTTTTGGTTCCTTTAAATTGCCCGTATGCCATGTCAGCCCGCACTTTGCGGACGGCTTCCTGCCATGTTTCACACCAGGGGGCGGTACCTAAAGCGAGGCTGCAGCTCTCTGTTTTTAGTATCCGCATTTTCTCTTGCTGGTGAGATAAAAATGGACTCGCTCATCCGGGCACTCGGCGCTGACCGTCCGCGGGTCTCCAGTCCCTGCCGTGGGTGTTGAGGATGCGCAGAGGGAGACCTCACCCCTGCTTCGGAAGGTGCTAAGAATTCCAGAGGAGGAGCCGAGCAAGGACACACACGGGCGCTGGGGCAGCCCTCAGTGCTTGCTGGACAGGAGCCCGTGCATGGATACAGGCGCTGACGGACTTCCTCCCAGACGCTCTCCACTTTACACACGAGTCTGTTAGCCAGACTTGACCGGAGAGGTCGAGCCCTTGCCCCGAGTTGTGAAGCCCCGTGGGCTCAGTGCTGTGGCAGAGCTGATCCGAGAGGGTTCTACTTACAGAGTAGAGGCGGGGGTGTCAGTGTGGCTTCCCCTAAGCTGACGGATGATTCAAAGGGCCAGAGGAACCAAAACCCCCCACGGAATATTTCTTTCATAACATAAAATACTGTGTCATGTAACGGCTCTGTAGGTTGTATCAGTGACAGAGCATTAGAAGATGGGGAAAGAATACAAATAAGCTAATTTCCTGCATCGTGAGTATAAATGACAGGGACAATGCCAAGTTTCAGGCAAACTTCTGTTTCCAGTTCATATAAAATATAAAAACTTAGCATTAAAAAATTAAACAAATATTAATTTCCTTACACCTTGCAAGCATGTAGGCAAACATGTGACTCCTTTTGGAAGTCTGAATTCGAATTTCCTATTCTTTCAAGATTTTACTTTGGGAAGCTTGTGTAACCTATGGAAACAGTCTACTAGTGTCTATGTATGTCATTTACCTTTGAGAGGGACCCACACAGAGAGCTCTGATCATTGCCTGCAACAGCCGTGGCTGAGCCTGGCTAAAGCCAGAAGCTACAACCCAATCCAGGTCACCCACGAGGGTGGCATGGACCCAGCTACTTAGCCACCACCACTGTAACCTTACACCTGCGTTAGCAGGAACCAGAGTGGAGATGGGAACCCAGGTACTCCAATGTGGGATGCAGGGGTCTTAGCTTCTAAGCCAAACTTCTATCTGCTCCATTAGTATTTATTTTGTGTAAATACAGGGGAATATTGTGCATCATTCAGATTTTATTTATTTGAAAGGCAGAGTTAGAGCAGGAGGAATAAGGAGAGAGGTCTTCCGTCTGCTGGTTCACTCCCCAAATGGCTGCAATGGCCAGAGCTGGGTTGATACGAAGCCAGGATCCAGGAGCTTCTTCTGGGTCTCCCACATGAGTACAGGGGCCCAAGCACTTGAGTCATCCTCTGCTGCTCTCCCAGGTACATTAGCAGGGAGCTGGGTTAGAAGTGGAACAGCTGGGACTCGAACCAGTGCCCATATGGGATGCTGGCGCCATAGGTGGTAGCTTAACCCACTATGACACACCGCTAGCCCCACATCTTTAAGATTAAAATCCAATAGCAAAGACCTAATGAGGGAAAGTAATTTTCCCTTGCAGAGATAGGAGACTGCTCACAAGGTGGGGCTGGTGGCACCTGTGCTTAGCATTGCTGCATGGGATCATTGCCTTCCCACCTTCATGTAACGACCCTGCTACTGGGCCACGGGCCGTGCGTGTAGCCCATCTTCTTTGCCCACCTTGTGTCTGTTACCCACAGTCTTTTCTCATTACTCCTCCACTCGTTACTGATAACTGCCCTAGTTTCATTGGACAAGCCATCTGCTTCCCACATGGCTTGGGTTTGGGGGCCCCAAGGATTTTCTCCTCATGTTCCCCAAGACTCCCCACTCCCTAACCCCTGTCTACAAATGGTGGCTCACGTTGGCCTGTTGGAGGCTCTGTGTGGCCATACCGCTTGTCGCTCAGCCTGGCCACACCCAGTTATTCTCTACGTCTTTGATCCCATGAAGACCTCTAGGCTGCTGACTCCTCTCACCTTCTCACCTTTGCTTCCCTCCCCGTTCAGTCCCTGGGCTGCCGAGCAGTGCTGGAAGAAACCCCACCATGTGGCACATTCTTTTCACTTGGAGCTTGCCTTGGCCCTGTGCAGCAGTGGCGCTGCGTCAGTGTGGCCAGCTGTCATTCCTGTTAGACTGTTACCAGCCTAACGCACTCTCCTCCTCGAGCTTGTGCCTGCTCGTCTCCCTCCCCCTCCTCCTCCCTCGATGTTTCCACTTGGCAGAGCCAAGAGAGGCTGTCACACAGGGCTCTCTCTCCTTCTTGCCCACTGCCCCACACGTAAGCCATCTCTGCCTTCCTCTCTTCCCTCCCTAGTCCCACCCAACCTCATCGGAGGGCCTCTTTCTCCCTTTCTTCTCACACAGGCTTGGAGAAGAGTTTGCACACTGGTCTCCCCCCGCCCCATCCGGGGCACCCCTGCAGTATGGGGCCCTCTCCCTACCCACCGCCGAGCCTGCTTCTGTCCTTGCCATTTATACCGGGCAGCCTCCTGGGGTTCTTTACTGCCCTTCCACCATCATCCTTCTAGGGCTCATCTGTGTCCAGACTTCCATCGAAAGGCAAGCGCAGATGTCTGTTTTCTCTTGTACGCACAGTGAAACGGCTGTGTGCGTCTGTCCTGTTCCTTCTGCTGGGCGATTGCAGTCTGGCGGCGTGCTGTGGGCCCCAGCCCTGGCATGTGGAGCGTGGAAACGCCTGCCGTGCCCACGCGGGGCTTCTCCACGCGCTCCGCAGGCTGCCATGCCAGGCCACACGCACTCATCGTCTTCCGGGGGTGCAGTGATGTTCTGTACTCTGCTGAGATGGTCGCGTGGGGTTCAACTGTGTACACACAGGAGGAAGTTTGAAGAGCATCCCTGAGATGTGAAAGGGGCCCGGGTTTCCCCGAGCGTCAGGCTCCCTGTTCCCCGCGTGGCTGAGCCGTGCCCTCAGCGGTTCCGGCACGGCAGGGAGCTGACGCCATTGGCCCCGCTCCTGCCCAGGGACGCCAGACCTGTCCGGTACCACCTCTGAGCCTCCTGCCTCACCGCCTGCTGCTTCTGCTTCTCTTGTCGTGTCCTTTGATTCCCTCTTCCCTGGTCTCATCTCTCTGGATTTCAGATAAAAATCAGAACAGTTCCTAGGCGGAATTCCCTGCTGAGTCCCAGAGCTGGCCCCTGAAGAGGAGGCGGATGACCCGGTGCCGCCCTCGCGGTGATCCCGAGAGAAGCATCTGCTGTGCCGTTGCACTGGGACACAGTGCAGACCCTGATGGTCTTTGCTGAGTGCTGTTTACAGTCTCACAGTCTACAAAAGTCCTGTGAAGTTGCCCGCGCTGCCCTGGAGGCGGGGAGTGATGCCCTGGGACGTGGAGTCCTTTGGTCAAGGTCAGGTGCACAGCAGGTCGCAGCACGGGAGATGGGGTCTAGGCCAAGACTTCGCCCTTAACTCCAGCTGCTAGTTTTTCTTCTCTCCCTGTTGCCCTCCCTCAGAGGGCTCAGGAGCAGCAGGGTGCACCGAATGCCAGCTCTGTGTTTCCAGCGAGGCGCTGGGGAACTCACCCGGGAGCAGTCGCTTGCCCGGTGTGGTTGGACTGCTGCGGGGGTGACAGTGGGGCCGCTGGGATGGCGGCGCCTGCCTGGAAGTTGCACCGGCCTCCTTCGGTCCTGCCTTTGTTGCAGCCCTGGTTCTCGGTGTAGGAGCCCCCCACCCCCGTGAGACCACCACTGTCAGACACCTCGTAGTACTTCCCCACAAGTTTAAAACTGAAATGGGGAAGTAGGGCCGTCTGTGACACCAGCGGCGTGGGAAGGCGCGATCGTGGTTGAGCCAGTTTTCTGTGAGTGCCCCGCAGGCTGGCGCCGCTGTGTGCCTTTGCGGAGCCCAGGATGCTGTGCCCTGGGCCTGGCGCGGTGATGTGAATGCTCTTCAGTCTCAGGGGAGCTCCTGTTTCCTGTGTTCTGATCCTGCCCTCTCTCCCAGTCTTCCCTGCCTCCTTCTGTTACAAGCTGAATGTTTGTGTGCACGGTAAAACCCCTATGTTGAAGTGCAAAGTCCCCGGGAGGGAGGAGGGGGTCTTTGGGAGGTCATGTGGGTGGGGTCTCCCCCTCCCTGTGAGGGGATTTGTGTCCTAATGAGAAGAGGAAGAGAGACTGGCGTGCTGGCTGTCTTCCCTCTCTCTGTCTCTGTCTCTGTCCCTGCCCTGTGGGGAGGGCCCTCCTGGGAACTGAGTACGCTGGCCCCTTGATCTTGGCCTTGGTGGACTGCAGGATGGTGAGGGAAATATCTACTGGCTTGTAGCGCCTTCCTCTTCCACCTGTTTGTCTAATACGCCACACCTGCTGCTCAAACAGGACAAAGTCAGTTCCTCTATCCATACAGCGGTGTGTACAGTTGTACCCAACACCGGAGTTCACTCCAGTGCTAACTCCCTCCAAGACAGCCCTTTATTTATTTATTTATTTAGACAGGCAGAGCTAGACAGTGAGAGAAAGTGACAGAGAGAAAGGTCTTCCTTCCTTTGGTTCACCCCCCAAATGGCCACTGCAGCTGGCGCGCTGCGCTGATCTGAGGCCAGGGGCCAGGTGCTTCCTCCTGGTCTCCCATGGGGTGCAGGGCCCAAGCACTTGGGCCATCCTCCACTGCCCTCCCGGGCCACAGCAGAGAGCTGGACTGGAAGAGGAGCAACCGGGACTAGTACCTGGCGCCCCAATCGGGACTAGAACCCGGGGTGCCGGCACTGCAGGTGGAGGATTAGCCAAGTGAGTCACGCTGCCGACCGACAGCCCTTGTTAACAGGATGAGCTGTGATCGCCTAGACCTGCACCACCTCCCAAGGTAGCCAGCAGCCACTTGCGGTTGCTTACACTGAAATTGGTTAAAATTAAACCCAAGTAAACCGTGAGCTCCCTAGTCACGCTAGCCACGCTAGCCACGGGTCGAGTGCTCGGTAGCTGAGGCTGTCTCGCTAACGGTGCAGACATGGAGCGTCTGTGTCGTCACAGTGTTCCCTGAACAGCCCCGTTCCAGAAGAATTCTGGTCCTGTGCGTGCGCACACACACACACACACACACACACAGCTGGCACAGCCTGGTGCACACTGCGGTGCATTTGGGTTTTTCACCTAACAGAGAAGCTGTTAGTCTAGAGTGATGGGCGTGCGACGCCATGCCAGGAGAAACTCAGAGCAGGAGGCCTAAGCAGACGCAGGGCTGCGGGACTTCACGGCTGCTGGAACTCCTGATTGGACAGATAATTGCAACATAGCTAAACGCTCCTTGCAGCTTTAATAAATGAATTATTTTTGGATCCGGTCCATCCAGCTTTGGTCCATTAAGAGAGATGCACTTGGGCTTAACCCAGGGTGCTCAGCCTGCAGAGTCACACCCACGCGGTCCCTCTCGTTGGCTCTGGAAGAATTCAGTAGCTTTTCCCGTCATTCCGCCCCCTAGTCCGTGACCATTAGGCATTGGCGAGTATTTGCATTGGAATGGAATCTTAACAGTGTAGTTCCTCAGTTGCACTGGCGGCCGGGTTGGCAGTGCTCATGGCCACCGTGGCTGGTGTCTGCAGCCCTGGACTTGTGCGTGGGACCCTCTCTGCACCAGACCCTCGGTGCAGTTACCTGGCGTGTGAAACGCAGTGACTCCCGCGCAGGTGAGGGGTGGAGGAGGCGATGACGGGCTCCAGGATTGCGTTTCAGGATTCCTGGGAGTGGGCTTGCCTCTCCCACTTGAAGCTCCGATCCCGCTCTCTGCAGACACGAGCCCCCACCCCACCCCCCCGCCCCAGCTGTCTGTTGAGGGTTTGTGCTCCACTGTAAGTTAATTGCAGGCAAGAAACTTGTTGCCAGGGCCTGTGTCATGGTTCAGCGGGTTAAGCTGCCACCTGCGACAGTGACTTCCTATGTGGGCACTGGTTCGAGTCCCAACTGCTCTGCTTCCCATCCAGCTCCCTGCCTAGGAAAGCAACAGAAGGTGGCCCAAGTGCCTGGGCCCCTGTCACCCATGTGAGAGACCCAGATGGAGTTCCAGGCTCCTGGTTTTGGCCCGGCCCTGGTCTTTGCAGCCATTTGGGTAGTGAACCAGCAGATGGAGGATCTCTCTCCCTCCCTCCCTCCCTCCATCTCTCCCTCCCTCCCTCTCTCTCCCTCCCTCTCCCTTCCTCCCTCCCTCTCTTCCTCTGTCTCCCTCCCTGTCTCCCTCTCTCTCCCTCCCTCCCTCTCTCTCTCTCTCTCTTTCTGTCCCTCCCTCCCTCTCTCTCTCTCTCTCCCTCTCTCCCTCCCTGTCTCCCTCCCTCCCTCTCTCCCTCCCTCTCTCCCCCTCTCTCCCCCTCTCTCCCTCTCTCATTCTCTCTCTCTCTCATGTATTGGCAGATGAAATCTCTTTGACTCTCTGTCTCTGTAACTTTTTCATATATAGACAAACATATGTTTTTTTTTTTAAAAAGAAAATTGCTGCTGATAACTTTGGGATTAAAATATTTGAAAGTAATAATTGATGATAGAGATGCATGGTTAAGTAACATCGATCTATACAGTAAATGTCACTTTCAACTTAGACTGGGAGATCTTAGTAACCATTACAGCAAGTGCTGACAAAAAAAATTACATTTAAGCTTTTAGAAATGGCAAAAGAATAGAGTATTGGAAATGCATCCTTGTGTGCAAAGCAGGGTGTGCTTATGGCACCGTGTGTGTTAGGAGACCCGTCGTCCAGAAAGGCTCACAGACGGCTGTGAGGACTGTCTGCCCTGGAAGGGAGGCTGTGGGAGAGGAGGGTGGGCCAGACAGGTGGGCTTTCCACCACGTGCGCTTTCCTATATGTACCCGTGCTTGCTTTACTTAGTTCTAAGAAGCCAGCTCATCCAGTGATGAAAGACAGTGAAGCGGAGCCTCCAGTGTGCAGAGTGCAGCGTCCAGGGGTTAGGAAGGAAAGGTCGCTCGGGGCAGAAGGAACCACAGCCATGGCGGGGAACAGAGGCTGACTTGCTGTGGCCGTCACAGGAGCCCTCCTGGGGCCCCCGGCACCTGCCACCGGCACACCGTGTCTTGTAGGCTGGCTGTTATGGAGTGGCCCACCTTCTTAAGATGGTTTTTAATACATTTTTTGGGGAAGAAAATCTTAATATAGAGCTCCCCCCCCCAAGTTCTAGAACACAGCTTAGAACTTGCTGATCTAAAGTCTTAGAAAGAATGAGAACAGACATCTGGGGTTGACAAGACATTTCGCTGGGCCTGGGGCACCCTGCTTCGGCTCATCTTTGCAGCAAATGACTCCTGGTATTAATTGGGTTTAAGTTGAATAGCAGTGTGCGGCGGCTCAGTCAGCATCTCCCGCCCACGTGCAAGTCCCACGTGCGCTGACTGTGGATGCAAGAGTCCACGCTGCCCTTTCCCTCCCCCGTCCTTGGCTCGCAGTGTGAGAGAGGTGGGAGGGGCCCGCAGAACAGGAGCGGCCGGGAGCTGGGGTGGGTGGGGGAGAGCCGCCTTCTCCTCCCTCTGGACTGCACACAGCAGCTCCAGGAGCCACGGCCTGAAAGTGGGTGCCCTTCGTTTCTGAATACCGAACCCTGTAATAGGCACAGTTCAGGGAAGAAAACACAGGGGAAATTGTCAGTGTGTGAAGGAAATCCTGTTTGTTGTAGAACTTAAAAGTAGAGTTTCCAAAAGGTAATGTAAAATTTCACAATATGGATTCCTAATTGTAAATCATTATTTTTTTTAATGTATCTGAAAGGCAGAATGAGAGGGAGAGACAGACAGAAACGTCCCATCTCCTCGTTCAGTTCACTCCTCAATGCCCACAACAGAACAGGCTGGGCCAGCTGGGGCCACCACCTGCTGCCTCCCCAGGTGTGCATCCCAGGAAGCTGGGATTGCAAATTCACAGAGCCAGGAATTGAATCCAGATACTCCGATACGGCAGGACCGATACTGCCGCACCAAGGCGTGCAGTATTTAACCACCAGCAGCACGTGGAAATGTAGTTATTTGGAACGGATGCCAGCCGTATACAACTATGTGGCTATGCCAGTGTGTCCAGGCTGACTGTTACTCCTCCTGAAGCTGCAGCCACCCAAGACAGGAGATGCTGTTGCTGAGAGCCTGCCGGCTGTCCCCCACAATCCGTATCCCCTCTTTTTACATAGTAACCCGAGCGCTACTTCACAGTGAGGGTGGTTGGCCACATCGTGGCTGTGTGACCACATCCTGGTTAAAAGTGAAGAGGTAAGTCGTCGCATAGTCCCATCCAAGACTCTTCCTTAAGGGACAGGTGTGTCCCCTCCCTGCCCTTTCTTTCTGTCTTCCTCTCACTCTGCTGTCTGCCCGTGAAGCCACGTTGCCCATGGCTGCTCATCCTGGGGGAATAAAGCGACTGCTCGTGACCCAGCTGCCACGGCTTTGGGTTTCCTGCCACTGTCGGCCCAACCTGTTCTAAGTAACGTAGGTTCCGGTCTGCCAGGCAGGGGCAGCTCCGTCTTACTGCAAAGCCTTTAATCCCGTGAGTGAGCTGGGTGTTTCTGTTCTCGCATAACAGATTAGGGGATCGAGGCTGGAAAACACTGAGTGACTTGCCCAAGGGGTTCCCCGACAGAGCCCACGTTGGAACCCACGGCTGGCCCCCTGGACCTCCCATCTGCGGAAGCGTCACACTCGCTGTAGTCCCGGCTGCGAAGCGTTAAGAAGGGCACGTGGCTCTGGGTTTTGTAACATCCACCTTTTGGCAGAGCCCCAGTTTTGTGGATTAGATTAAAAAAAAAAAGACGTTGGGTTTTTCAGAGAATTCATTTGTGGCTTTCTGAAAGTGACAAACATGTTAACTGTATTTTAGTCGACAGTTTTTATCAGAAAAACTCTGCTTTTAATTTCAAGGAAACTGGTGTTGTGCCTCTGTTTTCCAGTGTTTGCTGAATTGTCGTTTACGGCTTAGGGTGTTTCCATAAGAGAGTGGCATGCCGAGGGACCAGGGGGTTCGTTTTCTTTGGTTCTAGCCACTTGGGAGAAAACTTTCAGGACTTTTGGAATTTTTTAGAGTTCTCCTTTCTACATAAAAACCACAGAACGTTGCCCATATCCCGTCGGCCACGCTGTGGAAGTTAAGGCGGCCGCGGAGTAGAGGTTCATTTATTTTGGATTGTCACACGGGGGCAGCCTCTGCAGCTGGCATTTCTGCAAGATGTAGACACAGAACCGGGAGCCGAAATGGCCGCGTGCTGTGCCGCTCGGCCGGGAGTTGGAGGGTGGGGCGGAGGCCGGCAGCTGATGCCAAGGGGGACAGGTGGGGCCTGGCAGGGCTGCTGAACGTGGGTCAGTCGTTGGCAGGAGCACCTGCGGTAGAGACGGGGTCTTGATCGGCAGCCAAGGCCTCCTGTGCTAGTGCCCCGAGTGACCCTTCAAGTCCGTTCCTGTCTGTCCTCCATGTGGAGCACTTCATCTCAGCACAGCAGGCTCCAGGCACCTGCACCTGCAGGCTTGGCCATGCGAGAAAGGACTCGGTGGCAGGTAAGTTGGGGAAGGGCTGTGTTACACATAGGACTTTGAAGTCTCAGATGCTGAGAAATCTGTTTAACCTAGTTTCTGAAACTCCCTTGTAAATGCAAATTGAATCTTTTTTTTTTTTTTAATTTACCAACCTATGGAATGACTTCATGAATCTTCTAATGAGCCATCAGCGTTGGCCTTGAAAATGGCTATTTGAGGAAGAAGGCAAGATTTGGATCTGACAGCATTGGGCTTTTCTTGGCGTTCCAATTGCTCTGAGCTGTCATTGTATATTCTCCAAATTTCAATGTGCTTTGCCTGTGTGTATTTCACAGAAGCAACTGTGGAAAGACCCTTTTGGGGTCCTGTACTTCTGCCTTCTCATTTGCTGGTTGCAGAAACCAAGAATCAGAAAGGTTAAGTCTTAGCTGAGGCTGCTGGGGGCCGAGGGCCCTGGGTGAGTGTTTCATCCGAAACCATTCATAGTGGAATTCACATGAGTGAATTCCTTACTTTCAAAACCTAACCTCCCGGTTGGGCTGGAGCCTGCTGCAGAATCCTCAGTGTGATGTTTGATTTCCTCTGCTGAGGTTTGGGGTGCGAGTGCGGGTGGCGCTGAGCCGGGATGTAGGCCAGCACTGTCCCGAGAAGTCACTCTGTCTCTTTAGCTGAGAATGACCTAAAAGAAGCTCCTGCTACAGGAGGAGGCAAAAAGGGAGGCCCTCAGAGTGCTGCTGCCAGGCAGTTGGGACTATGGCTGCAGCCGCGGCTCGCACCATGGCTGCCGGCCTGAGACCTCCGGGCTTCTCAGCGACCAGAAGTGATGCTCAGCTGTCCTGTGAAGTTCAGGGTGTTGAAGGATTCACTTTGGAACTGTTTACCAAACCCACGGCACCGACTCCGTTAGAATCCAAATTATCTTGCTTTGGTTTGGATTTGACTTCTCTCCCGGTGAAGTTCGTGGACCCTTGCTCGGGGGTTGGTCAATGAATTGGGCGCATCTTACTGTTGTGAGAGGTTCTTTTGCCATCGTGTTCATTATCTGACGTGTCATAAGCTTTGGTATGGTTGCATCACACGTATTTTTCTTCTGTGTTTGTGAAATACCGCCTGGTTTCTAATGGAATGATACTGTCGGTCATGCCCAGAGCACTCAGTTTGTGTGTTTGAAGTTGCTGCATTTGGAGCGATGGTGTTACATCTCAAAATGCAAGGATTTTAGGTTTTTTCCCCCAATGGCCTGGAGGAAGGTAAAACAATGAAGTTGTAGCATCATCCTGTGAACTATTTTTCCCAAAGATGTATTGATTTGAAAGGCACAGTTACAGAGAGAAAGAGAAAAAGAGACCAGAGATAGAGATCGTCTTCCATCCATTGGTTTACTCCCCCTATGGATGCAATGGCCAGGGCTGGGCTAGGCTGAAGCCAGGAGCTTCATCCAGGTCTCCCGCATGAGTGCAGGGGCACCAGCACTCCAGATGTCCTCCACTGCTTTCCCAGGCACATCAACGAGGGACTGGGTCAGAAGTGGAGCAGCCGGGACTTGAACCCGCACCCATATAGGATGCCGACATAGTAGGCCAGGTGTGAACCCACTCTGAGGTCATCCTGTTGCTGATAGGTAAGAAAAATCCCTACAGTGCCGGCACTGCAGCTCAATAGGCTAATCCTCCGCCTGCGGCGCCGGCACACCGGGTTCTAGTCCCGGTCGGGGTGCCGGATTCTGTCCCGGTTGCCCCTCTTCCAGGCCAGCTCTCTGCTGTGGCCCAGGAGTGCAGTGGAGGATGGCCCAAGTGCTTGGGTCCTGCACCCCATGGGAGACCAGGAGAAGCACCTGGCTCCTGCCATCGGATCAGCGTGGTGCGCTGGCCGCAGTGGGCATTGGAGGGTGAACCAACGGTAAAGGAAGACCTTTCTCCCTGTCTCTCGCTCTCACTATCCACTCTGCCTGTCAAAAATAAATAAATGAATGAATGAAAAAAAGAAAAGAAAGAAAGAACGAAAAATCCCTACGGTGACAAACCCTGAGCCCAGTTTCCAAAGTCTCGTCCGGTTGCAGCCTCTCATCTCCCCTGGGCTTAGAAAGAGGAACTTTGTCTCAGCCACCTGCTAACAGCAGTCACCGTCTCTCCAATCCCATGAACCAAACATGCGAAAGATGATGGAATACATCTTACTTTCTTTTTTAAAATTTATTTGCCAGGTAGAGATATAGATAGTGAGAGAGAGACAGAGAGAAATGGCCGCTATGGCCAGCGCTGCGCCGGTCCAAAGCCAGGAGCCAGGCGCTTCCTCCTGGTCTCCCATGCAGGTGCAGGGCCCAAGCACTTGGGCCATCCTTCACTGCCTTCCCAGGCCATAGCAGAGAGCTGAACTGGAAGAGGAGCAACTGGGACTAGAACCCAGCGCCCATATGGGGTGCCAGTGCCGCAGGTGGAGGATTAACCAAGTGAGCCAAGGCGCTGGCCCGGCATCGTACTTTCTAAAGCAGTGATGTCCCCCTGTCCCCAAAGGCTCCAGACCTGAGGGTTTGAACAAGTGGTATCCCACATACAAGGTAGCTTTATTTTGAACCAGAGACCATCTCTCTCACTCATGTCACTGATGTGATCCTTGAAAATGTAATGTCATCCTTGAAAATGTAGCTTGTTAGAGGAAAAAACTCTGCTTTTTTTTTCTTTTTTATATCCAGTAAGTAATTGTGAATGAAGTTTGAGAATTTTATAATTTGGGGAAAAGGTTTTTTGTTTTTTTTTTCCTTGTGACTATTAAAATTCATTGCTGGTGGACAGGAGCCGGGGAGGGAGAAGTCCCCAGCGCCGAGTCCCTCTGTGCCTTTGCTCAGGTGAGCCTTACCTGACAGGCTGCGTCCCGCTCGAGGAATGCCGGGTCAGCTGTCTGAGGCCTCCTTGAATGCCAGGTGTGGTGAAGGCACCCTGTGTGCATTGCTCTCCTCTCTCTCCTAATCTCCAAGACACCTGGCAGGCAGCTGTCAGGAACCTCCCTTCCGCAGGCAGAGTGACTGGGACTCTGAGGCTGAGGATCGAACAGGTGACGGCAGGGACACCAAGTGGCCGGCCTGGGTGGGAGCGCCACGGAAGCATCCTGCCCCCACCCCCGGCTGCAGGGTTCTCAGCCCCGGTGGGTGGAGGCAGCACGGCCAGAGGTGGTTCTTAGGATCCCAAATGAAAAGGCGGAGGCAAAGGCAGATGGCCCGAGCTGAGCTGACCGCTGTGCGCAGGGCAGCGCTACAAGTGGACACCCGCGGGCAAGGCCAGACCGCAGCCGGGGTTGGAATTCTGTCTGGATCCCAGTAGGGGAAGCCGTTCTGGGAGTGCCCCCCCCCCCCCGGACTGCTGCTCCGCGGGGGGGTCCGAGTCCAGCACACCTGACGGCTGACCTCCTGCCTTTCGGCACGTCCACCTTTCCCCCTGCAGAAACTCTGGAACAGGTGCGGAAGGGGACCCACGCAGGCTCGCACCATCTCGGAACTTCAGGGGATGCAGAGAATAAGGAGCAAAAGTATGAAGACCTACAGAGAATACGTAGTCTCTGCTTTTGTGGCTGATGAAGCCAAGATGCGCGGTTGCTGGTGATCGGACCGGCAGTGAGAATAACTCTTCCATCTGCCAATCAAGCCCCGTCCCTGCCTCTCCATGTGCCCTGCCCTAGGGAGGGTGAGCTCGTCTGTATATGTGCGTCTCCGGGATGCCTGCTTTAGTTAGGGGAGTCTGGTGCTTTAAAGTGTGCCTTCAGAGCACAGCGGGTGCACAGGTGGCCAGGCCCCAAATGCAGTTTTTCAAAACAAATCATTGAAAACAGGAAATTTCTGTAGGTTTAGTGCCATGGGAACCCGCAGGCCCCCCAAGTAGTCTGCTCTGGCTGTAAAACCGCAGTGATGGCTGATGACGACAGGGACGATGACACTGGGGACTTGTCCTGGTGTGTGAGCCGCCCATTGGGTGCTATGATATCCAGACAGTTCCTACGTGCCCGGAAATGCCAGATACTGAAAATAGGCTTGTGGAGAGAAAGCACCTGTCAAGATGAAATCTCTGAGCTCAAGTGGGAGCATGGGTGCATCTGATAAGGAAATGGCGTGTGTGTGTGTGTGTGTGTGTGTGTCGGGGACCAGAATCAAGGGAAAACAGGAAAACCAGTGCATTACAGTTAACTACAGGTTGGTATGCGAGCACTCTCTGTCCTCGGCGCTGAGATTTCTCACATGGGATTTCCTTCGCAGCCGCCACGGCGCTTTGACTTCTTGCAAGCAGCCGTGCCGTCTTGTAGCACAGAACGAGCGACGGCTGTGTCGTGTGGCCGTGTGTCCGCAGTGATTAGTGACGTCCCCCGTCCTGTTGGTAGATAACAAAGGAGCAGACCAATCAGGGGCACTGTGTGTTTTATTTTATTTTTTTGGTCTTCTTTTTTATGAACTTACATTTTTTGCCTTAAAAAGCAGCAAAAATTTGGATTATAAAAGATCATTGTTTTGTTTTCCATATATGACCTGACCCACTCCAGGTCTGCCTGAAATTTAGATGACTGCTTAGTTCACTCTGCCTGAATCAGCCAAAATATATCAGTAGGGTGACATTTCTTTCCCTGTAATCCTACTGCATGCCTAAAATTATTTCAAGTGTAATGCTTTCTGAAATTGGCCCGTGAGGTAAGTGGCCTCTGGAGTTTGATTTCTAATAATTTTTAAGACTTGAAATACACAAAAGTAAACCTGAAATTTACTTCACTTATTTTCAGAGTGAAAGATTCCAAGCATAGGCTCAGACCACGATCCTCCGGGAAGTGGCTCTCTGCTCTCTCCGCCGTTGCTCCGCTTTGCCAGCAGAGGGCGTCTTCCTGTTTCCCGTCTCTCGGGACTGCTCTGCCTTTTGTATTTTTTTGTGCCCCCCAATCTGCGCCTGCCCCTTCCCCCTCGGCAAACATTTGTCACCAGCGTGGAGGCTGTTACAAAAAAGTCTCACTGTGACATGTTGTCTTTTCAAAAGGACAAGCGAGGAAGGAGGAAGCAGGTTTTCATTGCTCAAGGCGTATTGTCGCACAGCTGGCTGTTTTTCTCTCTTGATTTGCTAGAGGAGCAGTCGCTGTCCTTGCCAAGGCGACCTGGACCTTATTGTCCCGATAAGTTTGCCTATATATTTTTATTTATACTTTTTTGCATATAGAGCGCTCCCCTTTTAGGTGAAGTGGCACCTTTTCTTAACTTTCTACAAAATATAAGGTGTTTTCTGAAGAAAAACCCTTCGATGTACAGATAAATAGGTCAGAATAGAATTGTGCTTACCGTGGGGCAGTAAAACTAAGATGTGGACTAGACGTTTTGACTGTATAGTAGCGTAAGGAATTGTGGTCGCAGAGTGCCTATAGCATTATGAAAGATTGTTAATGATTCCATCAGCACATCTCCTGTAAGCGGCAGTGTGTTTGAACTAATTAGATATTCTAAGAATTGCTAAAAGCCATTTTCCTATCCTCTCCTTTTCCAGCCAATAAATATTTATTGTTTCCAGTATGAATGCTGCATAAAAAACAAGTGCATGAAACTGTGTTTGTTGATGAGGATGCAGATCTTACTGGGACTGGGTTAGCTCACCTCCCCGCCCCGCCTAGGGAGGAATTCCAGGCTGAGCCTGTGCCGAGCTGATCTCCAACGTGGTTCAAACCCAGCCTGGAACTCAGTGGCGCCTGCTCCCCAGACGAGTGACCTTGTGGTCTTCTGAATGTCCTTGGCGTACTTGAACTTGTCACTTTCTGCTGTGTAGGATAGTTACTTAGAGATGTTCCCAACAGGTCCCAGCAGGGTACCTTGCATAGAAATGCTTGTGATGTATTGAATGGCCATGAAATTTAATAAGTGCATTGCTCTTGGGTCATCTAGACCTGGGTTTGAAGCCCAGCTCCGCTGCTTCTTAGCTATGTGATTCTGACCAGTGCTTAACCTCTCAATTGCCATTTTTTCACCTGAGAAATGATTGTGTGATATATTTGGTGAAGGTAAAAAGCAACTGTTTTTTTTTTAAAAGATTGATTTATTTACTTGAATGTTAGAGTTACACAGAGAGAGAGGAGAGGCAGAGAGAGAGAGAGAGAGAGAGGTCTTCCATCTGCTAGTTCACTCCCCAATTGGCTGCAACAGCCAGAACTGCGCTGATCCTAAGCCAGGAGCCAGGAGCTTCTTCCTGGTCTCCCACTTGGGTGCAGGGGCCCAAGGACCTGAGCCATCTTCCACTGCTTTCCCAGGCCACACCAGAGAGCTGGATTGGAAGTGGAACAACTGGGACTCAGACCGGCACCCAAATGGGATGCTGGCACTGCAGGCGGTGGCTTTACCAGCTATGCCACAGAGCTGGCCCAAACTGTGTTATCAAAACACAATTCCTGGGACATAGTATGTGCTCAGTAAGTCCTGGTGTATATCCACATGCCCTCCTAGTGCACACACACACCTACACATCCACATAGACATGCGCACATGTACAAGGCAGGAGCCTGGGCTCTAGAAGAAACACAAAACCCGTGCCAGTCCTGAGCTTCTGTGGCTTGAAGAAGACTTCCCAGCCGGTCGTTTACTAGGGCTAGGCCACGCTGAAGCTGGGAGCCAGGAACTCAGTCCGGGTCGGCCATGTGTGGCAGGGACCCCACTACTTGAGCCATCACCTGCCTCCCTGGTTCTGCATTAGTGGGAAGCTGGAATCAGAAACCAGAGCCCGGAGTCAGGGTCCTAGCTGGCATCTTCAGTGGCTGGGTCATACGTCCACCCAGAAGACTATTATAGAAGATTTGTTCAGGGGCCCCTGCTGGAGCGCAGCGGGTTAAGCCACTGCCTGCATCGCCGCCATCACGTCGTAGGTTGTGTCAATGCATCAGGAAGCACCTGTGTTTCCTCAAGCTTGGCAGCCCCATTTCAGCCATAAACCAGAGTCAGGAACAAGGGTTAGAGGGATGGCGTCTGGCAGGTTAGATTGCTCGTCCACTCAGTGATCAGCTGAATGTGACTTGGTTTATGAAGACTTCTGTTTACTTTTAAGTCTGTGACACCAGGCGAATGACACCCGTTTCACTGGCCAACATAGATTCATTTTTTAAAAGATTTTTTAAAAATTTATTTGACAGGTAGAGTAACAGACAGTGAGAGGGACAGAAAGAAAGATCTTCCATCCACTGGTTCACTCCCCAAATGGCCGCAATGGCCGGAGCTGCACCAACCTGAAGCCAGGATCCAGGAGCTTCTTCTGGGTTTCTCACATGGGTGCAGGGACCCAAGGACTTGGGCCATCTTCCATTGCTTTCCCAGGCCATAGCAGAGAGCTGTATTGGAAGTGGAGCAGGCAGGACTTGAACCGGCGCTCATATGGGATGCTGGCACTGCAGGCAGCGGTTTAACCCGCTGTGCCACAGTGCTGCCTCCTCCCCACCCCCCAGGTTCTTAACCTGAAGTCCACGTATGGTCTTCCATGCATGTAAGCGGTGTGTTTCTGTCACCTTCAGTATTTGTTGGCTGCTCAGAGGGGTCTTAGACACTCCTTTCCACCCAAATTAAGATCTCGGCCTTAGAAGTCCTGAATCTGATAGGAGATGATAGATAGAAAGTGTTCTTGTAGTGTGGAAAGCCAACAGCGTTCAGGTCGGTCATAACCATTCTGCACTCAGACTATCTGATTCGTTTTTCAGTACTGCAGCTCCCTGATTGACACATCTGTATTTTGAAGTGTTGTCCTTTCTCCCTTCTGTCTCCCCCTTCCAGAGAGGATAGAAACCTGAGTACCACTTCTTAGGCTTCAGCAATTATCAAACCTTTAGTTCAACCAAGTGTACTTTCCCCACTCCTACCAATACTTTGGTATTTGCACTGACTTCAAGGGGCCAGACTTGTGGTACAACAGGTTAAGCTACTTCTTGGGCCACTGACGTCTCATACCACAGTGCTGGTCGAATCCCAGCTGCTCTGCTTCCAATCCAGCTCCCTGCTAATGTGCCTGGAAAGGGAGTGGGTGACGGCACAAGTGCTTGGGTCCTGCCACCCATGTGGGAAACTGGGGTGGAGTTCCTGGCTCCTGGCTTCAGCCTGGCCCAGATTCGGCAGCCATTTGGGGAGGGAGCCAATGGATGGAAGCTTTCTCTCCCCCCCCCCCCCCCCGTGTGTCACTCTGCCTTTCAAATAAATAAAATCTTTTTAGAAACTGACTTTCAGGATTTTGATTCCCACAACATGTTGCTTTTGCCATAGTGATGTTTCAGCCCCTCGTATTCATAGAGAAAAGATGGATTTCCTGATATCAGTAAAATTAATTATTAATCCAGTTACTTCCTATTTGAAGTTACTAACTGTTCTTTTAAGTATGAACTTAATCTTTTGTAGACCAGAATCAGAAATTAGGAAAAAAAATCACCCTAGATTTCTTTCTTAAGTGTCTTGCATTCTAAGCCAGATCTGGTTCCTACCTATTACTGTGTGATACACCATCCCCACATTCTGGACTAACACAGTTGTCATTTTATTCGCTCATGGTTTTGTGAGTTGGCTGGGGCTCAGCGGGGCGGTTCTTCTGCTGGTCTCATCTGGGTACAGTAGGATGGTGGCTAGGGCTGAAATACCCAAGCTGGCTTCACCTTGATGGAGATAGCTGAAAGGTGCTGAGCTCTCTTCCTGCAGGGTTGGTTTGGCTGTCTTCATGTGGCAGTGGAATATCATTAGATATTCAGACAGGACAAGCCCCAGTATGCAAGCTCTTACCAAGCTCCTGCCTTCATTGTGCTTGTTCGCGTCCCGTTCTCCTGGCCCAGAGTTGGGAGTTGGGAGTGGGGTGGATGACGCAGAAGTGTGACTGTTAGACAGCACGGTGCACTAGCACACAAGGGTAAGTCTGAACGTCTTCATTGAATGGATCACTTGGTTTTCAGTGCAAGATGGTTCACACCTCTTTCTTGATACAGCTACTTATTAAGGCTACCCTGCATTCAAATGCTCCCTTTCCTATTTATTTTGATAATCCAGCTATTCTTTTCTTCCTGGTTCTGCCAACCCACACATACCCAAACAGAATTTAAATTTTTTTTTAAACTTTAAAGTACAAACTGTTCCTGTACTCAGGCTTGCTTTATTTTTATGATTGGAGCAGGTGTCCTGATTCTATTTTGCAATATATATACTGTCAGTGATGTTCCTTTTACTTGTAGTTACTCTAGGCACCTGAGCTGGAGAAAATGAAATTTGTCTCTTATCCTAAGGAGGTTCAGATTTAGAAATTCAGACAGTCAGCCAGCACTGTGGCTCACTAGGCTAATCCTCCACCTGTGGCACCAGCACACCAGGTTCTAGTCCCAGTCGGGACGCCGGATTCTGTCCCGGTTGCTCCTCTTCCAGTCCAATTCTCTGCTGTGGCCCAGGAGTGCAGTGGAGGATGGCCCAAGTGCTTGGGCCCTGCACCTGCATGGGAGACCAGGAGAAGCACCTGGCTCCTGGCTTCGGATCAGTGCAGCATGCCTGCTGTGGTGGCCATTTTGGGGGTGAACCAACGGAAGGAAGACCTTTCTCTCTCTCTCTCTAACTCTGCTTGTCCAAAAAAAAAAAAAAAGAAAAGAAAAGAAAATTCAGACAGTTGAGATGAATTGAGAGATATCAGGTGATTGAGTAGAGAATGCGCAATGTTATAAAAATATATTTCTGTTGAACAAATTGTACTCATTTACAAGAATGTTAATATATTTAAGAGTTTATTAATACACCAATGATAAAGAAGGGGAAAGAGTAGTAAGAGGTGAGAAAGAATTTTTAAATTTCTTTTTTTTTTTTTTTTTTTTAGTTTAGGAGATTTTTTAAAAAGTTCTGCAAGGTACTTTCATTTTAGGACATTCGGAAACAAAGAAGATATAACTATTCAGGCATCTCAAGAAAAACTGGCTGTGAAGGAGCACACCTGGCGTCAGTCAGTTTTACATTGTGTATTGGATCATTTTTTAAGGCGCATAATAGCTTTTCTCTCTTCCTTTACAGTGTCTAAGGGACATGTTAATGTCTGGCAAAGGTGTGATAGATGACTAAAGTCTCAGGACTGCATTCACAGGAAGTACTTCTGGTAGCACTCGTAAGGGACCTGGGTGCAGTACTACCCCGGGCTTCTCGTGTGTGCACACCCCTGGAAATCCGTCTGCCTGGCTCTGCGAGGGAGCCCCTGCGGGTCATTCCTGACGGGCTCCCCGGAGATGCGGCGCTGCTGCTTACCCAGGAGGCTTTAGGATCCGCAGCCGTAGCAGTCGGCTTGACGTTACTTCACCAAAATACCCACGACGAGTGGCTTGAGAAGAAGGATGCCAAAGGGGCATCTGATGGGCGGCACCGTCCTGCCGTGGGGCCGCGCCAAGAGCCAGTGGGGTCGGGGAAGCAGAGAGGACAGCCAGGCCCCGCCCAGCTTTTACACCATCCCTCTTCTGAGCGCACCCCCCCCCCCCCCCAATGATGCCCAGACCGCCCGCCAGGCCTCCCCTCCTCAGCCACCACTGGGCTCAGTTCCCAGCCTCTCGGTACCACCACCACCTTCTCTGGCTTTGTCTGGGAGTCATCCTATCCATGATCTCTCTCCTGGGCAGGCCTTGAGGCTGGCCTGCTTTTAATCTACTCATTGCTGTAGGGGCTTTCAGCCTTGTCCTTGACCTCCCGCAGGACAAACAGAAATCCCGTTAGCATCTTCCCTCACTCGCCCAAGCCATAAACAACTTGTCACAACCAGCAGACGCGTACTAATTGGAAGCCCTGTCCTTTGGGAGGCAGTGTTGTTTATCTAGACCTGGACTTCTTAGTAACGACTGCAACTTGAAAACACAAAACTTCTTTGTTTCACATCAGATCAGTCCCTCAGAGATTTCTTACCCAAGACCCCGTATCTGCATATCAGTCGGGCCTGTAGCCACTTCTTCAAAAGCCAAACTATAAAGATGACTGCATACCCTAGGCTGCCAGCTAATTTAGACAAACAGCAGCCGGTGGAAGTGCGGGCAGGGTGTCTGCACCAGTTGCCCCAGGACTTTGTCTGAACGAGGGCACCCGGAGTGCGGCCGTCTCCCCGTCACCGGACCCTGCTGCCTACACAGGGCTCCAGGGGCTCTCAGGAGGGGCTCGAGATGACCCTGCCTGCCCGTGTGTGTGGACCCTTCAGGGAATGTCCTTTTCTCCCCTCCTCTCTCTTGACACGTGGGAGCACAGTAAATGGAACCCCGTAGTCTACCCTGTCCAGCAACAGTAACCAACTTCCTTTTCACGTAGGAAATCCTTTCTGTGGGAAACCATGTGCTGATCCCCAGCAGGGAAGACCCTGTCCATGCCTGACCACCTCTGTTCACACAAAGGCAGAAGAGGCCCCAGGAGGGGAGGGCTTTGCAGTCAGGTGGACTTGGGTTTGAACCCTGTCAGCTGTGACCCTAGACTGAAGCTGGTATAAAGCCGGTGGGGATTCCGGCTTCCCCAAGTGTGTGCCAAGTCCTCACCATGTCCCTGCCAGGAGTCCTCCCCTCCCCGAAAAGGTCTAGGAGGGACCTGCGATGCTCATGCGCTCATGGTTGCTGTTGGTGCCCTGTGCCCTGTGATCCCCGCAAAGGGGAGGCCATGTCAGGGACTCTGCTGCCACCACGACAGGTTCACCGTGGGGGCCGCTGCAGAGCCACCAGAGCCACGTCTGCACAGTGGTCTCCACGGGAACCCTGTCTATGTCTTCAACTGAAACCCTCCCTCCAGCAGACGTACCAGCGGCTCAGGACCTTGTTCTTACCCTGTCTCGGGGCAGTTTGGGGGATCTTAGGCCAGGAGTGGAGTCCCTCCTTACTTGGCTGCACAAGCCCACAAACTTCATCCCCGAAAAAGCCTTGGTCACATTCTGCCTCCAAAACCTAAAGATCTTCAAGTTCGCCCACCCCTAAAACAGTAGCCAGCTTACGGCTAAGCCCTGCTGGGCGCACACACTCTGATGCCACTCTAGGAGACTGTTCTGTGTCTGCAGTCTAGCTCATCTGACAACCTCGGATGTGTTGTTCCCATTTCTACAGGCAAAGAAAAGGTGGCTCTGGGGTTTTAACCAAGGGCCTGCAGCTGTGAGAGAGGAATCTGAATTTGAATGTTGATTGCCAAATGTTCACTTTGCCAATACCTGTTTCCTCTTGGGTGTGTGTGTTTGTTTTTTAAATATTTATTTATTTATTCATTTGAAAGGCAGAGTGACAGAGAGGCAGAGCACGGGGAGGCCCTCCATCTGCTGATTCAGTCCCCAAGTGGCCACAACTGTCTAAGCTGAGCCGATCTGAAGTCAGGAACCTGGAGCTTCCTCTGGGTCTCCCATGTGGGTGCAGGGGCCCAAGCACTTGGGCCATCTTCCGCTGCTTTCCCTGGCACATTAGCAGGGAGCTGGATCAGAAGTGGAGCAGCCGGGAGTGGAACCAGCGCCCATATTTGATGCCAGCACTGCAGGCGATGGTTTTACCTGCTATGCCACAGCGCCAGCCCCTGGGGTGTGGTTCTTCAATGAGTTTCCTTTATCTGAAATCCTATGGAAGAGCTGCAAACCCCAAGTGTCCTCCCATCCAGAAAACTTGTGATTCTATCAATGCCATTTTACTTTTTAAGCAAGAAAACTGGTAAAGTATCAAAACAGTAGCAGAGCAGAAAGTAATATCCAATGTGGGCAAAATATCCAATGCCTACCATTAAAAATGACTGGTTCCCATGCGCGCCCGTGGCCTGAAGCTGCTTGCGAACCTGAGAAAGAGCCAACACTGACTTGACTTTGAAGAGGCACTCGGAATTTGAAGGAGGTCAGCTGTGGGAGAAAAGCCACCCTTGTCCACATTTTAAGTAAAACAAGAGATTCTGGGAGCCACACCGCGTGACAGTGGTGGGGGAGGCCTTCCAGTGCATGGTCAAATAGGGGGATGGTTGATGAACTTTTAGAAAGCTGGATTATGGCATTAGTAGGTCCAGTGCCAGAAGAAGGTAACACACAATTAACTTTGCTTCCTTTCATGAAAAGTTCACATACTAGGGATGTGATGTTGACATGTTACGTTGTTTAACCAAAGCTCGTAAGGCTAAGAAGCCTAAGAAGGTGGTGCTGGATTGATCCTATTAATGTCCCTCCTCCACCTCCTCCTCCTTGTTTTTTTTTTTTTTTTTTTTTTGACAGGCAGAGTGGAAAGTGAGAGAGAGAGAGAGAGAAAGGTCTTCCTTTACCGTTGGTTCACCCTCCAATGGCCGCTGCAGCCGGCGCACCACGCTGATCCGATGGCAGGTGCCAGGTGCTTTTCCTGGTCTCCCAGGGGTGCAGGGCCTAAGCACTTGGGCCATCCTCCACTGCACTCCCGGGCCACAGCAAAGAGCTGGCCTGGTAGAGGGGAAACTGTGACAGAATTCGGTGCCCCGACCGGGACTAGAACCCAGGGTGCTGGCGCCGCAGGCAGAGGATTAGCTTAGTGAGCCGCGTTGCCGGCCACCCTTCTCCTTTTTAAACTTCTTTTGCCTCACCTGTTGGGAAGGAATTCCCAAGGCGAGGGCCTGAAGGCACAGACGCTGAAAGTCCCGAGCAGGTGTGTGTGTGTGGACATCCCACGGACAGCGTTCGACAGGTGCTCACAGAAATTTCCAGACTTTCTGGAGGCAGTGAGTCCCTCTGTCAACTGGATCCTGTGTGCAGCTCTGCCATAGAAAACAAAGCAGCATTTTACACCTTTTTTTTGAAACTTAGATCTATCATGTTTATTCACTGCGAAGTCAGTACAATGAGGCTGTTAGGGAGAAATCCAAGGTGCTGTGAACTATATTGACAACAGCTGCTGTGTTTAATTGTATTCCTTGCTCTCAAAGAAATTCTTGGCAAATTATACATTTGGGGGGGGGGGGGCGGGTCGGTCTTGTTTTACATAACTTGTCTTAGGATCCCAGGGCGCTTTTCAGTTCAGTGAGCCTGAGGTCGGGAGTGTTTTCCAAAGCTGTAAGGCAGTGCCTAAACTTAGGAAGCAGTAGCTCACGCTCGTGACCGTAATTCTAGCTGTGCAGGAAGCATCTCATTCTTAGAATAAATATTGACCCTCTTGCAAGGGGGATGGTATCAGAAAGGCCTTTCTGCTGTGCGGTGGCCACCGGCTGTCCAGGGGCCCCTGAAGCCCACGCGCAGCTGTGGGTGTGTACTTGCGACTGGCCAGAAGGATTTGAGGAGAGCAGATGCGGAGCACCGGTACTCTTCTCAAGACCAGGCAGGGCCGGCAGAGCCGCCTCCTGCGAGGGCTGTGGCATGGCCTGGGATGGGGGGGGGGTCACCGGCCCCTGTCACGGGTAATGGCTAGTGATTCATTTCAGGGCGATTTTTAAAAATTACAGCTTCAGAATATCTAAGATGCATTTGAACATTAGAAGCAGATGTTGTGGTATCCTCGGAGCACGCCCATGAGCCTTTTTAAAAAAAACACTAAGATTGGCTCGGCTGCCTGGATGATGCTGGGAAAACTGTTTGGTTCCCGGATGTGGAATGCAGGGATGAAGCCGCGGACAACAAGATAGTGCAGGGCAGTAGCCTGGGTCCCCAAAGTGAGCTTGTGCACCCAAGAACAGAGTGCCTTTGAGTACCCACATGGAGGCGCCACTTCTGTGACCAGAAACGGAAGCCGGAGGCGTGTGCGTGACCCACGCAGGCTCCTCAGCTCTTCGCTCTCACTGCCTTCTTACTCGGATCACCCACTTCATCCAATGTGCGTTTTTAAATGTAACTTCTTATTAGGAAGCTCAAAGCCTTATTAGGAAGCTCATAGGCCATCCCATGATTCGAACGTGCCTGAGGTGTCTTTCTGAGTTAACAGCGTCTGACAGTGATTGACGTGTTCAGAGTTCAGCTTTTTAAGTGGCACTTTGCCCAACATGACTGCCTTTTTGATACCTACGTGCGTCATCAGTTTGCCCTAACCCTCACATCTGTCAGAATTATCGCCGTTCACTCACTGGCTCCTGCTGGCAACACGGAGCACCTGTTTAGGTGCCAGGTTCCAAGTACCCAGCAGCGCGCAAGTCAGAACCTGACAGGTGGATCGGATGCCTGCCTGGAAACCACCGGGAGTTCCTATCATTCAACTCGATTTCAGAAGATAACAATGGTTCCTTGCAAACTGATCCACACCTCCCCTCCGCTATTTCCTCTCCGCAGGGATCAAAGCTTTGCCGGGGTGGCTTCCAATCAGGCAGCCTGGGAGGCTGCATTGTGGTTGGGTCCTTGGCGCTTTCCCAGCCCTCCTAAAACTCTGTGGCTGTGTAGCAGCGGGGTTGGTTCCATCCTGTCTTGTAGTTCAAGGCGGGGTCTGTTTTCTGATAACACCCCTGTTAGGAAGGAAGGTAGCTGCCACCAGAGCTGCTGCGCTGCAAACATTAATTAGACCATAAAGGAAAAGAGCGTTGAACAGTCGTGGCTTGTGAGAGGCAGGGCAGGGCAGGTGTGCCTGCCTGGGCGCACATCCCCGGGCCAGGCACTTCAGCTCTCCGTGCATCTGTGAAACAGCCGTGGTGGTGATGAGGGTCGTGCCCACCTCCCGGGGCCGCTGTGAGCAGCACGTGAGTCAGTCGGCGAGATCATGGCACCCGCTGCGGTAAAATCAGCCAGGATTCCCTTTAGCTGTGCACCTTTCCAGGTTGTCAGTTTTCCGAGACCAGAGAAGCCTAGGTAAGCGTGCACAGCATGCTGCTTGCTCAAACAGGCGTGGTCAGTTTGTATGGCCCCTGCCCGCCCCTTCCCTCTCCCCCGCCTGGCTGACCCCAGAGCCGTTTGCTTTGCTGGGTCACAGCATCCTACTTGAATGTATGACCTTGAAAAATCCAGATTAAGTCGTTCTGGGCAAAGCTCTCATGGCTGGAAAATAATCAGGCCTCCCACACATACCTGCTCAGCCAAGAATTTGTTTGCCCCAGAACGCGTGGGTGGGCGGGAATGGAGCGAGCACACGCCCAGGCTGTTAGAACTCCCTGTTCCCGCAGGGGCTGTCCTGTCCCTGTTCCTCTTCCCCTTCAGCTTGCCAGGGCTTCCTGGTGGCTTCTCATCCTCCATTCTAGAAGCCCACGGTTTCATTTCACAAACCAACAAAACGCGCGCGCTCTCCTTTCTCCAGCCCCACGGACCACGCCCCCCTCCTGTGTTTGGTTTCCAAAGTTCAGCTCTTTATTTGCCGCTGGGTGTTGGTTGCCCTTGTGCGGCTGCCTGTGGAGCCCAGGAGGACCGCGGGAGTGCTAGGGTCAGCTGCCTCCCTGGCCCTCGAGTTTCCAGGTCTGCGGCAGCGTCCCTGCCTTTTTCGTGGGTTCTCGCCTTTGCGCTGGGCTGTGTCCCGGGGACCAGCTCTGGCTGGAGCCAGGAGCAGCTGCAGGACGCCTCGTGTCCCAGGCCTGGGGACATCCCGGAACACAGCACTCCAAAGAGGGACTTGGGTTCCTGCACCTGCCTGGTCAGTGGCTGCACTGGGCCACGTGGGTGTGTTTGACATTTAATTGCTGGTTTCTGGCTCAGCAAAGGTTTTTCTCATCAGCCTATTTAGCTTTAAAACCTGTTGTCCCCCTTAAGTGTTTGTTTTCTTGGTGGAAGAACCTGTGGGAGGCGGGGGAAGCGGGCAGTGCAGGCCTCAGGAGGCCTCCTGGGCCGCACTGTGCCCAGAAGTTGCCAGCCCTCTCTGAGCCGACTTCCTCCCGCCTGCCCGGTGGGCTGCTACACAGGTGAGTGTGAAATGCGCGGGACACTCCACTCGAGGAGCTGGGATTTGGGGACCTAGGCCTTGGTCAGAATCCGCCCGCTCCTCCCTGGATCGCTTCCTTCTCCCTTAGCTCTGGCCAAGGAATTTCAGGGGGAGAACGACAGAAATTTGCTCTGAATTCTACCACTTGAGAAAAACTTAAAGATTTTGTTTTGAAAATGAGAAGCCGGGCATGGCCAGGCTCAAGGCAGGAGTTACCGCCAGACGTCCTGTTCCTTGCGGACCCTGCTACAGCCAGAGTATGTGCGTGCGTGCATGCGTGTGTGTGTGTGTGTGTACAAGGCTTTGCTCCAATGTCTTTGAACTTGCAGCAGATCCATGTTCTTTGTCACTCAGCCCAGGCCACTTCTAGAAGGTGGAAACAAATCGACTTGATAAACTCTACAGCCGGCCGATCTGCTGCTCTGTCTACCCTTTCCCCTCTTATAAATGTAGCTTTTTTTTTTTTTTAATTGAAAAGATACACTGAAATAAGTTTAAAATCTGGCTTATGATGTTAGACTGGAAAAGTTCTGCTAATGTTTCTGAAATACATATCTTTGAAGCTTTTTTTTTTTTAAGATTTTTTTATGTATTTGAAAAAGCAGAGTTTACAGAGAAAGAGAGGTGCTTTCCTTCTGCTCGTTCACTCCCCAAATAGCCTCATTAGTGGAGCCGGTTCAATCCGAAGGCAGCAGCCAGCAGTTTCTTCTGGGCCTCCCATGTGGGTGCAGGGATCCAGGGGGCCCAAGGACTTGGGCCATCTGCTGCTGCCTTCCCAGGAGCATTAGCAGGGAGCTGTATTGGAAGTGGAGCAGTCGGGTCTTGAACCAGTACCCCTGTGGGATGCCGGTGTCAAAGCAGTGGTTTTATCTGCTAGACCACAATGTCAGTCCCAGCTATTTTAAGTCCATGCAGTAAGGTAAAGCACCTCCTTCACTCCTAGACGCCACCCTGGTCTTCATGGAAAGGGCTTGTGTGTTTCCCTCAGCACAGCAGCAAGGCTGGCAGTGCACCGGCCATCAGCCCTGCCATCCGCCATGCGGGTCTGCCAACTCTTTGCTGAACCTTGCCTCTGTGGTAGCCTGGGTTGACTGTGGCACCTGCAGAGCCCTGGAACCCCTCTGTTACCGTCCAAGACAGCAGCAAAGGCAAGACCACGGGACCAAAGGGGCCAGGCCGTCGGGGAGCTGAGGGTGTGTGTGTGTGCACATCCCTGTGTCAGGGAGGTGGGGAAAGAGGGAAGCAGGGTGGCGGGGATGTGCCGGTGCCACAGTGGCACTGGGACCCTGCGTTGGAGCAGAGGCAGGGCTCTGGGCCTCAGGAGTGGGTTCAGGTCATGCCGGGAAGGGCCTGGTGTGGTTTGGGAGCCACTTTGCAACAGCAGTTGTGTGACTGGCAGCGGTTCTGTAGTCCCAGATGTGCCCACCTGTGTGTCCCTCTCCTGACACAGACTTGTCAGCAGGCTTCGAGGCCTGCCATTGGTGGGGTTGCAAAGCAGATGAAGGGAAGGCACTGTGGCCCAGCAGGTTAAGCCACAGCGTGGGATTCTCTGCTTCCTGCTAAATGCCTGGGAAGCAATGCATGATGGTCCGAGCGCTCAAGTCCCTGCCACCCTCGCGGGAGATCTCAGTGGAGTTTCTGGCCCCTGGCTTCAGCCTGGCCCAGCCTTGGGCAGTGGATCCATTTGGGGAGTGAATAGCAGATGGAAGACTGCTGTCTCTCTGTGTCTCTTCCTTTCAAATAAATAAGTGAATCTTAAAAAAAAAATAGCAAATGAACTTGGGTGTTAGATTAATAGAAAAAAGAGAACAAATGGCACAGTTTTACTTATTTGTGCTGATCAGGAATTAGGATGAAGGCTTGCATGGGTTAGGGGCAATATGAAGAGGCAGCTTTCTCTCTGGCAAGCAGAGTTCTACATCCAGGCTTAGAGAGCTCTGTGGGGCCACCTTGTTTGTGGAGGTCCCTGTGCTCGCGTTAATGCTGTGTTGAGGGGCAGGTGCTGTGAGCAGTCAGTTTAGCTGCTGCTTGGGATTCTCGAATCGCCAGGCCTGGGTTCAAGTCCCGCCTCTGCTTCCCATCCAGCTTCCTGCCAATGCACCCTGAGAGGCAGCAGGTGATGGCTCAAGTGCTTGGGTCCCCGTCACCCACATGGGAGACCTGCGGTCTCTCTCTTCACCTTTGTCCCCTCCCCCGCCATCATGCAGTGGGTGCTGTGTGGGACACACAACGTGCAGTACATGATCCTGCCCCAGAGCGCATGCCTCCAGTAGAGGGCGTGGAAGACACCTGCTGGCTCCCTGTGGTGGAGGGGGAGCACAGGATCCCCACCCCCACCCCGGGAGGAGTTCCTGAGCCTGAGGGGCTGGTTCCCCACATGGCATACATGGTGGTGGCGGCAGGGCAGAGCAGGGGCGATTTAAGGAGGAGAGCTCGCTGAGTGCAGTAAGGAAAGATCTGTGTCTGAAGAGTGAGTTTTGCTGGGAATCCTGTCTTCCCCTCCTTTCCATTTCACCGCAGGCTGTGGCTCAGAGGCCACGCAGCAGCTCTGCCTGCCCTCTGCTGCCTGGGTGGCCCTGTGCCTCTTTGACTCTTGCCCCAAGCTGTGTGTGCCTTTGTTCCTCCTTAACAGATTTTTGGTTCTTTTTTTTTTTGCCTTTATGTAACCCCCTGGTGAGTGCAGCTGGTCCTTTCAGAGTCTATAAACAATTGAGCGCCATCTCCTAGATTTGTGCTAGAGCTCTCCTAAGCAGTTAACCAACCGCCACTGCCTTCCTTGTCTGCCGGCTTGCTCTTCGCCAGGCTCCTCCCTCCGAGGTGGACAGGGTTCCAGAGGGAGGGACACAGCCAGGTGCCAGCCCAGCCTCTCACCTACTCGCAGTCGGCCCCTCCCTACCGCACTGCCTCCTTTTATTCATCTTGGGTACCCTCAGGGATAATAAGGAGGTCTCTCGCACCAGTACGCTGGCGATCTTTGTCCCAGAAAAATTGTTTTTTGGAAAAAAAAATCTCGCCACTATTACACTTGGAAATGTTCTTGGAGGTGAAAGCCCAGGAGTTAAGGGCTGCAGGAGGGGAGCACAGGGTGTGTTTCCTGAATGCCCTGTCAGAATCCAGATGTTCACAGCACCTGCAGGCAGCTGGTGCGCACCTTGACCTCTGAAGTCTGTCCTGCGGTGGGTGATGGCAGTCCCTGGTTCACCGGCCGCGGTGTCCCTGTCTGAACACACCGTGGGAAGATGACCTAATACTGCCTACTGGCTGCAGCAGTTACACGTGGAGAGTCGGAGTTTAATTTTGTTTGTGGCTAGAGACTGGGCCCGCTGACTGTGTTTGGCTAAACACAGTGTTCTGTCGAGGGGAGGACTTTTATTTGTTTACTGAGCGAAGAGGTGCCCCTTGGCTGCGTGGCAGAGGGTGAAGAGTGGCAGCAGGTGGTCTCCATGGCAACAGTGCTGTGCCGTCATCTCCCTGTGCCTTGCCTTATTAATCAGCAGAGCAGACCGTCGAAAGGGGGCTTCAGTCTTCAAAGCACTTCATCATCGCGGGGGAGGTTGACTCAGCAGTTAAGCTGAGTGTTCGGGCTTCAGTCCAGGCCCTGCTCTGCACTCTTCCTGCCACTGTGCACCCTGGGAGGCAGCAGGTGGTGTCCTAAGTACTTAGGTCCCTGCCACCAATAGGAGAGACCAGGGTTGAATTCTGGGCTTCTGCTTCTGGCCCGACCCAATCCTGGCTGTTGGGGGCATTTGGGGAGTGAACCAGTGGATGGAAGATGCGTCTCTGTCTCTCTGTTTCTGCCTTTCAGATAAAATGAAAATAAGCAAATCCAGTTAAATACTCCCATCATTATTTATTTATCTATTAGAGAAGGCTGCCATTGGACCGAAGCTGGGGGCTGGGAACTCTGTCCAGGTCTCCCCGGTGGGTGGCAAGGACCCACGTACTTCAGCCATCACCCCTCCCTTCCAGGGTTTGCTCTGGAAGGACGCTGAAGTCGGGAGCTGCAGCTGGAAGCCAGACCCAGGCCCTCCAGCGGAGACCAAACACCTGCTGTGTATCAGGTGTGTTTGACGTTAGGTCGCGTCGTCATCGTGAGCTCCCCGGAGGGGAAAGTGTGGCTTCCATGGTGGCGATGTGCCAGGCACTCCTGGGCCTGGCCTCTGTCAGGCTCAGCTGAAGCCTTTCGTGGCAGTGACCCAAGCCTGGACCCGTGTTCCGTGTTAGTCCTGTTGCGCTCAAGCGGGTGACTGTTTTAGCTGCCAAGGTCACAGAAATGGAAGATTCTGTCTGTAGCCGGGGCAGGCGTCTTCTGTCCTCAGAGTACGTGAGCAATGCTCACCGACAGCAGCGACGGGCACAGGTGCACTTGTTCCTCTAGTCCTTTCATAATGTGCTACGAGGCTATGAGCCTTCCCAGGAAGCATGAGCATCGTGTATTTTCTAGCAGATTGGAACTCGATGTTTCCTTTGGTGATTGTGATCATTGCAACAAAAATCAAGGTTACTGCAGAAAGAATCAAGACCACCAAGGTCACAGCCCTTGGGGGAGTTACCAGCACACGGGTGTGTAGAAGCGCGTTCCGTGCACCGCCCCTCGTCCAGGCGGCTGCCCTCGCCTGTCCGGCTGCCCAGGAGCCCCGGAGCGCGGTGGTCTGTGCTGCTTCCCCCCTTGGACTCTCTCCATTCCTCCCCAGCGTGGCAGCCAGGTCACGCTGTGAGTCCTCTCGCGCCTAAGCTGCATCCCATGGCTCTCAAGGGAAAACCCATCCGCCTCTAGCACCACACAAGGGTTCAGCCAGAAGTCTGTGGAAAAATGGAATTAGAAGATGTTTGTTTCGGTGCGAAAAACTTGAAATCCGTGCATAGCTTTTTCAGAATATATAGTTCTTTGAACTTTCTGACGAGCCCTTGAACACACGCTCTTTCAGATTTTGTGCACTTACCACAGTGCCCTCTTCTCTGGAGCCCGTTTCTCCTCCTCCTCCTTCCTGTGTGTGCGCCCAGGGCGGGCAGCCCCAGGGCCTTTGTATTTGCTGACCTGCCTGTCTGGAACTCACTTCCGGGAGGGCTGAAGTGCTCTTCCCTGCCTTAAGTCTTTGCTGACATGACAATTTCTCAGTGAGGCTCTCTTCCACCTCCCTGTTTAAATATTAGATATTATAGTCACCCTGCCCCCCGCAACATATATTCCCGTCATTCCTCCGCTTTATCTTTGGTCATAACACTATCATCTGACATGTTTCACTCATTTGCAGGATTTACTTATTCATTCTGAAAGGCACACAGGCAGAGAGATCGATCTTCTGTTGTTTCAGTCCCCAGATGGCCAGCACTGGGCCAGGCTGAAGCCAGGAGCCAGGAACTCCAAGCTGGTCTCCCCTGTGGGTGGCAGGAGCCCAAGGTCTTGCTGCATCTCCTGCTGCCTTCCCGGACCCGTTAGCAGGGAGCTGGATCCACAAGCGGAGCCCCTAGGACTTGAAGCAGCACCCTAATAGGGGATGCCAGCCTTGCACGCAGCGTCTTTGTGGGTTTTTTTTTTTATTTTTTTATTTATTTTTTTTTTTTTACAGGCAGAGTGGACAGTGAGAGAGAGAGACAGAGAGAAAGGTCTTCCTTTGCCGCTGGTTCACCCTCCAATGGCCGCTGCGGTCGGCGCGCTGCGGCCGGCGCACCGCGCTTGTCCGATGGCAGGAGCCAGGAGCCAGGTGCTTTTCCTGGTCTCCCCATGGGGTGCAGGGCCCAAGCACCTGGGCCATCCTCCACTGCACTCCTGGGCCACAGCAGAGGGCTGGCCTGGAAGAGGGGCAACCGGGACAGAATCTGGTGCCCCGACCGGGACTAGAACCCGGTGTGCTGGCGCCGCAAGGCGGAGGATTAGCCTGTTGAGCCACGGCGCCGGCCGTGGGGGTTTGTTTTTAAAGGTTTCTTTTAGGGGCTGACATTGTGGCACAGAACAGGTTAAGCCACCACCTGCAGGCCTGACATCCCATCTGGGCTCCTCGGTTCTTGTCCCAGCCGCTCCACTTCCGATCCAGCTCCCCACTGATGCGCTTGGGAAGGCAATGGAGGATGACCCAAGTCCTTGGGCCCATGCCACCCATGTGGGAAGCCAAGGGAAGTTCCTGGCTTCGACCTGGCCCAGGTCTCCCACCTGGGTGCTTGGGGCCCAAGGACTTGGGTGATCTCCTGCTGCCTCCCCAGACCGCATCAGCAGGCAGCTGGATCAGAAGTGGAGTGGGCGGGATGCAAACCGGCGCCCATACGGGGTGCTGGCACCACAGACAGTGGCTTAACCCGTTATGCCACCGTCTGGCCCCTGAACAAGAATTTAGATAGCCAGCTGCACTGCGGGGCTTCTCCCCACCTGTGGCGTCCTGGCTCCCATCACATAAGAAGACTGAAACGCTAGGGGGACATCGTTCAGGAATCGCCCACAGCTGTGAGCCATTTAAACTGTGCTACTCAGAGTTAGGAACTGCCGATTAACGGTTGATTTGTGAGGCAAACCGCAGTCTGAGCACCCCAGGTGTCCTGCGTGCCATGGGTGCAGCCTCGGGCCCTGGGGACAGTGTGTGGGGCTGTGTTCTGGGAGCCTCACGCCGCCTTACTGCCGGCCCCTCCACTGTGGTGCACCCCAGAGCAGGCTCGCCTCTCACGGCCTTCCTGTGTGGGTGTGGGTGTGTGGGTGCGCGTGTGCGTGTCCGCCTGCCAGTGTTGTCTCCTCGAGGTCTTCCTCTCTTGCAAGTTGTTTTCCTTTCTGTTTAGGGCGTTTCTTAGTAACCCTTGCCTGTGAGTCCTCTCTGCCGAGTTGCTATTCCAACGGGTCTCGAACTGCATGCGATTCCTCTTACTGTCTTCAGATTGATTTTAGCCAGGGACGTATAGGAATAATAATAGTAATAATAACAAAACTTCATGAAAGTGAATGCAGAAGACTAGTGCGCGGGGGTGGAGGAGGGCACGGTGGTAGGACAGGGCCCTTCTGGCGCTGCCTGGCGGCGGTCTGCAGGTTCCGCCAGCCCAGTGCCCACGCTCACTCCAGGACACGCCCATGCTCACTCCAGGACACGCCCACTACTGTGGAATGTGCTGATCAGATCTGCACAGCGGCCACCCTCAGGGGGCTTCCTCTAGTCCAGCGTCTATAAGGGAAACCTAATTCAATCGCCGCATGAGTGTAAGTGTGTGAGGAAGACAGCGGTACTGGGGAGCTTAAAACAGGGCTGTCTGTCCTAGGCCTGGGCTCATGTAATTTGAGCTGGGATCCCAGGGTTCCTAGGCAAGCCTGTGTCGGGTTGAGGCAGAGCCTGTCTGGACAGGCGTGCAGCATCTCTACAGCAGCGTGGAGTCTTGTATGGGCCACGCTCAGCGTGTGGCCAGAGTGAGAGGCGGACAGCAAAGGGGGGCTGCGTGGGGAGCCGAATGGTCCATGCCAGCCACGGCTGAGACCACGAAGAGCACTAAGGGGGCATGGCGGGGGCTGATCCCCCGCCTCTTTGGTGTTGTGGACAAGCCCGGGAGCTGGGAAAGCAACTAGGAGCGTCCCCTATTTGTCTCGGAGAAGGACTGGGGTGGCATGGCCTGGCGAGGTGGTGGAGGAGGGGTGGGAGAGAGCATTCTGGGGGACCACCGGCATCTGGGTGGTGACTGCTCTGACACGCTCGCCAAGCAGTCCTCTGGTGATTTGGCCTGCACATACCTGGCAATTGCCGGCTTTCAGGGAACACTGGCAGACTGAAGAAGTGGGAACTCGGTGGCCAGGCTGCAGGGGGTGAGTCTCCAGGCTGACGGTCACGTGTTTCGTGGCCAGTGTCCCCCTCTCCAAGATGCCCATAGCAGCCTCGTGTGAGCCTTGGCAGGGGGAGCCAACACTGAGCAGCTTTCCGGAGAGAGCCCTTTGGAGCCGGCAGAACCGAGAGGCAGAACGCGCGCAGGGTCAAGGGCAGCCCTAGCCCAGGGTGTTCGCTTCTGCACCGCGCTGTCTTACGCCGTAACCTTGCTTTCTTGGAAAGCCATAAAGTGCTGGTTTTTAAATCCCTTGTTATCGGTACGTCCACGAATGTTTGATGTTTCTTCTCAGTGCTGTTTTCAAACTGGGGAAAGTTAGGCAGCAGGAAAAACTGAGTTCAGCGAAGCCCTTTTGGCACAGCTGAGCTGGGAACGCATCTCTGATGGGAGAAAACCGATGTGCGCATCTCTGATTATTTACGGACGGTGTTTTCCTATCTTTTGCAGACGGAGAGTGGGAGAAGCTGACGCACTGTAAACGAGCAGAACAGACCACCAAACAGGTATCTGACATGAGCAGGCTTTGTAAATACAGACAGAACAATTCAGTGTTTGTAAAGCGCTTAGAACGGTACCTGGCACATAGGACACACATATACACGTTTGCTATTATTAGCAAGTTCCTTTCTGTATTTCTGAACCTAAAACAAACCCTCCTGCTCACAGAAATAGCCGGCAAAGTCAAACCCTTTGCTTCTAAAGCAGGCATCATTAACAGGTTGTGCCACTGTGCTTGCGTGGCCCATCATGGGGCTCGGAGAAACTTCCACCTGTTAATCTTGGGGCACTCTACGTCTTTAAGCACTCGTTCCCTGGTTGCTGCATGCTCACCCCTGCTGGCCTAGGCATGGGGCTGGTTTTGGCACAGCAGCTGCTCTTTGCAATTCGTGATGAGATGGGTCCTGATCGTTTGGGTAAGGCACTCATGAATTAGGCTGCAGATAGCCACCGATAGTTACTTGCCATAGCAAGGATGGCATTAGGAACTTCACGGAGTGGCAGGCGGTACCCTGGAATGGGAAGTTCTAAGCCATCATCGCTGCCTAGGCACTAACTTCCCGTCAGAAAGCTGTTGGTATTACTGGGGCCTTGGGCGTTACTTACCGTGTGCCAAGTACTCGCTTGACTGCCCCTTTCCCTCACCCCGCCCAGTCTCACTTGATCTTTGTTGAGGCCCGCCCGCACTGAGGCTGCAGATCCCACCCCCCGCCCCCGTCTGCCCTTGTGTCTCTGTCCTCTTCTGCAGCACACTGAGTGTGGAGTAAGTCCGTGGCAGACGTGGGGCCTGCAGCCTGACCCGGTGGGTAGTGGGCATTCATGGGGTAGCGTCATCCCTCCGGACTTTTGCTTCATGTGGTTTATTTTGAACACTGTGTTTCATGTTTTGCCATGTTTTCTTTCTCGGATGTTGGGCCGTGACCGTTGGCAGTTCCTTTTCTGTCTGGACGTGTCACAGCTGGCTTTGGCTTGGGAGACGCGGGTGTGCTCAGCGTGCTGATGGCTCTCCTAGCTCTTCTGCTGGAACCCACGGGAGGAAATGCACGTGAACTTGGGCCCGGTGCACAGAGCTGTGCCTGGGCGGGGAGGGTGTGGTTTTCCAAAACAGCCGGCTGTCCTGGGATTTTCTCACCTCTTGCATCCTATTACCATTACCTTTTTTCTCTTTCGTCTTCTCAATGCTGGTCAAAGCCTGTGCGATGGATTTCAGGACCTGCTGACCTGCTGTTCTTTGACAGAGGTGCGGCATGCGAGTGCTCGCACATCTCTGTGACCCCTCAAAACCCGCCTTGCTCACCTTAGCTCTTCATGTGCTTAACTCTTTGTACGTCATCTTCTCTCTCTGTTTTCTCGTATACCACCTCCTCCTAACTTCCCTTCTGTCTGAATTTTGACATTCTGCTCCTGCCCTCTGTCTGGGAATCATTTTATTTACCATTTTGACTGAGGAAGATCCCTCTATGGAATGACATCGTGCATATTAAATATAACCGTCAAAATACCACTTATTTTCCCTTAATTTCTTTACATGCCTAGGTCCCCATATTCAGTTTGCCCTGATGGCCCGATTTCACAATGCACTACTTAAAACAGGTGGCTATGGATCCCTGGCCTGAGAAATCATTTGTTCTGGCTTTGCCATGGCACCTGAAAGCAGGGTTCGACATTCACTAGATCTATAGCAGGCTGATTCTGAAGTTGATGATTTTGTATGGCCTGGGAATAATGTAGTTAGAAGGATCTTCACCTTGCAGGGTCCATGAGCTCACAGGGTCTTGATAGGGTTCTGTTCTTGGTTTGTGTAAAGGGCTGTAGAGAGACACCTGCTGGCCAAATGTAGTATTGCATCGTTGTTGTATCCTGAAGTCTGTGGCCCTGCTGGAATGCATCAAAGTCACCCACTTAACCTCCTCAAGCAGTGCTAGCATTCCCAGCTGAGTATCTCACGAGCTGAAATGGATTCAAAGCTCAACCCAGTCCAAGGAGCTGAGATCTAATGCGGGGGAAGGATTTCATGATCAAACCTGCCTTTGGTCCTTGATGTTGCTTTAACGGAACCACAGAACAATAGTGTAGTAAAGCACTCTCACGGGCCGGGCTCCGTTGGAAAGGTTTGGAAGCGATGAATCGCTCTTCCAAGATAACTAAGAGTTTAAGTTCAATTCTAATCTCTAAGTGGTGCACCTTTGTTTCTTTCCTGTGGCGTCCTGTCAGGGTCACAGTGACTTCTGCTCAGTGACAGTCAGCAAAGTCCTCACGAGTGGGAGAAGAGGATACAGCAGAGTTGATAGCTGGTCGATGGCAAGGCGCGTCCTTCACAATGTGAAAAAAAAGTCATTCTGGGGCCGGCGCCATGGCTCAACAGGCTAATCCTCCGCCTTGCGGCCCCGGCACACCGGGTTCTAGTCCCGGTCGGGGCGCCGGATTCTGTCCCGGTTGCCCCTCTTCCAGGCCAGCCCTCTGCTGTGGCCCGGGAGTGCAGTGGAGGATGGCCCAGGTGCTTGGGCCCTGCACCCCATGGGAGACCAGGAAAAGCACCTGGCACCTGGCTCCTGCCATCGGACGAGCGCGGTGCGCGGGCCGCAGCGCGCTATCCGCGGCGGCCATTGGAGGGTGAACCAACGGCAAAGGAAGACCTTTCTCTCTGTGTCTCTCTCTCTCACTGTCCACTCTGCCTGTCAAAAAAAAAAAAAAAAAGTCATTCTGTAAGATTTCATTTAGAGTTCCTTTATATATATATAAAAAAAAAAAACCTTTCTCTAAGACAGCGTTGAAATGACTCCTGCAGTATTTTTCATTAGGGTAAGAGCGCACACACATTAATGAGCCACTGGTGTTTCCTCGGCCTTGATTTGGGGATCCTGCTGCGTTCCTGTGATTCCTTTACTCGCCAGTCCCCGTGAAGACTCACTCAATGCCGCATTCTGCAGTCCCTGTGTCGCTGTCACCATCTCTCCCTCCGGTGGGCCCTAGACGTCTCGGATGATGCAGGAGCTCCTTCCTGGGAGGGCGAGGAAAATGTCAGGGGAGCTGGCCTGGTAGGAGGGCCGGGAAATGGAGGCGAGTGGAGGAAACTGTAGCAGCAGTGAACAATCTTGTCCTACAGCACTGGAGCAGGCAGCTCCCATACGAAGACAGGTCTGAGACAGGCTCCCCTGCCCTCCCCTAAGACAGCCACCCCGCCAGTGAGGCTTTCCCGGGGTCCATGCTGTCCTTGCGTTGCTGTTGGTCCCTCTCATTCCTTTTCCTCTCTCTTCTCTTGCGGTGGTTGAGGTTTATGTGTTTTAATTGAGAAGCAATATTACAGAGGGAGGGGGAGACACAGGGAGGGAGAGGGGAGTGTGGGGAGAGAGCTTCCCTCCCTCCGCTGGTTCACTCCCCACATGGCCCCAGTGGGGCTGGGCCAGCCTGAATGCAGGAGCCAGGAGCTTCCTCCACATCTTCCTTGTGGGTGCGAGAGTTCAAGGACTTGGGCAAGTCTCTGCTGCTTTCCCAGGCATATCAGCAGGGAGCTGGATGGGAAGTGGAGCGGCCGGGACTCGAACCAGCTCTCCTACAGGATGCCCGTGTCGCAGGCAGCAGCTTCACCCGCCGTGCCACAAGGGGGGCCCCTTCTCTTGCTTTTTGAGATATCCTTCTCCTTGTTCTCATACCTCTATAATTGTTTCTTCCAAGGAAGTTTACAAGCTGCCCTAAACGCACTGGTGTTGGACACGAGTCTTTCTTTTGTCTTATTCTGTTCTTCCTTAGTAGATCAGTATTAGCAGAACAGAGGCAGAGAGATGCTTGAGGGAAATCTCAAATGCACATAGCGAAACCGCTTTGTTTGAAGCCCTAATGGCTGAAAAAAATTATGGAGACTGACAGTTCAAGGGGACAAATTAGAACAAATATAAACAATCTTTGTGTTTAGTGGGACCAAATGAGAAGAACAATATTTGTTTAAAAAGATTTTAGACTTTCCCAGTTTTCCTGGCCCTCTTCCTGAGTGGGAAGAGACCCACTTCTTTTCTGAGCGGGAAATGGAAGGGAGAGCAGAGACCATCCCCGCCTTTATCAGGACACCTGGGTTGGTCGTGAGGCATTTGGGAAGACTGAGAAGTCGCCACCAGGAGCTAAGCAGTTCAGTCTATTAAAAGTGTGAGTGAGGGGCAGCGCCGTGGTGCAGTAGGTTAATCCTCCACCCGCGGTGCCAGCATCTCATATGGCCGCTGGTTCTAGTCCCGGCTGCTCCTCTTCCGATCCGGCTCTCTGCTGTGGCCTGGGAAAGCAGCGGAAGATGGCCCACGTGCTCGGGCCCCTGCACCCGCACGGGAGACCTGGAAGAAGCACATAGCTGCAGTCGTTGCAGCCACCTGGGGAGTGAATCAATGGAAGGAAGACCTTTCTCTCTGTCTCTCCTTCTCGCTGTTTATAACTCTACCTCTCAAAGAAATAAATAAAATCTTAAAGTGTGAGTAAAAAGAAAAAAAGACACGAAGCAGGGAGTGTGTTAGGTTACGAATGTGTTGCTGGTTTGAGTGCGGATGCCTCTCAGTGCTTAGGTCTAAGGTGTTTCTGTTGTTGCTATGAAATGATGCTTGTGGTAGGTGCTCCTGGTAACCGCTACTGTTGGCTTGCCTCTCGGTAAATAATTTCAGTGATGTTTGTTACACAGATCTTGTCTTGTTATAGTCGTCAGTGACAATTTATATGACAAAGAAAGCAATCACATTAATGCATTTCGTGTGTGCTGAGCATTGGCTGAGAAACTGAAGGGTGGGCACCATTGCTCTCCCAGATTTACAGAGCGTGCAGGTGAGAAGAAGGCCAAGCTGGCCACGTGCATGAAAGAGTAAAATTTCCTACCCCTGCTGGGAGTCAGAGAGTGACCTCAGTCTCACCAGAGCCTGATGCGAGTTGACTCCATCTATCACTGCTGCAGTATTGAAAGTTTTTAAAAGTTTTTGGATTTTCCTGTCAGATTAGCCATGAGAGCCTTCCCAGGAAAATGCTTCTACGTTGTCACAGTGATCGTAATAAACAGCTCAGGTTTTCCCTAAGTTGGGAGCATTAGTTTAATAATGTTGATGTTAGACATCTTAAAGGAAACATTCGCAGTTTACAGTCTTTGAGTCCTCGGGGCTAGAACAGTGCAGTCCGAAAGGACACATTTTAAGGTGGCGTTCCCATCTGTATTGATAACAGCCCTCCCCAAAGGTGCCAGGTGATGCATCGTTGTGATTTGATTTGCAGCTCCCTAGTGACACTGAGCACTTTGCATATATCTCCTAGTCAGGCGTATGTGTTTCTTGGAGAAACCCAAACCCTTTGCCCATAATTAGGCTATTTGGAGTTTTTGCACTTGAGTTGTAGGAGTTCCTTATACCATCAGTGCTCCGTACTCCTGGATTCAACCACTGAGACCGAAAACGTTGGGGGAAAATACTGCAGGTGCCCTGAACAAGTGCAGATGTTTTATTGTGTTCATTTTCTTGCATTGTTCATACAGCATGGCACCTATTTGCATAGCATTCCTATTGCATTAGGTGTTAAAGTAATCTAAATGAGATCTAAAGTAAATAGGAAGATGCTTGCCGAGTCTAGGCGAACGTTATACGACTGGAGCGTCCATGAATTTTGGGACTGGGGGGAGGGGTCCTGGAACCAACCCCTGAGGATACCGAGAAATGACCATGTATTTTGGATATTAACTTCTTATCCCATACGTGGTTTGCAGATGTTTTCTCCCATCCCCTAGGGTGCCCTTCACTTGGTTGATTGCTTCCTTTGCTGTGCAGAGGTATTTTTGCTCATTGTGGCCCCTCTTAACACATTTTTGCTTTAATTGTTTGTGCTTTTAGGGTGCCACATGCAATCAACCATTCTCTCTCAGCAGTGTCATAAAGGTTTCTCCTAAGAGTTTTATGGGTTCAGGGTTTGCATTGAAACCTTTAATCCGCTTTGAGTTGGCTTTGGTGTGTGGTGAGAGGCAGGACTGACGTTGCTCTGCGTGTGGATGTCCAGTTTCCCCAGCACTTTTTGTTGAAGACACTGTCCTTTTCTTGTGTGCTTTTGGTGCCCTTGCTCAAGATCGGGTGGCTGTCGCTTTGCAATACTTTGGCAGTAAGACATGTGCTGCCTTTGTTCTTCTTTTTTAAGATTGTTTTGACTATTCTGAGTCTTTTGTTATCCTGTGTGAATTTTAGGATTGTTTTGTATTTTTGTAAAAAAAAAAAAAAAAGACCTTGAGGATTTTAATTGGTATTGCATTAAATCTGTAGATTGAATTGGATTATATGGATATTTTAACAATATTAAATCTTCTCATCCAGGAACACATGCCGTTTTTTTAAGTGGAATTTTTAAAATTTATTTATTTATTTTTTTTTTGACAGGCAGAGTGGACAGTGAGAGAGAGAGAGACAGAGAGAAAGGTCTTCCTTTTGCCGTTGGTTCACCCTCCAATGGCTGCCGTGGTCAGCGCGCTGCGGCTGGCGCACCGCGCTCATCCGATGGCAGGAGCCAGGTGCTAGGTGCTTTTTCCTGGTCTCCCATGGGGTGCAGGGTCCAAGCACTTGGGCCATCCTCCACTGCACTCCTGGGCCACAGCAGAGGGCTAGCCTGGAAGAGGGGCAACCAGGACAGAATCTGGTGCCCCGACTGGGACTAGAACCCGGTGTGCTGGCGCCGCAAGGCGGAGGATTAGCCTGTTGAGCCACGGCGCCGGCCTTAAGTAGAATTTTTTTAAAGACGTATTTATTTGAATGCAAAAGTTAGAAGGAGAGACAGATCTTCCATCTGCTGGTTCACTCCCCAAATAGCCACAATAACGGGGGCTGGGCCAGGCTGTAGTCAGGAGCCCAGTGCTTCTTCTGGGACTCCCATGTGGGTGCAGGGGCCCAAGCACTTGGGCCATCCTCCGCTGCTTTCCCAGGTGTATTAGCAGGGAGCTAGATCAGAAGTGGAGCAGCTGGGACACCAGGCAGTGCCCGTGTGGGATGCTGGCACTGTAGGCAGCAGCTTAATCCATTAGGCCACAAAGCTGGCCCCATGAATACTTGGTATCTTCCCATTCGTTTTGTCTTCTTTAGTATATTTTCAGTATACAAGACTTTTACCTCCTTGGTTAAGTTATTCCTAATTGTTTAATCTGCTGGTTTGATGCTATTGTATGTATACATTTATAACTAAAAGGGTTGAAGTCAAGATCTTGAGACACGAGCATTCCCGTATTCATGGTGCATTGTTTACAGTAACCAAGCTTTGGGAACAATCTCAGTGCTTTGAATGGATAAAGAAAATGTGCTACTTCATTCAGTAGAATTTACTCAGTCTTAGAGTCTCATCATGTGTCACAGTGTCAATGTACCTAGAGGACATCATGCTAAGTGAAATTAGCCAAGGAGCAGAGGGAAAAATACGGTACCATCCCACTTACATGACATATCAAAAATAGTCTCTTAAAGCAGAGAGTAGGGTGGTGGTTCCAGGACTTGGGAGCAGGGGAAACAGGAGTTACTGTTCCTGTTCAAAGTTTCATTCTACTGAGGAATGAGTCCTGGAGATTGGCCGTTCAGCATTGTGCCTGCACAGATGAGTGATGCTGTATTGTGCCCTTAACATTTTGTTTAGGGTAGGCGTCATGGTAAGTGCTCTAAGCACAATTTTAAAAAATGTTCTATCAAAATCAATCATTGAAAAAAATCATATCAGCAGCTGTGGCTGAAGGGGCAAAGGGACGTTCAGAATCCACGTTCGGTGTAGCACCTGAATGGATGAGAGTACAAACGTGGATGATGAAGGCTCTCCTTTCACTGTTATTTCCTTGAATAGTTTCTGCTTTGGATTCCATATTCCGAGGAGAATAACCGCTGGCACTGGACTTGAGAGTGGCTGTAGGTGTTTGTGAAAGAGGGGACTCTCCCTATCGTTGGAAATATGTGACAAATACGGCCCGGGAGTTAGAATTATCTCGTAGCCGGTTAATCCCTTTCCATTGCAGATTCAGATTGCTTGGCCTGTTGCTGAAGCTCTGTGTGCAGGACGGAGCAGGCAGTTGGCACTCGAATCTGTCTGAACAAGCCCTCTTGCTCTTGCCTTCCTCCCTCCCTCCCTCCCTGGTTCACTTCCCATCTCTTTCCTATTCAGCCATTTAATTTGGAGTGGGAAGGAAGGTTATCCAATGCTTACCTTAAGCTTTTTCAATTTAAAGACCAGGAGCTGGCGCGAGTCACCCAAGACCACAGAGCTACTTTGTTGAGGACCAAGCTAGCCCTGACAGACAGTCTGCACTGGGTCAGCCGGGGCTTTAATAATTGTCAAAAAATGAGTGTTAAACACCAGCCTTCATGCTTGTTGGGGCAAGATGCAGGGGGACAGCCTGGCCTCTGTCCACCACCTCTCGGTGTCTTCCACGGTGCGGGGTGGAGCTGCCTGGTGTGCAGGTGGGGGTGGGGGGCAGCAGAGGCCCAGACTTTCCCTCAGCCACAGTGAAGGTTTTGTGGGACAGTCTGCAAACCTGGCGCCGGGTCCTCCTTGGACAGCAGCTGCTCTCTGAAACATTTCCCTTCTCTGTCGTCTGAGTGTTTCTTCCTTAGCTCAGCGGACAGCTGCCCTGACTTCTCTACCCCAGGAAGGCCTCTGCCCGGTGCCTGTAGCCAACAGAGACTGCTGCCCAGGGTGTCACGGCGCTGGGGACACTGTTCAGCGTTCACCACTCATGGGCCGGGTCGGTGCATTGCGAATGCTGAGGCTACAGCTTGATCTCCCCCCTCCACCCCCCACCCCATAAGCCATTCAGCTTCCCAACCAAAAAACACAGACAGACAAAATGCTAATTCTCTCAAGCGGATTCTGCTCTGCACTGGTGGCTGTCCTGAGAGCGAACGCTCTCTGTCCCAAGTGTAGCTGCTGAAACTGGGTAAGTGGGACAAGGAAAGGCCCGGCCAGAAGTGGCCCACAAGTGAATGTCCTGTGGAGGTGTCAGTCATCGAGTGTAGACAACACTAGTCCATATCCAAGAGCTGTGTCGGTCTTATAAACAGGGTCGCGTTTCATTCTTTTCACCTGCAGAGAACGTACCCCAGCCCTTGTTACAAGTGCTGGTTTTAGAAAGAGCAGATGCTTGGTAGAAAGAAACCGTTTAATTTGTTTATTAAAAGAAATTACCTAAATATATCCCAAAAATGACCTGAAATTATTGCGGCGATGAGTAGTAAAGCCGTAAAGTATCTCTTGCTTGTATGAGATTGGCGCTGGTGTGCGGACTGCATTATTCAGAGAGACTTTGTTTTGACAGCAGTGTGTCTTTGTATTCTTGAAAAGGGGTGTTAAGCCCCCTCTTATTGTCTTGGGCTACTTGGAGGATCTATTTGCAAGCGTGGTAGAGCACTGTCAGCGTAGTTAAGTCTCAGCTTTTTGTCTTAGTGTTCTATTTCATCGTATTTTCAGAATCCTGAATGATGGGAGTCATTTAATCCTCCGTATCGCAATGTGTCATCTGCCATTGCGCATTAACTTGAAGAAGAAACTCCAGAAGTCACCGTGCTTCCTGGCCAGAAGGCACTCTCCCCCGGGACAGGTGTACGTCGGCCAGACCCAGGCCTTGTCCTCCTGCTGTCCTGGGCTTATCTTCACTGCCCAGTTTAACTCCCACGCTGCAAGAGCCGGAGTGATTATGATGTTTAGTCGACAATGTAAGCAGCATTTCAGAAAGCAGGATTCTCACTCGTGGACTTGACCTAGGGAAGGTAATCATGCTACCAAGAATAGCTTTGATACTTACTTACTTTACCCTGCGTATAGGTCCTGTTCATCAGGTTTACTATAGTGTGGTATAACCTGAAGACAAGGGTGGGGAGATGGAGGGAAATACGTAAATCACTGGGCTCATAGCTGGTTGTGTTTTTCTGAAACGTGGCAGCACGCGTGTCACAGTGCACATTGTACCTGAGGTCTTTGGGTCTTGGGAAAGCAATGAGAAGAGTAGCCCAAGTGAGTACAAGGAGGAAGTGCCCCCGCAGCTCACATGGCCAGAGCAGCTGCAGTGGCCCCCGCTGTGGGAATCGCCCCGGAAACGAGTGGCTGTGACACAGATTGAAGGACCAACACTAGATAGTGTCCTTGAACCTTTCAGTACGTGAGGTGAGATTCATTGAAGAAAACTGGGGACCACTCATTTGCTTTCTTATAGACTTCTGTTTTTTTTTAAAGTTATTTATTTGGAAGAGTTACAGTGAGAGAAGGAGAGGAGAAAGAGAATGAATGAGAATGAGAATCTTGTGTCGGCTGGTTCACTTCTCCCAGGGTGCATTAGCACTCAGTACGTGCTAGCTTTTACTTGTAACATCTGCCTGTTGGGTGGATTTAGGATTTGTTGTGCTGTTTGCAGATTCTAGCCATCCTCTCTGCCTAAGCTTTTGTGTGGAGAGAGCAGACACAGAACGGGTGCGTGAGTGAGTACTGGCTTGCACGTGGTCTTCAGAATTGTTGATCGCTAATGTGTATGCATCTTGTTCTGTGGGTGCGTTTCCAAGATAAGCGCGTAGAGGCATAGCACCCATTAAACCCAAAGCCACACATGATCCGCCGACCTCATTTCAAATGCAGCTTTTAATCTTCTTTTCTAATAGACCAGGTCCTTTCCTGGAACTCGCCAAAAGAATGATGCTTCGTGTCGTGAAAAAAGTACAGGCAACACACACGAATGTTTTTGAAACAGCAGTTTGACTAAGTGCAATGAACTCTTATTTTCTATTTCATTCTTCTGCTGTTTCATTTTGGTAAAAGTGCTGCTGCAGATGCAGTGCCCGCTAGTGCAGCCCCTGGTTGCCCGAGGAACACTGTCCCTGACCCCTTGGGCTGCTGTCAAGGACCAAGGTGGGAATACCTTTCACCAAAACCCAAAATCCCTTCCTTTTCACTTTGCTGATTTGCCATGCCAGCGGGCCTGAAATTGATGAGCTCCTCTCCCCACCACACACACATACTTTTAAATGTCAGCATTTACAAAGATCAAAATTTGTGTTGTCATTTAAAAATTAAATTACATATCACAATTATTTTAGATTCACCTTTGGCATATTTTTAGCCTTAAAATGCGTAAAACCATCGCTGTAAGAGAGAGTCCAGTTTTCAATAAACAGTTTAAGGTTAGCTATGCTAATAGTAACACCTTTTTCTGATTGTGATACCTGCCTCTCACTGCTCTACAAGTAAGTCAGGAATTAAGGGCGTCCTGCGGGACCATGATTCCAGTGTCAGGGCTTTGCTCAGCTGTCTGTAGGCTCTGGGTGGCTGGGTGCTTCTTGGCCAGCAGCTTGTGTCTGGAAACCCTAGCTCCAGGAAGCTGGAGACACACCCCTACCCTCCTGCTGAGCCAGACCAGTTACTTCTTTGAAAGGCTGACAACTAAATTCTTACCAAGTTTACCCCAACCGCCTTCCCAGATTATGTGCCGTGTGTACATCCTGGTCACGCACAGCCCGGGTCCCACCCTGCCTGCCTGTGGTCAGCCTCTTGCACCCTCTGGCTCAGATCATACGTCCACTCCTACACATTTTCCACCTTCTTCAGGCTGGCACTGAACATTCTATTCCGGTCTTTCCCTGACTGTCTCTTGAGTCACCGTCTTGTTAATTCTATACGTCCTCATTACTGCATTTCAGGTAAACTCCCTTCTCTTTGTAAGCTTTTTCCCTACTTTGTTCCCTCTTTGTTTAGCATTGGGAGAGCCCCAGCTGGCACCAGTCACAGCTGATAAGCTGCCGAGTAGTGACGAACCAGATCAAGGGGAAATAGCGCGGCAGTACTTGGAGGTGGAATAAGGCAGAATAGCCAGGCCCGTTGGCTTTCAAAGTTCTGGAAGAGTGATTCACCCTCCTCTGACTAAACCTGCTTACATTCGCACATAGGTAAATAAAAACAGCTCTTGGTTTTATTACTGTATTCCTAATCATTACCAGAACTAGAACACTGTTGCTATGGACACTTCACACCACTTGTACAGTAGTACAGGTACTCACATGGGAGTCGTGGACATTCAGAGAATCCTGAATGTACAAATCGGGTTAAGTGTGGATTTTAAGTGACAGATCGTGTTTAGCCCTTGTTTGTATGTGAGGTCCCTCCTTTTAAACATCTGGATCCCCAACGACAGTGGTTGACAGAACACTGGGGCCTTTGCAGGTGACCCAGGCCGGCCCCTCCGCTCTGCTCATTTTCCCTCGCGTGCACTTGAAATGTGATGGCTTTGCCAGCTGAGACACGTTGTGATGTTTAAGCCCGGGAAGCAGCACTTGGGAAAAGAAAAGATTGTTAAATTTTTTATTAGTATACATTTGGAAGTATTGGCTCCTTATGAAGGTATCTCAAGCTTCCTTCTCTGTCTTGACCTGCTTGTATAATTTTATTTTATAGTAACATATTACCTAGCACATTTGATTCACTTTCCATTTTAAATCTCAGGTACTACACACATTTTAATTTTTTTGGCTGGAATGTTAATATATAGTTTGAAACTTACTATAACCTATACGTTAATGGTCATCCATGGAAATGAAATTGCTTAGGGATCTTATATGAGAATACTTCAGAAAGTTAGTGGGAAAATGGAATTAAGTTTCATAGCACACATTTTCCATGAGGTTTTTCTCTTTTTTAACACCTGCGGTGTGTGTGGATTTCAAAAATTTTTTTGTACCACGATGAATTTATCTTTTAATTGCAATTCTTTGAATTTTTTTAGTATTTGACAGGTAGAGTTAGACATTGAAAGAGAGAGACAGAGAGAAAGGTCTTCCTTTTGCCGTTGATTCACTCCCCAAATGGCTGCTACAGCTGGCACTGCACCGATCTGAAGCCAGGAGCCAGGTGCTTCTCCTGGTCTCCCATGGGGTGCAGGGCCCAAGGACTTGGGCCATCCTCCACTGCACTCCCTGGCCACAGCAGAGAGCTGGCCTGGAAGAGGAGCAACCGGGACAGAATCCGGAGCCCATATGAGATGCCGGCGCTGCAGGCAGAGGATTAACCGAGTGAGCCACAGCACCGGCCCCTCCAATTCCTTGAAATTTTAAAAGTTCCCTTATTCATCAAGCTCATGATTTATTCATTTATAATGCATGTCCTTGGGAGGGGGACATTTGGCTTACGGCTAGGCTCTGTCCACTCGGGATGCCCGCGTCTCATGGTGAAGTGCCTGGGTTCAAGCCCCAGTTCTGCCCGCAATTCCACCTGTCTGCTGGTGTGCGCCGGGGAGGGCAGCAGTGAGTCCCTGCCACACAGGGGAGACCCAGACTGAGTTTGTGGCTCAGCCCTGGGTTGTTGGGAGCGTTAAGGGAGTGAACTAGTGCATGGGACCTGTCTGTCTCTCTGTCCATCTGTCTGACTGCCTGCCTGTCAAATTAAAATATCTGTCTTGACAAAATACCATGTTTCTGGTACAACCTTGAAATTAATGCTAAAAGTGGTGCTGCAAGAAGAGATACCGATAGAGATTATAATTTTCATGTTAGGGTTCATGCAAGCCAAATATGAAACAGACTTTCTGTGCTGCGTGTGGTAAATGGCATTGAAATATGACCTGACCCAACTTTAAAAAAAAAAATGTACATATGCCCCACTTTAGAACAGAGGCATACATAGAATAAATTTATAAAACAGAATTTTTAAAGCTAACTAAGATCTGAGAAGATACAAAGCAAGGCCCTGGGGTGGGGCAGCGTGGCCCTGGAAGTCAGCCTGGGGACCGTGTGTCGGGAGGGACCGCGGCTCCAGGACACCTGCTTTCACCTGGCAGGCACCGTGGGCTTGCTTTTAGGAGAAGAAAAGGGGGTTCCGTGCTGGCACAGCTGCAGGACCACGGCCCTGGCAGACCGGCCCCGTGCTACCTCCTGGGAGAAACACCGGGCGCCCCAAGGACACTGGGCCAGTTTGTAGGGAAACCCGGAAAGTCAGCTTCCTCTCTTTTCCCGTCGGGACGTCCCGGCCGCCACCTGCCTGCAGCACGGCAGGACTTGCCTGTAGACAAGCTGCCTCTTCCAGGATTATTGAGAAACTTGGTGCTCACCAGAGGGGAAGGTGCAGCCTTCGTTTGATTGAGAGACAGTTCTCACACGTGCTGGAGATGTGCGGGTATCTGCGTGTTTGTAGAATCATGATGTCTCCCCATCCCCCCATCGCCGCCTCGGCACTTTGGACCGAACTGACTGGCCAGTTAAAATGGAGAACAGATGGTGGAAAACTACTGTGAGGTTTCTGGAAGGTCACACGGGCTTAGGTCGAATAAAGAAAGGAGCAAGACTAAGCAGAGGAGGGTGATGTCATTTTAAATACATTCCTGACAGTATTTCTCAATGTCCCTTCCCTCTTTTTAATCCTTGCTGTTCCTTGGCTTTCCCTTAGCATGTGCATGGCTGTGTGCTATGTGTTCCTGCACTTCTAAAGAAGTTATTTCTTGCTGACACTTCCTTGGCAAAGAAAACCATAAATGAAGTCCTTGATGCCTGCCCAGGTCTCAGCAGTCTCAGGAAGCAGCGGTCTCCCCCACTGCTCCCCCTCTTCTCTGTGAGCCCTATCGTTTTTGCTGTCTGGTTGTAGCATCTTTTAACATAGCGTTGATATTCAGCTTCAGGTTCAGCATTTTCCCTAAATTTGCAGCCTGAACTTTCTTCCTGGAGCAAAGGGGAGGGCGATGGGTGGGACCCCGGCTGGCGCTCCTGTTCTCTGGAATTGGAGCCACAAATTGTCCTGGGGAGGCTTCTGTGTCCCCCTCCACTCCTGATTTCAGCAGAGGTCAAAGACAAAACTCTTGAACGACAAAGGAAGGTAGATGCAGCGTTAACAGGAAACACAGTCCGCAGCATTTCAAGTAGGTCGTGTCACTGGGAGGCCTATCCTAGGTGAGTCTAACGCCCAGGGACTCCCTTGGGAGATGGAGCCTGCAGTTGAACAAAGAGGACTACACATTGCTGTGTTACTCTGTTTTCCACTTCACCAGGGTAGCACAAAGATGAAGTTTGCTTTTATAAATGTTACCATTCCCTGGCAGCATTTGCCAGCTTCAGGAGCCCCAGAGCTGGCGCTCAGAAGCTGTGGCTATCAGCCACCTGCGCTGTGCCTCCACCTGCCTCTGACCCTCGGGCAGCCGCGTAACACGGACAAGCTCTGCGGTGGTGTGAGGTTTATTTGTAAATCGCCAGCGTCTACATCATCATTCTTGTCTCCCTGGCGTTGCTAGTGGAGGCGGCCAGCCTCCCTGTGGTTTCTCTGCCCGCGGTTTCGGTAGGGTTAAGGGAGATTGCCACAGGAAAACGAACACTGTCTGGTTTTGACTCTCAGGAGTAGGGTGTGTGTGTGTGTGTGTGTGTCGTCTTTCCGACGTGGGCTGTGAGAGGCTTAGCCCGGAGGTGGCAAATCAGACTTCCACACGCATCGCCTTCATTTGGCCAATAGCTTGCTCAGAGTGTGTATATTAATGACCACGTGCAGTTTCATCCACCAAGGGGATTTTGAGCTCCACCGGCAGACGGCTTTGAGTCTTGGGTGACTCCTGGCTTTTGGCTCATGCATGGACTCCATGAAAACAAATGTGTGCGTGTGGCTCTTAGAAGAATTCCCAGGAATCCAGGTAAGGGGAAACTGGAGAAATCATGGCTTATTTTTCCTGTGAGTAGATTTGGGATTGTAGAAAGTCGTCTCTCTCCCTAAGAGCTAAGAACTAGTGAAGTTTTCTCCCATCTAAACTGTTTCACCTGCTACCTCACCCATTTCATGAGAAATCCACCCTCTTCGAAACAGTTTCATTTTCAAATTCTATAGCCCAGGATTGCCTTTTTCTCTCTGTGCCTGAACATTTTTAAGTTCCGTCACCATAGTTGCTAAGATAGTAATTGGGCAGAGGTTCCTGGTTTAGCACTGAGGTCTTACGTTTTTAGGAAGTGTGCTCTGAGAGTTAGGCAGAGGGGAAGTGCACGTCCCTGTTTGATTTATGAGACAGCGGCCGCTCCATGTGTGTGAGACCTGCTCCCGCGTCGCAGGCCACGTTTGCAGACCCAGCGCTTGACCCGTCCTCATGCAGAAGCCGTGAGACCACGTTTCCCCCCCCCCCCCCCATCTGCTTTCCGATGGTGGGGTCGGCTCGTCTCTCCTCCCTGGGCGTGTGGTTTAGTGTCCGCACATTCAGCACCCTGGCATTTTTCTTGAAAAGTGACTAAGTCTTCTTGGATGAATTCTCTCTTTCAAAGAGGTGGTAGAATTGCATCAGAAAGTCATTTACAGTAAGCGGCTCCCCCCGCTTCCTGTAATGACCACATGTGGAAGACTGCATAAATTCTTGTTTTGAGGAAATGAGAGTTGTAGGGTTCTATGAAAAACTCCCTTTTTATCATGAATTCACCAAACTCGAATGTTAAAATTTCTAAGGCAGAGTCACTTGATGCTATCTAAATGAGTGTTGCAGAAATGGCAACTTTCCACTCCACGTTCCATACAGAGCGAATTCAGAAGAGGGAAGTGATGTTGCATATGGCTAGACGTAATGGCGTAAGCTTGGAATAAATTAAGCGACTTCCACATTAAATCAATACGTTTCTTAGACACGTTGCTTGTTTGACTGTCGGTGTGTTGGGAGCGACGGCAAAGAGCTGACTGACCGGCCCCTGTGCCAGAGTTCTCAGGGAAACGGGTCCCACGCCTGGGCCACGGTGGGAGCTTGTGAGGTGTTTGGGTTCGCCTGTGAAGGGTCCTGGTGGGTGGGGGAAGCGATTTTGGACGCCCCATGGTTGAAAAGGCAGAAAGAACTACACGCCTCTCATCTGTCCTGTGGGCCGCTCAAGGAGTGAAAATTCAGTTTATAACTTCATGAGCCCAGACCTCACGAATTTTCAAACACACAGTAACTCCCCTAGTTTCAGTGCACACAAAATGTGCTGCTTTTCTTTGCCCTGCCTTCTTAAGCCTCTCTGTTTTCCTCTGTTTTGATTATGGGAAGCTTCTGACTTCCTTTCCCTTAAATCCAAGTAAGTTACAAGCATCTGTTTCATTACAGAGTTAATTAGACTGAAGGTTCTCTATAAATTGATACAAACTCTTCCCTAGGAATTGCTTTTCTTTTAGTTTCTCCTTTATGTTCGGTTTAGGGTAGCAACGTACAGATGCTAGTTGATGTCATAGATGAATTTGATTTTAGGATGGTAGATAGGGCACAGCAGAAGGTTTCGTTATAACAAGGAGACTTTGGGACTGGTAGAGTTTTGCGTCTGCGAGCCAGTCCCTCTGTCGACTTGAAGGAAGGATGTGCAGGAGGTAAATCTCCCATGTGCGAGCGGCGCTCAGCTTCCAGAAGATGACCGGGAAGCCGTCGCGGGCACCTCGTTCTCATAGTTCAGTATGCGAAGTATTCCCATTGGGCTGCTTGAGCCCATGTACCTGCCAACCTTGAGGCGCTCCCTTGCTGTAGGCAGGGACAGACAGGTGTTGAGAGGAGTGGGCTTGTCCCACGGCCAGCTAGCAAGGAGCGAGAAGCAGGCGTGGGTCATCTTGAACAGTGCCGCGCTGTGTGGTTATCTCCCAGCTGTGGCGTACTTACCTGTGCGCTTCAGGCTCTGACCGCAGTGCCTGCGGGGCACACCATGTGCTTGTGAGGCGGGGTCCGGTCACAGCTGAGCATCCGGCGTCCCAGGCTCGTGCACACAGCGCTCACCAAGGCTCATGCTTGGGGCTCCTGTCTTTAAGTCCATATTCTGCTTTCTTGGATTACTTCTTGTTCCGTTGTTACCGGTAGATGGATGAAACCATCTTTTGGAAGTACTAGTTCAAAGTTATTTAAAAAAAAAAAACTGATTTGTCTTTTTCCTCCAGGGCCTTTTTCTCACTTGTCTGGGTTTTTCTCTCTCTGTTGCAGGCTGTGTAAATGTCTACAGTCCCTCGATTGTCCATGTCAGCAGTGCAGGGTCCTGAGGCTGCGTGGGAGCCCTGTGGGGGCAGAACTGCCCGGGGCCCTGGTGATGGGGAGGGGAGGGCATGGCTGTGGGGTTCTCACATTTCGTCTGGCCTCCTTAGGGAATCCTCTCCTTTTCCCCGTATTTGGGAGCTTTTTCAAGTTTGTTCGTTCTTCCAAGGTGAGGAAGTTGGCACGGAAGTGGAGTTGGTATCCAGACTTTTCCATGAATCCTCTCCTCTCTGCCCTTCCTGGCATTTTGCCCCTTCCCACAGTGGCTGTTTCTGATTCTGGAGCCTCACTGGGCTCCACTCGGAAAAGGCAGTGACCCCCTCCTCTGCAGTAGCTGCCCCGGAGAACTCTGGGACTGTGAGCTGGCTGCCCAGCAGCATCAGTGCAGGTTTCTCGCATCCAGACATCTGCTGGAATCTGCATCTTCTGATCTTTCCATTGGGCTGGGCATATGTTTATAGGACTGGTTCTTCCGAATGCCCTGACCACCGTGTTGAAATGGGAAGTCGTTTCATTGGTTGATGGGTCAGAAGTGGATCTGAACAATTAAATCAGAACACCTTCAACCAAGTGAAAGATCAGATAGGGGCGTGGTGACTGCGGTGCTATTGGGGTTAGGGAAAACCAACTTTCAGGATTACTTGGTTGGGATGAAACAATGAGCTGATGTTGTTGTAAAAGACGTCTCCTCAGCTCCAGAGGACGTAGTCATTAGAGAGCTCCACAGAGCTGCGTCTAGCTTCGTTGCTGGAACAAAAGCTATATACATTCACCTTAGAAATAAAAAAAAAAAGTCTGTAAAAGCCATGGTTGTTGATGGTGATCTTAATCCACGTGTAAAGTGTTGCTGTACATACTGGAGTTTCTTCCCTGCCGTTTAGCACAGGAGTTCCTGACAGAGTCTCCTCTTCTTGCCTTGGGTAACGTTTCTTTATTTGGGGGGGGGGCATCGTACATCTCCCCCTTTCTCATATGAAGCATCTCGTATGCTCCCTTGCCATTGCTTTGTGGATAAAAGCTCCGAGCCCTTACTGGTCATGCCTTTGTCACATTTGTCGTGTTGCTATATGAAGATGGAACAAAGCAGGTGTGGATATAGGAGCCCGTTAGCTTCCCTGACACGGTGGAGTCCATGTCTCCACTTTCCAGGCCCACATCCCTCATTTGACCTGGAGCCCTTTCCAGAGGTAGTCCACAGGTAGGGCCAGCTGCCCCTGGTGGTGGGCAGTTGGGTTCTTAGAGACGTACTCATCTCTGGGACAACATAAGGAGTCCCAGATCTACCTCTAGAACTTGCAAAGCCACAGTGCTGGCTATTAGGTATTCTTTATGTAGTGGCTTAGAGGCACTAAGGGTCTTCTGGTATTATCTGCGCTCAGAACACCTGTAGAGCTTCAAGCCCTCTGGAGAGTTCTAGATCAAAGAACAGCTCCTCTGACAGGGGCTGGAAACAGAATGTGCTCGTAATTCATTTCTGGTATTGGCCACAACAGATATCATCAGCCTGTTCCAAGTGCCTGTCTTTCTGGACCTGCTTTCTCCCATGCATTCCTCATCATCTCCTGGAGATGAGGCGTTTGTCTGCACACCGCCTGGGAGTTGTCTACCAGAAGATGGTGGACTTGCATAGGACACGGCGGGAATTTCGGAGACTGCACAGTGGCTCTGAGAGGAGAACAAACAAGCCCCTCCTCTTCTCAACAGTGTATGGGTGGTCCCACGGAGGAAGGGCAGAGTAGTTGGCTAACTGAATAAATCCAGGTACAGTCCCTACTTGTGGGGTTCCACAGTGCGAGTCAGTCCCATTCTTAAGGAGGACCAGCGGATGCCAAGCAATGAAGGGGCTCTTCCTTCTAGTTCTCCTGGCTAGCTGGTGTAGGGTCCACTGCAGTGAAGTGCACAGATGTGCAGTGTGCTGTGACCAAGCCCCAGTCAGGAGAGAACATTCCCGGTCCTAGGTTTCCTTACGCCCCAGTCCAGTCATTCCCCACCCTCACTGACAGAATCAGCGTAGTCTGTACTTGAGCTTCACCTCAGTAGAACCGTAGACGTATATGGCCACTCGTGTCCAGCAGTTCTGTGTGGTGTGCATCAGTTGTTGATTTGGCCCTTGTTGCTGGGTAGGATCCCTTTATACAAGTAGATCATCCTCTGAGCTGCTGCTTTGGCTGTTGCAAATGTTAAGTTCTCTCTCACTCTCGTTCTGTTTTAGATGTAGGCTTGATTGCTAAGCCCTATGCAGATGCACATTTACCTTGATAAGAAACTTCCAAGTCGTTTTCCAGAGTAATTAAACATTTCACACTCCAGCAGCAGTGTGCAAGAGTTCCAGGGGCTCCCGCCTGCCCTCAGTGCTTGTAGATTGTTGGGTTTTCTATTTGTAGGCATTGTACGGAACGTGCAGTAGTATCCCATTGCGATTTTTTTAATTGGCATTTCCTTGATGAATAACATGTTCTTGTTGGCCATTTGTATATATAGCTCTGTTTTTGAAGTGTCCAAGTGTTTTGCCTGTATTTTTTTTTCGCCTATTTTTGAAAACAATTGCTTCCTGTAAGCTATAAAAGATTTTATTATTTAAAAATGTTAAAAGCATTTGTTTGAAAGGCAGAGGCATAGAGAGAGATCTCCCATGTGCTGGTTCACTCCCCAGATGCCCTCAACAGCCAGGACTGGGCCAGGCTAAAGTCGGGATTACAGAACTCTGTCTAGGTCTTCCATGTGGATAGTGGGGGCCCAAATACTTGGACCGTCATCCACTGCCTTCCAGGCACAATAGCAGGGAGCTGAAATGGAGAACAGAGCCTGAACTCAAACCCATCTTTTGTCTATTTTAAATTGGATTATTTCCTTGTTTTATTGATTGGTACAAATTTTATACATATTCTGAATGAGGTTCTTTTATCAGACATTTGTAGTCCAAATATATTTTCCTAGTGTATGGCATATCTTTTATTTCCTTAAAAGTGCCTTGATGACCAGAGGGGGTTTGCATTTTGAAGTAATATAATTAATTTAAAATGTTTCCTATGTTATCAGTTGTTTGGTATCCTATGTAATCTTTGTTTTCCCAAGTTGTGAAGATACTGTTCCATGCTTTTCTCTTAGAAGTTAGTTTTGGGGCCAATGCTGTGGTGTAGCTGGTAAAGCCGTTGATGGCACTGGAATCCCATATCGGCACAGGTTCAAGTCCCGGCTGCCCCACTTCTGATTCTAGCTCCCTGCTAATGTACCTGTTAAAGCAGCAGAAGTCCTTGGCTTCCATGTGGGAGACCCAGAGAAAGCTCCTGGCTTTGTATCGGCCCAGTTCCAGCCATTGGCAGCCATTTGGGGTGTGAACCAGTGGATGGAAGATAGCTCTCTTTTTGTGTCTCCCTCTCTCGCCTTTCAAATAAGGAAACATTTTTTAAGAAGTTACAGTTTTAGGTTTTGTGCTTTGGTATGTGTCTGTCACCAGTTAATTTTTGAATGTAGAGTAAGGTAGAGAACAAGGTTCGCTGTTTGGCGTATATCGTTGCTGTTCCGACATGACTCACGGAAGGACTTGACTTAGTTCGTTGAGTTGCTTTAGCACCTTTGTGGAAACTCATTTGTTCATATGTGGATCTAGTTCAAAGGAGCCTGAAGAATTCTTGCTTAGACCACACGTGGTCACTGACAAGAGCTGTGGGTGTTGAGGGAATTAAAAAAAAGAGAGAGAGATTTATTTATTTGAGAGGTAGAGTGATAGAGAGAGCGAGCTCTTCCATCCTCCGGTTCACTCCCCAAATGCCCATAATGATCAGATCTGGGCCAGGCTGAAGCCAGGAGCCAGGAATTCTGTCCGGGTCTCCCATGCGGGTGGCAGTGGCCCAAGCAGTTGGGCCATCGTCTGCTGCCTTCCCAGGCACATTAGTTGGGAGCTGGATCGGAAGTGGGACAGCCAGGACGCAACAGCACTCCAATAAGGGTTGTGGAATGCTGAGCTAACCAGCTGCTCCACACACGGGAATGTCACATGGTCATCTAAGAAACTGAGCTTTCCAAGACCCCCAGAAGTCCCAGCGTTCCCCTGTTGTACGCAGCATTCTTGTCTTTGCAGAAGGATGACGTGGAAGCTGAGCGCCAAGCCCGAATCTGCAGGCGATTTCAAGGAAAACTAAGTATTTTAACTTCAGTTCTCTTAACTGAAAGCTCACACATGCCTGGATCACAGAGTGTCCAATTTGGAGCCCATTCAAATCGAATGTGGGCCAGAAAAAAGGAGATACACCTAAGAAAGACCTTTTCTGTGAGGTAAAGGAGCTTGAGATACAAATTGTACTAATCACAATCACACTATGTGCAAAAGTAGATCTGATTCTTTAGAACTTTCCTTATTTATTGGAAAGGCAGAATGGGAGAGAGAGACAGACAGACAGACCTACCTTCCATCTGCTGGTTCACTCCCCAAATGGCTGCAATGACCTGGGCTGGGCCAGGCCAAAGCCAGGAGCCAGGAGCTTCTTCCAGGTCTCCCAAGTGGGTGCAGGGGTGCAAGCACTTGGGCCATCTTCCGCTGCTTTCCCAGGCGCATTAGCAGGAAGCTGGATAGGAAGTGGAGCAGCTGGGACTCAGTTTAACACACCGCACCACAGCACCCCAATCTGCTGATTTTAAACAAGCCTCAAAGACATTTTTATACAGTTTATAATTTAGCTTTTTAATTTGAATATATTAAGACTCTGTTTCTTTGGAAATATTCCCTGATTTGAAAACCAAAGCATGAAATAGCATAGGAAATATACCAAGCTTATTCTGTTAGGGTAAATACGTGGTAATTATCTTCTTGACATCCTAAATTTGTGTTTTATATGTTTTCACTTGGGATTAGGATAGGTGTTTTCATTTTCCTTTTTATTTATTTGTAAGACATAGAGACCGAGAGAAAACAAGATAACACCTGCTGGTTCATTCCCCAGATGCCCACAGCAGCCAGCCCTGGGCCACGCCAAAGCCAGGAGCCTGGAACGACATCTGGGTCTCCCGAGTGTGCCGTAGGGACCCGAGTACTTGCGTCTCCACCTGTTGCCTCTCCCTGGGTGCGTTAGCTGGAAGTTGGAATCAGCAGCAGAGCTGGCCCTTGCACCTCACTGCTCTGGCATGGGACACAGACATCCTGAATGGCTTCGGTTTTAACCTCCCCCAAAGCCCGCCCTGACACCCTACATTTCAGAGTTTTGATCTGATGTCTCCATAGCACAGTCGTGTCGTGAGATGGGTGGTGCAAGAACCAGGGGCGGGAATCCCAGCCTCACTGCCCACCAGAGGCAGAGGAATTAACCCTGTCGTGCATCCCCCTAAATGGGGACGGTGAGAGTCATCAGCCTGTGGCCGTGGAGGGGGAGGTGCCTGGCCCCCAGGGAGGCGTCTGTAACAGGTGACTGTCCTGACGTGAGAGCATAGCAGGAGGTTTGCAGAAAACAGAATTAAAAGTTTACATTGATACAAAAAGACTTTGAAATCCATGCCTAAAGTTTTCATAAGTACTCCATGAACTTTTGGCAGAACTCTCATCTATTACTTTTAAAATAAAAGGATGCAAGGAAAGGAGCCATCTTTAAAGGAAGAACAGAAAAACAAAAGCACGTTCGACTGTCACCAGTCACGTTTTACTGTTAATCACCATTCTCTCCCCGTTGGCAACAGAAGTCAAGGTTTCCTTCTGAGCTCCTTGGGAGATATTTGCCCAGCAAGTGCCAAGAAGTGCTGCATGTTAATTACTGGGATTACTCCTGTCTCTGCAAAAGGGCTTTATTAGGAAAGACGAGTGTCAAGTCCACATCTTCCTCTGCTCACGCTCATGGAATGCCTCCCCCCCACCCTAGGACAGGATATGCATGCTCCACTCCCAGCCTCTGTTTCCTCAGGGTACAGTAGTTTTCTGGCAAGAGTCAAGTGAGACCTGAGCTGGGGAGACGGGTATGGGACAGGCCCCTTCCCACTGGACTGCCCCTGCGCAGTTTGGACTGGTGGGAAGTCTGCCCCCAGCGGTAGTCACCTGTTCACATTTAGCAGGCTTGACTGTGCCGGAAGAGCAAACAGGAAGGTATGCTAGCACTGGGATTTCAGTTGGCATCCTGCTGTTCAGGTTGCACGTGCATGCTGAGTTAGCTTTCTGCGCAGCTCCCCAGGAGTTTTTGGCAAACATTGTCTTTGTTGCACCTAAGCCGTGAAGGCCCAAGGAGAATTGGATTTGCTTGTTAACACCTGGCTTCTGGGATCTAACCGTTCAGCATAGTAGAGGTTTTGTTTATATTCTCCATGTTGGGTAAATTACAGATGCACAGAGCCCTGGGCGCGTGTGGTCCTACCCGGTGGCTTGGTGCTGGAGGTGGCACATCTGTGCCCCGCCCCCGGCCCCTCTCACTGGCCAGCAGCTCTGCACGCAGCATCCCTGCCGAGTCCTCCACTTCATTTCTCACTCTCGGTGGGTGGCTCTCCCCTCCTCAGCCACAAGAGACGAGAAGCCGAACGGTGAACCTATGCAGGTTCCCCCGGTAACTCGGTTCACTTCGCCTGTACCCACCTGGTTCTCGACTTCTGTTTCAGTGGACAAGGTACTTCCTCATGTCCAAGGCTCTGGATTCCATTCTTTCCCCTCCTGCAACCACACACAGACACACCCCTTCTCTGACAACTTTGTCCCCCTGACCTCATACCTTCTCCCGTTGACTTTCCTGTGAGCGCTGAAACTATTCTGGTCTCTTCCATTCTTAAAAACACAGGCCTTGGCCGGCGCCGTGGCTCAACAGGCTAATCCTCTGCCTTGCGGCGCCGGCACACCGGGTTCTAGTCCCGGTTGGGGCGCCGGATTCTGTCCCGGTTGCCCCTCTTCCAGGCCAGCCCTCTGCTGTGGCCCAGGAGTGCAGTGGAGGATGGCCCAAGTGCTTGGGCCCTGCACCCCATGGGAGACCAGGATAAGCACCTAGCACCTGGCTCCTGCCATTGGATGAGCGCGGTGCGCCGGCCGCAGCGTGCCGTCCGCGGCAGCCATTGGAGGGTGAACCAACGGCAAAGGAAGACCTTTCTCTCTGTCTCTGTCTCTCACTGTCCACTCTGCCTGTCAAAAAAAAAAAAAAAAAAAAAAAAAAGCCACAGGCCTTCAGTACTGCTCTTCTGGTTATGTCTCCATCCACTTCTCCTGCCAGGGCCACAGTTTTTGCAAGGGTTGCCTGTATGTGTCTTGGATTCCTTATTGCTGCCTCCCTCTGTGGCTGCTCGCTCTGGCTTTTGGTTCTAGCCAAAGGAGGCACTCGCCTTCCTCTTGCCTCATTCACTGGATGCGTTTGGGTTCCTGCCTTCTGCGACCTCTCTGTAGTGAACGGTGTCTGACAGAGCCCGCCCCACCCCTCTGGCTTGCCTTTTTGCTTTCCGTCCGTCTCTTAAGCTCCATGCTCATATCCTGATGCCATCTGGACATTGCCACTTTAATGTCCTGCCCAGCACCTCGCCTTCAGCAGATTACAAACTGACCCAAGTTACCCAACCCTGAAATCTTACTGATTTGATCCTCATTTTTGAAATCTACTAAGAAACCAGATCTGGCCAAAAATCTTGCATATCGAGAATTTTCAAGGCTGTCTACTTTTTCTGCCTGCCGCGTGTCCTTATTCCCGGTCGCCGTCACCTTCTGTCTGAGTTACCGCATCCGTCTCCCTCTCCCCACCTTCCCTGTCCTTCCTCCAGCTGCGCTCACAGGTGCCTCTAGAAAGCATCCTCCTGGTGCTGCTCCTCTGCTTCCCTAATGTCTGAGCCCCTGCGGAGCTCTGTGTTCTATGCTGTGCACAAACAGGACAGCAGAGCTCTGAGAGTTCACAGGGAGGTAGAGAACAGAGTTCTTCCCCACCCTGCCCCACACAGCTCCCAGTCCTGGGCCTCCATCCTTTCCCTCCCACACTCCAGCCCCTCCCACCTGTGCAAACCCCTCCCACCCCCCTTTCTCTTATTCAGAGCAGCTCAGCTTCCCCCTGAACGTCCCGAGCCTTCCATCTTATCGCTGTGCTGTGTGGGTTTGGAATCCCCTGGAAGCAATTCTGCAACAAGGCTTAGGACCCATGTGACCCCTGAGCCTCAGTTTCCAAATCCTTAAAACCCAGGCTTTTCAGCATTCGGTGAAGATTAAATCAGTCCACCTGTGAAAAGTGCCTGCAGCCGTCTCCGACCCCTGGTGGAGTGGTCAGCAAAGCTTTGCTGTCCCACTAATCATGACCCTGCCATTATTACGAAGACAGCTTGGCTTCATCCCGGATCTAGACCAGCGCAGAACCCCCTCTCCTCTGTCCCCCGTGCCTTCTGTCCATTGTCATTGCCGGCTTACCAAGGGGAGGGTGATGACATCTTGCGTGTCATCTGACCCCTGGCCTCATGCCTGGTTATATGGTTAGGTACTATGTGCTGAGTAAATATTTAAAAAAACAACAAAGGTAATCAAATGACCTGGAGAAAGAACATTCCGATTACGCTATGCCTCTTACGTGTAAAGAGCTGCCCCTTTGAAAAGTGAGATACAGCTGCCCTCCTGGGTTCGTCTTGTCTGCCAGAACCGGACGATCGTGAGCCAGCCTCTCTGGGGGCCCCCATCCCTGCAACGGCTGCACCTGGGCACCGCATCCAGCTCTGATGCGCTTTAATTCTGTGACACACAGGGGAGTGGGCATGAATGTCTTTAGGACACTCAGAATTTCCCTTGGGCCCATGTTTTTCCTGCTAGCTGATGAGAAAACATCATCGTGCTTGGACTTGTAGGTTCTTTCCTACTGGTGGGGAATTTTTCAGGCTGGCCGTAATAAGAGGGTCTTGAAAAACCACAAGGAAGTCTGGTGTATTCTCATCGAGTGAAACACAATGTCCCTTCTTATTTTCACTTTTGATCTGTGTTTCTGAGCTGACTTCTATAATTATATTTAAAGAACTCAGTATCAGAAATAATGTGTATTTTGATGCCTGTGCCACTGACATCTTTGAATTTTTCCTTCAGGCCAAAAAATGCTTATTCAGCATTTGCGATTCTGAGGTCTTTTTCTTTCTTTCGTGTATATATGAATCAAAGCATATACACATGCATACTTTTTAAAAGAATATCTTTATATGAATACACATGCTTAAAATATTAAAATACTTGTATTGGTTTTAATTTAATTTAATTTTTGTTTTGTTCATTGAAAGGCAGACAGGGCAGAGAGAACTTTTATCTGCTGATTTCCTCCCCAGGCGCTCGCAGCACAGGGATCTCAGCCAGGCCAAAGCCAGGAGCCGGAACTCAGCCTAGGTGTCCCACAGGGGTGGCAGGGACCTAGGCTCTTGACCCACTCAGCCTAGGTGTCCCCCAGGGTGGCAGGGACCCAGGCTCTTGACCCACTCAGCCTAGGTGTCCCCCAGGGTGGCAGGGACCCAGGCTCTTGAACCTAGCAGGAAGCTAGAACTGGAAGCAGAGCAGGGACTCAGACCGAGGCTCTCGGATGTGAGACGCAGGTGTACCAAGTGGTTCTTCACCACTGCCCGCTCCTTCCATACTTTTTAGAAAGATTATTTATATGAAGGAGTTACAGAGAGGGAGAAAGAGAAAGATCTTCCATCCACTGATCACTCCCTAAATGGCCACAAGGGCTAGGGCCAGACCAGGCTGAAGTTGTCAGGATCCGAGAACTCAGCACAGGTCTCCCATGTGGGTGCAGGGGCCCACACACCTGGGCCATCTTCTGCTGCTTTCCCAGGCATGTTAGCAGGGAACTGGATCGGAGTGGCACAGCCCGGGCTTGAACCCATGCCTGTATGGGATGTTGGCATTGCCAGCAGCAGCTTAGGGCGCTGTGCCACAATGCTGGCCCCGTATATGCTGTTTTTAATTGTGGAACTATGTAACATGGATTTTCCTGTTGTGAGCATTTTTTAAGTGTATAGTTCAGGGGTAGTAAGCACGTTCACATTCAGTACCTCCACCACCATCGTCTCCAGAACCCCTCGTGTCGGGTCTCATCCCTCCCTGAACCAAGCTCCTGGGAACCGGCTGTCTACTTTCCATCTCTGCGAAGGTGACGGCTCTACCTCCTAAGGAGGGAAGACACAGTGCTTGTCTTTTTGTAACTAGTGTATTTCATTTGACATCATGTCTCGGGTTTGTCCATTTTCAGGGCTTTCCTCCTTTTTAAGATTGAATAGTATTCCATTGTGTACATCCCCTCCTTTCTTCCCTCCCTCCCTCCCTCCCTCCCCCCTCTCTCCCCCTCCTCTCCCCTCCCCCTCCCCCTCTCCCTCTCTCTCTTTCCCTCTCTCCTTTTTAAAGATTTATTTATTTGTTTGAGAGGCAAAGTTACAGAGAGAAAGAGAGGAAGAGGTCCTCCATCCGCTGGTTCACTCCCCAAATGGCCGCAATAGCTGGAGCTGAGCCAATCCGATGCCAGGAGCCAGTAGCTTCTTCCGAGTCTCCCACGTGGGTATAGAGACCCAATCCCTTGGGCCATCTTCCACTGTTGGCCCAGGCCATTAGCAAAGAGCTGGATTGGAAGTGGAACAGCTGGGACTTGAACCAGCACCCATATGGGATGTCGGTGCCACATGGAGGCTTAGCCTACTACACCACAGTGCCGGCCTGTATTGAACTCTCTTGGTCTACTCATCAGTTGGACGGTTAGGTTCCTTCTAGCTTTTGACTGTTGTGAATAGCACTGTTGGAAAGATGGGCGAGCACGTGCCTGCTTGAATGTGTGTGTGGATACCTCTGGATCTACTGACTGCTCACCTCGCCTCTCGATGCCTCTGTTGCTTTCGTGCCCTCCTGGTCTGCTCTTGTGGCCATTTCCTACCTGTCCCCCGCATCTTAGGGGCCAGTTTTCTAGCACGGATGCTTTTCAACCTACGGTGGGTTATGTCCTGCCGAACCCACTCTAAGTTGAAGATAAAGTGGAAAGTGCACCAATTCCACAAATGCACGGAACCCCACAGCTTTGCCACACAGCCCCTGCAGAGCCACGCTTGGCCGGGACCTGTGGCTACTGCCCAGTACTGAGAAGGAGACTTTCCGCCTTCTCTCCTGCAAAGAAAAGCTCCACACTGGACATTCCAGGTGTGCAGGCTCCTGAGCGCATGCGTGTCATCCTCGTGCCACTGGGACAGCTGTAACATCCCTCCCGTCCTGATCCTCCTCACGGAACCTTGCACCAGCTGGGAGGTGGGACTCGTCCAGGCTGCACACCCAGCAGTGCCTGCTGCTTTCTGAGCACAGAGCAGCGGCTCCTACCTCTCAGAAGAAAATGATAGGGCACATTTCTGTGGCTTTGACATCCTGTGTTTTGAAATTTACCTGGTAATAGTTATAGCAGCTTGGAGCATTAGAGTCCTACGATCATGATAATGTCGTCTTTTCCTTAGTATGAAAGTCGTACATGACAATTTTAGAAAGCATGTAAGGTATAGAAAACATAATATAATGACTGGACCGGAAGCCAGATGCTATCAACATGGTGATCTGTAGTCTTTTGGTCTGTTTAATGTAAATTTTTATTTAAAATATTTTTTACCTCTTTTTGCTTTTGATAATGAATGTAGATATTCTTTGTCTAAAAAAGTCTTTGTACATTTTGTAATAATTTTATAAACAGAGAAATATCTGTAGGGTGTTCAATAGCTTAGATAGCATTGCCCAGTTCTGAAAGTGATTTTTTTAACAGAAAATATTGAACATCTCAAAATTATAAACAATGTGGAAATTCTGAATTCAGGTTCTTCATAAGCTGTTAAAGTCTTCTTTTCTGGTCTCTCTTTGAGATCAGTCCTTCCTCTCTCTCTTCCTCCCACCTTCTTCCCTTCTCTATTGAAATATGCAATTTTATATTCCGCAGTTTCACCTAGCATTGTGTTTTGATTTCCAGTATCATTAAATATTCTCCATAAACTGTTATTTAAGCTGATGAGTTTACCCTACTTTATCTAGTAACCTGTTCTTTTACACTGGAATCTCTGAGTTGGTCCCAATTTTATGTTGTTGTATGTCCATCGTATGGTTATCTTGTGTATCTAGGAGATGTTTGTAGATATGTTACAGATCAAAACAGTCTTAAGGCTTCCTATATAAAGGGTTGATGATTTCCTGAGACTGTTGTCTTGCCTTCCTTCAGTAGCTTTTCTTTTTCTCGTCCTCCTCTGTGAATTTTGTTGAAGAATTAACATTTGTTAGTGAAACTCAACGTTTTTTCCCATGTTAAATGATCTTTTATATCTTTGTACAAATTTGTTTTAATATATTTTACCTTTTACATTCATAAACACTATAAGATATACCCTGTTATATTTTTGCTTACTTTTCAATTTGTTTGCTCTATTTTTCAAAAACTTTACATAAAAGGCAGACGGAAAGGGAGAGAGAGAAAGAGACAGAGGCAGAAGTCTCCCATCTGCTGGTTCATACCTGAAATGCCAGCAACAGCCAGGGCTGGGCCAGCACAAGTCAAGAGTTAGGAACTCAGTAGTCTGGGTCTCCTGTGGGTGGTAGAGACTCCTCTCTCAGCTGTGGCCTGCTGTCTCCCAGGGTGCACAGTAGCAGGAAGCTAGAACTGCAAACAGAGCCAGGACTCAAACCCAGGCACTCCTGATACGGGACTCAGTGTCCCGAGTGTTGTCCTCACCCTGCAGCCAGTGCCCGCCCTTGTCTGCTGGTGTCTGCTGTAGACTGGTTTTACATTGTAATGGAGGCACAGGGACTCACATCCCTTTGCCCTTTGTTAGATTTTCATTGCTTTAATAAGACCAAGAGTTCTTTTCTCTTCCCCGGTTCAGAAATATTTCCTCTCATCTAGCTTTCTCCCCACCTCCTTCACATTTCTATAATATTATCTTGTTGCTGTGTTTATCCCAAATCCCAGTACAGCTGTGACGGGAATCAAAACGAGATTTTTCTTCTTTTAGGGCCTTGATTTTCCATTGGGAAAAATGAGGAGACCGCGAGTACCTGTGGGAGGGGAAGAGTCAGAAAGGGACTGGGGCTCTCAGCATTGTACCCTGTGTGGTCCTTGCCTGGTACCCTCCCCCCTGAGGATGCTCGCGCAGGCTGTAGGAGAGGGTCAATGGGTCTTGGAGTGCTAGGGGCCAAGTGGTCCAGAGGGAGGCTGTCTGATCTTGGCTCCGTTGCAGTTATCCATGACCCAGGGGCATACCCGAGGCTCCACACATCGGAGTTACCAAGTCTCCATCTGGTGAAAAAGAGCAGAACTCTTGGGTCTAATTTCTGCTGCCAGTCCACTCTCTTCGTACCATGGCCAAGTCTTAATCTCCCTGATTTCCTGATTGAAAGAATGAGGAGGCTAAGATGTCTACTCTCTGAGATTTAGTCTCAGTAAATTATAGCCTACACAGGTGGCAGAGCTAGGCTGGTCATGAACCTGTCAGGAATTTTCTCAACTAACTCTTCATTTGTCTTCAGTTTGATCAACAAGTGTGGCGCTCGGCGTGGCGAGGGGAACCTCTGCCTTGGGGAGTTTGTGTTTCTCACCTTCCCTCCCTGGTCCTCACCTGCCACAAGCTCTGCCTTCTGAAAGACTGCTTTCCTTACAATCTCTGCTCCCCACGCCACCCACACCCACCTCTTAATGTTTATGAATTAAAGAAAGATGAGCTAAGAACCCAAAATACCCAGCGCTGATTCATGTCTCTGACCTCACCCCAAGATATGGTGTAAATTTTTTAAAAGGCTAAAATAAAAATATGAATAGAGCTTGGGAAAGTATGAAGTGCCCGTGTGAACAAAGAACTGACTACCTGACACACATACCTGATCCCGAACACGTGGACTATGTATGCCTGGTATAACTGGGCATTGTTAACATTGTTCCCATTATCAGTAACAGAAATTGCATTGAGAAACCAGGCAGCCCCAGGCCACATTTTGTAAACTTCACATTTATGATAAAACTTACATATCCTTATTTTAGAAACATAGAAGTAGTTTTTGTAATATGAAGTCATCTGTTGGTCAATGCTTGACCCTTGTTGAGTTATTTATTTTGCTGGTAAAGTGTTTTACTATTCATCTCCCACTTTGATTTCTAGAATGAGAGGACCTGGTTGATTTCTGTGGTGTGACTCACACGACAAGGAAGTATAGTTCAGATACTGTTCAGTGGTGTCCTGTTCCTCTTGAGAATGTATTTGCTGTAATAAAATGCATTTTCCTCTTGATATGTGTAAGGCCCAGGCTCAGTCTGTACAGATCTATGCAGTTTTTCTCTTTGTGCTTTTTTTATATAGTATTATGGACTAAATAAAGCGTACGTATTCATACATAGTTGCAGCCTGTGTTTTGTTTGATTTCATTATGTACTGCCTGATCTTCAAACGATATTGAGAAATAGTCGTTAACAGAAACCTTGATTGGACGTGATCTTCAGAGACACAGGTCCTTTTATAATTAAACCTTAACTTCCTACTGGGCATTGCGTTGATCTCATCATGTTTTTTAAAACGGTCCTGAGGATTTATTTTCAACGTTTCCAAACAGATTGTAATTTCTCAAAAGCCATCATAGAGTCATAAATTGGAGTATCCCAAAGGCACTGTTTTTTAAATTGATTTGTCTTAGTGTACTTGTCCACTGCATAATTTTTTTTTTTTTGCTGTCGGTCATGTGACTCCTCCCGTCCATAACACACGCACTTAAAATTCTCACTTCCTGATTGAGCCATCAAGATTACGTAAGATGTAAATCAGCCTAAATACCTAAGAGCAAGGATTTTAAGGGGAAAACGCTGTTTTTCTTTTTCTGTTTCATTATTAACCGCTAAGAATCAGAGTGAGTGTGTGCTTGCCTATTTGTATTTGGAAACAAGAGACTGTTAATGGGAGTTTTTTTTTTTTAATTCCCTTTCAGATTGAATTAGACTTTACTTTCATTATAAAAAATAATGTACCAACTCGGTAGCCCGTAGGAGTGGTCCCTTTGCAGGACCGAAGTCAGACGGTTCCGGTTACTGAGAGATTCACGTACTTGTCACTCTTCTCCCGAGCTGAGTGAAGAGCACCCCACCTCTCAGAAGGTAACCGTTTGCTCTTTCGGAGTTGTGAGCTGCTTAGCCTGCTGCTGCCTGAGAGAAGGGAAAGTCACTTCTCCAGGGCAGGATGACACTTGCTGTCTGGTGGGTCGTGGATATCCCATTTTCTCAGTGCGGTTTTGAAGTTGTCATAGTAACAGCCTGACAGTGAGAGGGTCTTTGTAGGAGTTCGTTAGCTAGAGTTAATTAATTTTATTAACTCTGTGTTTGCTTATTTCTTATGCCTTTTGGACACACCAGGGCAATAGATAATTGCTCAGATATGTATTTCGTGTTTGTTCTTTCTTGGGGTTCAAGGACTTGATGTTTTGCAAGTGGGTTTCAGTAGAGGATGAGATTGTTACTAATGGATCTTGGATGGGCTAAGCTTGGGCTTTTAATTGCTTCGTAAAATTGTGCTGTCACTGTAGGGCTGGGTTTTAGTTTCGTTGGAAGAGGTGAGTTTTGAAGTTCCCACGGATTTAATTCTGACTTGCTTCTAAGCATTCATAAGTTTTTTTGATTTGATTATGATGTATTTTAGAATAAGAACTGGGGGACATAGAAGGGAAATGTATTAGACTTATGGGATAAAATTATGTCTTTAAAAAAGCAACACTCGGATACAGCAACAGAAGCACGTATTTGTAAGAAAAAAATGTTGATGATAAATGTTTTCTAAGAAGCTTAAGAAGGCGATACTCTTTTATGGCTGTCAATGAACCAAAATAGACTCGCCCCCAGGAAAGTTGGTGGGGATTTTTTTTACCTATGTTGGGATCTTGGGGTGGGTGAAGTCCTGTGGCAGAAATACTTGTCAATATGATGATGGGGAAGAGGACGCTGGTGCCTGGGCCAGCGTAAGGCCACCAGGACTGGTCTGTGCTGGCCGTGGGCACTTGGAGTGTCAAGTATTGGTGCATTTGTTTTCTTGTGAGAGAGCAGAGAGCAATGACACTTAGAAAAAGTCTCGCAGGAGTTTTGTGGGTTTACTGCTGGTGCACTCCTCACTGTTGTGCTGGGCCCTTGCCGCGCATGGGAGTCGGGGTGGCAGCGTGTGCAGCCAGCAGCAGCCAAGGTGCTAATGCACGCCAGTGATGTCAGGAGTTAGGAGACAGTAAACAAGGTCAAAGTGTCCCGTTGTGCCGGAAGAAGGTTTGTTTTTATGAGCTGGACAGTACATGGATGAAGTAATTTTTCAAAACAAACTTCAGATTTATATGTGCTCTTTTTTTTTGCTCTTTGGACATTAAAGAATTATCAAGATAAGATTTAGTTGTATTTATTCAAGCAGAATTATCTTTTGTATTTTTTCCCCTGTTTCCTGTTGATTTTTAAAATGTGTATATGTATTATTTTTACCCAGAGAAAAATACTCTTGATCTAAAATTCTGAACTGCCATTTGAGAGCTCAGGACAGAGCCCAGTAGTCTGCAAACACGGCGAATGCTGGTCCCATTCGCCTGCGAACGCATTTCTTCTAGTTTTCTAACTTGGACTCGTCTCTGGACAGGCGAGTTTTACTATGAGAAAGTTAATCGCGCAGAACAGCGCTGACTGCTTGGCTCTCGTCTTAATGCTTTTTCCAACCTTGAACTTGAGAAGGCCAGAGGCTCCAGTCTCTGGACGTTCATCTGAGCAGTCAGCTGCCGGCTGTGGGTTCCTGAGGTAACAAGCGGGTGTCCCGGGGCGGGGTGTGTGTGTGTGTGTGTAGTAACAACAGCAGTGGTGCCACGTGGCACCCAGAGGACGCCTCTGTCTGTCCTGGGGATTCCTGGTCCTCACAAGTGCCTCCAGTGCCTCCGGGACACACTTGAACTTGAGGCATCTCTGGGAGCCGGGGCGCTGGGAGCTGCACAGCCGACCGGGGAGCCACAAACACAGCGTTTAAAGCGAAAGCAGGCCCTGGAGGAAGCAGAGGCGGCGGCCGCGGGCATCTCACTCCCAACCTGCTGGAAGACAAAGTGAGTCCTGTCTGTTGCTTTGTTCGGCAGTCTGTCCTCCGTGCCTTTTCTTGCTGACATTATTACACACTCACTGTGCGGCGGATGCCAAGTTGTTTTCCCCTTCACTGGGAAGCGGGACATGGAGTTTGTTAAATAGCTAATTGCTTCTTTTATCTTTTCCATCTCTCTCCCACTATCTCGGGGCTTGCCTCACAGAGATAGGAAGGGATTCAAATGTAGTTATCAGGGAGGAAACAAAAAGGGATTTTGTTGTGCCAGTGTTTTTACATAGTGCAAGAACTTTGGCCTTAGGTAAATGACTGCCCTGATTTCCATTTGGAGGATGTGTGTCCCCAGGGCAGGTGCACGGCAGATAGGGGGGCCCCAGGGACAGGCCGGCAAGGGATCCCTGCCAGGAAGAAAGGGAACAGAGCTGAGGGCGCACACGTTATTTAATGGACGTGGGAAGCAACAGGTCTAATGTAAAGGCTCAGCCGTGTCCACACAACGGAGCTTGCCCTGGCTGCTGGGAGTGTCGTGTCTTGTGGATGTGGAGAGCGCGGGCTGAGTGGCCTTTGGATTGCACCGAGAGTCCCCTCACCTGTGCCGGAGAGCCTGTGACACCAGCCTGATTCTGCCCCTCGGCCCGCCTCCATCTTGCTCGCTTGTTTTTCACGCTGTCCTGTCTCCAGAGCCTGTGGCGTGGCTGGATTAATTTCTAATGAAACACAGTTACGTGGTTTTGGAAACACAAAGCACAAAGAAATACAGAGTAGTTTGTGATTTGTAATGGAATCATCTCTCCTTATAAAATGGGCCGACTGTTTTTTCCCACCCCCACCCCCCCCCAACGTTCTTGACTTTCTCCACGTGAGTAATAATACTTTGAAGGTAGGAGGAGGCGGCACCGCCACCGTGTGGAATTGGAAAGTAGAAATCGGAGATCTTACTTTCTAGATCTAACATGGAGCGTTGTGTGGGTGTAAGTCAGAGTTTCTGCGGGCTGAGCGTCCCAGCTGATCTGGTGGGACCTGGGTGGCTGTCATTGTAGCCTCCTCCTAGCAGACATCTCCAGACATCTTCTTTAGGTGTGGAGCTGCGGTTAGAGCTGCAGTTTTTCTCAGTTACACTTGCAGAGATTCGCTTTGTCAATTAAAGATTAAGAACAGTTGGATGAGCGAGCAGGGTCCCTCGGAGGCGCATGGTGCCCTTCGGAGAGGCCCCTCCTAATTAAAGGGGAAGGGGCTGCTATCTGCTGCCTTTCACTCCTGGCAGTAGGGGACCTAGAGAGCGGGGGAGGAAGCTGTGCCCCCAGCCCCCTCTTATTTTGCTCCTACTCTTTTTTTCCCATTGAGCTTTCTCCCTTGTCAGTGACCCAGAAAGTCATTGGTGATCCGACTATCTCAGAATGAATAGTAACATAAGCATGTGTGGCACTTGCAAAAAAAAAAAAAAAGTTCACAACGTGCATTTATCCATTTAGAATTCCACTTGAGTTGCGCCTGAGAGTGTTGTAATCGGTGTTGCCGTCTCCACCCCTTTGTCAACCAAGGGCACTGCCGGCCGGAAAAGTGGGGGGTCCTGATTCTGCTCTTTCATGAATAGATGGCCGCGTTCCACTGGACGTAGTCAGAAGATGGCGGCCGCGGCTCCGAGCGGGGCGTGTGGGGGATGTCTGGGAATACGGTTCTTATCAAAACCAAGGACACCTGGTCGTTAGCGTGGTACACGTGTCAACAAGGATGTTGACAGATGTCCACGCTGCTCAGTGTGGCGCTGCAGCTTCTTGGACCAGTCACTGGAATAATTCCCATTGTTTATCCTCCAGTTAAGCAATAAGCCCTCGAGCTCCCTTCTCGGAAGAATATGTTTCAGGAGAATTTCGTTAGGCTGGGGTAGCGGCTCAGTTGCTTTTGAACCGTAGTCTGAGAAAATGAAGGCGCTTTGTTGCCTCTGTTTCTGCCGCTTTAAGTGGAAGGAGTACGTGCCACTTCTCAGACTATCTTGGAGACTCTGAAACAATGTTCTCCTGCAAGTGTATGGCGCTGGGGAGCATCCTGGAACCGTCAGTTATTTCTGCTGTCAGGTTGATGGCGTCAGTCCTCTGTGTTCAGCTTGGGGAGCGTGGATACGAGTGCCCCAGCGGCAGCTTGTTTTTAAAACTCCCGGTGACACGGAAGCAGAGCGCTTCTTAAACTCCTAACCAGACGTGCGGAAAGCTCGGATGTGAGCGCCTGTCTGTAATTTTCTGGAGAGCTTTTCATTGGGATGTGTCGGCAGCTTGCAGTCTGCTTTCTGGGGGGCAAAGTGTGCTTGTACTCTGACACCCTGGGAAGGGCGAGGGGGGCTGGCGTCTGCAGCCCCTGGTGTCCCGTGGGATGGTTGGATGATAGCTGGACAGTGGGACACGTCCCAGTCCTTGAAGGGGCAGCCAGTGCTGGACTGGCAGATCCTGTTAGGGGGCTTTTCCCGAGTTTTTTTTTTTTTTTTAAGTGTGTAATAATGTTAGATATTCAACAGGGTACTCTGCTTACGGTCCTTTTCTAAGGTGTGACTTACATTAATTTGGTTTTTACCCACTAGTATTTCTTTCTTTTTTAAAAAAGATTTATTTATTTATTTGAAAGTCAGAGTTACACAGAGAGAGGAGAGGCAGAGAGAGAGAGAGAGGTCTTCCATCCAATGGTTCGCTCTTCCGGGCCATAGCAGAGAGCTGGACAGGAAGTGGAGCAGCTGAGTCTCGAACAGGCACCCATATGGGATGGGATGCAGGTGCTTCAGGCCAGGGCATTAACCCACTGTGCCACAGCACCGGCCCCTATTAGTATTTATTTCAGGAGGGTTGATTAAATGACTTAAATGAAATCTGAAAGCGTGACAGTGAAGAAACGTGATCAATATTGTGATGCACGCGGCAGGCCCCCGAGACGCGCGGATGAGTGTTAGCTCCGGCAGCGCCCCTGTGCCGGGGACGCGGTGAGAACTCCCCCACTGCCGATGCCCCAAGCACCTTGTGTGTCCTCTGTGTGGGCTCTGTTCAGTGGTGGAAGATCTCCATCCTTGGAGGGCTCCAGAGAACCTGTAATTAGCCCCGCTGAGTACAGGAGATAATGGAAGCCCACTGACTCCAGCCGGGCCATCTTCTCCATTCCTGCAGTGAGCGCTTGGGGAACCCGCCTCCCAGGAAGTTGCAGTGGGGTGAGTGACGTCCCAGGAGGGGACGCCGCAGGCTGACAGGGACTGCGTGCGACAGCTGTGGACATGGTGTTGCTGCAGCCCACATGGGACCAAAATAAAACAAACAAAACAACCAAGGATTTGATGGAAAAAGGAGAATTGTCGCATATGTGATTTATAAAGTAGCTCACAAAATAGAATTCTAGACGTGAAAGCCCTAAAGAACCGCTCCTTATCTTCAGGATAGGGGAGACTGGGGAGTACTTCTGAAATTCTGTGATTCCCAGTTGAAAGGCTTTCATTCTGTGAGAAAATGTCTTTTATTTAAGAAAAGAACAAAAAAAAAGTTGTGCCTGTACAAAAAGCAAGGCTGTTAGTCTCATTTTCTTTAAAAAGATTTATTTATTTATTTGAAAGAGTTATATAGAGAAGGAGAGGCAGAGAGAGAGAGCAGGCTTCTATCCGCTGGTTCACTCCCCAATTGGCTGCAATGGCCAGAGCTGGGCCGATCTGAAACCAGGAGCCAGGAGCTGCTTCTGGGTCTTTCACATGGGTGCAGGGGCCCAAGCACTTGGACCATCTTCTACTGCTTTCCCAGGCCATGGCAGAGAGCTGTATTGGAATTGGAGCAGTCGGGACTCGAACCAGCACCCATATGGGATGCTGGCACTGCAGGTGGCAGCTTTACCCGCTACGCCACAGTGCTGGCCCCTAGTCTCCTTATTTTGAAGAATGGTTCTTTCCTCATGTGTTAAAATGGCAAGCCTTGAACATACTGAACTGAGCGTCTCCGTGGGGCTTGGGAGAAGCAGTAAACGTACAACATATCGCACCCGCAAGCACAGGGCAGAGAGAGAGAGAGAGAGCAGGTGTCCTCACACCCCCTTCACGTGATAGTCCCGGACACAGGGTTTCTGTCCCACAGCCAGTAGCTGATGTGCCTGTGGGTAATCTCTTGTAATGGTGGCAGTGGCTTGGGGAGCATCACTCGGCGCCAGGTGCTAACGCTCAGAGCTGATCCAAGCACCACCACTTAACAGCCGCCCCCCCCAGCGATGGTGAGTGATGGCGAATGCTGGCATAGGCTGGCATGTGACGCTGCCCTGAGCAGATTGTCTGTGGCTGCGATGGTCAAGAGAGGCCTCGTGGATCCAGCGTGTTGGAGGCAAAGCTCCACAGCATCGTCCTTGAGAACTGCAGGGAGATGGAGTCCTGGTCCCGGAGACAGGTGCAGAGGTGCCGGCAGGGATGGGAAATACGGCTGCGTGGTCCTTGCCCGGGCTGCGACTTGACTGTCACCTGCCGGCACGGTCTCATGTGAATCCTGAGTCGCTGGGAACAGCAAGTGCTGTCCCGAGGAAGCTTCATCCGGCCGGCATCAGGCTGTGGGCAGCCCAGGACCACCGCTGGAAAGTCCAGGAAGCTGGAGAAGAGAGGGTCTCGCTATGGGAGGGATTTCGCAACCACCTGGACAGTGGGGTCTGCTGGTGGGGATGCAGAAGTGGCCCCAGCTTTTTAAATCAGGGCTCCACATAAAGGCTCCTATCGGGTACCTCACGGGGGTCAGCTCACTGTGGGGTTGGTGTTTCCACCATTCTAAGAGAACGGGCGAAGTCCCATTGGAGTTCGTAGTTGGTATAGAGTGGTATGACCCCTGGGATACAGAAGACGGGCTCCAGGCAGCCCTGCTTGGCCTGCTGGGGCTCGGTCCTCCTGCACTGGCTCTGTTCCGGCAGGTGGGGGGCAGAGGTGCAGCTGTGCCCCACCGATGCTCTGATGCTCTGTGGAGGAGGCTGGGGAGTGGCTGGGTCAAGGGGCGGAGCCTCAAGGAAAAAGGTAGGAGGGTGAGCAGGGGGGCTGAGACCCTGTCCGTGTGTTCGCCAACTCCACATGTCTTCGCTGAGGCTCTTTAGGGATGAGCGTGGCTGGCAGTGGGTACACGGGTGACAGACACGGGCGAGGGCCTGGGTCCTAAGGGCTGAGTGCAGGGGGGAGTGCAGATGTGCCCTGGGAACACCTGCGGGGGGCCTCACCGCCTGTGAGGTCACATCAGCCCTTGAGGCATTGGGGACTTCACACAAGCGAGACTCACAGACGGGGAACAGACTGCACTAAGGCCCAGAGGAAGCGCAGGATGTCTAAAGGAGTGAGGATGACAATGGGACCAGATAGAGGGAGCGGCTACAGGGGGCCTGAGGGGCGGGCGCGGGGGGTGGGGGAAGCCGGCCCTTTTCCTAAGGAGATGGGGAGCACCGTGAATTTTCAGTGCAGGGGTAGCGTGATGAGACTCGTGTTCCCGCCTCTCCTCTGTAGAGCGGCTCTTAAGGAAGCAGTCCTGAGGCAGGGACACGGATTAGCAGGCCCCGGGTGATGTAGAGGCGGGAGGCGGAGGGCAGCCACCCGGGGTTGGTAGTTCAGAGTGGGGGGTTGTGGGAGTTGGGGCGCTTGCTGGTGTTATGGAAGACGCAGGGGTGGGAGGGAGAAGGGGGAATGACAGTTAACCATGGTGTCTGGGGGAGCCAGCTGGGGTGCTGGGGGTCCTTGACTAGGAGGCACGGGGTTGGGGGAATCACTTGGGGTCTGGGATATGTTAGGTTTGGCTGTGGGCACGTCAGGACCAGGAGCTGGTATCCTGCATAGCCAGCACAGGAAGCTGAAGCGCCAGGTGTGGTCAGAGAGAGGCAGGCGTGTCGAAATGCTTTAGGTCGGAAGTGAAGCCGCTGGAATGGCCATGAGAGGAGAGGTGAGCAGGGTGGAAGGCTGGGGCCGGTGAGCTGAGAGACCGTGTTGGACGTTTTGCTTCTGTCTGGAGGTGGAAGTCGCAAAGGTGGTGAGCAGAGCCGGTGGGGGGTGGGGCAGTCACTGGTGCGGCAGCTTGGAGGCTGGACGTGGAGATGCGCACAGCATGAAGAAGAGGGCCGAGAACAGAGCAAGACGGAGTGGGACCAAGGACCAAACCTCAAAAAAATTTTTTTAATTGAAAGAAAGGGGAAAGCAACCTCTTGTAGCTTGCAGAATCTGACTGCATCTGATAGTGAGTCTGTTTTATTATCTCTCTGACATCTTCTAGTTTTCCTTGCTGTGTGTCCTTGGTCTCTGCTTCGTTTGTAAAAGGAGCACCTGCCTGCTGGGCTTGTTTGTGAGAACTGAATGAGTTTTAACACAGTGCCTGATACACAGTAAGTGCAATATCAGTGATTGTCGATAGAAGCAAGAAAGAGAACCCATACGTAGGCATTACACACAGTCATCCATCGTCACATTCTTAGCATGTACATGACTCTGTAGTTTAAGTAGCAGTAGTAACCTCGTTCTACCAATAAAACATGCCTGGAAAGCTTCAAGTGACTTATTCCAGGTCTTTCTGGTAACCCGTGGCCTAACTGGGAGACAGGGCCCCATGCACCTGACTCAGTAATCCTCCCGCAGAGCCATGCCACAGCCCTGGGCCACCACGGTGTGAACACTGGACTTGGAGCGCTCTGTGGCAGGCAGGTGGGTGCGACTCGGTCAGCCTTAGCCTCGGCGCCCCACCTCGCTGACGGACTGCGGTGTGTGCTGTCCGCTTGGAGCCTGCAGGCACCGAACTTTGCCCTTACAGGGCCTGGATACGTCCTCATGACTCATCCTGCTGCCCTAGCAACACGGGCTTCTGCTCTAACGGGTTCCTACAGGCTTAGAACTCCCCTCTGAAGACATGTGTGGCTCGCTGGAATGCCTTGCCTCAGGAACTGTAATAGAAGTGGCGTTGCTGTTCAGCCCAAGGCTCTGGACTCAGCACACAACCATCTGAGAGGACAGCGCGGGTCAGCATGGCTGGGCCACGGTACCCAGAAAATGCGGTCAAACAGGAGTCCCAGATGGTCCTGTCTGTGCAGGTATTCTTAAGATGAGATCAGCATTTCAATCAGTAGACTTTGCGCAGAGCAGGTCACCCTCCAGAATGTACGTGGGTGGGCCTCTCCCAGGCTGCTTCGGAGAGGAGCTTAGGTCTGTGGAGGAAGGAGAAACTTCACATTGGCTCTTCTCCTGGTCGCCAGCCTGCCCTGCAGGCATAGGGCTTGCGGGCCCCCTGAATTGTTCTAGCCCAGTCCTGAAGATAAATCTCAGTAGCTCAGTCCCTCCCCACCCCTACATGAACGTACAGGTGCGTGCATTCACACACACACACTCCATTGGTTCTCTTTCCCCAGAGAGCTCTAATGCAGGTGGGAATATACAGACCTGACATCGTTCAGCTGCTGTAGATATTAGCAGAAAGCTGCAGCAGGTGTCCTTGTATCCGTGTATAGCACTGGCTGTGTAGACAAGAAAGGTGAGTTGGAGAAGGGACACGATGCCCCACAGTGATGCAGAAGGTTGGTGGGAGAAGCACGGAGCAAGTGCGGGTCTCCCCTGCTGCAGCTCAGCTGCTTTCTTGCTATTTGGCTCTCAGACTTTGATTAGCAAGGTGATGAAATGACTCGTCGCTGTGCAGTCATTGCTGACGTTGACGGAAGCTAGTGTTTGGGTTGCTTTGCAGGTGTTAATGATTTTAGTCCTTGCAAGTGCCCAGCGAGTTAGGGACTGATAGAATCCTCACTTCATAGATTTTTAAGCACTGAATCGCCATGAGCAGCCTGGTCATTGCTGCACCGCTGGGGACGAGGGAGCCGGGCTCGGGCGCCAGGCGGGGCCCCTTAGCTAGCTCTCACGGTCCCTGAACACAGCTGTGACTCTCTCCCGGTCTGGCACATGGGTTACGGTGGTGGAGTACATGTTTAGAAGTTGTTCCTCCAGGGCCCATCCGTAGTACTGCTTGTCTCTGTGAGAATCAGAAGATATCCCCGTTCCAGCAACGGGCGGGCTCCTCGCTCAGGGCACGGAAGAACCTGGCGATGTCCGTGGGTTCTTGCCCAGCTTTCTGCAGTGTGTTCTGGGCAAGAAGGGAGCAGACTGCTTCGGTGCGTGCCTCGGTTCTATGTGGACGTAGCCGTCGCCAGTGCCACGTGCCGTGAGCTACTTCTGCCTTAAGTGCTTTGGCAACCATCCGCTGTAGAGCTGTCTCGGCAGTCCAGATAGGAAGACCTTACGTCGTGTGTTTTTTTTTTTTTTTCTCTGAAGATTTTATTTGTTTGAAAGAGTTACAGAGAGAGCGAGAGACAGAGAAAGATCTTCCATCTTCTGGTTCTCTCTCCAAAACCAACAGGTAGGGCTGGGCTGGGTCAGAGCCAGGAGCTTTCTCCTGGTCTCTCACATGGGTGCAGGGGTACAAGCACTTGGGCCATCCTCCGCTGCTTTCCCAGGTGCATTAGCAGGGAGCTGAATCAGAAGTGGAGCAGCCAGGACTTGAACCCTCGCCCATATGGGATGCTGGCTCTCAGGCTGCAGCTTCACCCTGCTACACCACAGTGCCAGCCCCTTATATCATATCTTATGACACAAGAGTCATGATTCCTGGAGAGTTAAGTAAGCTTTGTCCAAGCCAATGTTCCTGGTCACTCTGCCATGTCCCAGTGCCTGCCAGACGGGCTGTGAGTTCTGCGGCAGCATGGACTCTTACCAGTGGCTCCGCCTCCGCCCTTCAGCATCTACCAGTGCTTAACAGACACGCATCTTCATTCCGAACCAATTCCAGAGAGCCATGGGCCAGGGAGAAGGCATGGGCCCATGGGGCCTTTAGGGTCTCTGTGATGGTTGGAGGATGTTTTCTCTGTCTGTGCTTTAAGGTGAGCGTATTTATAGCTGAAGTGGGATCATCCCCACAGAAGGAGGTCCTGTGGACATAACTCTCCCTGGCGTTTAGCACCAACCTTACATGGTGTGTGCTCCACACTCGTCTAGGGCAATACCTGAACAATGTTGATGCTTTTAAGATCACATTGTGTATTTTTTAAAGATTTCTTTTATTTATTTGAAAGAGTTACAGAGAGAGGTAGAGACAAAGAGAGAGGTTTTCCATCTGCTGGTTCACTCCCCAGATGGCCATAATGGCCGGAGCTGCACCAGTTCGAAGCCAGGAGCCAGGAGCTTCTTCCAGGTCTCCCACACGGGTGCAGGGGTCCAAGGACTTGGGCCATTTTCTACTGCTATCCCTGACTATAGCAAAAAGCTGGATCAGAAGAGGAGCAGCCGGGATTGGAACTGGTGCCCATATGGGATGCCAGTGCTTCAGGCCAGGGCTTTAACCTGCTGCACCTCAGTGTTGGCCCCATGCTACATATTTTTAATACACGCCTAAAGTTCTCTGTTTCTTCCCTTATTCCAGAATCTTCTCTCTCACACTGCCTCTCTTCACACACATACTCACACACTGCTACTTTAGTTTGTCACCTACTTATAAAAATTTGTATTCATGCATTTTATTTATTGGTGAGACAGAAAGAAAGCTCCCATCTGCTGGTTCACTCCCCAAATGCCCACAATAGCCAGGGCTGGGTCAGGCCAAAGCCAGCGGCCAGGAATTTCATCTGGGTCTCCCATGTGAGTGGCAGACATACAAGTACTAAACCATCACCTGCTGCATCCACGGTGTCCTGGAATCTGGAGCAGAGTGGCAACTCAAACCCAGGTGCTCTGATGATGGGGTGTGGATGTCCCAAGGGACCTTTGGTATTCTTTTTAAAGATTTAGCTAGTTTATTTGAAAGAGTTTTAGAGAAGGAGAGATCTTCCATCATCTTCCAGGTCTCCTATGTGGGTGGTAGGGGCCCAGGTAGTTGGGCTATCTGCTGCTGTTTTCCCCAGGCCATTAGCAGGGAGCTGGATCAGAAGTGGAACAGCTGGGTTGCAAACCAATACCCATATGGGATGCCGGGTGTTGCAGGCGGTGGCTTTACCTGCTACGCTACAACACCAGCTCCCCAAGCGACATCTTCACTGCCATGCCGAACGCTCACCTGGCCACTTATTTTATATTTCTTTTTTGATGAAATGTCTGAAAAGCCACTTTGTAGAAAGAAGCTATTATTTATATTTTGTACTGGTTTTCCCCTTCCATTTCATTTCCTTTGCTTCTTGTAACTGCGAACCAATGATGATTCAGTACCATTACATAAGCTTAGATTTCCTTTTAGAAATGTGAAGATTTACCCAAAAAAAAAAAAAAAGTCGGAGTTAGGCAGCGTCAGTGCATAGCCACCATCTGCCTTGGACTGTCTTTGATGGTGCAGGTGCGTGGGTGATTCTGATACAAGCGATGGCTGATCTCTGGTATAAAGCAAAGCTTAGACATGATGTGGATTTTCTTCTCTGGAAAGCGGAGGGCAGGGTCCAGAGCATTTGTGCCTATGTCCTCATCAGGTATGTGAACTACACGGGCCTGTCCACCACTTGTACTGCGAGTCAAGGTCTAGGCCGCCTCTTATATTTCTTCACCTTTTTAAAACAGAACAAAACTTGGACACCAGGAACTCCATTATTGTCAGCATCAGAAGCCTTACTTCTGACACCCAAACCAGGACCATGCAAGAATGCAGGTTCACTCAGTGAAACCTCGTTAAAGGCCTGCCTGCTACCAGGCTGGCACCTTTGTGTGGCTTTCAGAAGCTTCAAAGTGGGGCCGTCTCTTTACAGCCAGCCCAGTGCAAGCAAGAATATAATTTTCAAAAAGTCAGGTGGGGAGTGGTGGCTCACCCGGGAGAACTCGGGGCAGCCTTGCCTCCGGGGAGCTATAAAATTAACACATCGGAGAAGCGTGCCCTGGCCACCTCCCCGCACTCGGGTTGTTCGCTGGCACTCCCGCTGTTGAGTGTCTGTTAGTTTTCTAGTCTCTCTTTAGTAAGGAGGAAGGAAGAGTTCTCCTTTAGACGTCATTAGAAGTGACTGCAGCATTTTGGTGCGCTCCAGCCTGGAGGGGCTCTGCTTGCTGTCACCGGCGTGGCAGAAGTTGATGGTCACGTGCTGGGGTCCTGGCTGGCACATCCCAGCCACGATGGAGAAACCATGTTGCTTTAATTGTCCCTCCTTGCCTGCCTCCCTTGCCAAGCCCAGTGGCTTCTGTTAAAACATGTGGCAACTTCTCCCTTGGAGGCTAACTCGGTCCAAGTCACCATAATATTTAGAGCTAGCTACAAAGACGTTTCTTGCCCTAAACCCACGCCAAATCTCAAACTGTATTCTCTCTGGCCATTCAAATCAGTCCAGCTCTTTTCTGTTTTATGCCTGTTCAAACAGATAAACAAGGCACATCATGCCTGGTGTTGTTTTGAGCTCAGTCACTTCCTCCTAAAACAGTCTCTGATAGCATGTTCGTTTTAAGCATTGCAACTGGGGCCAGCATTGCGATGCAGCAAGTTAAGCCACCACCTGGTGACTCCAGCATCCCATATGGGCTCCTGGTTGAGTGCCGGCTGCTTTGGTTCCCATCCAGCTCCCTCCCTGCTAATACATCTAGGAGAGCAGCAGAAGGTGGCCCAAGGGCTTGGGCCTCTGCACCCATGTGGGAGACCTGGATGAATCTCCAGGCTTCTGACTTCGACCGAGCCCAGCTCCGGCTGTTGTGTGACCATTTGAGGAGTGAACCAGCAGATGGCAGATCTTTCTTTCTCCCTCTCTCTCTGATCTTCAAATAAATAAATAATTGTTTAGCAAAAAGAAATCACAGCTTAGGTGTTCTAGAAGGAAGAAAACATATTCCAGGTATAGTCACAACAAACTGTCTCCCCCCACCCCTACCCTCGCTTTCTCTCTCTTCCATCTCTGTGCTGGTGGAGAACAAGAGAGGGACTCCCAAGGCCATAGACCTTCAACAGGCGTGGTGCAGAGCTGCAGCTGGATGACCTTGGTCTGCAGGGGCCACTTAAGGTGCACCTGCTAATAAACAAGTAACATTGACTCACTTTGCTTTTAAGAAGGAAAGCCTGGCAAAATGGAAACAAAGATTCTTGATGCGGGAATTGTTTCTAATGTGTAAACACAATTATTTTTCCCCTTGACATTTAATCCACATAATGTACACACGTTTTATCCATCCTTGCTAAATTATATTCCATAGCCTATGTTACTTTTAATTTAAAATTTTATTTTTATTTACTTGAAAGAGTGATAGGAGGGGAGGAGAGAGAGAGAGCTCTTGTAGCCACTGGTTCACTCCCCAAATGGCCACGATGGCTAGGGCTGGGCCAGGCCAACACCAGGAGCCTAGAACTCCATCTAGGTCTCCCTTGTGGGTGGTAGGGGCCAGAGTACTTGGGCCATCCTCTTCTGCTTCCCCCTGCATTAGCAGGGAGCCTGATCGGAAACAGAGCAGTCAGACTTGAAGCAGCACTGGGATATGGGATGCTGGGGTCACAGGTGGCCCCTGGTAGCCAGCTGTAGCAGCACAATTTAGTTTCTTCATATTCTTAGAAGAGTCACTTTCCTTCTTTGCTTAGTTTGTTACTTTCAACACAACTCATTTTTTTGTGGGTAGCATTTCTGTCTTTTTAATTTGTCCAGTGATACATGGAGAAGGTCAGATGTAACATAGAAGGGAACTTGGAAGTGCAGTTTAAAAATGTGCACTACCTAATTGAAGAATTAGTGCATTTCATACACGTTGGCGTCTCTGTGTACTTCATTGCTATTATTCTTCTCACTTCCCTGCTGTTCTGAAATTTGTATTTCTGATTTTCTTTATTTAAATGCATGCATCTTTTTAAAAATCCCCTGCATCCATGTTACTAAAGGTGTTCTGAAACATGTAAAAATGAAATCCCACTGGAGATGGTCTTTCGATAGCTCCAGTTCTTCCTGCACAAGGATCCAGCCGTGCTGTCGAATGCACTCAGGGTTCCTTCATCAACATCAGTGCTCCACTCTGCGCGTGGATACGCAGCTGGCTTACGGGCAGAGATGGAAAAGCAGGGGAGCTTCGTGGAATAGGCAGAGTTAGTTTGAGATGTCCACGTGCATCCAGTGGAAGTGCCGATGGGCAGCTTGGTGCTCGGGTCAGGAGCAGCGTCCCCCATCGGAACGTCCTCTCTCCAGCTGTTACTAGAATGCCGTGGAACATGCTGCGTGCTTTCCATGTCAGCAGTGATTGTTTCCTACTTCTCAGTGGTCTGTTTTCTTGTTCTGTTTTGGGTTTGTTTGATAGGCAGAGTTAGACAGAGAGAGAGAGAAAGACAAAGAGAAAGGTCTTCCTTTTTCCATTGGTTCACCCCCCCCCAAAAAAAAATGGCTGCTACAGCCGGCATGCTGTGCCAATCTGAAGCCAGGAGCCAGGAGCCAGGTGCTTCTCCTGGTCTCCCATGCAGGTGCAGGGCCCAAGCACTTGGGCCATCCTCCACTGCCTTCCCGGGCCATAGCAGAGAGTTGGACTGGAAGAGGAGCAACCGGGACAGAATCCAGCGCCCCAACCGGGACTAGAACCCAGGTTGCTGGCGCTGCAGGCGGAGGATTAGCCTAGTGAGCCACGGTGCTGGCCTCTGTTTCGTTTTAATCAGACAGGCCAGGTCACTCTGCTGAAGTGAAGGAGGCGACGATGAGCTTCAGTGACAATGGAGGGAAGCGCCTTGCGAGTTCTGCGGTGTGTGGCAGGGTTGGAGCTGGCACCTGTTGGGTCTTGTGGAGTTTCGTGGGGGCCAAATACAACCGTAAAGTCTTGCTGTGAACTGCGAAGTGCTCCCACATGGCCACCGTGTTTGTTCACAGCACCGCCTTAGCCTAGGCTAGAGCGGGCACTCACTTGTTCACGGAGTGCGCACCTTGCTCCGCGAAGAGCTGCTGACCGTTCACGCTTTGCAGATGAGAAAACGACCGTGGATGAATGGCAGACCCCTCCCAGGATCCAAATGCAGAGTCGGCTTCTGAAAGCTGCGTTCTCAGCACCCCTGCAACACAGCCCTTCTGTGAATGACAGGTTCCCCACCCCCGGCCCCTGCTCCTTCTGCCTCACCAGTTCAAACACTCCAGCATGCCCACCTTGGACCCAGCCCCAGGATGTGCCCCCGCCCCAGGTGACACAGGGAGCCCACTGCAGCAGCCCGACATGGCACGGGGGGGTGCTGCCCAGGGCTGCCCACCCACCCACCCGGTGCCCACTCTGTGCTCCATTCGCATTCCTTGCCTGGAGCCACCCAGGGAGGCAGAAGTAGCCTGGGACCGGAATGTGGGTCTCCTGCCTTTTCAAGTGTCACACTCATTTTGCGTTAATAAAGCGTCGATCTCCAGGGGATCTGGCAGAGATTTGAAAGTGCTCAATTTTGCTGCAATAAATACTTAAGAATCCTCCCTACAGCAAGAAAGCCACATGCCTGGAGGTGAAAGCAGAGTTTGTTCTGAGGGCCCTGGACAAACTGAGTCGGGCGCAAGGATGAGGTCACGGGCTGCTGGCCCTCGAGTCAGCTCCCACTAGGCAAGCGAAGGGGGTAGCAGCTGCCGTGGCCGCGAGGCTGCAGCCAGACCTGGGAGTGCTCTTGCGTCCTGCCCACCAACTCTGTGGTCAGAGCTCACTGCCGGCAGGAGGGCACGATGGGCCAGGTGACACTTCCGCAGAGGGTGGAGATCAAGGGCGGGACCCGGGGAATCGGCCCAGCATCTGCCTTTGTTACTGTGCTCAGGGGACACACAGTTGGCATCGTGAGTTCATGAGAAAGCCACCTTTGTCACGGAAAAGCTGGGGGTACCCAGAAGGGAGGAAGCATCTAGGTTGTAAGGGACTTGCGTACAGACGTGCGGGGAGTGACAGGCAGAGTAACAGAGACACAGAGAGAAAGAATCTGCTGGCCACAACCAAGAACCTGGAACTCCATCCAGGTCTCCTGCGTGGGACTTGGGCCATCTTCTGTGGCCTTCCCAGGTGCGTTAGCAGGGAGCTGGATCGGGTGTAGGGCAGCCAGGACTCCAATCGGCGCTCACAGGGGATGTTGGTGTCACAAGGCAGTTTAACTGCTGTGCTACAACACATGCTTAGGACCTCTCTGATCATAAGGCTGGCAGAGAGCGGAGTATCTCAGCTGACGAGATGCTCTGATAGATTGAGAGAGACCCAAGTGAAAGATTTGAGCAAGGTGAAGGCTGGATTTCCAAGGTGGGTCTGGCTGTGCTCAGGACAGACCTGGGTTCGGCTGTGTTTGCCAGAGGGGCCAGCTTGCTCCAGCGGGCGCACAGTAAGTGAGCAGTGTAGTTTCGGTTTGTCTCGCCACTTCCAGGGCAGTCACAGGTGTTTGTCTCTGCGGTGACAGAGGTCAGTGGGCCGCTGGGGCCGTGAAGGCCCAGAGTGGGACTGTCCTGGGTGCAGCAGCTGGGTCCCCTGTTGGCACGGGTTTCTGGGCCGGCTGCTCCCACGCTGTTTGGGCCTGTGGGGCATTTCTTCCTTGTGGAAAGTGTTTGTTCTCTCGCTTAGCACCGCCTTTTCCTGCAGCCACGGCCCCTGCTGAGACTTCTGGATCGGGGTGGCCCTGGGCAGCTTTGAGAACAAGGGCTGCACCGCAGTATTGCTGGGCAGGCGCCGCACGGGCCTGGGCAAGCCAGCTCTGTGTTTCCCGCCTGTCTCCTGCCCGCTGATGGCTTGCTGGGTTGTTGGTCAGGAGGACTAAGGACGGTGAGTGTTCAGTGTTGTTGGTTTTGCGGGGAAAGGGCATGTAACCAGAGGTTAGGAGACTGAGCAAGTGACTTGGTCTCTCTGGTCTTATTTATTTGAAAGGCAGAGTTACAGAGAGGCAGAGGCAGAGACAGATAGGTCTTCCATCTGCTGGTTCACTCCCCAGGTGGCCACAATGGCCAGCGCTGGACCAATCTGAAGCCAGGATCCAGGAGCTTCTTCTGGGTCTCCCATGCGGGTGCAGGGACCCAAGGACCTGGGCCATCTTCCACTGCTTTCCCAGGCCATAGCAGAGAGCTGGATCAGAAGTGGACCAGCCGGGTTTCAAACCAGCACCCATATGGGATGCCGGCACTGCAAGCTATGGCTTTACCCGCAGCAACACAGCACCACTTTCTCTCTGATCTTGACCTTGTCATTCAGCAGGGAGGATGTGGACTCGGCAGCCTCCAGTGACCTCTGTGGCTCAGGATGGACTCATTCCTGATCTCTCTGCCCTGCCTCAAAATCTGACTTGGGCGTTAACAGGTGGCAGGGCTGCGGGGCGATGAGATCATAGTTACGGGGACCTCAGACTCCCTGGCTAGAAAGCTGTGGGACTGTAGGAGCACTCCCCTTGCCTGAAGCCAGTGCACTGGGTTTTTTTCCCTGCCTCTGGGCTCTGTAGTTTCCATCCTTCCCTCCCACTTCTCCTCCTTCCTGTCTTGTTCTTTGCTTCCCACCTTCCCCTCCTTCCCCATATCAACCATGCTTATGCAAGACCACCCTGCCTCTCTGGAACTTACAGACTAGCGAAGGAAGTCGCCAGCAGGGAACCCCCCGGGCAGGGTGCAGTGTGCCGTGCAGGAGGGAGCACACACCAAGGAGCCGGAGTGAAACCCAGCACCCCTTCCCTGCGTGCACACGCACAGGCGCTGACGGCAGCAGCGCTTTTGTTACCTTAGCTGAATAAACATCAAGACTTTGGTTTTGTAAAGCTGTCCAGTACAGAGTCACTCTTGGAGGTTACTGTTGCAGACTTCTGGTTTTTTTTTTTTTTTAAGAGTTATTTATTTGAAAGGAAGAGTCAGAGAGTGAGAGAGTGTGAGAGAGAGAGAGAGAGAGAGAGAGAGAGAGAGTTTCCATCTGCTGGTTCAGTCCCTAAATGGCCACAATGGCCAGGCCCTGGAGCTTCATTTGGGTCTCCCACATGTGTGCAGGGGCCCAAGTGCTTGAGACATCTTCTCTGCTTTTCCAGGCACATTATCAGGGAGCTGGATCAGAAGTGGAGCAGCCAGGGCTCAAACTGGCACCCATATGGGATGCCGGCACTGCACACGGCAGTTTAACCCATTACGCCACAATGCTGGCCCTGATTTCTAGGTTTTGAAAAATTGATTTATTTAATTAATTTATTTGAAAGGCAGATAAGACAGAAAAAGAACTCTCCTGTAAGCTGGTTCACTCCCCAGATGCCTACAGCAGCCAGGGCTGGAGCCCAGAACCCCATCTGGATCCCCAGTGTGGCCAGGAGAGTCCCAAGTACTTGAGCCACCACCTGCTGCCTCCCAGGCTACACACGAGCAGGAAGCTGGAGTCTGAAGCAGAGGCAGGACTCAGACCTAGGCCCTCCAACGTGGGAGGCAGACGGCCCCAGCAAGGTCTTAATGGCTGCCCCAAAATGCCCACCCCAGTGGAAGGGTTTTTTTCCTGCAGGTAAAGGGTGGATGGACGTGTAGATATTTTCTCTGAATACACACAAACCATCTTCAGAAAACTAATTTCTCGCATGTGCATTTCAGGATTGGATAACGACTGTGGGTGAGCGTGCTGAACTGAACAGAAAGCGTTTCCGTTTAACTTCTGTGTATTTTTTAAACAAATAAAGTTAGGATGTACTTAATGCCTCCCATTTTCACAGGAGGGACTGGAAGAGGGAGCGGTCGTTTGTGTGCTGTTGACATTAGCTGTCAGTTCCTAAGGAAATCTCATGGAAAAACCCCATCCGTGTCCTGAGACTGAGCCCAGGGATCCGGGCTGCCGCTGGTGCCGGGTGAGCGGCCGCGGCAGGCGCAGGCCCAGGCTTCTGCACATGGGTGGGTCCACTCTGTGAGTGTACTGGAAGCTGCTGGCACAGCGCGCTTCCGTTTCCTGCCACTTGAAAAGAGGACTCTGGAACTCAGGTTCTTTCCAGTCCTCACCGATAAAGCCAGCAGAAACGGTGCCCTCGGCTCAGGGGACCACCCCCATTGTCCCGGCCTGCAGGATCTGTCTGTGGGGCCCCTGGGAGAGAAGCTCCTGTTTTCTTCTGGGGCTCTTCCAGTGAACTAAAAGCAGCCCAGGTTTCTTACACTGATTTTCAAAGATTTCTGAACAGAGGAGAAAATCAGACCAGAAACATAGTAAAGTAACTTTTCTCCTGAGAGGTAGAACAGCAGCGCCTTAGAAATTGGCTCAGTTTGTGATGGGTGACATCTTAGAATGAATATCTGATTGTTCGCAGTGTGCGTCACCGCCAGCATTCCCGTGAGGTTCTCCGCCGTCTATGAACAAATTAAATGTGGAGCTTTCTTTGTGTATGGCTGAAATCTACGTCTCAGTACTAGTTGATGCTTTCTGAACGCCTGGTGGGTTGTAGGGTTTTAATCATGTTGTAATGTCATCTTTTTTTCTCTTTTAAATACTGCCTCTCAGTAGGTGCTTCTCCATGAGTGGCTGGTTGTTGGCTGCAGTTTATCACCAGACATTTGAATATTAAGAGATTCCAATTGGGATACGATTTGGATAAAAAATTTCCTACTCGTTACTGAAGAATAATAAAAATAAATTGTCCTCCCTCTGGAAACTTAAGAGTTTGTGAAACCCCATCACTCTGTTTTTGAAAACTTAAAGTTTAATGAATCAGTTCAGAGAAAATTTAATTACGGGTCTTAAACTATAAAAAGCTCTTATAAAGTGAAGAAGGCAGGGCTACTAGTTTTACCTTCTGAGGTCAACACCATGCAGGGCTACAGTCAGTTTCTCCTCTGAGTACATCACCATCTGAAAAAATACTGTCGTTAAAAAACCATTTTTGCTTTATCATCTCCATTGCTTAATCACGGAACATACTTAGATTTTTTTTTTTTTTAAAGCAGCAGGAACAAGACACGGAGTTTGTTATCTTAAGGCGAGATCATTCGAGTCCAAAGACCAGATTCCAAAGCAGGCCTCATTCCTGTAGGGAACCTCCTTGTCAGCACGGCCCGAAGGCGGAAGTGGTTTATGTATGCCCTTCACAGAGTTAAGTGAGAAGTCAATTTTACTGTCTTTTACCTTTAAAAGTGACTCAATCTTCATAGCAGATGGTTTTCAGAGCTCAAGGAAACAGGGTGGTGGGAATGCCCATTTAGCAAAGAAAAGGGGGTGCTAGAACAGGGGCCGGGGAGAGGCGGGGTCTCAGAAGTGGGGTTCCTTTTGCTGCATTTCTTTTCCAGATGTGAGCAGCAAAGCTGTGAACACCGGAGTCCCCATCTCCTCTCCATGTGTTGTGCACCTGCTGCTTCTCGGGGGCAGCACAGGCAGCCCCATTAGCTGTCCCAGGGACACTAGCTGAGTACTCTGGCTCCAGACAGAAGTTTGGGTTTAGTGAAAGTCATTAGGTGCTCTAAAGGCAGGGGACCAAACTTGGGGCAAACACGTGGCCACAGGTTTTCCTTAGAAAACAGTAGACGATGCTTTCGGGGCCTGTGTGCTGATTGCCCCAGAAGTCTTCAGGCAGCACTGCATTCATAATGGAAATAGTGTAACATTCATGTAGCTAAACATGACACACAGATTGCATGTAAGGCTAAAACACCAAGACCCTGCTTTGCATGCTGATCTGATGCCTTAGACAGCTCATTGCTGGAAATGCGGAGTCAAGTCTGCCAGCTTAGGAGTGTTTTTCGCGCCTGTGTTCAGACACCTGCCCTTGGGTTGTCATGCGTATGTTCAGTTGTTGAAATTATAAAGTCTTGCAAAAGATGTTTTTAATTCTGAGTCTCAGAGGAGTCTAGCAGAGCTCCCTGTATCTGCCAGGACGCTGCGTGCAGCCCCTTCTGCCCGCGGTCTACGTGTCAATACCCCAAGTTGAGCCCTTAGGGAACGTGCTGGAACCATCGGCAGAGTCGCTCCCGGCGTTCCCTGGGCGGTGTGTTGTGTCAGAAGCAGGTCTGATTCAGGAGCTGCTGTTCAAGTCCATCCAGCTTTCCAGGAGGCAGTTGGTGCTGGCCAAAGGTCGGCGGGAACAGGCAGGCTCAGGGACCGCCTCTGTCCCAGCTCAGGCCGCTCGAGTCTGTAGCTGCGTAAGGTCCCAGGACTAGATGAGCAGAGCAGAGTGGGCACTTGGGGCTCGGGCCTTGTTACTCATCCCACCAGCGGTTGCTGGCTGTTGTGACGTCAAGGCCTCCACGGAGAGCGGAGCAGAAGGAAAGGGTGGCCTGTCTCCGCATCAGTAGCCTGGACAAGCTGTTGTTTCTAAGGCATCCAGAACGCTCTCTGTCTGGCAGAGCTGTGCATTCCGTGCCTGGCTGACCTGGTTAAATGGAGGAAACCAAATGCGTGCGCTGAACGGTCTCCAAGGCAAGCAATCCCCGTAGCGCCTCGGCCCAGGCCCCACCGCCGCCTCGGAGGACTGAGCCCGGTGGCCGCGCTCCCCGCCTTAGCCACTTGCATATTCAGCTTCTCTTTGGGGTCTTAGCGGAGAGGAGAGGATGTCGTTATCAATGGCCTTGATTCATACGCACGGCGGCATCATTGTGCTGCCTTCGGGGTTGTGCTACAGAGCCCTTTCAGGAAAACCAGTGCTGTGTGAAAAATCACTTGGCTCCCTGGATGTTCCAAGCCACCGAATGCCGCCGCCTCTTCCCCGGCTCCATTCTGCTCACCCCATCCCCCAGTTTGAGATTTCTGGATTCTGAAAAGGCTCTTACATATGTTCACATACTAACCTTGCACTGTACCTGAGCACGTGTATGCTTGACACATACACAGCTATAACATCTTGAGTCCAGCTCGGGGTTTTTCTGGATGAAGAGTAGCTCCTCACGGCTTCACGGAGCTGTGGCTTTGCGGAGAAGCCAAGGTCACTGTCGGAAACACTTACAAGGCCAAGAACTAGGTGCCGGTGCTCTGACAGCGCTCGGTGAACGCTTCAGAATCGGCCGGCTTCAGGCTGTCTTCCGAAAGCGTGCCTTCTTGGGTTTCTTTCTGGCACGGGAGACCGCTTGATCTCGTTCGTCACTACAGAAAGCAAGACTACAACAGCCACACTCTGTTCCGGAGCTGGTTACGTCAGTGTGCATGTGCGGGTCTTAACATTAACAAATCCCATCAATTCGTTCTCCAAATCGCCCCTCTCCAAACCGTTGACTGAAGGCTCTTTGCAGGAACCACGGCCGTTGACTATATACGCTCACGTGTGTGCACATTTCACATCAGGAAAGATCTTGATCCAGTGGGGTCATCTTAGAGTGGGTTGTTGAAAGGCACCGTTCTTACTGATGTCCTGACTCTTGTTATCTGAAGGTAACTGGTGCAGGAGAGCATCCCTGATCTGAAATAGAAATGCTCCAGAATGGGAAACGTCTGGAGAACCAGCTTGACATGGAGGTGGAACACTGCGCACCTGAGCATGCGTGACAGACCACAGTCAAAGCACAGAGCCCCGAAAGCACTGTGTCAGAAAGACCTTCAGGCTGTTGACATGGTGTATAGCAGACACAAATGAATTTCTTTTTTTTTAAAGATTTCTTTATTTATTTGAAAATCAGAGTTACACAGAGAGAGAAGGAGAGGCACAGAGAGATTAATTTTCCATCCACTGGGTCACTCAGGCTGCAACAGCCTGAGCTGTGCCGATCCGAAGCCAGGAGCCAGGAGCTTCTTCCAGCTCTCCCACACGGGTGCAGGGGCCCAAGCATTTAGGCCATCTTCCACTGCTTTCCCAGGCCTTTAGCAGAGAGCTGGATCGGAAGTGGAGCAGCTGGGACTCGAACTGTCACCCATATAGGATGCTGGCACATATAGGATGCAGGTGGTGGCTTTACCCGCTATGCCACAGAGCCAGCCCCTATTAATTTCATGTTTAGACCTGGGCCCCCATCCTCAAGATAATCTCATTAGGTAAACCTTGTAGAATCCAAAATAACCTCTGAAATTCAGAATGTCTGTGGTCTCGGGCACTGTGCCATGGCTGGTACCACTACACTACTGTGACGTGTAAGAGAATCAGCTTAGACCTGGATCAGACCAATAGTACATTTTAAAAAAAGGTATTGGGAATAAGTCTTCAAAATAGGTTGCAGCCTGTTTTAGCTCACAGGAATGCGGGATGCGATGCCGTGATGCGTTATCTCTTGGAACAGAGATTTGGCAGAATCCTGGAGAGGGCGCCTCTTGTACAAGCCCTGGCATTTTCGCCCAGGTCCCTCACTGACTGACAGACCTCCCTCCTGAAGAGCCCGCCCTCGCGCCCTCTCCCCCCGCCCTTCTCTTCCTCAGTTGTTAAATGCTCCCCTTAGCTCCTCGGTCCCCCTTGGCCCGAGACTCTGGGACTCAAGTGCTTCTCCAGTACCATCTCTAGCAACTTCGTGAAGGTGTGCAAGGGAACCCACGTGTGAAATGAGATGATACAGAAAGCAAGGCCAGGTGCTGACGGTAATGAGAACTAATGTTAAGTGGCCACTGTAGTTGTCAATCTTTCATATCGCAGTGGCCTTTGCTTCCTTACACAGTGCGGTTACCCCAGGGATAATGATTGGTGAGCTCATGAGCCCCCCCACTTCATGTGGGTTGTGGTTAAGGAGCACAGTAAGGTTTACAGCCGCCGCCTGTGGATTTGTGTGCTGCTCCTGGTACATCTCATCCTGTGGCAATAAAACTAACCCTGCACTGTAGCCGGGAGGATTAGCACCCGCGTGCATGCAACTTCTGGGTGATGTGCAGTGCCTGCAGTTCAAGAAACAGCCCTCAAGGCCGGCGCTGTGGCGGAGCAGGGAAAGTGACTGCCTATGATGCGAGCATCCCATATAGGCACCGGTTCATGTCCCGGCTACTCCGCTTCTGACCCAGCTCCCTGCTAATGGCTTGGGGAAAGCAGCGGAAGATGCCCAAGTATTTGGGCCCCTGCCACCCCCTGTGGGAGACTCGGATGAAGTGCTTGGCTCCTGGCATTAGCCTGGCTCAGCAGATGGAAGATTGATATTGTGTCTGTCTCTGTCTCTTCCTCCCACCCGCCCCGTAACTGTGACTTTCAAATAAATCTTTAAAAAAAAAAGGGGGGGGGACGAAGAATTGGCCCCCATTAGGGCTGTTACTGCTGTTGTGTGGTGCCTTGTGCTCTTTTATGAGACTTGGCACATTTATTTAACTCCTAAAGAGCTCAAATGTTACCCTCCGACCTAGGCTGGCCACTGAGGGCCTTTGTGGATTGCGGTGACGCACAGACCCAGTGTCAGGAGGGTGTGGTCGGTGCCGGTGCACACCGCACAGTAGCAGGTGTAACTGCATAGCCGTGTCTGTGTGCTGCACTGAGGCCCCGGGCCTGAAACCCTGTCTGCCCACCGCCTGCTCAGTGCCAAGTGAGCCGACGGCAGAGACCATCATCCCTGCCCAGGAACTAAATGATAAAGACCCAGCGTGTTTGCTGGAAGCGGAGATGGGAGGGAGAGCGCAGAGGCAGCAGACTTCGCCAAAGAGCGCTGCTGGGCTGGGCGAGGAAGAGTGTTGGGGCCCAGGCTCTCGGGCAGGAGGTCTTCATTTTTGTGGCTTCCTGGTGAGCTATTGCCCTATCCACAGGATTCAGAGTGGGAGAAGAAGCCAGGGCTCTGAGGAAATACTTTGGAAACCAGTGCTGAAGAAGGGGAGTTGACAGTGTTGTGTGTGTGTGTGTGTTTTAACAGGACTCCTTGGCCAGTTTGCAGTTGCAGCCTGAGCCACATGGTCACATTCTAACTCCACGCCCGCGTGGATCACAAACTGCTCTACCTTCATCACGAGGATGCTCATGCTGCTCCCCGGGATGTCTGTGTGTTTGCGTGTTTGTTTTGTTGGATGGATCCTGCTGTGGTGCGGAGAGACAGACTTGACTGGGCCCTGTTCCGTAAACAAATCTGTTCACACACACTTTCTTCTCTGGTTGGGTGTGCACGCTGGCTCTGCCTATCCACACAAAGCTTAGAAATTTAGGAGCTCGCTTAGAAGTGATGTGTACGTGCGTTAAAAGACTGCGTATCTCCGCTGTGGGAGCCTGTGGATCCTCACATTTGTACCTGTGGACCCTGGACTCCACGAGGACCTGGTAGTCCTCCCCACGTAGGACCCCTGCAAGACAGGCCAAAGGCCGCCACAGAGCTGTGCACTGAGCCCAGCACAAAGAGGAGTCCCTTCTCTCCCCTAGAGTTCATTCATTGGCCTGAAAGTGGGATCAGTCACCAAGACAACCAATCATGGAACTGGTTTTCCCAAGAAGGGGTGGTTCCAGTCTTTCTTAGGTTTGACCGTGAACTTCATATGAGTGCATGAGGGGTCTTCAGAAAGTACAAGGGAAATGCACGTTATGGAAAAATAAACCTGGACTTGACAATTTTTTTTTTGTACCATGGGAAGGTGTCTTTTAGTTCTATTTTCATGAACTTTTTGAAGTATGCTTATGTATACGTATGCCCCCTCTTCCACCTGTATGTTCTGTATGTTTCATTTAATATTCCAGCCAGATTCAAGTTTTTATGACAGGAAGTACGTGAATGGTTACAAGAGTAAATAACATTTGATTTTATGATTATAGAACAGGAAGTAACTTTTCACACCAAATCTGTAGGAAGAAAGTACCGACTTATAAATTGAACGTCTATAAATTTTGCAGAATCTTGCATACGGTTACTTTGCTCTCTTAAGTGGGACCAATGCCGGATCACTCTCCTTTCTTTTCTTACCTTTTCTTGTCAACAGATGCCTCTGGCTTAGGAATAGACCCGCCATGACACAGAAGCATTTAAAAAAAAAAATGCTAAGGGGACATAGTAAGGGAATCTGTAGGAGAGAACAAGTAGAGTCAAAGCTTGCAAACCATAAATAAGAAATTTTGCTGCTCTTGAAGAGTGAATGGCCGAATCACCATTCCACATTGAGGCCCAGGAGGCCTCTGAAGCCTAGGCAGGTTTCTTCCAGGTACCCTGGGAGCTGTGTTGTGCGAGCACTCGGGAAGGGCAGCTTAACATCAAAGAGGCCGCCTCGGAGCAAGGTTCGAGGGTCAAGAAGGAAATCTGTAGAACTTCAGCTATGTCCGTCATAGGCAGAGCTATAATAGACACGTTGGTTTTCCTTGGGGGTGGGGGAGAGGAAATAGCAGAGGAAGAGAATACTTTGGTTTTCATTCTTTTTTTCATCTTAAAGCCTAGTGGGGAACAACTGATAGCCAGCATTCACTTCTGAGATTGGATAGCACATGGCGGACCGTGGCATGGTGGGACGTCCCTGGCCTGGAGTTGGCGGATGAAGGTCCACACTTTGGCTCTGTGACCCTGAACCTCACCCAAGCACCCTGGTTGGAAACAGTCTCTGTCAGTCCCTCCTGCCTCTGAACGCAGGGGTCGCAGATTTTGCAAAGACATACTTGGCCAATGATAGGAAACCGCGCAGGGAACATGTTCATGTTGGCATTACCAGTACTTCAGAGTTTCTTTTAAATTTTCAGAAACTTACTTCACGTGATGTCGTCTACGACATGCCCTGCATTTGTAGAGTGCTTTGTAGCTTTTAAAGTGGTTTCCCGAGCGGGTGCTGGTCCCCGCAGCCTGGGTGACTGGTACATGTGCCGATGGCAGGCCCTGACGGCAGTGGCCCAGGCCGTGCTCCCTGGCTTTGGATCATGGCTCTGTCACCTCCTGGTTGTGTAACCCCGGGTAGGTCTTAAGCTCCCTGGGTCTTGGTTCCCTTAACCGTGGAAAGGGCGTGATGTTCTTGCAGTGAACTTGCTGGGAGATTAATGAATGGATTATGTGTGTGGTGCCCAGAGCGCTTAAGCAGCCCTCTATGTCCACTTGCTCTTATCACTGATGATTAGGCAGCATCAGAGAGGAATCAGAAAAAGGGAGAGTTGGAATTCGAACACAAGGCCTCTGTTCTTCCCTCGTGTGGGCCGCGGTTCCAGACCAAGGCCGCTGTCTCCCTGGTCTGTGAACCTGCCACTGAAGAAGGCCCTCTCTTCATTGTGCGTGGACATCAAGCGTGAAGGCGACTGGCCGCGGGATCTGATTTTGTGGGGAAAGGTGAGCCCACGACGGTCGCACAGTGTCCACAGCGTAGGCCCCGAGAGCCCCGGTCGCATCTGTTAGGTTCTGCTTCTGCGTGCTCACCGGCCACCCATCCCCCAGCCTCTGTGTGGTGGTCTTTGTGATCTTTTACTCCACTTTCTCTTTGTGAAACCTCTGCGTTGTAGCAGGCTTTGCCTTAAGACAGCCTGGACAGCCTGGAATGGACAGACTGTCCAGAATCCTTGAGGGCTGTGAGCGTGTGTGTGTGTGTGTGAGAGACAGACAGACGGACAGCGAGAGGGAAGCTTCCTCTTTCCTAAGAGCAGATTGACAGCTTGAATAGTTGTCAGGCCTCTGGTCATTGTTTTTTCTTTCACCACTCTGGGTAGCAATAGGATTTTACAGAATCGGACACATTTAAAGTTACTCCTCACAGACAGGTCCCTTGGCACTACTAGAACGTCTTTTCCTGTTGAGGGGTTGTAGGGTGTCTTAGGCGGCGTGGACAAGGGGGTTACTGTCGTGTAGTTGTATGGTGCAGTTGGTTTAAACTGCATTCTTATCTCCGGGTTTGATGCTGTTTTTGCTCCTCTCCAATCTGAAGATCGTGTTTCTATCACGCACATGGTCTGCATAGTCTTCCTCTTAAAATACCAGTCTGATACAGACTAGAAAGACATGCCACGTTTGCAGACACGTCTTCCCAGAGTGTACGACACAGACCGTGTTACTGCCTTCTCAAATACGTAGTTTTCACATTGACCCTGAGTATTCACAGAGGAGACAGAAAGGAGTTGGGGTGGCCAGTGCCACAGCTTACTTGGCTAATCCTCCGCCTGCAGTGCCGGTACTCCGGGTTCTAGTCCCGGTTGCTCCTCTTCCAGTCCAGGTCTCTGCTGTGGCCCGGGAAGGCAGTGGAGGATGGCCCAAGTGCCTTGGCTCCTGGCTTCAGATCTGCACAGTGCTGCCAGTGTGGTGGCCATCTGGGGGGTGAGCCAATGGAGGGAAGACCTTTGTCTCTCTCTCTCTCTCTCTCACTAACTCTGCCTGTCCAACAAAAAAAAAAAAAAAAAAAAGAAAGAAAGAAAGGAGTTGGGATGTAAATAGCAGAGTTTTTATCATGCTATAAATGAAAGACTTACAGGTACTGTGTCATGAGAATGAATTTGGTTGATTTATTTATATTTATTGCATTCTTCAGCTCTAATGCAATAAAAGCTTGTCTTTCCCTTCTCCATCTTTATGACCGTTCTACACACACACACACACACACACACACACACACATGCCCAGTGCCAGCCATGGTGGAAGAGAGCTAAGAGCCCATAGCCCTGGCTTCGCGAGCCGGCTCTTTGGTTAAATGCTTAATGGCCCCTTCAGAGAAGAGCTCTGCCATCGTGGATGCTCTTATTTAAAGGTGGCGTAAGAAGCAGTTTCTCGTAATCGTTTTGTCCAGTTGTCAAGAAACCCCACCTTCTGCAACATAAATTAGCAGGTTTGGCTAAAGCCAGGAGACACACAAGATGTCCCATCTCTGCCCTTGGCGGCCAATTTTCAAAGGGTGCCTTGGTGTGAAAGCCACGTGGGCTGCTCTGTGAATGAGGCTGAGTCTTACAAATGAGTCTTTCTCTGCCCCCGTCACAGACGCGCCTGAAAAAGATCTTTCTTCTCACATGCCCAGCGGACGGCACGTGGGGGCTGTGGTCTTTTTCTTTCTTTCTTTTTTTTTTTTTTTTAGCTTCTGGCAGGGGAGATGATTTCCATATTTGAAATCTGGGGACAAATAGAAACAACTCATGCGCTCCTTGAAGGGTTAATGCCAGCTTCAGATTGGCTCTCTTGAATTTTCAGATTACTTTTCTGGTCACGCGCCCTGGAGGCCTACGTACTTGTGAAATGCCTTTTCTCCCTCTTCCCTGGCTGCCTTAATTACACAGGGGTTGAGAAACCAAATTAGAATTAGGCGTGGCTGGCAAACAGTGATCATGGCACAGGCTCACAGCCTGGCTCGCTGAAGTCACTTCTCCCCACCCGGCTTCCCTCCCCACTTTGTTTCCAAAGGGAAGATCCCAAAGTCTTTCAGGAATACTCACAGGAAGTGAGTCTCCGTCATACGGTCTTAGAGAAATGCTCAGAGGAAGTGAGTGCCCCCCGATCTGCTGGTCACCGGCCAGCTGCTGAGCATTGACAGGTGGCGAATGCCCCTGTGGCCCTTGGGATGTGTTGGAAAATTGTCCCCAGAGCAGAGGGCTGAATTAATGCAGAACCAAAAGGAGTATTGGGTGCTGCGGGGCCATCCGAGGAAGTGGGTCTCTATGTGTCCCCCCCCGGGGGGGGGCTGGTGACTCAGGGAGTGATGGGGTCAGGGCGGCACGTGGCCACCGTGCTGAGGCTCCTGCTCGGAGCAGGCTGCCTCCCAGAAGCTAACGCCGCCTCCGCCCCCAACGACGATTCTTTCACAGTGAATCACTTCCAGAAGTGAATAGCTGCAGTTTTCTGGAATGAGTGTTGTGAAATCCCTCGTTTAGAATGGCAGGTTTTCGGTTGGTGGTTTTTATGAGACAGAACTTCCCAAAGATCAAAATGAAACCTCGTCCTTTAAAAAGAAAGCGCACGTCGATAGAGAAAGCAAAAGTGGCACCCGGGGCTCCCCGGGGAGAACCGTCCCGGCAGACCCGCGGTCCCCTATGCGGAGTTGGGTGTCCATGTGTTGGCCTAAGCGTGTGAGTTCTTGGAATGAGGGAGTCCTTGCCAGTAGCCTGTGATCCACTCTGCTCGTTCCGAGAAATGCTATCCTCGGTGAGTAGGTGGCAGTTTCTGAAGCTGCTTGCTAAGCCGGCTTTGGTCACGTCGAGGGCGGATTTGCAGCTCGGGAGGCTGCTGGTGAGCCCACCTGCGTCTCTGCCTCCTGTGTTCCGGTGCACAGAGCCTCGGGGCCGCGGGAGACGGACTGCGCAGGGAGTCAGGAACACGGATTCATCGAATAAGGCCAAGATGCTGTGAACACTGGACCTTCTGGGAGGAAAGGGTGTTTTACAGAAGGAAGTGGTGTGTGTGGGGGGGGGCTTTCTTGAGGTGCAGTTATTGGTATCCTGGGTTTATTTTAAGCATCAGTCCATCCTCCGGGGTGAAAGAAAGAAATGACTACACAGAGAAAGAGTTAAGCCAGCTCTTTTTTAAAAGAACTGACTTCACCCGCGTGTCACTGCCGAACTGGGCTTCTTCCCTCCTACCCCTACCCGGGGTCCCGCACTGGACGCGTCTGCCTGGCTCTGCTTCGGGACCCAGTGGGGCTGTGTGTGGAGTTCCAGGGGCAGAGAGAGGGAACAGGGTTACTGGAAACAGGGAGTGTAGTCGAAGGGATTGTTCTGTCTCCAGAGTGGCTAAGTTGTTTGACCTACTGACTCATTTCATAGGAATTAGGAAAACAACCTAGTGTGGTTTTGGTTGTTCGGCCTGGAGGATTCCAGAACCACTCTGCCTGCAGATGCAGATGAGCAGGAGAAAGGTGGCGTGGGCTCTTGGCCTTTCTGCTTGCCTGCTTCCCTAATGGAATTCCACTCTCTGCTTCCAGGACGAGCCCAGCCTGCGCGCCGGACCCGTGGTGTGGCCGCTCAACCGTGAGTCTGACTGCAGTTTCTGATTTGTTCTATGTTGGCTTCTCAGTGCCTACATGGTGTTTTTTCTGAGGGAAAACTTTAGAGAATGTTTCGTGTTCCTGGTCCGCGGATAATACCTTTCATTTTGCCCTGGGGACGATACTCCGGGTGTGATAGTAACTATATAGGATAACCCATAGATAACAGTGAGCGTTAAGAACTAAGATCGATCGTGAAAAGCAGCTCTTTGCAGCATATTGACATGAAGTATAGTTTTGGCTTTGACATATTCGTACTTGGTGATTTTTGTAATGCTATTTAAAGTACAAATGTGGAAGAGGCCAATATATTCTAGCCAGAAACCCCATAATTATTAAGTTAATGAAAGGCATGCGTTTGGGGCTAGTAACATAATATTTATAAGCAGAGATGTTTTGATTTTTCCACTCGTGTTAACCAGAGAAGCTAAAATACCAGAAGAGGACAAGTAAACCGCACTGGAATAAAAGCAGCACCAGGGAAAACGTGGCCTCGCTGTCCACAGTGTTATTCTCTCCTCTATGTAATGTCATAGACGCTGCAGCTCCCCAAATCACACTTCTCAACTTATGCTCTTAATGAATACAAACCATGCTCCCTGTGTAATGAATATCATGTTCTCTCTCTCTCTCTCTCTTAAGATGTTATTTATTTTCTCTATCTCTTTTTTTTAAGATTCTATTTATTTACTTGAGAGGTGGAGTTAGAGAGAGAGAGAGAGAGAGAGAGAGAGAGAGAGGTCTTCCATCCACTGGTCCACACCCCAAATGGCTGCAACAGCTGGAGCTGAAGCCAGGAGCCAGGAGCTTCTTCCAGGTCTCCCATGTGGGTGCAGGGGCCTTAGGACTTGGGCCATCTTCCACTGCTTTTCCAGGCCTTAGCAGAGAGCTGGATGGAAAGTGGAGCAGCCAGGACTAGAACCAGTGCCCCTATGGGATGCCATTGTTGCAGGTGAGGCTTGGCCCACTACGCCGGAGCAACAGCCCGTCTCATTCTCTTGGGAGGTGGCTGACCAGGGTGAGGCCCTCGTGCTGGCTGTGTGTGTTTTGCCTTGCTGCATTAGGTGTGAATCCTCTTAGAGTTGGGGTCCGCAGCCTTTCCTGGGTGCTGGGTCTCTTTGACATTGTGATGGAAGCCATGAATCCTTCTACCATACCTGCACACAAACATTTGCCTGCTTTTTAGAGGCGAGCACAGGCCCTGCAAAGCTCAAACACATGCCCCAGTTGAAGGATGCTGACCTGAACCAAGGCCTTCCCGTGATCCTCCCGTTCTTTAGCTCCCCAGAAGACATCCTAAAAAAGGATGCATTAGGTTGACAAGAAGTCATTCACTGTAGCTGCCAGGGGAGGTGCAATGCTCACAAAAAGACAAAGCGTGGAGAAAGAGCATGATGAATGCTAAATAAGTCAAGAAAAGGGTTCATCTTATCAGAACCTGCAAACCCATAGCATAGAACCCTGAATGTTTGACCACGTCTGTTTGTAAAAGACAACGGGAATTCAGGCAGAGTTACAGACTTGTGATGCATTTGCAGAGTTTTTCGCCTACCTGTTTTTGCCTCTTCCTTTTATACAACATTTGTCTATGAAATCTCTTTCCTTTCTTTGTATCTTTCCATTGTGTGTGATAACAAATTAGGTAGGACTTCAATCATCTGAACTCTAGAAATAAAATTGATAACAGACTGGAAAAATGACTCTACATTGGCAGAAGAAATTTGGTAGGGGAGAGAAAGATGTAAAAGACAGTTGCTGAGTACAAAGGAAACACAATTTTAAAAAAGATGCAGACCAGACTGCTCATCAGCTATATTTAAGTCAGTACGATGAGGCTATTGTGGGAAAAAACCAGATGTGATTGTCGGGTGTATGAAAAGGAGTTCGACAGGAAGGGCTAAGAAAATACGACTCTAGACTCACTGTGTCCAATGTGAGTCTCATTTGCAAAAAGCTGCTGGGCACTGGTGATGAAGAGCTGATGCAGACGCAACAGAAATCGCACGCCCTTCTTGCAAAAGATAAGTAATCGAGGGTTTCAGTCCAAGGAAGGCTGGGAGCCTTCTCACCAGTGGTCTTGGAGTTGTATCCATTGGCTTTTTCCCTCTGTTCTTGGGGCCTCCCGCGCTGCATGTAGCCAGGGAATTGTATTGTGTTGAATGGCTGTTGTGTTCAGGGCTGCTGGTTAAGACTTCTCTGATAGACTCAGTAGAAGTCAATAGATTTCAATAAATGTCATGCATTTGTCTACAGGTAGATTTGCTGGCTGACTGATAGGAGAGGACTGTCTTGACTGTCAAGATGATAAAATGTTGAGCAGCTAGCTGAGGGGAGTTGGGAAAGCTGGGGTTCGTGCCTTTCAAGAGGAGAGTAGGGCCAGCGCTGCGGCTCACTAGGCTAATCCTCTGCCTGCAGCGATGTCACCCTGGGTTCTAGTCCCGGTTGGGGCGCCAGATTCTGTCCCGATTGTTCCTCTTCCAGTCCAGCTCTCTGCTGTGGCCCGGGAGTGCAGTGGAGGATGGCCCAAGTCCTTGGGCCCTGCACCCACATGGGAGACCAGGAGGAAGCACCTAGCTCCTGGCTTCGGATCAGCACAGCACGCCAGCCACAAGGCACCGGCCGTAGCGGCCACTTGGGGGGTGAACCAACGGAAAAAGGAAGACCTTTCTCTCTCTCTCTCTCACTAACTCTGCCTGTCAAAAAAAAAGGAGAGTAGGGAAGTCAGTTTTGGGTGGCAGAGACATTCATTAAGTCATTCAGCAAACGCTGGGAGCTCTTTAACAAGTGCTCAGCATCTGGTAGAGGAGGTAAAAGACCCAATGGCAGAGTCACAGTGCAGGCGGCATGGCTGTCAGCGGCCCGTCCACGTGACATCCGAGTGCACCAGGCTCTGAGGGGTCTACAGCCAGGTGGAAGAGACAGGGGTGAGGAGGGCTGCAGGTGGCAGGCCCAGACCTGCGCCGGTTCTGAGGGTGTGGGCCCTGGAAGGGCCCTGTGTGTCCCTGTGGTCATCTGAAAGTCTGCAAGGAGAGCCACGTGCTCACAGGGGCCACAGAGAAGAGCCTGCCCTGGGGGTGCTGGTGGGTAGCCTGGCAGGGTGAGCACCCCTGGGCAAGGCTTGGCTGTGATCAGTAAGATGAGGATGGACTGCAGCGACAGTAGCAGGGGAGAACCGGGAGAGGGTGGAAGGAGGGTGTTGCCTCGGGATGTCAAGTGCCATCACTGCCCACAGAATGGAGATAAAAGGAGGTTCCGGTTCCAGGGGCAGCCAGCGGCAGCGGGGCACGCACGGCACCTGGGGATGGCGTGGGGCGATGGCAGGTCTGAGCGAGCCGGAGCTCAGTTCCCAGGTGTACACATGTTGGCAGCAGGAACCCACAGGGCTGTCATGAGGGGGTGAAGGCCCGTTTGCAAAGCAGGGATCGTCCTCCTAGGCTCCTACGTGGCGTGTCTGCATTATTCCGTCTGACTTCTGATTACCGTTCTTCCTTCATTTGTATTTTTGACTGTATTATTTATTTATTTTTAAGATTTTATTTATTTATTTATTTGAGCGGTAGAGTTACATACAGTGAGAGGAAGAGTCAGAGAAAAAGGTCTTCCTTCCATTGGTTCACTCCCCAAATGGCCACAACAGCCATGGCTGGGCCAGGCCGAAGCGAGGAGACTGGAGCTCCATCCGGGTCTCCCATGTGGGTGGCAGGGGCCCTCCACTGCTTTCCCTGGCACACGAGCAGGGAGCCACACTGGAAGCAGAGCAGCCAGGACTCAGCCCGGCTCTGGTTGGGGATGCTGGCACTGCAAGCCTCAGCCACGCCACAATGTATTTTGACACGTAGTAGAAAAATTGGTGTGGTCAGGCTAATTAATAGACTCAGTCCAGATAGTCACCTGTAGGGGGCGCAGCGCACCTCAAAGCTACACCGCGGGAAGTTCCCAGGGTAGAGTGGAACATCGTGAACTCCATTCCTCATTCTGCACTTCAGATCCTGCGTGATGACTGTTTTGTACCTTCTGACCTCCTCCCCACAGCCATGGGGCCACTCTCCGCGTCCATGCATTGACTGTTTTTTTTTTTTTTTAAAGAAGACATAAGGTTATCTCTGCTTCCCCTAAAGCTCTGTTAAGGTTTCTGTACATTTTCTTCCAGCATTTTCCTGCTCTCTCAAACACAGTGTGGAGAATCAGTATCGCTCTGTACAGGCACTTTGACCTTTCACCTCCTAAATGAACATTTTCTCCATAAGCTTGGAAATGCTTTAAAGACTTTTTAATGGCAGGATGTAATCTTTAACCTGGGAGTGTTTAATTTGCCTCCATTTTTGAAAACTCTTTTTTATATTACAGGAATCATCCTGTTAAAGTGTATATGTGCATGTATCTTGGGCATATTTTTCTTATTTTTTTAAAATTTATTTGAAAGGCAGAGTTAGAGAAAGGAAAGAAGCAAGGGAGGAATGGAGGAAGGAAGGAAGGACAGAGTAGGGAGAGAGGTAGACAGAGGTCTTCCTTCCGCTGGTTCACCCCCCAAATGGCCACAATGGCCAGAGCAGGGCCAGGTTGAAGCCAGGAGCTTCCTCGGGGTCTCCCATGTGGGAGCAGGGGCCCAAGGCCTATGGCCATGTTCCGCTGCTTTCCCAGGTGCATTAGCAGGGAGCTGAATCAGAAGTGGAGCAGCCGGGACTGGAACAGGTGCCCATTTGAGATGGCGGCGTTGCAGGAGGCGCCGTGACCCACTGCACCACCATGTTGGCCCCACATATTTTTCAGTCTCCTCAAGATGGATTCCTTCTGGGAATTTCTTGAGTCAAACGAACTGAACTTCGAGATTCCTAACGGACCTCACGGGAGGCACCTCAGGAGGTTGTTGTCTAGAGAACATTTACAGAGCTGTACACATGTTGACGACATGAGAAGTGACCTTGTTGATGCATCTTCCTCAACACGGAGTGTTACAGGGTTTTTATTTTGTATCTTTAGTCTGAAATATAACGTTATTTTTCGGCAGCTTATTTAATGAATCCCAGACATGATCAGCCATGGCAGGCATGTTACATTTTTCATTTACAACCAGTCAGTTTGAACTGCTTTTGTGTGTTTATTAGTTCATTGTTTTCTTTTGTCAGGACTTTTCTATTGGGGTGTGACCGTTTTCACATTTATAGGAATGTGTGTGTGTGCTACTTGGGGAAATAATTTTCTGAGTTTTCTTGACATGTAAGTTTGCTTAACATTTTTTTTAAACAGACACAGAACCCTTAGATTAGATTTTATTTTTGTGTTTTTTCTCTCCCCTGTGTGACTTGTTACCTTGGGCTTAGGAATTCCTTCTGATGCTGAAGCTAAAAAAATTTGTCTACTTACTTGAAAAATAAATGCATGTCTTTACGTTAAGTGTAGCAAGTTAAAACTGGGGTCATATGCAAAGATCCAAGTGGATTATTTTCATAAGAATAAACAGAATTTTGTATTGAGTTATCTTTCTCCCTGGTTAACTTGTGGAGCTTCCTCTATTTTATATTTCATGACCATTTACTGTTCTATCTAGTCCTGCGAGCCCAAGAGTTTTACCAAGAGTTATATCCAGCCCTAGGAGCCCAGAGCGGAGGGTGTGATAATTTTCCAACATTTTATTATGAAAAATTTCTAGCTTAGAACAGTGTTGAAAGCATTTTATAATGAACTCTCATAGTATACCAACTAGATTCTGCCGTTAGTATGTTGTCACCTTTTCATTATCATCTGTCTTATATAAGATTTATTCAAAAACGCAGAATGAGAGAGATAAGAGGGGGAGGGGGAGAGGAAGAGGGAGGGAGGGAGAGAGAGAGAGAAGAGAGAGAGAGAGAGAATGAATGAATGAACGAACGGGAATATCTTCCATCCGCTGGTTTGCTCCGCAGATGGCCACAGTAGACGGGGTGGGGCAGGCTGAAGCCAGGAGCCTGGAACTCCATCCCGGTCTGCTCCGGGGGCCATTTCCCACTGCTTTCCCAGGTGCATTAGCAGGGAGCTGGGTGAGGAGCAGAGCAGCCAGGGCTTGAACTGCCTCCCGGATACGGGTTGCCGGAGTCGCAGGTGACCCCTTGCATAATGATTTTTCAATCTCATGAATAATTATTTGAATTCCAAAGTGGAATAGCAAAGATATTTTTTTTCCCCTAATCCTGTTTTTCCTCTCACTTGTTTGTTTGGCGTCCGGGAAGCGTGAGCAGTTTGCTGTTGTTAATTAGCACAGTGAGACGGTGAACAACACAAACGCTGTGGCAGCTACTTCCCAGAGGATGCTGTGTTCCTGGTGTGACGTCGCGGGGTGTGCTGGTCCCCCCCCTCCCCCCCGAGATGAATGTGCTTCTCAGACTTCATTCCCAGGCTGTCAGGTGTGGCCTCCTGTGATCCAGCACGGCTGCGTCTTGTTCTCCCTGGGGGACCTGGAGCAGAGTCCAGAAAGGCCTGGTGAGGTGCTGAGATGCTGTAGCATCTGTGCGAGGCAGGCCTGGTCTGAGCCGGCGGGGGGCTGCTTGGGCACAGTGCTGCCACAGAGGCAGGCCCCGGGAGGGAGCTTCAAAGAGGGCTTTGGCCATAGTTGGGACCGCTTTTCCCGGGTGGCCACTGTCACCCTGTGCCAGTGAGCCCTCAACAGAAAGGCTGCTTTGTCCAGGCCAGCCCTGAGGACATCTGGCTCTGTCCCTGGTTCCCAGTGAGCGACAGGCCAAGTGGAACGCAGGCTAGGGAGCATAATTGCTTCTTTCCAGCACCCGAAATTCCGGTCAGTTTTTGGGACCGGATAGCACCCCAACTTACAGATGGGCTTGCGCCGTCCCGGCAAAGTTTTCCTGCCTCTGCTGTGTGCCGCCAGCACAGCACACGCTCACCAGACGGGAAAACCACAGCCTGCTTTAAAGACTCGTCTGGGGTCTCCGGTAGGCATTCACTCCGGTTTGCTTTTTGTAACCCCATTTCCCCCTGCAAGGCTCAATGTGCACTATAAAATACATAGGTTTTGCTAGGTTCACAGATTGTTTTTCCCCCCTCTGTGCAAAATCTGACTTTCTCTAGAACACAGAATGTAGGTCAGCACCCAGCCCCTTCTCCGAAATCTGGGGAGACAGCTGCTTTCAGCTCCCGTGAACATGAACGACGTCCTGCAGGCTCCGGGTCAGCTTGGAGGTTGGCATTCTAAAGCCGTTAGAAATGGCCGGGGTAGGAAAGAACGCGAGGGCACGCGTGAGCTCATTCAGCGCGGGCAGCCCTGCCTGCCAGGAAGCTCGGGAGCTGACTCGCTCCTGACCGAGCCCGTTCCTGCCTCCACCGCGGGAGGCTCTGGCTGTGGTCCGCAGCGTCACCACACTCCTGAGCCCCCTGCTTCTTACTGAGCAGCGTTCCTCCTCCCGTGGTGTCCGGCCACAGTGCTTTCATGTTTAAGAAGCCTGAAAACATTGAACGTGACCTACATCAGGTCTCGAGTAGAGGCCCAACTCTCCCGCCTCTACTGCCTCTTGCGTTACGCCCCAAGAAGAATCAGTTTGTTGCTCCCCAAACTCCCTGTATCGTTTCCGTTGCCCGCTGCTCCGTGCAGGAGCCAACCAGAGGTGCCTCAGCGTGGCCACCGCTCCCTGCCCAGGGCTGCCTGTCACTTGACAGTTACGCAGATACTGGAGTATTTTTGCACTGATTGGGCTTTTATTAATTTGCCAGGAGCAAGGGAGGGTAGGTAGAAAGCATCTAACCTGTTATTTTCCTTCCTGTTAAAATGCACGGCAGACTGATGTAAGTCGCTGGCCTCTGTACCGCTCATCAGCATGGTATGCCTGGAGTTTATGAATCACCTTCTAAGTCCTCAGCTTGTTGGAGAATTTAGCTTCCAGGCCCGACGTGCAGGAGGGAAGATGGTGAGATCATAGGTGCCGTGGAGTGGAGATGAAGTTATGTTGCAGATGCTCTACCTTGAGCGCAGGGGAGCCTGAGCCAGGTGTCCCTGGGAAAGCTGCCGCCGAGGCCCAGCTGTGCGCGTGTGAGCTGTCTCCCCAGCCGGACGAACTGAGAACTTGGGGAAGAGTTGAGATGGGCGCACGGAATGTTTGGACACCTTCACAGGCAGTGGGATTGTACAGCAGGCGAGGAGAGCAAGTAGGAGACAGTTGAGCTTCAGCCTTAACTTTGAGGATGGATCCAGCCCTAATGAAATCCCCTATGTTCATTGTTTCTAATCCCTGATGTTTACTTTCCAGGATTAAAAACACACATAGGCACACACTCAAGACAGAGGGAATCTTGAGGCTGTCTTAGAGAGGTCGGGGATAGTTTCCTGGGTGGTATTTTTGGTGTGCTTATTGAGCTGCAGAGCTGACTCGTACAGAACTGAGATGTCACCACCATGTGATAAAATGTCGATTGGCGGTGACCTCATGTGTCCTGATGGTGACTAACCCTAACCCACAGTGCCAGCTCACTGCGGGCACATTTCCTGTGGCCTCGATGCTCTGCGGTCAGGCTCAGCAGGGATCATTCACCCGCGTGTTCCAGACCCTCATTCTTCCCTTGTGTCAGCCAGAGGTGACGGTCGTCCCGAACCACCAGCAGGTTCCTAACAACATCTGTGCCAGGCGCCAGGCCAAGGACCTTCTATTGATTATCTCTTTTGATAAGCCTCTGTGGCAGCTATCTTTACTGTGCCCACTTACAGACAGAAGACTAAGGCTGGGGGAAATTAAATCATTGCTCCGGAGACTGCGCGGCTGGTAAGTGTGTGGGGGGGGTATTTCTGCAGCACAGCCCCCTGGCTCCTCCACCCCAGCTCTTGACTTGTATCCATATCTGGCTTCCAGAAGTGGCTCATACCGGGGAGGCAGCTTATCCCCAGGGGCCACTCCCCATCGTTGAGTCGGCTTCTTTTGTGCCGGTTTTTATGTGAATGCAGCCCCGCCGGGCTGAGTGCTCTGTGCCTTGCCTTGTCCACCACCTGGCTGCATGTGCGAGAGGCGCCCCTTGCACTGCCGTGAGCGTGCACACTCAGAAAAGCTAATTAGCAAAGCAGCTGTCCCAGCCACCAGGGGAGGCGACACGCGACGTGGCCCCCGATGGAGTCGCCTTTTGGAGCTCCTGATTAGAAACAGGTAGAGCTGCTTGGTCAGCCCAGGCCCTGTGGTTTAAGTTCCCTGCCGAGACGCAGGAGTCTGTTGCCTTGCGCCACGGGTGCTCGCGTGGCTCTGTCGTGCCTGGGTCAGGGAGAGCTGGTTCCCTGCTGAGGCTCTCGGCGCTCTGTTCTCCCGGGTGTGGACCTCAGCTGAAGCTGGCTGTGCCTGCCTCGGTCTGGATGCCCCTCCCCGTCCCTCTTCCTGGCCAGCCCTCTGGTCCCTGCTTAGATGGAACCTCCTCCAGGCAGCCTCCCCTGCCTGCTCAAGGCTGAGTCCTGGCCACCCACCGTGTCCACAGCTGGCCTCCGCACACCTCTTTGTGCGCCCACCAGGCTGCATTCCGACTTCCTACCCTTCTGTCTGTCTTTCCTGACTCCCGCTGGCCTCTGAGAGCTGGCCATGGGTCCTGTTTACTTTTGGATAAACACCTTGACACGTAGTAGACACCCAATAAACATGTGAGTGAGGAAGAGAAGTGACACACGAGGTGACAGCGGGAGCTCATCTACACGGTGTCGAGCGTGGGCAGTCGATGAGGCACTTCTCACGCGTGGCTCCATCTGAGCCTCGCAGCGACCGCCCCATGCTGTGCCGACGAGGCCGTGGCCGCCGGGTGCAGTGCAGACGCGTGGTTATTGGGTGCTAGAACAGCACCCCGGGCTCAGGTCCTCGGAGCTGGCGGTGTGCGCTCTCGTGCTGTGTGTGCTCTGGGAGGAGCGGAGAGGCGGTGTGCTTCTGTGTGTGTGTGTTGGGGGTGGGGAATGGGGGGTGTTTCCGTGAACTCCTGGGGCGTATTGAACAAGGGAGATCCCAGCTGCGATAGAGTGAGTGGGAAACGCACAGGGTGGGAGGTGTGTGCGCCCGGGCAGTGAGACAGCGAGGGAATACGAGTGGGCGGCGGGGTTGGCTGGCACCGAGAGGCTGCGGAGAGGTTGCTGGCCGGGTTGGGCTGTGTAATTAAACAGTTGAACAGATCTTAATAGCAGAGGGGGTGGTGTTCCCGGGCCTGCAGGGAAGCAGGGTGGAAGCAAGCGAGCTGGAAGCATCTTCAGACGCAGAGCCAGGCAGGAATTTGCAAGAGCAGGTAACGTGGGGGGTGCGGTGTAGTGGGAGGAGGGAGGAGAGAGCCGGGTCAGTGTTTCCCAGGCTTGAAACACTGAGGATCAGCACCCTGCTCTGCTCCGTCCTGGGTACCCCTGGCAGTGAGGTCAAAGGGAGGAATGTTTCATTTCCCAGATAAATGGATTTTGCTATCATAGTAGAACATTAGACCGAGGTGATGAACCACGCCCCCACCCCGGCGTTGGTGGGGTCTGTCCTGCACTTTGTTCTTTGTAGCAAGATGCTGTCCCCGCATTTGCCTGGCTTATTAGGTAGGGCAGCAAGGCCAGGAAGCCACGGAAATGCACTCAGAGGTCCCGTCTCCGGGGCATTTGGGGATCAGAGCAGCTGGGGAAGGTTGAGACGGGCTGCCATGGTCATCCTTCTGCTCACCCGACAAAGAGTTCTTTTTTCCTTTTATTTAGTTTATTGAGAGCAAGATCGCTTCACCTATGGGTTAACTCCCCAAACACCCGATACAGCCAGGGTCGGGTCAGGCTGAAACTAGGAGCCGGGAACTCATTCCGGGTCTCCCGCGTGGGTGCCAGGTCAGCACCGCTGTCTCTTGGGGTGCGCATCAGTGGGATGCTGGGGTCAGGAGCCGGCATGTGAGCCCAGGCACTCGACATGGGACGTGGTCGTGCTGACAACGAAGGCCTTCTGCCCCCAGCAAAGACTGCTCGAGCACCTGCTGTGTGCCAGGTCCCACAGGCTGATGGTGGCCATGATGCAAACAGGCCTGGGCTCTGTTGTCACGGCCCGGAGGAGGGGGACTTGCTCTCAGGGGTTCCCTCCGGGGCGGGGCCACAGGATGTGAGGAAGGTATGGGTGGGGTTGGGGTGAGAGCACCAGGCGTTCACCACCACGCCTCTGAGGTTGTCCTCACAGTGGGCCGGCGTGGCCACGCGGGGCCCGCGTCCATTTCCCAGCTCTGTGAATCTCCCGATAGGCCCGGAGGAGGTTCTGGGTGAAGTCCAGGGCTCCCTGCCGCTTCCTGTGCCCTCTGTGGTGGGGACAGGAGGTGAGAATAGACAGGGAGAGCTCCAGCCTCATTCATCGCCCTGTGACCATGACCCTGTGCGTCAAGACCAGACCGCGGTGCAGGATGGACCCCCACCACTGTGGGAGCAGGCCGTCGCAGGCCCAGAGCTCGGGGTCCCTCCGAAGAGGGCACAGCCCCTGCGCGTCGGGGCCGGCGTGTCTCCTTCGCCCTTCCTGCTCGCGGCTCCGCCTCCCGTGGGTGCTCCTTGAACCACCCTTCCCTGGGCTGCAGAGGAACTGAACTTCAGCCTTGCAGGGGGGAGCCGGGGCGGGGTGGTGGGGGTGGCGGGCAGGAAGAGGGCCTGGGAGTGTTGTGTAAACACCGGTTCTGATCCTCTAATCTTTTACTACCTGTAGGGACAGGTGGATGCTGCTGGCAGGCAAGGCCGGGTTTGTTCAAGGTTGCGGCTTATGCAACAGAGGGGAGCACCTTTGAAGCGGCAGGAGGAGGTCAGAGCAGCTGCGCGCGAGCTGTGTTGCGCCCGGGCCTCCCTGTGCAGGCCCGTGGGGACTGCCGGGGCTCCGAGGCTGATCGGTAAAATGAGTCTCGTGTTCTAAAGAATTCGGCTCTGAAAGTGTTCCCGACGGGGCCCGTCGGAAGCCGCCGAAGCAGCAGCTGTTTCCGAGTTAGGAGGCCGGCATATCCTTGCACAGGGGCACCAACAGTTGAGCCGCTGCCTACCTCCATGTCTTAGCAGGCGCTGACTGTGTGGCCCAGGCCGTGCTGAGCTGGTGTCTGGGACACTGGGCAGACAGATGGAAGGAGAAGTGAAGGTATTTTTGGCTGCTTGAAACACTGATTCTCCCCCATCATCCTCCCCGCCCCAGACCCGTCATTCCCGTGGGAGGTGTCTGTGGCAAGCGCTCTTACTCCGAGGCGGCGTGCAGAGGGCTCGCTTCTGTGTCAGAATCTCCAACATGGACGAGGAGCAGCTAGCTCTGTAGCCCCTGTGTGTGGGCGTGGTGGCCTGCCCGACAATGTGGCCTGGAGGGCCCCCAGCCGGGCTGTGGGTCTTAGCACGGCCCGGGGGGTCACCCTTGCCTCAGAGCTGCGGAGGTGCAGGGCCCCACGGCTCCATTCTAGTCGCTTCCCCTCCTTCCCCTTTGCTAGGGTGACGCAAGTGTGCTTGGGAGTCGTGATGCCGAAACGACATGACTGCTCCAGTCAGCTTCTTCGACTTTGTTGTTGTTGTTAAAAAGTTTGTTTGCTTATTTGAAAGGCAGACGGGGAGAGACACAGATAGATCTTCCATCGACTGGTTCATTCTCCAAATGTCCCCCCCCCCCCCCCGTAGCCAGGGCTGGGCCAGGCCCAAGCCAGGAGCCTGGAACTCCATCTGGGTCTCCCCCATGGGTGGCGGGGGCCCTCACAGCTGCCTCCGAAGGTGCACGCTGGCAGGTGGCTGGAACTCCAATGCAAGGAGTACTTGACCCGAGCACTTGGGTTTGGGTGTTGGCATCTCAGGGTGCGTGCTCACGGCTGCCTGCCCACTTGTTTGTTTGTTTGTTGGCGTACCAGCTGAAGCCAGTAGCAATGCTAATGACAGATCTCAGTGAGGTGACAACCTGAAGTCCAGCTCCAGCAAACAGCGTGACTGGGCCGCCACGTCGGAAGGCGGCAGTCTCCACACAGGTGTCCTGGCCACCATGCCAGGGGCTCTGGTGAGAGCACGGGCGAGCCGGCGGGGGCGGTTCCGGGCTGGCAGCTGGCCTCCGTCCCATGCCTCTGTTGGGTCAGGCTGTCTCGACCTGAATTCCAACTCCCCCTGCTTCCCTGCCAGGCCGCTCTGGGCACCTAGAGTCACTTCCTGCCCTTGTGCCTCACCTGTTAAGTAGGGGTGGCTGTCGCGAGTCCTCCGAGTGCTGTCGCGAGGACTGAACACATCCCCCCCAGGGAGAGGCCCCCCTCCCCCACCTCTCAGCGGGGACAGGGGATAGTAAATGGCCACTCGGAGCCAGCTCCACTGCACAGGAGAGCCAGGGTGTGTGCGGCCTGTCCCCGGCTCACTGTGTGCCCGGCACCCTCCCCGCCCCCACGCGGAGATGGCAGCCTTAGCCTGCCCACTCCTGCCCGCGGCCAGCATCTCCCCGGGTGACCTGCACCCTGTGGGCTGCCAGCATTGTCCTGTGCTTCCCCAGGCAGAGTGGCCGCGGCCGTGGGCCAGCTCCTCCATGCCTGGCTCTCCTGACCTCAACTGGATCCTCCCGGATGACCCTGCGTTTGCGCCTCTCCCCCCAGACCCGCTGACCGTTTTCACTGCTTTCCGCAGAGGCTCAGCAGAGAGGAAAGTGTGTTTATGGGGCAAGCTTAGAGCGCTCACGTCTCCTTTGGAATTCTCCTGACCAGTGTTTAGCGGTTCTGTCCTCTGCGGTGGTGAACCCCTTCTCTCTCATAGTTTTAGTTTTGGATGGGGCTGGTTTCCCGTGAGAATGGCTGTAGGAGGCTGCCCCCGTGTGGCCAGCACTGGGCATTGCGAGTGAACCTTGCACAGGAACCCCGAAGGCCTTTTGCCGAAGGCCTTGATTTATTTATTTGAAAGGCAGGATTACAGAGAGAGGGAGAGACAGAGAGGTCTCCCATCTGCTGGTTCACTCCCCAGATGGCCACAACAGCTGGGGCTGGGCCAGAGCAAAGCCAGGATCGTATTCCGGGTCTCCCAGGTGGGTGCAGGGGACCAAGCACTTGGGCCATCCTCTGCTGCTTTCCCAGACGCATTAACAAGGAGCTGGATCGGAAGTGGAGCAGCTAGGACTCAAAACTGGTACCCATATGGGATGCCGGTGCTGCAGGCGTTGGCTACTCCACAGCACCGGCCCCCTCCTGGGTCTTACCTGGCTGGTATCTGCTCCCCTAGGAGATGCAGTGTGGGTATTGTCTCCTCCAGGAAACCTCTGGGTAACGTCTGCTTCCCCCCTCACCCTGACGTGCTCCCATCATTGTGTCTCAGGTCAATTTTTTGGAAGAAAAATAGTGGAGACTGAATGGCTGGATGGAAGATGGGGGTGGGGAGGCAAGACAAAGGTAAGAAGTTAGTCTTGCGCATTTGGGCCAGTTGCTGTTACTCCCTTCCACAAGACCCAGGCTGCCTTTCTCTCTGCACCCCTTGGGTCAGACACCACGGGGACTACCAGGAAGCTGCTGCTCACTCATTGCCAGGCGGAAGGAAGGGAGGGAGAAGAAAAGCAGGCAGAGATCCTGGTGAGAGTGACGGAGCTTGGCCAAGAGCCGAGTGCGCTCGTGGGGCCCTGGCTGCCAGGCAGCGTGGGTGCAGGTGGCTGGGAAACCCTGGCCCCTTGATCTGCCACACTTAGCTCGTCCTCTTTGTCCTCCTGCTGCCAGTGCCATGGTCCAGCCCCCGATCCCAAAACGCTTCTCAGAAGCACCCAGGGCCTGGCAGCCCAGGGCCGGCTCTGCGTGCTCCCAGCCAGCAGGGATTTCCCAGCCCCTCCGTGTATATCTGATGGATAGTTCAGGTTTTCGGACTCAGCCGGCGCTCACACACAAAGCCCCTTGACCTGTGTGACGGGTGGTGTGGCAAAAGCACGCTGTCAAGTCACAACTCGGAGGGAGGGTGGCCTTGAACCTGCCGGTCACTCCCGGAGGCCCCAGAGGGATTGGTAGCCCCCTCTTGGAGAGGGGGGCAGGACGCAGGGACCAGTGGAGATAGCAGTGAGACTCAGGGCCGTAAATAGCTGGAGGACCATGGTGGTGATGTATGGGAGGGGGCCTCGCCCCTAGGAGCTCCCTGGGGGCGCAGAGGGGGTGACATGCCCAAGCGGGCTCCAGGAGGGTTGTCGAGGTGAGACACGGGATCCCGGGTGGCGTAGCTCGGTGTGTGTGTATGTGCGAGCCCTGCAGCCTGGGGGGAAGATCCTGCAGAGCGGGTGAGGTGGAGGCCGAGAACGCACCCAGCGGGGCTGGGCTCAGCCGCACTCAGGTGGGGAGTGGTGCTGGTTTTTGCCTGACGGAAGTGGGGTCTCAGGCTATCTAGGGCCGTCTCTTCTCCCCTGTGGCCCTGCATCGGCTTTGCTTGTCCCCCGGGGCTTGTGGCTCGTGGGGATGACCCAGGAAGCCGAGGAGCTAGGTGCACAGCCCCCCCCACCGTGTCAGGCTGCACCTTGCGGCTGGGTCTTCCCTGTGGTGAAAGGCCCTGCCCTGCCCTGGCTGGGAGCTGCTGTGTGAGCCCGCGGGTCCCTCTGCCCTGTGACTGCTGGTGACCTGGACGGCAGCAGGTGGTCCTCCGGAGCTGACTCACCGCCCTGGGAACAGTGCCCTGGCAAGGCCATCTCAGGCAAACAGACTGGGCAGCAGCGAGCACCCCCTCACCTCGTCTCTGCAGCTGGCAGGCTCTTCCTGGGCCACAGAGCGAGCAGGGCGGTGGGGAGGTGGGGGGCTCGGGCCCGGCACAGAAACGCTTCAGCCTCCGTCTGTGGCCCCTGTTTTTGTCCCAGCACATCACCCGTTTACAAATGGAGGCGAAGGGAGTTTTTTAAATGTGATGTTTGAAGATCCCGTGTGAGCCCACGCATGCCAAGGGCTTTGCCAAGTTCCGCGGCACCGAGAGCGAGCGGAGCTGCAGAGGCTGTCGGGAATGAGCCCAGGAGGTTGGAGTTGCAGCCGCATGTTTTAAATCCATAGGCACTCTGATGGATTCTGTGATTCGTTCCCGGAGAAGTGAGGCGACACCCCGATGCTTTGGAAGGGCAGTTTTGTGGGGCTGGATTTGCATGGGTCAAGCATGTTGACCAGCACCTAGAAAGGGAATTAACTGGACTTTCTCTCCTGACCGGGGAGGAAAACCCCTTGTCACGACGCAGGGGAAGTGCATGCCTGGCCACCCAGTCCTTTTGCTGATCTGGATTTTCCAAAGGGTGGGGCGGGGCCGGGGGAAGAAACCAACAAAACAAAAAGCTCTCCCCATTTTCACAACTGAATACTAACTCCGGGGAGACGCTGCCGGCTCCCTCAGTTCTCACGAGGCCACAGAAAGTCTGGTGACAGTTAATCAGTCTGCTGCCCGAATGCATATGTTGTGTGTGTGGTTTAACCGCGTTGTCACTGCCAGGCGCTTTCAAAATGAGATGCTTTCTGGGGATGCAATTCTTTTGAGCAGGTTTAACGTTTGGATTTGCTGCATCGTGCGCCCTGTTAATTCTGTGCAGCCATTCCCTTGAGCTGTGTGTGTGTGTGTGTGTGTGTGTGTGTGTGTGTCCAGGGCCAGCCTGGCCTGCTAAGGGCTTTCCAGTGAATCCATTGAACGCCATGGTTTAGCTGCTACATGCGCTATAAACTGCTGACCAGGAATTTGAGGTTTTTCTCCTTTATTTTTCTGTTTACTTTGCCTGGGTATTGAATGCATTTAAAAAAAAAAAAAAGCTACAGGCAGACAAAAGATTTCTGAGTGTCCCTCAGGCAGCTTCTCCTGGAAACCAGACCCCGAGCCTGCTCCATGCGACCCTCCTGATCGCAGCTGGGAGAGAGGGGCCAGCTGATGCTAGCGCCCATCCCGGGGAGTGGGCGCTCAGGGGGCAGCGTTACTCTGGGCTTTGTAACTAACCTCTGTGCGGTGAGAGAACTAGCCCGGCCTGGACTCAGAACAGCCGGTGCCGGCGGCGCCCATAGCAAAGGCGAGTGAGCGCTGGACGCCGAAGGAAACAGCCCGCCACCCGCGTCCAGGGCGCAGATGCGGCCGCCAGGTCTCGGCCGGGCTCGCAGGGACCGATGAGTTAACAAAGCAGGGACAGCCAGCGAGCCAGTCCCCGCCGGGCACGGGTTTGTTTATCCTGCCTTTCTGAAGTCCGCGCCAACATTCTTGATGGTTTTGAGCGGTTCCGGATGTTTCTTTCCTGGCACGGCTGCTCTCCGCACACACGAGCTCGTGACTCCAGCCCCCCAGGTGAGGGCCGGGGCAGGAGCCAGCCGTGCACTGCGTGGCGTGGTGTAGAAGCGTCGTGTTGGAGAGCAAGTGGAAAAGCTGCAAGCGCGAACAAGGGGGCCACGCCAGCTTCCGCCGGCCAGGGGTCATGGCAGGGCGCAGCGGCCAGCCGCAGCCAGGCCCGTGGGCGGCGTGCCCAGGGCTTCCTCCAGCGCGCCACCCATGGCCTGTCCATCCTCAGGGCGAGGCTCCCGCGTGTCCTTGGCCCCCTTCCCTGCTGGAAGAGGCAGCTTGGCCTTTGAGGAATGCTCAGAGAACCGTCTCGGGCAGAGAGGAGAAAAAGTTCACTTCGACAAAAGGAAACGAATCAGTCGTTTGCCAGAGGTGGCTTGTTTGCCTAAAGCTCCTTTGTCGGCGGGTTGTGAATTTATCAGCTCCTGGGCCAGAAGCAAAAAAAAATATTTCTATCTGTATGTCCAAAGAAGAGACTCAAGTAGACCTCTTTTTTTTTTTTTTCTTTCCTGGATGAGGAGTAACTTGTACCACGCTAGTCCTTAGTAAAACAAACTTTGACTCCTTACCACAGGAGAATGAATTGAGCAATGTTCTAAGAACATGCTGTTCTGTCCAGGCACTGAGCGAGCGTCACTTGCGGAAGATGCTCAGGACGCCTGAGAGGGCTTCTCCCGAGTTAGAGGAGAGGCGGCAGTGGCAGGAAGGACCGGGGAGAGCCGCTGAACCAGCCCGAGGGGCACGGAGACGAGTGGCCACTCCGCCCTCCTGTCCGTCAGGTCATCAGGAAGGGATCGGAGGGGCAGAACCCCGCATGGCTGACAGGAGGTCTCCTCTGACCGTCCAGCGCCCAGAGATCGTCCATGGGTGGCGTCCCCAGAAGAGGACATACTGGTGTTGCACGTGGGCCCCAGGCGACCGTGCCACCTGCGCGTGTTTGAGGACAGTGACCTGAGCCTGCAGCGTCCAAGGTTTGTGTAAGGGGAGAAAATGAGCCAGAGACCAGGGGTTTGCACCCAGATCTCAGGCCAGACAGCCCTCCTGTGGAGCCTGTTTGTTCCAGGGAGCATTTACGCTCGAGCTTAGCCAAAAGACCGAGAAGCGATTCCAGGGAGCTTTTAAACAGCTGTCATTTATCGCTCTGTTGCTTTGTTGTTTTTAATTGGCATGATTACTACAAAATGTGTTTTCCTTCCGCCTACCCCCTAATGTGAACCAAGTTTGTCATACCATCAAGTTAGGCATCTCCAGCAAGAATCTCTTTAATTTTTTTTATTTTTATTTATTTATTTATTTATTTTTTATTTTTTTTTTGACAGGCAGAGTGGACAGTGAGAGAGAGAGACAGAGAGGAAGGTCTTCCTTTGCCGTTGGTTCACCCTCCAATGGCCACCGCGGTCGCACCGCGCTGATCCGATGGCAGGAGCCAGGTGCCAGGTGCTTTTCCTGGTCTCCCATGGGGTGCAGGGCCTAAGCACTTGGGCCATCCTCCACTGCACTCCCGGACCACAGCAGAGGGCTGGCCTGGAAGAGGGGCAAACGGGACAGAATCCGGCGCCCCGACCGGGTCTAGAACCCGGTGTGCCGGCGCCGCAAGGCGGAGGATTAGCCTGTTGAGCCACGGCGCCGGCCTATTTTTTTTTTTTTTTTATTTGAAGGGCAGAGTGAAGGAGAGAGAGCTTCCATCCTCTGGTTCACTCCCAAAGCAGTGGGGGCAGGGTGGGGGTGTCGACCAGGCTGGCAGGGACTTAAGTACTTGGTCCAGCCTCTGCTGCTCCGCAGGTGCAGTGGCAGGTTGCTGTCTGGGAAGCAGAGCAGCCGGGGCGGGCACCTGTGCTCCGCTACGAGATACAGGCTGTGGGTGTCCCACGCAATGGCCGAGCCCACTGCACACCCTCCAGGGTGGTGTTTCCCAAGAGGAGCTGTTATTTAGTCCCAGTAGCAACAGTGCCATTCTTTGTCGTCTTCCCAAGCCATGGAAACAATTAGGGACGGTATCTTGTGTTTTCAACATGGTTTGGGGGAAAAATAATATTTCCCTCATCGCCCTATATTGTCTTCATTTTTTTTTTCAGTTTATTCATGTGAAAGAGTGACAGAGACAGATGGAGAGATTGTCCATCCATTGGTTCATTCCCCAGAGGCCTACAATAGCCAGGGCTTGGCCAGGTTGAAGAAACTGGGAGCCAGGAATTCATTGGGGCTCCCTGTGTAGGTGGCAGGGGCCCAACTACTTGAGTTGAAGGGGTGCCATGAAGGGAAGCTGGGTCCGGAGCGGAGGTGGGACTGGGTCCTCGTCACCCTCACACTGGGATCTGCGCACTTCAAGCAGTGGGTTAACCTGCCACACGCTGTCCTACGCCCACCCCTTCATTTCCAAAGTAGGAAATGGATTGTATTTTTTTTTAAGATTTATTTTTTAATTTATTTGAAAGGCAGAGTGATAGAGGAGATCTTGCTTTTGAAGGTAGAATTACAGAAAGGGAGAGACAGAGACAGAGAGAGAGAGAGGGTGAACCATCTAGTGGTTCACTCCCCAGATGGCCACAATGGCCAGAGCTGGTCCGGTCAGAAGCCAGGAGCCAGGAGCTTCTTCCGGCTCTCTCACCTGGGTGGCTGGGGCTGAAGCACTTGGGCCATCCTCCACTGCTTTTCCAGGTACATTAGCAGGGAGCTGGATCAGAAGTAGAGCTGCCAGGACTCAAACCTGTGCCCACGTGGGATGCCAGTGTCGCAGGCGGTGGCTTTATCTGCTGTGTCACAATACTGGCCCCGAGAAATCTATTTTTAAAAAGAGTTACTGAAGAGAGAATTAGTCCATGTCGGGGCCACCATGGTGTCCAGATGTCCTTTTCTGCGCTTGCTCTCTGGGGCCAGGGCCTTGGCCATGGCCATGTCCATGTCTGTGTCCGTGGCTGTTGCTGCCTCCCTGGGAATGGTCTTCTCAGTGCCAGAAAGACATGAGGCTGGTGGAGGTCGGTAGTTCAGCTAAAATCTCCCTTGGGGCTTTTGTTTTTCTTCTTGCTTCATAATGTTTTATGTACTTTAAAAAAATTATTGTCTAGCCATGTTCCAAATGTTAAGCCGTGGGTAAAATGTTCCCAGCAGAAGATCACACACAGTAAGCTGGGAAAATGAAACGCAAAGAGTGCTGTCTGCCTTCTCAGGGTTTTGTGTGGTCCTGTGGGCGCAGAAGGCCCCCGGCCCCCCTGCTGGCCCTCGCTGGTGGGGGGAGGGTGGCTGAGTCAGGACAGGGGTGCTGAGCACCACCCCCATCGCCTGCTCTGCTCTGTCCGCCGGGACACCTGCAGCTGCGTGCTGCGTGTGTCATTTGGCATCCATGTGTCCCCACAAGGAGTTGGGGTCCACCAGGCATTATCCAGGGTGTCTCCGAGTCTGCTCCCTATCTCCAGCCCAAACTGCATTCCAGACCTGTGCACCCTGTTTCATCCCGACAGCCTGAGGACGGGGATCCTGGGAAGTGGGATGGAGCTGGCCAGCTCACCCTGCACCGCCACCTCCCTTTCTCCGTGCCAGGCTCTGCAGAGATGGGGATAGCAGGCCCCGGGGGAACGCCCACCCTGGCCCCCGAGGCTGGCGCCCCACCCGCGGGCACCTCCGTCCCAGCATTGACTCCTCTATGATACTGACCGTGTTTGCCAGCTCATAGAGCTCAGAAGATGGCGCATGCCTGTTCACTCTTGGGTCTCAGCAAGTGCTTCCCTCGTGGTCAGCTGTGACAAGCATCTGTCCTTCTGCTCATTAAATCCATGTTTCTTCTCCTTTCCCGCCACCCTGAGGGGGATACACACTCAGCTTTCTCCCCCCCCACCCCCCTGCTGACCCCCAGCACCTCCGTCCTCCCCGGTCTCTGTCTGACTCCGCTGCATTCTGTCTTCATCCTCTGCTACATTTGGTTTCCTGTCCCCTTCCTTTTCCCACCTGCCCAGACCACCCTGCAGCTGGCTCAGGCCCTGTCCTTGGTGGCACCTCTCTGGGGGCAGGTGTGGGACAGGCTGGAGGCTCAGCTCTGTCCTTGAATCTGAACCCCTGGGGGCTGTTGTTGGCGCAGACTCCGCACTGACAGGGCTGGGGAAGGCAGGGATGTCACGCAGACGCCGGAAATGCATTTGTCAAGCTCTGGTCCTCAGAGTTGAGACCCTCGTCACTAACTCGGGCCGTGTCCGTGCTCCGGTCTTCCCGTCTGCAGATAAAGCAGCGCCCATCTGCATTGCAGAGCTTCCAGATGGCTGTGGCCGCACACTCCAGGGTTCTGCAGCTCTGCGGGAAGGTTTCAAAGGACCAGGTTAGCTGAGGGGGACGTAGGCAGCATCGGAGGAGCCAGCCCCCTTCCCAGAGGTGGAGAGGCTCCGAGACCAGCGGCACGGCAGTCCCCAGCCCTGCGCCCTCATCTCCAGGATCGGTCATCTGTCTTAGAGAAGCATTCCGTAATCCTGTGCGACTTAGCGGCTCCTCCGCATGGTTGCAATTCTGTGTTTCCTCTGGTGCATCCATCCCTCTCCTTGTCTGCACCTGCGAGCTTGGTTTACTTTCTAGACCAGAAGACAGCGTTCAATCTAACTCTGGCTTTTTTCTGAGCATTTCTCTCCCTGGCTGGGAGGCCCTGGGATTTGAGTCCCAGTTTAAGAATCTCCCCAGCAGGTGCCTCCTTGATGTGCGTGGACTTCCCAGGCACAAAGAACTTGTCAGAGAGCACCTGGCTTAACAGCTGCACCTGTGGGCCACACCCCATGTCCTCACGGACCTGTCCTGCCCTCATTCTGCCCCTGCTGTCCCCATTTGCTGATGAGCATGGCACACTCTGTGGCCTCAGCTGTGCCCAGCTTCCTCAGCAGAGCTGTAGTCATTAACCCAGCAGTTGCAATAGGTAGTAAGTTGACGAGTCGGGCCAGCGCTTCCTTCTGCAAACTGCTGAGTCACTGCACCTCTTGTTGGGCAAAACGTGCCAATGTGGGAGAAATAAGCCCTTCGTCCTGGCAACCCTGGTTTGCTGTGGCCCCCTGAAGTACTGCCTGCACGCTGGTGGTCAGATGGAATCCTCTCCCGGGACACAGGGAAGCCGCACTGCTGCCCAGAGACCATCGGGCGGCGCCAGCAAATTGCCAGGTCGCTCTGTGTCCTCTGTGCACGTGTTCTCCAGCTTTTGTCTATGATGGGAGCCACGAACACGCGCCTTGTTCTGTCTGCATCAGACCTCTAGCTGAGAAGCCCTGCCCCTGGTCCCGCTCGCCTCCCCGGTTCTGCCCCAGAATGACGCCGGCATGGGGAGGCACCAGTTGCTGTTTGTGCAGGAACTTGCTCAACCGAATGCGCCTTCAGTAGGAAGGCGGAGCAGGTGCACCGTGCAAACTGGCGTCTCTTGACACCTGCGGCGTAGCATGCCTGCGAGCGCACAAGTGACTCTGAGTGTGCTGCTGCTCGGGAGGCTTCCTCCGGGTTCCGAGGGCCACGGAAATCCCAGCCGCTGTTCTTCTGAACCAAGACCTCTAGAGGATGGCTCTGCTGGCAGCCATGTGCACAGCTCACTTGCCTTAAGCCTCAAGGGCATTGCTCTACTTTGTTCCTGAAGACTCCTCGCTTGAGTTCTCCTTTTCTTAAGTGATCGTCAGTGTTTGATCTCTGCTCCTTTACTCTTAAACAGCCCAGCCCAGCCCATGTTCAGGTCTTGGAATGGGAAGACGCGAATACAGCAGAAACTGTGAGAGCCGCTTGGCTCAGCGGGTGCAGCTGGAGGTGCCCTGTGAAGACGCAGGGGCAGCGTCCCCAGTTTTGGCAACGGCAGCACCTCTGCAGCCGGCTGCTCTGGAAGGCGTGAGGGCCCCACCTGTGTGCCCTCTCGCCCTGAGCCACCTCTCTGTGCTGTGCTGAAGGAAAGCCGTAACGCACCACACTCACTCTAGCTGCCACCTGCTGAATGGTTACCTTGAGCGATCTCTAGTTCAGACTGCTCTGTTTTCCTGGTGGGATTGGCTATGCAAAAACCACCTGCTGTGGGAAGCCCAGTTATTGCGCACATTTTACAGATGAGGAGGCCCGGGGAGTTCAAGTTAGATCTGCCCGAGGCCATGCAGGGAGAGCTGGAGGCCGAGCTTGGTGCCTGGCTTCCCAAACTCTGTGTGTTACCCTCTCCCCGCGCCAAGTTGCTGACGGAGGCGGGAAGCCCAGGAGGATAAAGTACTGGGCAGGACTTCGGAGACGATATCTGAACACCATCAGAGTCTCATGTGTGATCTGTGTGGGAAGTCGCCATGCTCCTGTGATTTAAGTTTCCTTAACGTTAGTGGGGAAGCAGGGCTTAGAGAAGAAGGGACTTGATTGAGGTCACAGTGCAAGTCACAGGTCCCTGAGGCTCCAGGTCTTCTGACCGTTCCGTGGAGACCCACTTATGCTGATTCCCCACATGTCTCTCTCCTCTTGCTGGGTGGTTTGCTGCTGTTTGAACTGGTTGGGACCAAAGCTGGTTTTCATATTTTGCTCATTATAGACTGATGAGCCCCTGAAACTCAGGCCAGTGACTGCTGAGCGTTCCTGTGTGGCCTTTGGAAGATCTTCCATTATCGTAGATGCCTGTGGAAAGCACCAAATGACAGAGTGATGGCTCGAAGCCTGAGCCCAGATCCAGGCAGACTAGGGCCTGATCCCAGTGTTCTTCCTCTTCTCCCTCTTCTGTTTAGGAATAGAGATGGCTTCCATCTGCTGGCTCACTCCCCAGATGCCTGCAGCAGCTGGGGCTAGGCCAGGACAGAGCCTAGAAACTGGAACTTCATCTGGGTCTCCCAGCAGGGGTGCCAGGGATCCAAGTACCGAGCCGTCACCTGCTACCTCCCAGGGCAGGAAGCAAGAATCAGAGATAGAGCCGGGGATATGGACCTCCAAGTGCATCTTAGCCACTGCACTGAACACCCGCCCCGCCTCAACAGGGAAGGACTTAGAGCTGTGTGCCCCCGCAACCACCCGCCGCCCACAGCCACTGCATCCTTGCTGTGGCCCAGCATGCTCAGGTTAGGGCCCCTGCGTGCCGTTGTCCCAGCAGGTTGAAACCATGTTCTTAAAGAGGTGTCATCGTCAGACACAGTTGTCCTTGAGAGACCCTCCTCCCTGGGGTGGGGAGGGGACGGGGAGCCCTGCCTGCTTGTGCAAGAACGCACTGGTGTCTCACCGTGGTGCGCTCCCGTGGAGCGCATGTGCTGCGGGAGGTCCTGGTGCGGTTGAGGATTCCCATCCTGGGCTCCCGCTCTGCTATCTGGTTTGGAAGGAAAGCATTGCAAAGGACAACTCGCTGGACAACAGCGTGAAGTGCGGCTGCACCGGGTGGGCTCTGCAGTGGAGACACAAGCTCCTGGCTCGGGGGCTGAGAGACACCAGGGAGGATGTTGTTCTGAAAGATGTGTACTCCAGTGCTGGGGACGCAGCATTGGATGGTCTCGAGTGTGGCTGTGTGTGGGCAAGAGAGCACTGCTAGGGGTTTGTTTTGTTCTTAAATGTTACAGTATGTTAGGATGATTGGCAGTTAAAACATATCCTGGCTAGAGAACCCCAGCCCTGCTGTATCCTGGTCTGAAAACAGCAGTGGCGTCCATGATTGAAAACCTGAAGGCAGGAGCTGGGACACGCTCCTGTTCACTGAGGAACAGCTCCCTTCTCAGTGGGTCTCCCTCCGAGGGTCAGAGTGGGGAGCACGTGCCATCTCCCCCTTCTCAGTGGGTCGCCCTCTGAGGGTCAGCAGGGAGCACGCGCCATCTCCCCCTTCTCAGTGGGTCGCCCTCCGAGGGTCAGAGCGGGGAGCACGCGCCATCTCCCCCTTCTCAGTGGGTCGCCCTCCGAGGGTCAGAGCGGGGAGCACGTGCCATCTCCCCCTTCTCAGTGGGTCACCCTCCGAGGGTCAGAGCGGGGAGCACGCGCCATCTCCCCCTTCTCAGTGGGTCGCCCTCCGAGGGTCAGAGCGGGGAGCACGCGCCATCTCCCCCTTCTCAGTGGGTCACCCTCCGAGGGTCAGAGCGGGGAGCACGCGCCATCTCCCCCTTCTCAGTGGGTCGCCCTCCGAGGGTCAGAGTGGGGAGCACGCGCCATCTCCCCCTTCTCAGTGGGTCGCCCTCCGAGGGTCAGAGCGGGGAGCACGCGCCATCTCCCCCTTCTCAGTGGGTCGCCCTCCGAGGGTCAGAGCGGGGAGCACGCGCCATCTCCCCCTTCTCAGTGGGTCGCCCTCCGAGGGTCAGAGCGGGAGCACGCGCCATCTCCCCCTTCTCAGTGGGTCGCCCTCCGAGGGTCAGAGCGGGAGCACGCACCATCTCCCCCTTCTCAGTGGGTCGCCCTCCGAGGGTCAGAGCGGGAGCACGCGCCATCTCCCCCTTCTCAGTAGGTCACCCTCTGAGGGTCAGAGCGGGGAGCACGCGCCATCTCCCCCTTCTCTGTCCTGCGAGGGAAGGAATGAACCTCTGCTAACTTTTCCCCTGGTTTCTCATCTCCCGGCGACTACCTAGTCACACCAGGGTTTTCTGTGTGAACTGGCCTCTTACTTCACAGCTGAGAACAGGGACCCAAACTCAAGATCAAGATTTATTTTTTGACAGAGTTAATGAGAGAGAGAGAAAGGTCTTCCTTCCATTGGTTCACCTCCTAAATGGCCGCTACAGCCGGCGCGCTGCACCGATCTGAAGCCAGGAGCCAGGTGCTTCTCCTGGTCTCCCATGGGGTGCAGGGCCCAAGCACTTGGGCCATCCTCCACTGCCTTCCCGGGCCACAGCAGAGAGCTGGCCTGGAAGAGGAGCAACTGGGACAGAATCCGGCGCTCCAACCAGGACTAGAACCCGGTGTGCTGGCACCACAGGTGGAGGATTAGCCTAGTGAGCCGTGGTGCAGGCCGTTTTTTTTGTTTTTTTTTTTTGTTTTTTGTTTTTTGTTTTTTAAGATTTATTTATTTATTTGAAAGAGTTACAGAGAGAAGAGAGACAGAGAGAGGGAGAAATCTTCCATCCACTGGTTTACTTCCCAAATGGCTGCAACGACCAGGCTGGGCCAGGCCCCAGCCAGGAGCCATGAGTTTCTTCCAGGTCTCCCACGTGGGTGCAGGGGCCCAGGGACATGGGCCATCTTCTGCTGCTTTCCCAGGCACATTAGCAGATCGGAAGTGGAGCAGCTGGGAGTGAACCAGAACCCAGATAGGATGCCGACACAGGAGGCTGCACCACAGCCCCCGCCCCCTCTGTGTGTTTTAAGTCACTTTGCAGTCATGAACCAGACCAGCACCCTCGTGTCTCCCCAAGGACTTAGAAAGAAGTGGGGAAGCTTACTGAATGACTGTGCTTACATCAAACTGGGCTGAGAAAAAGTGGCGAGAACACCGAAGAACATCCCCGCCTTCATTCCTCAGCTCTTTTGAGAGGTGTACTTGGAGATCAGATGAAAAACTTATATCTGCTTACATCTGCTAAGGGCACCTGTGTGTGTGTGTGTGTGTGTGTGTGTACATTTCATGTATGTGATATGTATATGATACACATGGTCCTGCCAGATGTAAGTAAAAGGAAGACATTCTTTTTTCAGGAAGGTTCTTCGACGTAACTAAAATGTCAATCATTTGGGGAAAACAACTTGTAAGCGGCAGTAGGCATGAGATGGTAACTAGCCATTTGTAAGAAGTAAACAGACATTTGTGTTCTAGATTTCGGGCTGTTTCCACGGAGGGGAACGTGGCCACTTCTTCCGCATCACAGGAAGAGGCAGTGAAGCCCATAAACTTCGCACCAGGGCTGGCGAAGTAGCTCATTCCAGTGTCCCGGCGATGTCCGTGTCTTGGCGCGTGTTCATTTAAATGCTTGGCTGTGCCATCCAGGTGAAACCCTGTGCTGTGTACGTGCGCTTCTCTGCAGCTGATGAGCTCTTGTGTGTCTGATGCCATGGTCACCGCACTTCCCAGCACCCGGCCTAGCAGCGAGAGGGGTCTGTGGGGGAGGCTGAGGGTGTGGGGGTCTCCTGGTGAAGACCACCCGTCAGGAGCAGGACGGTCTCACAGCGCCGCCTGGAGTGACCTCACAGGCGGCATGGCATTGCCTGCTCCTCTAGCACTCATGGCCAGACTGTTCAGCGAGGACAACCACAGGCAAGGCAGAAGGAGAAAACGACTTCTGCTGGCTTCCAGCCAAGGGGATAGCCTGTGTGTGGGGGACAGCCGGGGTTAGAACGCCCGCTTCACAAAGTGACAGCGCCATGTGAAAAGAGGAGAAGTTTCTAAAGGTTGAAAGAGACCGTAGAATCCAAGGCAGCCAGCAGCCTTGGTGGGGTCTGAGTTGGCAAAACAAAGCTCTTAAGAGGCTTTTTTTTTTTTTTTTTTTGAGAAAGTGGGCAAGTTGGACATGGACCATCCAGTTGATGATCCTGCGAATGGCTGGTAATTGTCTTAGCTATGATAAGGTATCGCAGTCATATGGAAGATGATCCTTATTTCTTTAGAATGGCCTCCTTTTGAAGACATGCTTGAGTAATTAGGAGAGAGCTGATGCGTGGTTGTCAGTTTCAAGTGGTTCAGCAAAAAAAAAAAATGCACATGGCTGTTACAGAAACACAGCTAAAGCAGACGTGGGAAATGCGAACAGTGAGATTGTGTGGTGTGAATTCAGGGACCCATTTTACTGTCATTCAAATTTAGTGTCTGTGGGAACAGTGAAGAACACAGGCCTGGGGGGTGGCTGGAGCTGCCTGATGCCGGGACACTGAGAACTGGAGTGGGAGGAGACAAGGACAGTGGCCAAGGAGAACTAACAGAGCCCGGCCTCGGGAGGAGAGTGGAGGGGAGGGACCTCGCAGGTGCAGTCGATGGAGAATCTGAGGCTGGAAGAATCGCCAGCATCAGCAAGTCACTTTGGTCTTCCCTACACCTGCCTGGGAACTCTGACCTCAGGGTGAGCCGAGGCTTCTCCTGCCCTCACCCACACCCAAGTGGAGGATTCTCCTTGACTTCCCACTAGGAGTAAGGGGGCTGACACGCGCCGTGACCTCTGAGTGATAAGCCGGCATCTTGGTCAGAGTCTGCCCCACCCGCACCACACACAGGCTTGGGTGGTACCACAGCATGAGTGTGCGAAAGGCGCCAAAACTCTGTTTAGACCACAAAGCAGATAATTCAGAACCAGCTTTCACCTTCTTGCCTCCCCCAGGTTGTCTCGTGGAGAGGGGATTCTGAAGAACAGACCGGAAGCTGAGCTTCTCCAGGAAGCTGGTTTCATATGGTGGTTTAGATTTAAATAGTGATTGTCTAGCACCATTTGAAATCAGTGTTCTTGGAGGAGGCCAAGTGCAGTGCCAACAGCGAAGGTAGAACGGGGCAGCCCGGCAGTGGACGTGAGGTTACGCCGCCGGCAGGGGTGTCCAGGAGATGACCAATCACACATGGCGTCTCCTTGTCAGGATATTCTCGTGTGTGTAATAAGCCTGCTAGGGTGTTTACGCTGCGACACAGACCCCACGGTGCCCGGGTTCAAGAACCAAGTGTGCGAAGGACCTCCAGCCCTCGCGTCCTCCCGTGACCCCTTAGAGGATGACTGATTTCTTTTGGTGTTCAGAGTCAATAGAATTTTCTAGCACCATCTGAAATCGGTTATAATGATCGGGGAAGAGCACCATGCTGCTGACGGCTGAGAGAAGACGCACAGCGGAGCTTTGGGCCCCGAGTAAGGATCGAAGAAACAAACGCGTCCCATGGCTCTGAGCTGTGTGTGTTTTAGTACTAACAGACTGTCCGTTATGAGCATGTTGCTGATGGCTCTGTTTTAGAGAAAGTCCACCGAAGTTGTGGAGACGTTGTCTTGGGGACAGATAAGGAGAGCACACTTGGGTGACATTGCTGACTGCTCTGGGAGACGAGAGGAGCAGCGAGGGAGTGACTTGTCAGCGAGAAGCTGCGGCAGCTCAGCACGAACTCTGGACTCCACGCGTAACCAGCTCCTCCTCGCCCAAGGTTGCCCAGCTCCAGGGGGCTGGAAGTTAAATCTAACCAGACACATAGGAGACAGTAGTGAGGATAGGAGACAGTAGTGAGGAGAACGTGGTTTCAGCGTGCAGGACCGAAGCGAATCCGTTCTGGTACAGAAAGCAAAACTTGAAGTATTATCCTAAATTTCTGTTTACAGTTCTTTAATTCTTTTTTATAATTGTGCATATTTGTGGGGTACAGCATGGTAAACTGTGTGTATTCTGTGTGTTAAAGACGGAATCCGGTAAGTTGGTGGTTCCATCTTTTTAAATACTAAACTGTTTTTATTAACACTGAATGGTACATAGCCGTGGGATATGTTGTGGCATCTCAGTATACATGCACAGTGTGAGTTGGTCAGATTAGGGTCATTAGCATTTCCTTCTCCTTTGCGTGAGTCTGTGATCGGAACCTCTGAGCACTCAGAAAATACGTAACTAACCACGGCCACCCCACCGGGCAGGGCACCGCAGACCAACTGCTGCTGTCATCGTGGCCCCTGGCAATCACCGTTCTGCGCTTAAATCACCTTGCATTGGGTTCTGTACCTGAGAGGGAACATGCTGTATCTGTCTTTCCACGTGTGGATGATTGCACGCAACGTATTTCCTCCGGTTCTGTCCATTTCACTGTGAATCTCGCTATTTCATTCATTTTTCCGGCTGAGTAACACTGCCTTGTTGATAGAGAGCGCATTTTCTTTATCCTTTGATCTGTCGGCAAACAGAGCAAAGACCTAAGCGTGAGGCCTGACCCTGTGAAATTGCTGGGAGGGTACACAGGGAGAACACTTACAGACGTTGGCACGGGCAGAGACTTTTTGGGTGAGATTCTAAAAACAAGGGAAGCAAAGCAGAGACAGACAAGTGGGATTCTATCGATGCAAGAAGCTCCTGTGGCGCAGGAGAGACAACCGGCAGGACGTGGAGATGGCTGACGGAGAGAGGGGGAGATGCTGGTGAGCCACCGCTCCGAGGAAGGGCTCAACCGCAGCTTTGGACTGAAGTTAGGTTGAAAACTGAGAGTTTTCTGGGTCCCTGGTGGGGTGGGGGCGGGGACCGGAAACAAGAACAAAGCTTGAGAATGAGCCTCACAGCCACTCTGCTCCCCGGAGTCCTCCACGCTGCCCCAGCCAGGGTGCTCATGGTGCCAGTCCACCTGCCGACCCCCACGCGTCCTGGCAAAGCCCCACAACCTGGCAGTCGTGAGATGGTCGCTCCCAAGCTCGTCCTCCTCTCTCACACCCACGTGTCGGGAAGCTCCTCTGCCCCCAGCTCAATGCATGCTGTCTGTGAAGCCTTCGATCTGTGCTCACTGTCAAGGCCAAGTGCACTGGAGCCGTCTTTCTCCTCTCTCCTCAGAGCGTGCTGGTGCTGCCCACGCGTGTGCACGCCATGCTCCGACACATGATCCCTCATCATCATCGTCTGTGGGAGGCTGGCCGAGCCTTGCTGTAGGCGGACGGGGTGGTGGCAGGGTACACTCTGTACACCCGGTTCTCACACGCACAGGAGGGCCTCCGTGAAGTCGTCTATGGCCTGCACTTCTCAGCTGACACCTGGTTCCTCTCCATTTTCATCTGCTGGGGGCCTGGGGGAACAGACACTCTGAGCAATGATAGGATTAAACAGAAGACTGCATGTTCTTCAAAGAGCATGGATCCCTTCTCTCTTTCTTTCTTCCTTCCTTCCTTCCTTCCTTTCTTTCTTTTCTTTCTTTTCTTTCTTTCTTTCTATTTTATTTCAAAGGCAGAGTTACAGCGAGGCAGAGAGAAGTCTTCCGTCCTCTGGTTCACTCCTCAAATGTCCGCAACTGCCAAAGTGGAGCCAATCCGAATCCAGGAGCCAGGAGCTTCTTCCGGGTCGCCCGCGGATGCAGGGGCCCAAGGACTGGGGCCATCTTCTGCTTTCGCAGGGCACAGCAGAGAGCCGGATCAGAAGTGGAGCAACTGGGACTGGAACCGGCACCCACACGGGATGCCAGCACCGAAGGCGGAGGCTTAGCCACTATGCCATAGCACCAGCCCCTGAGCACGGATCCCTTCTACACCTCTACCGTGTCTTGGACGAGTCCTCCACTCTGCGATGGGCCAGTGTGTTCTTCCATACACATCAGTAGCAAGGAAAAGATGGCTCTGGTGGGTTGGACAGCAAGGGGCGGAGAACCATCCTAGTTGAGGGATTCCTGTCCTCATCTGGTAGAAGAGTAAATGGAGACACAGCAGCAGGTGTGTCCTGACTCCAAACAGTGGTAAAATTATGCTAAGAGAACCCATGGAGAATCGTCATCAGGTGGCCTCTGAGTGGCAGCCATGTGATACCACCCATGCCCCTACTGGCCTGCAGGGTGGGTGGTCCCTGCAGACACACAGGAGGGGACAGAAGCGCAGAAATGTTTGGTAACTTGCCCGGGGTGGCACAGCACGTCGGCAGCAGAGTGAACCACGAACGAGGTGGGGAGGATGAGGACGGCGGTGACAGCAGCTGATGTACACCTGTTACTTTGTGCCAGGCCCTTCCTGAGTGCTCTTGACAGCCCTTGGAGGTGGCGTCCTCAGCGTCCCCATCCCACACACGAGAAGCAAACGGAGTGGGCTGAAGCGACCTACCCGAGACCGTGTCACGGTTACATCTTTAAGTGGGAGTCAAACCCAGGTCTCTGACAGTTCTGCCCAGGGTGGTAGGGTGTGGGAAATGGCCGTGTTACTTCCATAGGCAGCCTCTGAAATGGCCCTGTTGGCTCTCACCTACTGGCGTTTGGGTGCTGTGGGCTGGAGTGGACCAGTAGAAGTGGCAGGGTGTCCCCTGTGAGGTTAGGTCAGGGCAGGTGGCGGTCCTGTTGTGCTCCTGGGTGCACTTTCTCCCCCACCACCCTCTCTCTCCCTGCCCTGCCACCATGCTGGACACTGCGCAGTGGAGAAACCCACGTCCCGTAAGGACAGCTGTCTTCAGCCAGTGGCTACCTTGGACTAGAGCCTGCTAAGAGCCACGTGAGGGCCACTGGTGAGCCCCCAGCAAGCAGCTCAGAGATGCGTGCCGCTCGCTGCAACATGAGAGACCCTGCACCCGGGAAGCCTCGCGCAGCACCGTGGCTTCTCAGCTCTGTGTTTTGGGGTTGTTTGCTAAGCAGCAATAGATAAATTGATACAGCGTGGAGTGCCGGTGGCCAGCTAGCCTCAGACTTTCTGCGTCCAGGGTCTAGTTTCCTTAGATAGGCTTTCCTGAGAGTCATTTTAGATGTACAGAAAAGCTGCAAAGAGTGCAAAAAGCTCTTTCCTATCCCTTACTCAGCCTCCTCCGTGGTTACTGTCTTACATAACCAGCATGCCTTTGTCAACACTAAGAAATTCTGTTGCTAGAATCGGACAGCAAATTTGTCATATGTTACAACCACCTAATAATACTAAGTAGTTACTATTTTGTAACTTTATGATATAAGATTGTGTTTAAAAAGTATCACCTGCTTAAACATACTTTGCATCATTTCCAAGTGATGCTGAAAGAAAATGAAATAAACGTAGACTCCTCAAGAAAGAATGCACGGTTGCCTAACAGAGAAAGGCCATGCCCGCTTCTTTCAGATTATTCTGGTTGGACTTCCTAAAGCGTATCAGTGGGAAGATCAGATGATGGATTAGCTTTGGGTAGATCCCAAAAAGCCAGTGAGTGAGACGGGATTCTAAAACACTTGCTGGTTAGCCTCACAGAAAAGCTAAACCATTAAAAATTCAAAGATGTGCTCTAAAGTAAGGCCACACATGAGCTGCCAAGTGTTGGTGGCCAAGGTTTGGGTCTTGGCCAGCCCTGAGGCACCAGCTCCCAGATTATCAGTAATTGACTAATTTGGAAAAAAAAAAATAGTGATGATGTGGAAGAAGGTACCCCAGGAGAGAAATTAATCTAATTGGGAAAAAAGGAGCAAACCAGAGTGTAGGTACTGGCGCTGTGGGGCAGCTGGTTAAACTACCGCCTCCAGCGCCAGCAACCCAATGTGGGCACCAGTTCAAGTCCCAGCTGCTCCACTTTTCATCCAGCTCCCTGCTCATGTCCCTGGGAAAGCAGCCAAAGATGGCCCAAGTTCTTGGCCCCTTGCATCCACGTGGGAGACCTGGATGAAGTCCCTAGCATAAGCCTGGCACCACTCTGGCCATTGCAGCCATTTGGGGAGTGAAACAGGGGATGTGGGATATCTTTCTCCCCCTCCGTAACTCTGCCTTTTAAATAAATACATCTTAAAAATAAAAAAAAAAGGTCAGCTCATTCCCGTGATAGTGCCATGCTCACGGAGTTCAAGTTTTCTCCTCCCCACTGTTTGAAATGAAAGTGTCAGAGGACAAGCAGACTGTGCAGTTGTCTGGGGACGTGCACTCATAAATGATTTCTGACACTGTAGTGCGTCTTGGGCTTAGTTCATAATTCGTTTCTGTCTGTTGTGCCTAAAATACAGTGTTGGCTCCTCCAAATGATGACAGATCCTCAGATACGAGAAGAATCGTAAGTCATCAAAAGCTTAGATGATAGTCACCATCCTGTGCTTACTAAAGCAGAAGAATGTGTGTGTTATAGACATTTTGTCAACAAGTCCCGCTTACCGAAAATAAAATAGACAGCAGACGGTATCTCTCCAGTATCCGTTCTCCGGTGTTCTGGACATTGTCTAGTCATTGAGGTAAAATCCACATAGCATCGGCTTCACCACTCCAGGCCTTTTACAGTGTACCTGTCAGCCTTCCAGGGCTTCCCCGGTGGCACGTGCCCTCCCTGCCCGGCTGCTCGTAGCCTCTGTCTAGGTATCAGGTATCGGTGCTCTCCGCTGTGCTGAATCTAATTACCACCTATCTGTTCTCTTGCTGAGATGTTGTTGACAGCTCTCATCTGCTAATGACTACACTCCCCATCGCTTAGCCTTTATTGGTTGACACTCACTCTTTTATCATCCTATTAGTGGGATTTCAGAAGGAAACCGTGATAAACCCATGTGTGTTCCCCATATTTAACTGAATTAGACACTGATACACTGTAGCACAGAGTAGCAGGAAGAGCTCCAAGTCAGGTGGCCTGGGTCTGCTCCACCTCCAGCCATCTGACTGTCCTGTTTTTGCATTTGCAAAACAAGGTAGTGCCAGTAGGATCCCTTTGATGGGATCTCTAACAAAAGCAGTGGTCTTTCTCACTTTAAAAAGCAAAAAACCTCAAACGTACAAATGCACGTACATACAGATTAAATATTATGGAGAGGTCACCGGTCTCCCAAGCCCTTCTGTGAACCTTCCAAGGGTGTTAAATCTCAAGTTCAGAACCCCTGACCTGTATCATCTGGGAGGTCACTTTTAGATCTGCCATTCTGATTCTGAGCTGTAAGGTTTAAGCATCATCAGTTTCAAAGATGACATTGCAAGTTGTCCTTTCAAGAAAAAGCTTACAGGAGAGTTTTCAAACTGAACTACTTATTAGGAAGCCAATCAGCTGATGAGGCTGAGTTCGTCTGACCTCAACTTGGGGAGGGTCCAGGAGCTTTGCGATCTGGGCAACTTGTGGACTTGCTGTACAGCGTGGCTGTGGGTGGAGAGTGGCTGAGGCCAGAGAAACCCTCACTCACTCCAGACGGTGCCCAGAAATCTCAGCAGGTGTGTGGCATCCAGGACGGTGCAAGGTGTGGGAGCCCCTACCTGGCCGAGCGCTCTGAAGGCCAGAAATCCCGAGTAAGGGTGGCAGGAAAGAGATTCAACGAAACCACAGGTCGGGTAGCAGCGTCTGCTGTGTGCCCGAGTAGCGCAGCCTGGGTTTCTGTCTCTGTTTCCAGCACCTCGGGGCAGCGTAGCTGCTGGGATTCTGTGCACGCTGTGTTCTCTGGCTGACGAGCGAGGCGATTGCTTCAAGGGCTGCAGGGAGAAGCTGCCAAGCAGAACTTTTTCTCTGTCGCTGGTAGATTTTGCCTGGCTCCAGGAGGAGGAATTGTTCCAAGAAATTGAGCAGCATTCTAGTTATAGTCCCTGGCCTCCCGACCCACAGTGCACAGCCCTGTGTGCTATGGAACATCTTCATCGGGTTCCTGGTTGAGGCTACTCAGAGCCCCAGAGGTGCCAGCACAGCGTGGCTGCCACTGCCCTTGAACCTCAGGCTGCCCCCTTTGCCTTAGCTGTTGACTTCCCCCTTGTCTGTCTTTTCCATGCAGCAAGGCAGAATTGAGTCTGCTGAGTACAGGTTGTTAGTTGAAAATATGTTTATGGTTAGCTGACACCTAAAAATTATGCGTGTTTATGGGGTATCATGGGACGTTTCCAGACAGGTCTGCATTGTGTAATGTCCAATCAATATCCATACCTGTCTCATCAAATGTGTAGTATTTCTTTATGATGAAGACCGTCAAAGTTTTTTGTTTTGAGGGGTCTTAATTATTCAGTACTTTTCCATTATCTGTAGTCACCCTGCTATGCAGTGAAATGCCAGGACGTCTTATATCTGTCTGCCTGTAATTTAGTAGCTGTCAATCAGCCTGTGCCCTTTTCTCCCTAGCCTCTGGGAACCACCATTGCATGCTTTGCTTCTGTGAGATCAGCTTGTTTTTAGATTCCACAGATGGATGACATCATGTGGTACTTGCCTTTCTGCACTTGGCTGATGACACTTAACCTGATGACCCCTAATTCCACTGTAGCCTTGCAAGTGACAAGATTCCATCCTTTGTTATGGCTGAGTAGTATTCCACTGAGTATATGCACCGCATTTGCTATTTCCTTTTGGCAATGAATGGACACTTGGGTTGCTTGTTTTTCTTGGCTGTTGTGAATGGTGCTGTGGTAGTGCCGTCTCTCGACAGACTCATCTCATTCCCCTTGGATATGCACCCAGCTGGATGATACACAGTTCTGTTTTTAGTGTTTAGTGGAACTTCCATGCGTTTCCACAGTGACTGTACCAGGTAACATTGCCACCAGCAGTGCACAAGGCTGCCCTCTCTCCGCATCCTGGCAAGTGCATTTTTCCTTTGTTTGGTAATAACCTTTCTGACTGGCATGAGGTGGTTTCTTGTAGTTTTGATTTGCGTTTCCTTTACGATCGATGAAATTGAACATTTTCTCATGTATTTGTTAGCGATTTGAATGTCTTTGAGAAATGTCTGTTAAGTTTGCCAATTTTAAAAATTAATAATGATGATGATGGTGATGATTTGCTGTTGAGTAGAGTTTCTGATACATTTTGTGTATTGATCTCTTGTCAGTTGTGAAGTTTGCGAATATCTTCTCTTTTTTTTGACAGCAGAGTGGACAGTGAGGGAGCGAGACAGAGAGAAAGGTCTTCCTTTGCCGTTGGTTCACCCTCCAATGGCCGCCACAGCCAGTGCGCTGTGGCCAGTGCACTGTGCTGATCTGAAGCCAGGAGCCAGGTGCTTCTCCTGGTCTCCCATGCGGGTGCAGGGCCCAAGGACCTGGGCCATCCTCCACTGCCTTCCTGGGCCACAGCAGAGAGCTGGATGGAAGACAGGCAACTGGGACAGAATCTGGCGCCCCGACTGGGACTAGAACCCAGTGTACCGGCGCTGCAGGCAGAGAATTAGTCTAGTGAGCCGTGGCACCGACCCTGAATATCTTCTATAGGTTGTCTCTTCATTCTGTTAATTGTCTCCTTTGATGTGTAGAAAGTCTTCAGTTTGATGAAATAGCATTTGTGGGTTTTGCTTTCATTGCCTATGCTTCTAGGGTCTGATCCAAAAACTCCTTTCCCATTCCAATTCTTGAAGCATCTCTCCTGTTCCCTTCTAGTAGTTTCAAAGTTTCAGGTCTTAAACTTAGGTCTTTAATCTATTTTATCTTCTCACGCATTTTTTAAAGTTATTTATTTATATTTATTTAAAGAGATCAGATTTCATTATATACTGTTCTAAGGGCATAATGATTGGGGCTGCCACTGTGGCATCAAGGTTGTCAACATCCCATATGGGTGCTGGTTTGAGTCCCGGCTGCTCCACTTCTGATCCAGCTCCCTGCTGATGGCCTGGGGAAGCAGTGGAATATGGCTCAAGTGTTTGAGCACCTGCAGCCTTGTGGGAGACCCAGAAGAAACTCCTGGCTTCAGATTGGCACAACTCTGGCTGTTGTGGCCATTTGGGGACTGAGCTAGCAGATGGAAAATCAATTTCCCCTCCACCCTGCCCCTGTAACTCTACCTTTCAAATAGATAAATAAATTAAAAAAAAAAAAACAGGGGCTGGCACTGTGGTATAAATGATAGGGCCCCTGCTTGCAGTGCTGGCGTCCCATATGGGCACTGATTTGAGTCCCAGTTGCTCCACTTACAGTCCAGCTCTTTGCTATGGCCTGAGAAATCGGTAGAAGATGGATCAAGTCCATCAAGTCCTTGGGCCCCTGCACCTGTTTGAGAAACCCAGAAGAAGCCCCTGGCTCCTGGTTTCAGGTTGGCCCAGCTCCGACTGTTGCAGCCATTTGGGGAGTGAATCAGCAGATAGAAGACTCCCTCCCTCCCTCCCTCTCTGCCTCTGACTCTCTGTAGCTCTATCTTTCAAACAAATAACTCTTAAAAAAGAACATAATGATACTTCCCATCCATCCTCCTTCCTTTTTCATTTTTAATTTTTGTAATAACATCCTTTCAATTTACTTTATAATCACAAGCTTAATCCTCCACTAAATAAAAATTCAGCAAGTGGAAAATAGAAGTACCACCGTTCCTGAGGAATATAGACAAGGGCTTTAAACAGTAATGAAATCTCAGGATGTCAATTTCACTCATATGCATTACATTTTTTGTACTCTATATCTTAGCTGCCACACAGAGAGAAAGCATGATACTTGTCTTTTTGGGATTAGCTTACTTCACTAAGCATGATGCTTTCTAGTTGCATCCATTTTTGTTGCAAAAGACAGGATTACATTATTTTTTATGGCAGAGTAGAATTCATCATATATATATGCCACATTTTCTTTATCCAGTCATCAGTTGATGGACATCTGTGTTGATTCCGTATCTTAACTTTTGTGAATGAGTTGGTTTAAACATTATTGTACAGATAGCTCTTTACTATTCTGGTTCCATTTTCTTTCTGTAAGTTCCCCGGAGTGGGATGGCTGGGTCTTATGGCAGGCCAATTTTCAGATTTCTGAGGAATCTCCTACTCCCTTCTATAATGGTTGTACTGGTTTCTGTTCCTACCAGTAGTTGATTAGGGTACGCTTTTCTAGACATCCTCACCAGCATTTGTTATTCTGTGACTTTTAAATGATAACCATTCTAACTCGTGTGAGGTGAAACCTCCTCGTGGTTTGTATTTGCAATTCCGTGATGGCTAGTGATCCTGAGTACCTTTTCATGTGTCTCTTGGCATTTCATTCTTTGGAAAATGCCTGTTCATACCCTTGACCCATTTCTTAACTGGATTGTTTGTTTTGTTTTTGAGTTTCTTGACCTCCTTATATATTCTGAATATTAATCCTTTATCAGATGTATAGTTTGCAAATATTTTCTCTTATTCTGTTGGTTCTGTTTTCACTTTGTTGAGTATGTCCTTTGCTGTACATAAACTTCTTAGCTTGATGTAATCCCATTTGTCTATTGGCTTTTTTAAAAAATAAGATTATTTATTGGAAAGCCAGAGTTTCAGAGAGGCAGAAAGAGAGAGAGAGAGAGAGATCTTCCATCCACTGGTTCACTCCCCAAATGGCTGCAAATAGCCAGAGTTGAGCCTATCTGAAACCAGGAGCCAGGAGCTTCTTCTGAGTCTTCCATGTAGGTACAGGGGCCCAAGGACTTGGGCCATCTTCCACTGCTTTCCCAGGCTGTAGCAGAGAGCTGGATCAGAAACGGAACCGCCAGGACTTGAACCAGCACCCTTATAGGATGCCAGCTCTGCAAGTGATGACCTTACCCACCGAGCCACAGCACCAGCCCCTGTTTTGGCTTTTATTGCCTGTGCTTTTGGGAATCTTATCCAGGAAGTCCTTGCCTATTCCAGTGTCTCCTCTGTTTTCCTCTCATCGTTTGCTGGTTTCAGGAATTAAGTTTAGAACCCTAATCCATTGTGAATTGATTTTTGTATAGAGTGTAAGATCTTCATGTGCGGAGATCCAATTTTCCCAGTAACAATTGTTGATCACTCCAGGGAGTGATCTTAGCTCCTTGTCAATAATTAGTTGATAATAGGTGCATGGATTAACTCCTGGGGTTTCTATTCTGTTCTTTTGGTCCACATGTTATTTTTATACCAGCACCAGGCTGTTTTGGTTATAACTGCCTATAACACAGTATTGAAATCTGGTATTGTGATGTCTACAGCTTTTTATTGTGTAACGTTGATTTAGCTATTCAGGTCTCTTGTATCTCCATATGAATTTTAGGGTAATTTTTTCCTAGATCTGAGAAAAATGTCTTCAGTGTTTTGATTGTTATCACATTGAATCTGTAAATTGATTTGAGTAATAGGGACATTTTGATGATATTAATTCTTCCAATCCATGAGCATGTGAGATTTTTCCTTTTTTGTGTCGTTTTCTATTTCTTTCATTAATGTTTTATACTTTTCATTATAGAGAGCCTTCACATCCTTGGTTAAATTTATCCTAAGGTATTTAAGCTTTTTGTGGCTGTTGTGAATGGGGCTGATCTTGTCTTTCGCAGCCATGGAATTGTCTGCATATACAAAGGCTATTGTTTTTTTGTGTTATTCTGTATTCTGCACCTTTGCCAAGCTGTCTTATGAGTTCCAATGACATCTTAGTGGAGTCTTCGGGTTCCTCTATGTATATAGGATCATGGTCTCTGCTAACAAGGATAATTTGACTTCCTCTTTTCCCATTTGTATCCCTTTGATTTCTTCTTCTTGCCTAATGGCTCTGGCTAAAACTTTCAGAACCTTGTAGCAACGGTTAGAGTAGGTATCCTTGTCTGGTTCCGGATCTTAGTGGAAATGCTGGCTATGGGTATGTCATGTTGAGGAATGTTCCTTTTATACCCAGTTTCCTTAAGGGTTTTTATCATAACATGATGTTATGTTTTATCAGATGTTTTCTCTGCATGTGTTGAGTTAATTATATGATTTTTAGTCTTCAGTTTGCTAATGTGATGTATCACATTCATTTCTTTGTGTATGTTGAACCATCCCTGCATGCAGGGTATAAATCCCACTTGGTCCAGGTGGATGGTGTGTTGATGTGTTGTTGGATTCAATTAGCTGGTATTTCATGAGGATTTCGCATCTATGTTCATCAGGGATATTGACCTATAGTTCTTTCTTTATTGTATCTTTTTCTGGCTTTAGAATTAAGGTGATGCTGGCCTCGTGGAAGGAGTTTTGAAGGTTTCCCACCCTTCCAATTGTTTTGAAAAGTTTAAGAAGAATTGAGATTAGTTCTTTAGAAGTTTGGTGGAATTTAGCAGTGAAGCCATCTAGTCCTGGGCTTTTCTTTGTTGGTAGGATCTTTATTACTGATTCAGTATCTCTGTCTTGGCTATTGGTCTGTTTAGGTTTTCTGTGTCTTCCTGCCTCAATTATGGTAGGTTGTATGTGTCCAGAATCTATCCATTGCTTCTATATTTTCTAATTTGTTGGTCTATAACCGTGTGTAGTAATTTCTGATGATTCTTTTCATTCTGTGATACCCGTTGGAACATTTCCTTTCTCATCTCTGATTTTAGTAATTTGGGTCTCCGCCCCCCCCATTATTTTTTCAAAGGCCCAGCTTATAATCCATTTTCAGTTGATTTCTGTGCATGGTGAGAGGGATGGAGTTTCATTCTTCTGCATGTGGATATCCAATTCCCAGCACCATTTATGGAAAAGACACCTATTTTTCCAATGCCCGTTCATAGCACTTTTCTTAAAGATCAGTTGGCTTTAGATACGTGAGTCTACTACTAGGGTCTCCATTCAGTTCCTCTGGGCTGTGAGTCTGTTCTAATGCCGATACTATGCTGTCTTAACTACTATAGTTTTGTAATATCTTTTTAAGTCAGGTAATGCAATGCCTCCTATCTTATTCTTTCTATTCAAGTTTGCTTTGGCTATTCAGGGTCTTTTGTGGTTTCACACAGATTTTCATAGTGGTTTATTTTTATTTCTCTGGAAAATATCATTGGTGTTTTGTCATGGATTACACCTTGACTCTGTAAGTCACTTTGGGGAATAGGAACATTTTGATGATATTAATTCTTTCAAGTTATATACACAAGACGTCTGCATTTCTTTGTGTCCTCTCCATTTTCTTTCATCAGTGTTGTTTTGACTGTAGGGAGCTTTTGTCTCTTCGGTTAAATTTATTCCTGGACACTTTTGTGTCTTTTTCTTCCTTCCGTCCTTCCCTGCTTGCTTATACCCACTGTGCTGGGAATGGCATTGCCTGCTTGATTTCCTTTTTTCAGGTAATTCACTATTGGTGCATAACAGTGCTGATTTTTGCATGCTGACTTTGGTCCTGCAGCTTTGCTGAACTTAGCTTCCCAGTTCTCATGGGTCTTTGATGCAGTCTGGGGTCATGTCATCTGCAAACACTGACAATTAATTTTGTCCTTTCTGATTTAGATGCCATTTTTCTCTTTTTCTTGCCTATTGCTCTGGTTAGGACTTCAGAAGTGTGTTGAACAAAAGTGGTGAAATTGGCCATCCTTGTCTTGCTCCAGATCTTGGAGAGAAGGCGTTCCGCTTGGTCCCATTCAGCACAGTGCTCGCTACTGACTTGTTGTATGCAGCATTTAGAGTGTTGAGGTGTATTCCGTTCATACGTTATTTGTTCGGAGATGTATAATGAAGAGATGTTGGGTTTTATCAAATGCCTTCTCTGCATCTATGCAGATGGTCCTCCTGTTTTTTCCTTCTTTCTGTTGATGTGATGTGTCATGTTCATTAACTTGTATGCATCGAACCACCATTGTATCCCTCGAGGAATCCCACTTGCTCATGGTGAATATTTTTAAACCTTTGTTTATTTTAAAGGCAGAGTGAAGCGGACAGATGTCCTATCTGCTGGTTCACCCCCGAAATGGCTGCAACAGCCAGGGCTGGGCCACACTGAAAATAGGAGCCAGCAACTCCATCTGGGTCTCCCACTTGGGTACAGGGGCCCAAATAACTGGGCCACCTTTTGCTGCTTTCCCAAGAAGGAAGCTGGATAGGAAGTGGAGCAGCTGGGACCCAGACTTGAACCAACACTCTGATACAGGATGCTGAAATGCGAAGCAGCAGCTCAACCCACTGCACCACAATGTCGGCTCCAGGAATGAACTTCTTAATATGCCCTTGAACTCAGTTGCTTCTATTTTGTTGAGGATTTTTGCATCAGTGTTCATCAAGGATATTGGCCCATAGTTTGCTTTTTGTGTTCTGTCCTTGTCTGGTTTTGGTATCAAGGTTATGCTGGCCTTGGAAAATGAGTTTGGAAGAATTCCCATCTCTTCTAGCTTTTGGAATAGTCTAAGAAGAATTGATGTTAGTTCTTTGTTTAATGTTTGGGAAAATTGAGCAGTGAAGCCGTCTGGTCCTGAGATTTTTGATTCCCACCCCTCTTACTCCTGATTCAGTCTAACCACTTACTATCGGGCTGTACAGATTTTCCTTCTCCAGGATTCAGGCTTTGTAAGGTGTGTGGACAAACTGGAGTTTGTCCATTTCTTCTAGATTATCAGAGATATTGTTGTATAATTGTCCATACTAAGAATTGAGTCTGTTGAGTAAATATAAAAAGCAATGTTTGACTATCAGTTACAGCACCAACTTCACCATCAATCATTACTTGTTTTTAAGGTTTTTTTATTTGAAAGACAGAGTGACAGAGAGGGAGAGACAGAGAGAGGAAGAGAGAAGTCTTCCATCTCCCAGTTCACTCCCCAAATGACCACAACAGCTGAGGCTTGGCCAGGCGGAAGCCAGAAACCTGAAATTCCATCTGGGTCTCCCACACGGGTGGCAGGGGCCCAGGCACTCTCCGGCCTTCTGCTGCTTTCCCAGGCTGATCAGCAGGATGCCGGGTGGAGGGCAGAGCAGCTGGGAATCGAACTGGCACCCCCATGAGATGCTGGCCTCACAGCAACTGCTCAGCCCACTGGGCCACAACGCCAGCACCCGGGCGCTACTTCTAAGAGAGAGGTTTTAAACAACATTTGCCCGCATTCTGCAGTTGGTCAAACAGAGGCACCAGGAGGGGGAGCTGGCTCAGGACCCGCACGGGGGCAGCTTGACGAGCACTGAGAAGAAATCCGGGCGTCTTCTCGATTCCAGTGCTGCGCTGGGCTTTGCTTTTTCCCAGCAGTGGTGCCGAGAACCCCCCAGAAGTGGTGTTTTGTTAGCAAGTTGGCTGGAAGATTTTGGCATTGGTCTTCCACTCCCATGAGCCACACCCCTCATTTTCTCTCCCTTCTCCGTGAGGACCAAGGAGCAAACTTTGGCTGCCCGTTCTGGAGCCACCCTGTTTTGTATAAGTTTCTTCCCAAAGGTGGCCTTAGTGCCAACCGGGCAGCCCAGCTCCCTGCGTGGGAACAATGGGAAAGTGCCCTGGACGGGTACGTGCTGGCGCTGCCCTGGTATGTGGGTGCGGTCAGGAAGCTTTGGGCCAAACTGTACAGACTTGCTGTCTCGGGATTAGCAGCTGCAAAGGCCGAGAGCACATGGCGGGCAGCAGGCCTGTGGCTTCCTCCTGGGAAGCGAGACGGGTCTGTAGGTGGACAAGGAGCTTTCTCATCAGCAGACATGGTGACCTGGGGGGACATCCAAGAGGAGGAATGGAAGGGCGATGCTGATGCTTCTACCACTTCACATTCTGCCCTCGTGAAAGAAAGCTGTCTCCGAAATGATGGCCCTCGACCAATCAAGTCAACCCCGAACATGTCGGACACCACCCACCAACTTGGGTTGGGCAGAACATGGCTCAGGCTTGGCAGAGGGTGAGTCACCAAGACCGTGCCAAAGGCTTGATGTGGCAGGAGGTGACAGGACAAAGGTAGCAGAGTGTGCCAGCTGGGCACCAGCCTTCCTAGCTGTTGGAACTGGTCTCAGGGAAGGACAGCCCTTGGGTGTGCTTTCATAGGAGGTATCTGCACTCTGTGCACAGAGCTGCCTCTCCCTTCAGGCTTCCTGTGACTGAACAATCCAGAGAAGGTCAAGGACAGGCAGCCCAAGGACAGAGAGGTGAAGTGTGTGTTGCATAAACATGGCGTGCTCCGATCCCAGCTCACTGGCTGACATCCTGCCTCTGTCAAGAGAGTAAACAAAAACAGCTGGGTGGGAAAAGTCTGGGAGGATGAAAGAATGAAACCCCAGCAACAAAACAGGAGACGAGAGAGTCTTGGGGAAACTGCACCGGTGAATGACTGAAATGGCTTTGGAGGAGACTCTGAGGCTGTGATCAGACGCGGAGGGAACGCTGGCCTGGTTTTCCCTGTTCTAAGATGGGGTCAGTAGCAGGGCCTCCTTGAGGTATCTGGAAAGGGAAGGCGGCAGCGTCTAAGAGGAGAAGACGAGGGCTCGGGAACACACGAGTTGACCTGTTTGATCCGATGCTGCTGCTGCTGCTGTGTCCCTGGGGCCTGCGGCAGGGCTTCCTTGGTGCAGTGGCAGCTGACGCCCGCTGAGCTGTGTTGTCAGGGTCCCAGAGGAGCTGGGCACGGTGTCAGGTCCTCTGGGCCTTCCGCAGTGCAGCGTTGGACCTGGAAGCAGCATTCTTTTCCTCGTGGGAGCACAGCAGTCATCCAGTTGAATAGACTTAGCACACACAATGTTCCAGGCCAGAGGCAGTTTCCCCATGGCGCGCCCAGAGCTCTGCTCCTGGGCCTCTTCCCACCCCAAGATGTTGGTGGAAGCAGTTAAATTGGCTGCAAGGGCCGTCCTATCATGCTATCAAAGAAGCTCGAGATGCAGTTGGAGTCTGATCAGCACACCATGGCTTTAACGTGGAAGTACTCTTTATGTTCTAAGAAGGGGGACTCTGAGGGGTGGGGGCTCGCCATGCGTAAGGACAAGAAAGGCCCTCCGGTCCTGTTGCCGAGCCGTGTTCTCCCAGGCTGGCCAAGAGAACCATCGTGCAGTGTCCAATTCCTGCATGTCCTTTTGTTGACACCTCCTCCGCACACTAATCTCTTCCCGTTGTGTTTGCACACAGCTGCTGGAGACGAAGCCACACTCTGTGTCCGTGGAGCGGATTACATGCGCTCTGCCCCAACCTGCCTGGGATTGCCCTCTCCCAGGCTGGCAGTCCTTGGAGGAAAAACAATCCACCCAAGCTCCCAGCAAGCAGGAGTCCACAGATCCAGGCCCAGCATCTCACAGTAAAGTGGAATTCATCGTTGAGCGTACATGTGTGGTGGCCCAGACCCCATTAACTGAGATAGATGCACCCACCCCCTCACCTGAAGTCGAAGGTGAGTGGAAGGTAACCCCAGAGCTCTGGTCTCTGGCGAATTCTCCCTGGTTAGGGTTCAGACCAGAATTGGCAAGCATCCCGTAATAGTTCTTCCAACACATGGCGCCTCTGGTGACACAGGAGGTACATCCCACTTCATGTTAGCATCACCCGCACTCACGTTGTTCTCACCTAAATAAACAGCAAACCTCTTGATGCACAGCACAACGTACGGACACGTACTGTTGTCTTAGCTCGGCACAGAAACTGTTAATTCTTAGCAGCCCTTTGGAAGCTGGAGGATCAGGCTGTGACAAGGCTTCGAGTAAACCACATTTGCCGGATGCTAGCAGGGAAGCAGCGGCACACGGTAGCCGGGAACAGCAGGGCCGACCTGCAGAGGCCTCTTGGTGGCCGTCATCCTAGGAACCTGTTAGCACCCCCTGCAGGTGGGAGCAGTGTTGTGCTTGGGCTGGCCAGTTCTCTTTGGAGCCATGTGGTTTTTCTGACAAGTAAAAAGCTACGCATATTCAGATGGAGTTCAGGAATGGAGTGTTTAAAATTTTCTCCAAATCTATATAAACTTTCCACAAGTCTTATTCCTCAGACGGAGCTCAAGGGGGTAGATGAGCTCTATAGCTTGGCTGTGTGCTGGGTAGAATTGCAGAAGCGAGGAGGCACATTCGTCCTCATCTGACTTCCGGCACACTGCACGGCTGTGAGACTGAACTGCCATTGTCAGGGCAGTGCTGGCACCCAATATGGGCACCGGTTCAAGACCCGGCTGCTCCACTTCTGATCCAGCTCCCTACTAGTGTGCCTGGGAAAGCAACAGAAGATGGCTCAAGTGCTTGGGACCCTCCCACCTACATTAGAGACTGGGATGGAGTTACTGGCTCCTGGTTTCCGTCTGGCCTGCCCTTTCCATTGTGACCTTTTGGGTAGTGAACCAGTGGATGGAAGATCTCTCCTCCACCTCCACTGCCCTGTAACTCTTCCTTGCACACAAATAAATCTTTTGAAAAAATAATAAAAAGAGTTGAATTGTCAAGATCTGAGGGTTCAGCACCATGGCCAGAGCCAAGAGATAACAAATGTGGACCTGCTGTGTATCTGTAGAAGGAAAGTAATTGGGTTTTTGGATGAGAATTCTCCATCTCCCCCAACTCCCATGGTTTCTGAGCCACTGCTCAGGTCAGGCAGAGAGGAAAGCCCCGGACATGTCATGATGGAGGCCACTGTTTGTCTCCAGGTGTTGGCTGGGCAGGTCCCAGATCCACAACCATAGGTCTCAATCTGAACTTTGCTCAGTAGGTGTCTTGCAGACTAGAGGTCAGCTTTCTTCGTCTTCTTGATTTGCTTACTCTGCTAAGCTGTGCAAGGGAAGCCACCATCGGGTCTCCTAGCAGTGTTTGTGTGACTGTTAGAGCAGTGTCCCCAGAGAGAAGGTAAGGGCCGGCCTTAAAGGTTCTGGAGGAAGATCTCCCAGCCTCAGAGTCATTCCTCTGTCCTCCACCCCTCAATAGCTCTTCTAAGTGAAAGACATGTTCAACAGGTCTGCAAGGCAGGTGGCTTTGGAGGGCTGAGGGGAGGGAGCCACAGCCACTGAGCAGCAGCCAGATGTGAACCGTGAGCTTCCTCTCTGAGAGGTCGCAGACAAAGGAGGTGCTGGTGAGGAGGACTGACCTTGCAGTGAGTGGTGTTCACGTAGCACCCAGAGTTCCCAGGGAGTGAAGCCAGATTTGCATTTTAATTTTGAACTTGTAGTCTACTGGGAACAAGAACCCGCAGTTCTAGTAGTCGTTCTCACACACTCAGAAATGGCAAGCGTGGTGCTGAGCACTTAGTCTCGTGCATCCCACAGTGATCTCTGTGAAGCATGGGTATTGTTGTTTCCACTGTTCAGGTTAAGAAATGAACACTTGGAGCCGCCATTGTGGTGGAGCAGGTCGAGCTGGTGCCTGCACCAAACGGCATCCCGTGTCAGAGTGTGTTCAAGTCCAGCTGCTCCACTTCTGATCCAGCTCCCTGCTATGCACCTGAGAAGACCTCAGGAGGTGGTCCAAGTGCCTGGGCCCCTGCCACCCACATAGGAGACCCCGTGAAGAGTCAGGCTCTGGGCTTCGGTGTGGCCCAGCCCCAGCCCAAATGTAAATATATGTATTTACATTGGCTGGGTGCTTTGTTCCCTGGCCTCCCCCACAGCTTCACCGCAGGGCGTGCAGCTTCTCGCTGCAGACACAGAGCACACACCCTTGGCTTATTTCAAGTTTAGAATCTGGCAAAAATTGCAGGAAATCCGTCGACTGGGAATACAAAATGTTAAGGAAAGCAGCAGGGAGGAGATAGTGGATGACTTGTCTGACCTCTGCTAGAACAAGAGGTGAGATTACAACAGCAGCCGTGAGCCCTCCATGCTGACGGGGACACGCCGGCGTGGCATCCGTGCTGCCCTTGTGCAGATCGGCAGGCTGCAGGTGCGCCCTGAGTGTTCCTGGGACACGCACTGGCGACTGCCTCCCCAACACAGCTCCCTTCCCAGCGTGCACTTGTTAGCTGAGCGCCTCCGTGTGTCTTCAGCACCTCCTTCAGGTTCCCCCCTTCTGCGAGTTCCACGTAGATGCTGCGTTCACGGAACAGTCTGATGGCTACAGACACACGCACGGCCTCCGTTTCCAGGTCTCTTCCTTCGTGGCTGAGGGACAGCGACCTGGCCGATGCGTCACCCTGGGTTGTGGGCTGGCCGGCCCCACTCCCTTTCTGCCCTTGCCTGCACGCACCACTGAGTATCTGCACTCTGGAAAAGGCATGCATGTGTGTGTTAATAACACGAGACAAAGACTTCAGAAACATAGAACAATAAATGACAAATGAGAATCTTCTGCCATTTTATTTAAGGTATACAAATTTACAAATAACTCTGCCTTTCAGATAAAATAAATCTTTAAAAAAATACATGAGACTTAGATACTTCATGAGCACTATAAAGTGAGCAGAGTAGGGGCATATAAAGCTGTGAAAAGTGAGGAGTGTGTGTGTGTGTGTGTGTACCAGAATTCTCAGGAATCTTGTGTGTTGGTTGATGTTACATTGTAGCTTGGGATAAACTGTGTTGAATAATTTACAGCAAGGAAATTGACAAAAGCTACAGACTCCTTCCTTCCTGGCAAGAACTAGTTGTTAAATATTTACTCAGAAAAAAATACATACATATTCAGATATATCCAAATGTGTTCCCAGCATTTGCCCAATTTCATGCCACTATGAAGAAATCATGTCTACAGAAATCCAAATAGCGAATCGCCCTGTGGCAACTGTCTCCCTTGCTCCCTTTCTCCATCCTAATGGGGGGTGTGTTTTGTTCAGAGGATGAGAGAAAATATATCCCACTTCAATTTGCCTACCCCAGGAGGTGGCCTGGTGACACAGGTCTGGTCATAAGCTTCCAGGAACTTACGTAAATGCTCTCATCTTACTGTCCTAAGCATTCCTTCTTCTTCCTGCTGTGGGTGCTGATGTGAAGCCTGCAGCGTCAGCAGCCATCTTGTGACTGTGAGGCAATGAGCACGAGACTCACAGCCTCCAGCTAAGGTGCAGGGGTTGCTTCACTGACTCCTTGACTAGTCCTGGACTTGACTGCTTAGGATAAGCCTCCTCCATCTGTGTTTAAGTCACCAGTGCTGTGGTTCTTTCGTGCTTACAGCCAAAGGCAACAGTACCGACACAATATGCTTTTTTTAAAAAAAGATTTATTTGGGGACCAGCACTGTGGTGTATTGGTTAAAGCCACCACCTGCAGTTCCAGCACCGCATGTGGGTACCAGTTCAAGTCCCAGCTGCTCCACTTCCAATCCAGCTCTCTGCTAATGGCCTGAGAAAGTAGTAGAGGATGGCCCATGTGCTTGGGTTCCTGCACACGCATGGGAGACCAGGAAGAAGCTCCTGGCTTTGGCCTGGTCCAACCCAGGCTGTTGGGGCCATTTGGGGAGTGAACCAGTAGATGGAAGATCTCTGTCTCTCTATCTCTCTATGTAAGTGACTTTCAAATTTTAAATTTCTTTTTTTATTTATTTGAAAGGCAGAGTTACAGAGAAAGAGAGTACTACTATGCATTGGTTGACTCCCCAGATGGCTACAATGGCTAGGGTTGAACCAGGGTGAAGCCAGGAGGTTCGGGTCTCCCATGTGGGGGCCACGGCCCATCTTCCACTGCTTTCCCAGGTGCATTAGCAGGGAGCTGGATCCAAAGTGGAGCAGCTGGGACTCGAACTGGCACCCGTATGGGATGCTGATGTTGTAAGCAGTAGCGATGCGAACAGCGCCAGCCCTACCAGGATTGATTTTAAAATGCCAAGTTCCAGAGGAGGAGGAAATGGGAGCTTTTAATTGGTGTGAAGTTTCAGCTATACAAGCTGAGATCTGATCAGCATAGCACGTCACCAGCGATTCTGAATCGGGTGGTTAGAAAGAGGCTAAGGGGGTAGAGTTCATGGCGAATCCTTACCTCATATGTGTGAAACCCCAAAGTCAAGGACACATGAAGGTGATAGTCACACCTGTTAGCTGGATGATGGTGATGGTTCATGGCCGTGGACTCAAGTCCAAAATCATCAGATTGTACGCCTGTAATATGTGCGGTGTGTTATGATCAGTTACCCTTCAGAGAACTCTCTTTTAAAAGACAAGTCCAGAATGATAACAGAATGAGGTCTTCTGAAAGCTGTAAAACCTGTAATGGAATGCTGTATGTTGGTAGTATTTATGGGAACCAACACAGATGCAGTCAGAGGGTGCATGATGGATGTCAGAGTTGTGGTGATGATTGTCACCGGAGATGGGACTGTGTGGGGCAGAGAGAGGGCTGGGACATTTTGTCTGCTGTGTTCCATCTACTTTAAGAAGTCCAAAGCCAAAGAGAAAGTAGTGAACACTAGTCGGTTGTCGATGGTAAGGGGCAGGTGCTGTGGTGCACCTGGCGAAGCTGCCGCCAGATCCCATGTGGGTGCTGGTTCGAGTCCCGGCTGCTTCACTTCCAACCCAGCTCCCTGCTGTGGCCTGGGAAAGCAGTGGAAGATGGCCCAAGTGCTTGGGCCCCTGCACCCACACGGGAGACCGGGAGGAAGCACCTGGCTCCTGGCTTCGGATCAGCTTAGCGCCGGCTGTAGGGACCATTTGGGGAGTGAACCAACGGAAGGAAGACCTTTCTCTCTGTCTCTCTCCCTCACTGTCTAACTCTGCCTGTCAAAAAAGCACATTATTTGAAAGGCAGTTAGACACATGAGCTCTTTCATCCATTGGTTCTCTCCCCAGTGGCCACAACAGCCAGGGCTGGTCCAGGCCGAAGCCACTCACTCACTACGGGCCGTCTTCCACTGCTTTCCCAGGTGTGTTGGCAGGGAACGGGATCAGAAGCAGAGCAGCCAGGACTGGAACCAGCACTCTGCACAGGACACCAGCATCACAGGGAGCAACTTAACCTCCTGCAACGCATTGCCAGCCCTATTAGCCCTTTTGCTTGTCTCTGTTATTTGAATTTCATAATGGAAAAGGCAAAACAAAGCATCAAATTGTAGTCAGAGTAAAACTGCATGTCCTGTTTCATCGACTCTGTTGGTGTGGGTGTGATATGTTATGGCCGCTGTAAAAGGAGTTTGGTGATTCCTCAAAACACACACACACAGAACTAGCCTCTGACGTCTGACCCAGCACATCCACCGTAGCTGCACACTAGCATTGAGAGCGTCTGTTCAGACTCAACCTGTGCCCAGGGGTTCACAGAAGCATCAGTGAGAAGACGGGAAGAGCTCAGTGTTCCCCCAGCCCGAGTGCCGGCCAGCTGGGGAACGGGTGAATACAGGGCGGCCCACACCCTCTGCGGTAAAAAGAAAAATCGTGATTGTGGGCGATGCAGGAGAATTGGACCCCAGTGCATTGCTGGTGGGAATGTGAAATGACAGCCACTTTGGGAACTAGCTTGGCAGTGCGTCACGAAGTTACAGTGACTGTATGACCTCAGAATTGCTCTCCTTGGTGTAATTCAAGAGAAGGAGAACTCCCATCTTCAGAAGTCCATGGAAACGCATAGCAGTGCTACTCATTGTGGCCAAAACATGGAAAAGCCTGTGTGCGCCGGTGACAAGTGCACGAGCAAACATGGTCCATCCACGCAGTGGAAAGTTATTCCACGATTAGCAAAGAACGAGGGACTGAGTGCCCTCCCACAGGGCTGGACCTTGAAGATTTGTCACCCCGGGAAGGCAAGTCGCAGGATGGCCCGTGGTGATGGATTCCATATCTATGATGCTGTGGGTATGAAATGTCCAGTACAGGCAAATCCATATACAGCCAAAAAAGTAAACTTGTAGTTACCGAAGGCAGAGGCGGGGGTGGGGGGTTGGGGGTGGGACTGATGGGTACAGGCCTTCCCTTCTAGAATCAGAAGGGGTTGTAGTTTACAAAATGTGCTGAGAGACACTGAGTTGGACACTTTAAGTGGCTAAAATGGTGAATTTTTATGTTACATTATTTTAAACTATGATATCTAACATCAGTCATGAGTTGATACTGGTTTTAGAGAGCTATGCTATAGAGAAACAGTGTATTCTCAGAGTTCACAAAATGTGATGTACTTGGTTATGTAGAAATTGGGAACTTCTGTAAATGTATCAGTTAGGATATGTGTTTGCTGCATGTAACAGAAAAACACATAGAAACCATGATTTAAACAGGCTAGTGGTTAATCTTGTTTCATAGGCTCCTGATAGGAACAGTCTGGGACCCATGAATTCTCTCCATGGTTTGTTCAAGGACCCAGATTCCTATTTTATAGACAAAATTTGACTTCCATTCTCGAAGTTCTTTCTAGTCCAAACTGGCTGCTGGAGTGCCAGCCACCACTTCACCTTCCAGACATACAGTAGGAAGAGGAAAAGGACAAAAATACCTCTGTGCTGGCTGAGTCAGCGCGCTCTGAGCAGAATAAAGATATGTTTAAACAGATGTTCATATATCCACACGGAGGGAGGGCTCTATGATGGCAGGACTCCTGTTTTGTTTGTCAATGCATTCTCATGTTTGAGCACAAAGCAGACCTTTCTTTCCCTGTGGAAAGCACTACAAAATGCAGAATGCCCGGCTACCTCCTGGATAGGGGTAAGTGCATCATGAAACCACATAAAGATTACAGAAATAGTAAACAGGAACATGCCCGCTACAACAGATTGTGAGGAAGCAAATATTAAACTATGCTCCTTGTAATCTCAGCCCCATCAAACAGCCCGTGTGCCAAAGAGAAGGGGTTAGGAGGGAGAAAGCTGACCTGTTGATCGACATCCTCCTGTGTGGTGCGGCTGCTCTGTCTTTGATCATGTCTTCATACTTTGATGCATTGTCCAAATTTCTGCAATGAGCCAGCACGTGTTTCTAATAAGAAAACAAATCAGCAAGATTACCCGGCTGCCAGAAGGACTGCGAGTGCCAGCTGAAGCCTGGCGTGAGCCTGTAGACCCCGGAGGGGGAACTGCAGGACTTCGGCTTTGATTCCTGGCTTGGGGACTTCTTTCCTGGGTGCCACTGCATTGGGGGAAGCCCCTGTGTCGCCAGCATTTAGGCCTATAAATATGCATTCTTTTTCAAATAGATTTTAAGGCACAAAGATTGAGACAGAAAGAGGTCTTTTATCCCCCAGTTCACCCCCCAGATGCCTGCAGCAGCCAGAGCTGTACCACATGGAAGCCAGGAGCCACGAACCCCACGGGGCCTCTCATGTGGGTGGCAGGGACCCAAGGGCTTGAGCCATTGCCTGAGCCTCCCAGAGTGTGCATCAGCAGGGAGCTGGGACTAGAAACGGAGCTGGGACTTGAGGCCAGGCTGTGTGGTGTGGGATGTGAGGGAGCCACGCAACGACTTCAGTGCTGCACCAATGCCCGCCCCAGATGCTCAGACTTGAAGTGTTCACAGAGGAAGGAAGGGGGAGGGAGGCTGCCTGTTGAAGCATGGGCTCATTTGCTTTGAACCACTGGCAGATGATCCCAGGGGGCGCAGCACAACGCCCACGCACCACCAGCCCGCAGTGCCGAGCCCCAGGCACCACCACCACGCGGTGCCAGTGGAGGCTAAATGCTGTCTCCCCCAGCTGGGAGGCTGGCCCCCAAGTACTCCCAGTGTGAGGAAATTAAGGTGATAGTCTTGGTGGGAGCCCCATGCAGGGGCTGGTGCCCTGCTGAGAGGAGATGGGATGCCCACACGCACAGGGAGGACCCCTGGAGACAAAGCTGCCGTGTCCAGCCTGGCCCGGGGGTGGTCCCAGAGGACTCTTGGTCTCAGACTCACAGCCTCCAGCGCTGGGGGCCTGCAGTTGCTGCCAGGGCTGTGGTAGGGCAGCCCCAGCCAGTGGCACGACACACAGCGTGTTTGCGGCTGTGAATCATGGGCATCCCAGGGGCTCACCTCCGGCGTGCTCAGCCCTGGCGACATCATGCATGGAGGTCGAGGACTGCCACCCCTCGCCCGTGCTCAGCTCAGTCCTCTTGTGGTTGCATGGTGGGAAACTCAGGCTTGTGGATGCAAAAGCTGGTCAGATGCTTGTACGCGAGCACTGTGAGAGGCTGACCCAGGAGCCATCATTCCTCCCCGGGCCAGTCGCCATCCAGCGCGGTGCGCTCACAGCTAATTCCGAGAGTGGGGGTGGGCGGTTGTCACTGTGACTGTCAGCTGTCCCTATGGTGGGCAACCTGCTGTGGCCTTGGAGACCTGCCTGATCCTCTGTGTACTGCCTCCCTCTTTCTTCAGAAGTGGCACACCTGGGGTGGGAGAATGTGGAGGGGAACAAGCCGCAGCCAGCCTCCAGTGCAGATTCATGGGTCTGGGGCGAGCCGTGGCCCCCCTGAGTAGGAGACAGGAGGCAGCCCCCCACACCCCAGGCAGAGGAGGCCAGAACTGCGGGGGAGATCTGACTGCTTAGAGCATCTTGCGTGCCCTCGGAACGGAGTCTGGGTGTGCCGGGAACATCTCACACCTGCCCTGTCCAGTGTGGTGGCCTCCAGCCTTAGGCAGCTGCTGCACATTTGTTGCCGGCCCAGCCAACCCACAGATGTATACTTTTAATTTGTTACATTTCAAATGTGCGCAGGTAGCTACTGGCTGCCCCTTTGGATGGTACAGCGTGAGGTCTTGGTTGTGCAGATTGAAGCGGCCCTGGAGGTTTGGGGAAGGTTGCTGCAAACCAGCGAACTCGGGATCCTCAGCTGCACAGGGCCCAGGACAAGGACAGTGCGTGTGTGTTGGCAGGGGTGGGTCTGTGCCCCTTCTGACAATGCCACAGGGACCCCACCCGAATGACCTCATGTAAGCAACACTGCCCAGAACCGGCGTAGTCCTGAGATGTTCCCGTCTCCTTGATACATGAACATACGGCTTTGGGGATGAAAACTCCCGCAGGAGTTCAGGGGACAAATCATATTCAAAGCCTAGCACCTGCCTAGGAAAATGTAATCACCGCCCTGAATCAGAGCATCCTTTGCAGGGTCCCCTGGGCGTTTGTGCTTGCCAGAGGCGCGTGATAAAGCCTGCTTGGCACTCCTACTTCTAGAAGCAGAGCGAACACTTCCCACTCAAGCTCTTTCCAAAGGTGGCCTTTTGTGCTTGTTTTCTTTGGCTTTTGGTGCCTTGAGAAGCAAATGCCTCCAGCTGTTAGGGAGCCTCATAAATTGGGGAGAAACAAAAGAACATTTGTCGCGCTTATCTTGGGAGAAGTTTATTCGAGTGATGACCAGTGAGCTGAACTTGGAAAGTGCAAATACTGCATATTAGAAATGATGTATTAATTACAGAATTAAACCAATAGTATTAAGTAGAACAGACAAAAAAAATACTAAGAGGGATGACGTATTAAGTTGTTTATCAACAGTCAGGGCAAGGGCTGATCAAGTTACCATTTCTCATAGTGTCCATTTCACTTTAACGGGTTTCCTTTTTGGTGCTCGGTTAGTTGTCACCGATCAGGGAGAACATGTGATATTTGTCCCTTTGGGACTTGCTTATTTCACTCAGCATAATGTTTTCCAGGTTCCTCCATTTTATTGCAAAACTTAATATATACTAAACTGATCTTCTGTATATAAGAGAAATGAAAATGAATCTCGATGTGAATGGAAGGGGAGGAGGAATGAGAAAGGGGAGGGTTGTGGGTGGGAGGGAAGTTATGGGGGGGGGAGCCATTGTAATCCATAAGCTGTACTTTGGAAATTTATATTCATTAAATAAAAGTTTAAAAAAAAGAAATGATGGCAGAATATTGAGCAAGAGATAACTTGGGCTTTGGTCCCCAGCGGGAGTACACAGTCCCAGCCCCATGCGCTCCTATTAGCCAGAGAAGTGGGTTTCACTGGCTTGACCCTACAGGCTCAGAATCTGTGGGACAATATGCCTCCCCTCCCTGGTGACTCAGCTCTCCCAGCCTCGGTGGGCCTCCCTCGCTTCATCACGCAGCTGAGAAAGCTGCCTGTGTAGGCTCCAACTTTGAGGAACAAAATCGGAGCTATTGTCAAGAATTGTAACAAATGCAAAGTTGTGTCAGTATCAAGAATCACAAATTGTTACTTGATGTCCCTCTTTGGGGGTGGGAGGAGAATGATGCATATCTTTTAAAAATGACTTCAGAAAATATTCTCGAGGTAAGAAAGACACTGTTTGGCGTCCTGTGTAGGTTTCCAGCAGGATGATAATTCTGGGAGAGTGACGGCAGAGTGAAAGGGGGTGAGTGGGTGCAGTAGACATCACGAGCGGCTCTCAGCTAGTGATCACGCCTTGAGTCATTTCTGAGAAGCAAGTGATCAAGTCTTTTCTCCTTGACCACTGGAATTTCTTGCTCAGATCCACTTGCCTGTTCCCCCCCAGAGACTCCATTGCACATGACTTTGGAAATTATCAGCCTGAGTCAGACTGAATAGTCATAGCTTATTAAGTTTGGTTTCCTTCTCTTTTTTTTTTTTTTTTTTTTTGCTCATTGCTCTACATCTACCCCAATTTTTTTCCCCCTCCCTCAGAGGCACTGGAACACTTGACTCTTTCTTAGCCTTGAAGAGCAAGAGGGAAAGTTGCCTGTTAGTGAAGGAAGTTGTCTAAGAATAGGGTGCCATGAAACGTATTACCCAAACTGAGACACGTTCAAGAATGCAAGAGGGCCATTTTAATAATTACACTGAGGCAGCAAGTGTAAGATGATCAAACACACCAAGTACATACGGAAAAATGGCCAGACTTGTGAGTTCAACAAATAGTCAAAGAGAACAACACTGTTCCTCAACAGTAGAGACAAGAGCTATAAATGATCATGCAATCTCAGAATGTCAATTTCACTCCAATACATTGCATTTTAGATGCTCTGTTAGTTAACAGATCAGGGAAAACATATGGTATTAGTTTTGGGGGGACTGGCTTTTTCACTAAGTATAATGGTTTCCAGTGGATTCATTTTGTTGCAAAAGATGGGATTTCATTTCTTTTACTGCTGAGTGGTAGTCCATAGTGTATATATACCATAATTTCTTTACCGGTCACCGGTAGATAGACATCTGTGTTGATCCGTATCACAGCTATTGTGAGTTGAGCTGCAGTGAACATGGGAGTACAGATAACGCTTACCTATGCTGATTTCATTTCCCTTGGGTAAATTCCCAGGAGTGGGATTGCTGGATCATGTGGTATATCTGTTTTCAGATTTCTGAGGTATCACCATGCTGTCTTCTACAATGGCTGTACCACCAACAAGGGATTAGGGTACCTTTTTCCCACATCCTCACCAGTATTTGTTGTTAGTTGATTTCCGTATGAGAGCCATACTAATGGGGGTGGGGTGAAACCTCATTGTGGTTTTGATTTGCATTTCTCTGAAGGCTAGTGATCCTGAGCATTTTTTAAAATGTATCTGTTAACCATTTGAATTCCCTCTTTTGAAAAATGCCTGTTCAAAAGAAAAAAAAAAAAGAGGCCGGCGCCGTGGCTCAACAGGCTAATCCTCCGCCTTGCGGCGCCGGCACACCGGGTTCTAGTCCCGGTCGGGGCACCGGATTCTGTCCCGATTGCCCCTCTTCCAGGCCAGCCCTCTGCTATGGCCCAGGAGTGCAGTGGAGGATGGCCCAAGTGCTTGGGCCCTGCACCCCATGGGAGACCAGGAAAAAGCACCTAGCACCTGGCTCCTGCCATCGGATGAGCGCGGTGCGCCGGCCGCAGCACGCCGACCGCGGCGGCCATTGGAGGGTGAACCAACGGCAAAGGAAGACCTTTCTCTCTGTCTCTCTCTCTCACTGTCCACTCTGCCTGTAAAAAAAAAAAAAAAAAAAAAATGCCTGTTCAAGTCCTCTGCCCATTTCTTAACTAGTTGTTTGTTTTGTTGTTGTTGAGTTTCTTTTATAGATTTTATAGATTCTCTGTAGATTCCAGATACTAACCCTTTATCAGTTGCGTAGATAGATTGCAAATATTTTCTCCCTTTCTGTCAGTTGTCTCTTCACTTTGCTGAGTGTTTCTTTTGAAGTGCAGAGGCTTCTCAGCTTGATGTGATCCCATTTGTCAACTGTGGCTTTGATTTCCTGTGCTTCTGGGGACTTTTCCAAGAAATCTTTCCCTATGCCAATGTCTTACACCACTTGTTGAAGAGACTTTCCTTGCTCCAGGGACTGATATTAGCTCCTTTATCAAAGGTAAGTTGGTTGTAGATGTAGATGTAGATTGATTTCAGAGTTTCTATTTTGTTCCATTAGTATACATGTCTGTTTTGTGCCAGTACCAGGCTGTTTTGATTTTAATTGCCCTTAAGTGTGTCTTAGCTGGTACTGTTGATTCTTCCAACTTCATTTTGTGTTGTATAAGATTGCTTTAGCAATTCAGAGTCTTGTGTCTCCAGAATGCATTTAGCATTGTTTTTTCTATGTCCAAGAAGAATCTCATTAGTATTTTGATTGGGATCACATTGAATCTGTAAATTGCTTTTGATAGTATGGACATTTTGATGATGTTGATTCTTCCAATCTATGAACATGGAATATTTTTTAACATCTTCTATTTCTTTAGTGTTTTGTAGTTTTCACCATAGAGATCTTTGACATCCTTAGTTAAATTTATTACAAAGTATTTTATTCTTTTTGGAGCTATTGTGAATGGGACTGATCTTAAAAGGGCTGGTGCTTTGGCATGGGGGTAAATCTGCCACCTGCAGTGCCAGCATTCCATATAGTCACTGGTTTGAGTCCCAGCTGCTCCACTTCTGATCCAGCTCTCTGTTATAGCCTAGGAAAGCAGTAGAAGATGGCCAAGTCCTTGGGTCCTTGCACCTGGGTGGGAGACCTGGAAGAAGCTCCTGGCTCCTGGGTCCTGGCTTTGAATCACCAAACCTACAACTGTTGTGACCCTCTGGGGAATGAACCAGCAGATGGAAGACCTATGTCTCTGCCTCAGCCTCTCTGTAACTGCCTTTCAAATTAATTAATTAATTAATCTTTTAAAAAATCTTTCTCAGTCATGACATTATCTGTGTATACAAAGGCTATTGATTTTTCTGTGTTGATTTTATATCCTGCCATGTTACCAAAACTCTTATGAGTTCTAATAGTCTCTCAGTGGATTGTTTTGTATCCCCTATAGAATCATGTCATCTGCAATTAGGCATAGTTTGACTTCCTAATCTGTATTCCTTTGGTTTCTTTTTCTTCCCTAATGGCTCTGGCTTAAACTTTCAGGACTATATTGAAAGCAGTAGTGAGAGTGTGCATCCTTGTCCGGTTCTGGATCTAAGTGAGAATGCTTCCAACTTTGCCTCACAGACTTGTCATAAATTGCCTTGACTGTGTTGAAGAAAGTTCCTTCTATACCCAGCTTGCTTAAAGTTTTCACCATGAAAGGGTGTTGTATTCTACCAAATGCTTCCTCTGTGTCTGTTGAGATAACCATATGGTTTTTGTTCTTCACTTTGGGAATGTGACGTATCACATCAATTGATTTGTGAATGTTGAACCATCCCTGCATAACAGGGATAAATGCTCTTTCTGATGTGTTGTTGGATTCAATTAGGTAGTATTTTGTTGAGGATTTTTGCATCTGGGTTCATCAGGGATATTGGTCTATAGTCCCTTTTCTCTGTTTCTTTTTCTAGTATAGGGATTAGAGTGATGGCTGACTTCACAGAATGAGTTTGGGAGGATTCCCTCCCTTTCAACTTCTGAATAACTTGAGAAGAATTGGAATTAGTTGTTCTTTAAATGTCTGGTAGAATTCAGCAGTGAAGCCTTCTGATCCTGGGCTTTTCATTGTTGGGAGGGTCTTATTACTGATTCAACTTCTATCTTTTGGTCTGTTTGGATTTTCTGTGTTTTTATTACTTAATTTTGGTAGATTATGTCCAGGAATATATCCATTTCTTCTAGATTTTCCAATTTGTTGATATTTTACTCTTTGTAGTAATTCCTGGTGATTCTTTTATTTCTGTGGTAACTATTGTTAACATTTCCTTTTTCATCTCTGATTTTATTAATTTTGGTTCCCCCCCTTTTTTTTGGTTAGTTGGGCCAATGGTGAATCAATTTTGTTTTTTCAAAAAAAACAGCTCTTTATTTCTCTGATCTTTTGTAATTTTTGTTTCAATTTTACTTGTTTATTCTCTAAATATGTCTTTCCTCCCACTAATTTTGGGTTTGGTTTATTGTTGTTTTTTCTAGGTTCTTGAGATGTATTGAGAGCCTTTTATTTGATGCCTTTCCAGTTTCTTTTTTTAACGATTTATTTATTTATTTGAAAGTCAGCTACACACAGAGAGAAAGAGACAGAGAGAGATGGCAGGGGGAGGACTTCCATCCGCTGGTTCACTCCCCAACTGGCCACAGTGGTTGGAGCTGCAGTGATCCAAAGCCAGGAGCCAGGAGCTTCCTCCAGGTCTTCCCATGCAGGTGCAGGAACCTAAACACTTGGGCCATCTTCCACTGTTTTCCCAGGCCATAGCAGAGAGCTGGATTGGAAGTGGAACATCTGGGACTTGAACTGGTGCCCATATGGAATGCCTGCACTGCAGGCAGCAGCTTTACCTGCTATGTCACAGCCAGCCCCCTACAGTTTCTTGATGTAAACACCTCTTGCTGTAAATTTCCCTCTTCATACTACTATTGCTGTATCCTGTAAGTTTTGATATGTTGTATTGTCATCTTCATTAATTTCCAGAAATTTTCTGATTGATCTTTTGATTTCTTCTATGACCCATTGTTCATCCAGGAGCATGTTATTCAGACTCCATGTATTTGCATATGTCTTAGAGATTCTTGAGCTGTTAATTTCCAGCTTCATTCTATTGTGATCAGAAAAGATACATGGTATGATTTTTATTTTTTTGAATTTGGAGAGATTTGCTTTATGACCTAGCATATGGTCAATCCTAGAGAAAGTTCCAGGCACTGATACCAATGTGTATTCTTCAACTGTGGGATGAAAAGGTCTGTAGGTATCAGTTAGGACCTTTTGGTCCACAGTGCCCATTAGCTCTGTTTTTTTTTTTTTCTGTCTAGGTGATTTGTCCATTAATGAAAGTGGGGTGTTGAAGTCCCCCATTACTGTTGTATTGGAGTCTGTGTCTCCCTTTAGATCCATTAGTATTTCTTTTAAATAGCTAGGTGCCCTGGCATTGGGTGCATATACATTTATTATTGTTACATCTTCCTGTTGAATTGATTCCTTAGTTATTATAGTGTTCCCTTCTTTGTCTCTTAACAGTTTTTGTGTTAAAGTCTATTTTGTTAGGCTGGCTACACCTGCTCATTTCTGATTTCCATTAGCATGGAATATCTTTTGCCATCCTTTCACTTTCAGTCTGTGGGTATTTTTGAGGTGAGGTATGTTTCTTTCTTTTTTTTTTTTTTTTTTTTGACAGGCAGAGTGGACAGTGAGAGAGAGAGAGAGAGAGACAGAGAGAAAGGTCTTCCTTTTGACATTGGTTCACCCTCCAATGGCCACCACGGCTGGCGTGCTGCGGCCGGCACACTGTGCTGATCCGAAGGCAGGAGCCAGGTGCTTCTCCTGGTCTCCCATGGGGTGCAGGGCCCAAGCACTTGGGGCATCCTCCACTGCACTCCCGGGCCATAGCAGAGGGCTGGCCTGGAAGAGGGGCAATCGGGACAGAATCCAGCACCCCAACCGGGACTAGAACCTGGTGTGCCGGCGCCGCAGAGGATTAGCCTGTTGAGGCAGAAGATTAGCCTGTTGAGCCACAGCGCTGGCTGAGGTATGTTTCTTATAGGCAGCCAATAAATGGGTCTTGTTTTTTAATCCATTCAACCAGCCTGTATCTTTTTTTTTTTTTTTTTGACAGGCAGAGTGGACAGTGAGAGAGAGAGACAGACAGAAAGGTCTTCCTTTTTGCCGTTGGTTCACCCTCCAATGGCCACCACGGCTGGCGTGCTGCGGCCAGCGCACCACACTGATCCGATGGCAGGAGCCAGGTGCTTCTCCTGGTCTCCCATGGGGTTCAGGGCCCAAGCACCCGGGCTATCCTCCACTGCACTCCTGGGCCACAGCAGAGAGCTGGCCTGGAAGAGGGGCAACCGGGACAGAATCCGGCGCCCCAAACGGGACTAGAACCCAGTGTGCCAGCGCCGCAAGGCGGAGGATTAGCCTAGTGAGCTGCAGAGCTGGCCCCAGCCTGTATCTTTAAACTGGAAAGTTGAGGCCATTTACATTCAAGGTGACTGTTGATAAGTAACCAATTGGCTCAGCCGTTTTCCCTTCGATGTTCCTATTTTTTACTTTGGATTTCCTTTGTACTTTTACTGAAAGATTTTCTGCCTTCACGTTCTTTCATGATGATGACTATCTTTCTGTGTTTCTGTGTGTAGCTCATCCTTAAGCATCTTTTATAAGGCTGGATGAATGGTGACAAATCCTTTAAATTTCTGCTTGCTATGGAAAGTCTTTATTTCACTGTCATTCATAAATGAGAGCTTTTTAGGGTACAGTATTCTGGGTTGACAGTATTTTCTCTTAAAACTTGAACTATGTCTCTCCCTTCTCTCCTAGCCTGTAGGGTTTCTGATGAGAAGTCAGCTGTGAGTCTAATTGGAGATCCTCTGAAAGTAATCTGGTGTTTCTCTCATGTGTTTTTGAGAATCTTTCCTTTATGTTTTACTGTGGAAAGTCTGACTACAGTGTGTTGTGGTGAAGATCTTTTCTGGTCACCTCTGTAAGGAGTTCTGTGAGTCACATGTATTCGATGCCCCTTTCTTTATACACATTAGGGAAGTGTTCTGTGATTATTTCATGGAATAGGCTTTCTAATCAATTCTTTCTATACCTTCAGGAACTCCTAAGACCCATATTTGTGTCATTTGATAGTATTCCATAATTTTTTTATCTTTTTTTTTTTTGCCTGTCTGCAAAATTTCCATAGGTTTGTCTTCTAGCTTGGATATTCTTCCTTCTGCCTCACCAAATCTATTGTTAAGGCTTCCCACCATACTTTTTATTTGACCTATCAAATTCTTCATTTCTAATATTTCATTTTGATTTCAAAATCTCAATTTCATGGGAAAAATTTTCAATCTTGTATAGATTTCTATAATTCTGAAGCTGCTTCCCATTGCTTCTGATTAATCATTTGTTTAATCTTTTGAATTCCATTTCAGGCATTTCAAAAATCTCTTCATCTTCACATTCGAATATTGAAATGGTGTTGTGTTCCTTGGGGGCATGGGGGGTGGGTCATATTGTCTTCCTTAGTCTTGTTTCTTGAATTTTTGCACTTATTTTTTAGGTATTAATAGAAGTACTTGTTGTTGTTTTCCTCTTATGGATTTTATTTTTTAACTATTCCTCTGTGGCATAGTGGAGTGTCTGCTCTTTCAGTGAATACCTAGAGGTGTGTGATGGGTATGGCCAGGGAGTTCTGCTCAGTGCTCCAGGGTAGGGTGAGTTATCAGGGTGACACTCAAGTTGGGTGTGGTAGATTTCCTCTTTTTAGCAGAAAGAAGTGTATGATCACCTCTGTTGGCATAATCACACCCTCACCTCCTCTCTTCCAAGGTGGTCAGTGCCCGAGTGTTAGCCCATAGTGGGTGCAATATTGTGCCTGCTGCCGTATGAGCTGCACAAAGGATCTGTGCAGTTCTGTGCAGTCCTCAGTGTGAGCATGGACCCCACTGCAGGGACCCACCCCAGGCAGGCAGGGAGCTTTCAGCATGTGGAGGCACTCACAGTGATTGCCCTGCTGCCTGTTGGATCAAACCCCAGAGCCTGTGATACGTTGAGAAGCTCAGTCCTATGTGGGTGCCCAGTCCCCTGTTACTCCCCCAGCCATGCTCAAAGTCAGTAAGCAACGCAGGTTTTCCCCTCTGGTAGAATCCCTGGCTCACACGTGTGCACAAGAGCCACTGTCCACGGCCCCAGCTCGTTTCGCAGTGTTGCCTTCTAGCCGCTGGTTGCTGGATGCGTGTACCCGAGCTGCTGCCACTGCTCCTGCTGAGATGGCGTCTTGCCCCGGCCGGTTGCTGCGTGCGCACACAAGAGCTTCCATAGCTGCTGCTTATGCTCCACACGACACCCTCCCTCTCTCAGCCAGTGTCAGGGCACTGTTGAAGGATGGGAAGAGAGTAACTTGCCCCCTTCTATCTTTAACTGGGTTAGTGGGTCCCCTATCCCCCTTAGGGCTCCGAATGACACCAAGCTCTCCCTTTGGCTCTATCACCAGCGGCACTGGCTGCTGCAGTCTGATCTCACCTCACTCTCCAAAGCTGCTGCTTCCTCTGGCTCTCAGCTGGTGGGGGTCGTGTGCTGTGTACATGCTGCATGAGAATAGGGTTTTTATATTTATTTATTTTTAAAAGATTTTGTTTAGTTTGAGGCAGAGTTACAGTCAAAGGAAGAGACAGAGAGAAAGGTCTTTAATTTGCTGGTTTACTCCCCAAATGGCCTGAACAGTCCCAATCCAAAGCCAGGAGCCAGGAGCTTTTTCTGGGTCTCCCATGTGGGTACAGGGGCCCAAGGACTTGGGCATCTTCTACTGCTTTCCCAGGCCATAGCAGAGAGCTGGATTGGAAGTGGAGCAGCCGGGACTCGAACTGGCGCCCATATGGGATGCCGGCACTGCAGAGGATTAGCTTGCCATGCCACAGCACCAGCCCTGAGAATAGACATGTTTTAATAGAGGAAATACAAATAGCCAAGAAGCACATGAAAAAATGCTCAACATCCCAAGTCATCAGGGAAATGCAGATTAAAACCAGGACGAGTTATCGTCTTACCCCAACCTACAGCAAAAACATAGCAAATGCTGCTGTGGATTCAGACAAGGGAACTCTCAGACACTGTTGGTGGGATGTAAATTACTACAGCTGTTACGGAGAACAGCATGGAGGCTTGCCAAAAAATGGAAATTCAGGACCGCCTTAAAGCCCAGCAGTCTTACTGCTGGGTATGAACCCGGAGAACATTAAGCCACTCCCAAGACCTACCTGCACCCCCATGTCGATCGCAGCCTCTTCACAACAGCCAAGATGAGGAATCAGCCAAAGTGTCGGCAGATAAGTGGATGGAGAAATATATAGATACACAGCGGAATAGCATTCCACCTTAAAGAGGAAGTAAATGTTGGCTCTGTGGTAACGTGGGTGGAATGGAGGACGTGCTAAGTGAAAGAAACCAGGCACAGAGAGGCAAATGCTACCTCCTATGAGGAAGCCAAAGTGGTTTATCTTAAGGAAGAAAGAAGTAGAACAGTGATTACTAGAGGCCAGGATGGGAGGGGGTTAGCAGGTAGAGGGAGGTTGGATGCAAGATACCAAAGTGTAGTTCAGCAAGGGGAATCGAGTCCAGTGCTACACAGCACAGCAGAGTGACTGAAGCCTGCAGCCGCCTGCTGGGCGTTGTATGAAGAACTAGGAGAGAGGGGTTTGGAAAGGCTAAATAATTTGATCATTACAGCTCACAGACATACCGAGTTATCACACTGTAATCTTAGAAATAGGCACACAATGTCCCAATGAAAACAAAAAATTTAAACTAAAAACCCTTCCATTCCAAAAGCTATAATGGTACTTAAACAGGTTTTTTCTGATTAAATTTGGATAATTAAAGACATTTAAAGATTATAACAAGAAAAACCCATAAGAATTGGTAAATGAGAAACTTGAAAACAAGTGTCTGTAAGATATTTAAGCATATATATGTAAAATACTGGTTTTAAGTGTATGTAAAAAGTATAATTTTTAGAGCAACAAGGTTAGAATGTAGACAAAATTGACAAAATTTTCTTATATATAATAACTTCTGTTAGTCATTAGAGAATCAAAGTATAATTTATAGTCATATATTTTCATTTACATATATATAAAAAACATGCACAAATAGTTAAGTATAATCTCACTGGATTTTCACAAAGTCAGCATGCCCTTGCAATCATCACACATGTCAAAAAACATTGTTAGTGCCTGAGAAAGTCAAGTGTATTTAAAAAATAACCAGTAGAACAAAATCAAGACACTCCAAAAATTGTTAAAAAAAAAAAAAAAAACAAAAAACAAAAAGCAGTTCTCTCATATGAACAGAAGAGGGTGCTCTTGAACTGTGAAATACAGTAATCCACCTAAAACCCTTAGTGTTGGCTCCAGCTGCTGTTTGAGAAAAAAGCTATTTCCAAATGAATGGTACATAGACAACATCCAAAATGAACTATACAAAGGATATATAGAGTAGAAATCAAACATTTCAGCTGATAAAAATTCCCTCCCACAAAGCAAACCAGAAACTGATGCACGCCACCAGCCTGAGCTAAACCATCTAAAGTATTTGCAGATTTGAAAAAACACGTGGACTCACACACTCAGCATCTCTGATCAGGAACAGACAAAAACCGTAAAGCAGCAGAGACACAAAACCCCAGGAATATACAAATTGAGAATCTTGCAGTAATAGTGGAAGAACTTATTTTTGACAATGTGCGAATAAAAGCCATAAATTCCACTCAAAATGTGAAAGCAAATACTTAGAACAACCAAAAAGAGGCAGGCGTGAGAGGGGTTGACCGTGGGCAGAGAGAATGTCTCCTTATTGAAGTGTCCTGTTCTGATGGCTTAAAGCCCACAGTTGTAGTTTGTGGAGTCAACACTTGAATAGCAGCCCAGTCTTCCTTGTTTGAAGAATTAACAGAAGTGGGTTAAGCCACCGCCTGTGATGCCAGCATCCCGTATGGGAGCACCTGTTCAAGTCCTGGCTGCTCTGCTTCCATTCTAGCTCCCTTCTAATGCATCTGGGAAAGAAGTAGAAGATGACCCAAGAACTCAGGCCCCTACCACCCACGTGGGAGACCCAGATGGAGTTCCTGGCTCCTGGCTTTGGCCTGGCTCTGACCGGGTTGTTGTGGCCATCTGGAGAGTGAACCAGTGGCAGGAAGATCTCTCTGTGTCTCTCCCTTGCTTTCACTCTGCTTTTGACATAGACATTGAGGCCACTACAAGAGAGAGAAAGACGGGCATTGGTTCTGTGTGGCTGTGCTCCCCAGAGATTCCTGTGCTGGTATCAGAAGCCCCAGCACTTTGGAAGGAAGCTAGTGAGGATGTCCTTGGTTAAGATGAGGCTACACAGAGTACAGAGGCCCTAGTGAGGCGGAACTGGTGTTCTGATGGGAAAACTCAGCTGCAGACTGCACCTGGGAGAACGCCGTGTGAGTATCATAAGGTGACTGACTGCAGGAACATGTTTGCAAAATTTTCTACATGTTGAGGAAAAATTTTAAAAGACAAAGACTAGAAAGGACCATCAAAACCTAGTATCACATTAAAATACTACAAAATCAGTTATCAGTTCTGTTACTTTAACACATGTGAGTATAAACTCATGCGCTGGAAGAAAGTGTTGGGGCCAACGCTGTGGTGTAGTGGGTTAATAAGCCTCTTTGGACTGCCCGCGTTGTATATTGGAGCACCAGTTCAAGTCCTGGTCCCTCCACTTCCAATCCAGCTTCCTGCTAATGCACCCACAAAGACAGTGGATGAAGGCCCAGTTGCTTCGGCTAGATGGACTTCCTCATTCCTGGCATCAGCCTGGCCCCGTGGTGGGCATTTCCAGTGGTGGAAGATTCCTCTGTCTCACTCTCCTACTTTCTCAATCTTGCTCTTACTAGTAGATGGAAAAAATATTTAAAAAGAAAAATATTTTCCAGTGGACTCACATGACAGAACCCAGTTCAGGGGGCCAGTGTTGTGGTGTAGTGAGTAAAGCTGACACCTGCAATGCTGGCATCTCATGTGGCTAACAGTTCGTGTCCCGGCTGCTACATTTCTGATCCAGCTCCCTGCTAATGTGGCTGGGAACGTATCAGAAGATGGCCCAAGAGTTTGGGCCCCTGCCACCCCCCGCATGTGGGAGACCCGATTGAAGCTCCTTACTCCATTGTGGCCATCTGGGGAGTGAGCCAGCACACAGAAGGCCTCTCCCTGTCTCTCTAACGCTGACTTTCAAATAAGTAGTTTTTTTTTTTTAAATTAAAAGACCAAGTCTGTGCTGTGTTTAGGGAGCTACACCTTACTAGGAGTGATTCTGATGGATAAATATGAAGAGGGCCGTAAAGGAAAGCAGACATTATGATAAAGCCAGGTGAATTTGTACAGAGAGCTTTAAATGAGACAGTAAAGAACTTGATCATGCCAAGAGCCACAGTCTGGTGATAGTCCATCAATTATGTAAATCAGAAAGTCCAGAATCGACCCAAAGAAACACACAGAGCTTCACCAAAGATGGGAGACGTGGTCCAATACAGGACACAGGTCGAGTGGCTACAAAGAAAGATGGCAGAACCTCTGCCCAGCACGTCAGCGCCTAGAGGAGGTACGCTGCCCCTGCCATAATGAGTCCTCTGGGGAGCATGTGCAAAATGGTCCTGCTTTTTCCCCAGGACATCCTAAGAGCTACTGGAACTTGCTAGTATGCACTGGATGTGTTTTCTTCAGATTCGTGTCTTGCAGCCCTAACCCCCCCAACACGGTGGTATTTTGAGATGAAGCCCCTAGGAGATACTGAGGCGTAGGCTGTCGGAGTGCTGATTCTGGTCCTGGCTCTGCTGCCAATGCACCTGGAAAAGCAGTGGAAGATGGCCCCTGCACCCATGTAGGAGTTGCTAGGAAGTCCTTGCTCCTGGCCCAGCCCTGGCTGTTGTGGCCATCTGGGGAGTGAACCAACAGATGAAAGATCTCTTTCTCTGTTTCTCACTCTTTCACTGTGTGTGTCGGTTGCTTTGCCTTTCAAATAAAGTATTTAAAAAACAAAAAAAGACCTGAGAGAACTTGGTTGTCTTCAGCCACGTGAGGATGCATTAGATTGCATAAAGCAAGAGAGTCAGCAGTTTTGTATGTATATGGATAGAGATTTCATCGTGTAAAGAATGCAGAGAAAAGAAGAAAAATGAGCAGCCTTGGGGAAATGGGCGACACCGTTCATCACAGCAGCAAATGCATAGCAGGATAGAAGAGAAAGGTGAGGAAATAATGGCTGAAAATTTCCCAGTTTTGGCTAAAAACTGAGTCTGTACACATCCAGGAAACTCATCCCTGGCCTTCGCCGCCATCTCAGGATAAATCAGAGAACAGGGTTCTAACTGTCGCTCTGCCTTTCTGATAAAATAAATCACAATGATCTAACTTTACACTGCAAGGAATTAGAGAACGGTAAACCAGGCCAAAAGTTATCAGAATAAAAATTGAGCAGAAATAAGTTTAAAACATAGAAAAACAAAATCTTAATGAAACGGTTTTATTAAAAGATAGAATTGACAAATCTTTAGGCACACTAACCAAAGGAAAATGAAAAACCCAAATAAAAGTCTAAGTGAAAGGGAAGACGTCACCACTGATATCATAGAAAAACAAAGGATCCTAAGAGACTGCTGGAAACAATTAAATTATATGCAAGAGAATTAGATAACCTAGAAGAAATGAGAAATTTCTAGAAACAGAACCTGTCAACTCTGGACCATGACACAGAGAATCTGAGCAGATCAATAATAAATAAGAATATTGAGTTGGCTGTAAAAAGTCCCTTCCCCTAAAGAAAAACTCAGAGCCTGGTGGCTTCCAGGCTAACTCCTAGCAGATGTTTAAAGACTTGACAGCAATCCTTTCAACTCCTGCAGGGAACAACTTGAGACTCTCTTCATGAGGCGGCTTTAGCCTGACAACAGAATCAGAGGAGATTATAAGAAGAGAAAGCTAGGGACCAGTGTCCATGACAAACAGAGATTTTAAAAATGCTAAACAGAATGCTGGAAAACCAAATTCAACAGCATATTAAAAGGATTACGCAGGGGCCGACAGTGTGGCGTAGCAGGGTAAAGATGCCACCCACAGCACCAGCATCCCATGTGGGTGCTGGTTTGAGTCCTGGCTGCTCTACTTCCGATCCAGCCCCCTGCTAATGTGCCTGGGAAAGCAGTGAAGGATGGCCCAAGTGCTTGGACCCCTGTACCCACATGGGAGTTCCAGAAGAAGCTCCTGGCTCCTGGCTTTGGTCTGACCCAGCCCTGGACTTTACAGCCATCTGGGGAGTGAACCATCGGATAGAAGGTCTCTCCCCCTCTCTCAGTTATTCTGCCTTTCAAATAAATAAAAATTAAAAATTTTTTTTAAATGTTTAAAAATAGGTCAGGTGTGATGTTCCTACAGCTAACATTGCACTCAATGAAAAGCAGACAGATTTTCTTCTAAGATCAGGAATAAGACAAAAACTTAAATTCATAAATGTATTGAGGACAAAATACTACAAATGCTTAAACTTGAAAAAAAAAAGGGGGGAAACATTTGAAAGCAGCAAGAATAAAAATGACATCTCTTCCAAAAGACTCAAGATTAACACCTGGCTCTTCACCCGAAACAGCAGCAGGGACCTGTGTTAGGGCAGAGTGGGGTGAAGCTGCCACTTGCCACGATGCCATCCCATAATAAACAGCCACTTGAGACCTGGCTGCTCTGCTTCCAGTCCAGCTCCCTCCCAATGTGCTGGGAAAGCAGCAAAACATGGTCCAAGTACTTGGGCCCCTGCACCCACGTGGGAAACTGGGTTGAAATTCATGGTTCCTGGCTTCAACCTGACCAGCCCTTGCTGTTGTGGGCATTTGAGGAGTAAACCAGTGATGGAAGATCTGTCTGTCTGTCTGTCTGTCTGTCTATCTATATCTATCTTTGTCTCTTCCTCTCTCTCTTTCTCTGTCACTCTGCCCATTCTTGCTGCTTCTATTCAACATAGTACTAAAAGTCCTAGTCAAAACTGGCAAGAAAAATAAAAAGGAATCTGAATTGGGAAGGGATATGAAGTTCACAAACAGGCAAATTTAGAAATACCAACTACTCATAAGTGAGAATATTTATTTAAAGTGATAAAGCAACTTTAACAAATTATAAATATTTTACAAGCTGATAAACACAAATATGACCTATAATTGTTATTAGTTTATTGTCTGCCTAAACTCAATAATATTCTCCTCTACATATTTTGGTTGCATATTCTTTGATCAGCTGTTTTTTTACAGATTTGTTTTTTATTTATTTGAAAGACAGAGTTACAGAGAGAAGAGGAGAGACAGAGTGAGAGAGACTCTCCAGTCTGTTAGCTCACTCCCCAAATGGCCACAATGGCTGGGACTGGGCCAATCAAAACCAGGAGCCTGGAGCTTCTCCTGGGTCTCCCACATGGATGCAGGGGTCCAAGGACTTGGGCCATCCTCCACTGCTTTCATAGCCACATTAGCAGGGAGCTGGATTGGAAGTGGAGCAGCTGGGTCTCGTACCAGCACCCATATGGAATGCCAGCATCCCAGGCGGAGGCTTAACCCGCTGTGCCACAACACCGGCCCCAACCACCTGTTTCTAGGATGGTAATTATATAATATTTTCTGTGAAGAGGAAAGATGGATAATTCACTCTTGCACTGTTGAGATAATTTACAATTGGCAATTGAGGGGTACGAAAGATGTACTTTCACCTACACCGAGGTGCACGCCCTGAGAATTACAACTGGGTATGCATCATGACAGAATTTATTCTAGATAAAAGCGTGCTTTTATTTTGACCACACTTCTATGGGAATCATGTCCTGAGCTTGTAATTTTCTGTGTCCAACAATTGTGTGAATTCCTGGGGACACACTTGCTCTCCATATGCTCTAAACCATGTGCTCCCACCACCTACTCACGTCACTGGGAGCTCAGTGTATACTCCCCCTGTTGTGGGACCATGGGCCACATCGTCAGCTGTGGTATTGGTGAGCCGGCCCCTCGGTTGATTTTATTCTTGCATATCACTCTGTACTGAGCTGTAACTGAGCTCCAGAGAAACAATGACAAATCCTCAAAATAGATTCTGTTGAGCCAACGAAGTGCAGTGTCCCCAGCTTCACTCCACCTTGGCCAGACCCAGCTGGTGCCCAAGATCACCCGGCCGCATTCATCAGATCCCTTTCTGTCTCTTCAGTCTTTGCTAAGCCTAATTACCCCAGAACGTCAGCTCATTCATTTTCCGCCAAGAAAATCAGACTTCTGGGTTTGATTTGCGTTTGATTTAGGGCCGTCCGGGCTCCTGCAGAAGATGAATGGACAGGCCTCTGAGCACTTGGCAAATACTCAACTTAGAGCACAGCTCGTCACTCAGAGGCTGCAAAGGGAGGGAAGGCCACGCGTAGCAAATGCAGGTGCTTCAAGCCCCGCACCCGCTTTGGGAAGTGGAAACTTCTCTGGGCACCAAGTGGTTTGTGGAGAAAAGCAGCCTTGGAGGAGTTGGGTCACAAAGGTTTTGTCCAGTAACTCCCCCTGTAGCGAGAGATCAGAAGAAGTAAGTAGACGGAATGCCAGAGGTACACAGAGAGGGAGAAATGGATGGAATCTCAAAATTGCCTGCGGGGCCAGCACTTTGGTGCAGCGGGTTAACGCCCTGGCCTGAAGCGCTGGCATCCCATATGGGTGCTGGTTTGAGACCAGGCTGTTCCACTTCTAATCCAGCTCTCTGCTATGGCCTGGGAAAGCAGTGGAAGATGACCCCAGTCCTTGGGCCCCTGCACCCGTGTGGGAAACCTGGAAGAAGCTCCTGGCTTCTGGCTCCTGGCTTCAGATAGGTGCAGCTCCACCAGCGGCGGCTTTACCTGCTATGCCACAGTGCCGGCCCCAGTCGATGTATCTTAACTATTAAGGTTGTTATTATATGATTTGGAGTCCTTTCTCTGCCACTTACTAACCATGAAACCTTGGTCTTCAAAAGGTTTGTTTTAAATATTTTTATGAAAAAAAAAACTCTGCATGGGTTTCAGAAATTTTTTTTGCACTAAAAAACTGTAACTTTGAATTCTGTCTTTCCACAAACATTCTGAAGTTCATTTTTCCAAGTCTCGGTTTTCTTGGCAGTAATAGGCAGCTGTACCCTGCAGGAGACCTGTTAGGGTTGGAGGTAACTTACCCCATGGTTGCTGTACTTGAGAAAGTTAAAAATGGAAACTGTTAACTTCCTGAGAATGGAAAACTCGGTAAGAACCAGTGGTGTGCTAGACAGTGGTGCCCCAGTCACGTGCGCCTTGGTCAAAGAGGACCCCACTTAGTATGGAAAGGAGGTGGTGACGTGTGGCCTGGGCTGGCCAAAGAGAAGTGCAGGGAGCACAGACCGTGAGCAGCTGCGTCCAGGGCAAGGCATTTGGCACAGGAGAGGGGCAGAGTGGGCCAGGACTGCCATATTGAAGATATGCATATGTGGTTGCCAGGTTCCAAGGGAGCCCCTCAGAGCTGCCGGCCTGCGAGAAGTACTGGCTGCTCAGTCCCTGTGGCTGAGGGAGGTGGCAGGTGTGTGCCACCTGTTATGTTGAGGCACAGTCCAGACCCGGGATAAAATACTCAATTCGGTGACGTCCAGTCTATTCCCACAGGTGTGTCAGCTGTCACCACTGCCTAATCCCGGGGCATGTTCGTGACCTCCAACAGAGGGCCCATTCCAGTCCTCGCCCACGCGTCCCTCTCTCCCAATCGTTGGTAACCACTAACTGCCTTCTGTTGTTTATGGATTGAGCATTTCTTATAAGTGGAATCACAGAAATAATCTTTTGCCTCTGACTCCTTTCCTTTAGTATAATCCATGTTGTACGTGTCCAACTACTGATTCCTTTTCATGGCTGAGCACTATTCCATTGCACAGATACACTGCGTCGTGTAGTCCATTCATCAGCTAACACACCAGTGGGCCGTTCCCACTTTTAGCCTTCTGTGAATACTACAGCCATGAACCTTGTGTATTTTTACTCTTTGTTCTGTATGAGTATTTAGGACTGCGGATTATGTAGTTTTAAACCTCATTTCTGGCTTTATTGTACTACTTTTGGGTGATGGGATGTTGCTGATTTTCACTTGGGCTCGATGTTTTCTTTGTGGCCTCATACCAGGTCAGTTCTGGAAAATTGTTCATGAGCGCTTAAAACGGGATGTATGCTTGATTTTTCAGGTACATCCTTTTATGTACCTCGGTTAGATGTGACTTGTTAATCACCTTCTCTCCGCTGGGCTCCAGGTTCATGCAAACCTCAGTTCAGGCTGGCTGAGGGGTGATGAAGTTTTGTGGCTCCCATAACTGGTTCTCTAAAGGGGTGGTGGCACCGTTGACTCCTCCAAGGGCTTCAGTCCTGGACAATTTCCCCATGATGCTTTGGGGGCTGCCAGAGGCAGCCCAGGTGCTTTGCAGGATGGCTGAATGCTTCCAGAAACTCACACTTCCACACCACAGCATTCAGAACGTGGAAGACCTTGTCTGTCTTTTTTTGAATGAGGAAACTGCACAGCAGTTCCGGCAAATGTCCCAGCTTGTGAACCTCAGTAAGGTCATTTGCCCATGTCTGTTCCTAAGCAGTCACCGGTAGGGGGCGTGCTGTGCAGCCACTGGCGGCGCCTGGTTTTCTGATCCAGTCACTGGCAAGGTGGACAGGATGTCCTGTCTGGGTTAAAGCAAAGAGTGTCTACTCCTGAATACTAGACAACGTTACTTCCCTCGGTCACCCCTACCTTCACTCCAGCTGAGCTCTGGCTTCTACTCACTGGGGAGAAGAGTTAAATTACATTGTGTTAATATTGGGAAGATCCTCAGAATGTCCATGACGTTTATTTTTGAAATCTACTTGTCTTGGGAATGGCCCTGTGGCGTAGCTGCCACCCGCGGTGCCGGCATACCATATGGGTGATGGTTCAAGTCCTGGCTGCTCCACTTCTGAACCAGCTCTCTGCTGTGACCTGGGAAAGCAGTGGAAGATGGCCCAGGTCCTTGGGCCCCTGCATCCTCGTGGGGAAGACCTGGAAGAAGCTCCTGGCTCCTGGCTTCGGATCAGCGGATCTGCACAGCTCTGGCCATTGCAGCCAACTGGGGAGTGAACCAGCGAATGGAAGACACCTCCCTGTCTGTCTGTCTGTCTCCCTGTCTCCCTCTCTCCCTCTCTCTGTAACTCTGCCTTTCAAATAAATAAAATAAATCTTTTTTTAAAATCTACTTGTCTACCATGAATAGCAAATGGTGAGTGGGTGTCATCTGTTACTGTTTCTGTTTCTGATTCCTCCAGACTTGGTGATTTGCCTGACAGTCTATTTGGCATGTAAACAGATCCGACTGCCGAGTCATCCATGTGCAGCGGCATCTTTGCCACATTGGATCCTTTTTGTCTTTAATTTGCCATTGTCTGATATTAAAATTCTGCTTTTCCTATATTTAATTTACCTTGGATGACTCTGTATTATTTTTTTAACTTTGTAGGTCACTGTGTTTTAGATATACAATGTTTTTTAAATACAGATGCTGTTACTTTTTAAAGGATTTTATTTATTTGAAAGGCAGAGTTAGAGAGGGAGAGAGAGAGAGAGAGAGAGACCTTCTTGAGTCATCCTCTGCTGCTTTCCCAGGCCATAGCAGAGAGTGGGATCAGAAGTGGAGCAGCCACTCGGACTTACCTCCAGTGGTAGAGCTAGAAATGTGCCAGGGGATTCCAATTCAGTCTTATCAAGGAGGCATGTACCAATGCCAGGGCACTTGGTAAAGTGATAAGTGTAAGTACATAACCAATCAAAAAGATAGGGTAACTGTCAAAGAGATTTCACAAATAAAACCAGTGTCTGCAAATAATGAAGGATAGAATTAAAAGGGAGAGAATGATCCTGCGGGGGAAATGGGACACACAGCAGACTCATAGAATGGCAAGTGCCCCAAACAGCACTCCTGCCTCAGCATCAACCCTTGGGGCATTCGGATCTGGCTAAAAGGCCCATGAGAGTCTCACAGACATGGAAAGCCAAACGCTGTGGCAAAAACGACCTGAATGAGAGATCTCGGTGAACAAGACTCCAGCAGAAAGAATGGGCCATCAAAGAAGGTGGCACCTTTCTCTGAAGGGAGGAAGGAACCTCCACTGTGATATGGCCTTGACTAAACAAGTTCAGAGTCGGTGAACTCAAGGGACTTCCATAGCCTAGACAGCTCATGGCAAGAGCCTCGGGTGATTCTGATGTCATAAATAAGAGTGCCAATTGTTAAATCAACAACGGGAGTCACTGGGCACATGCTCCCCATGTAGAATCTCTGTCCTTAATGTGTTTTACTGTGAGAGTTAACGATAACACTACTAGTTAACAGTACTCTATATTTTGTGCGGTTGTGTGGGTGCAGTGTGTTGAAATCTTTGCTTAGTATATACTAAGTTGATCTTCTGTATATAAAGATAATCGAAAATGAAACTTGACAAAGAGTGGGATGGGAGAGGGAGTGGGAGATATGAGGGAGATATGCGGGAGGGAGGGAGGTTGAGGGGGAGAAAGCCACAACAATGCAAAAGTTGCATTTTGTAAATTCACATTTATATAATAATAAAAAAAAAAGTGGAGCAGCAGGGACTCGAACCAGTGCCCACATGGGATGCCGACACTGCAGGTAACAGCTTCACCTGCTATGCCACAGTATCAGTCCCAGCAGTTATTTTCTTTTTAAAATGAATTTATTTATTCAAAAGGCAAAGTTAGAGAGAGAAAAAGGTATCTTCCATTCACTGGTTTACTCCTCAAATGTTCACAAAGGCCAGAGGTGGGCTGATCCGAAGCCAGGAACCAGGAGCTTCTTCCGGGTCTCTGATGTGGGTGCAGGGGCCCAAGCACTTGGGCCATCTTCCACTGCTTTTCCAGGTGCATTAGCAGGGAGTTAGATCAGAAAAGGAGCAGCCGATTACTCGAACCGGCGCCCATAGGGAGATCAGCATTGCAGATGACGGCTTAACCTGCTACACCACAGCACCAGCCCCTAGACATGCTCCTTAGAAATGATTTTATTGTCTGATTCAAGAGAGTATTGTCTTCTTTTTTAATTACATTATTAATTTTTGAATGAATAAAATTTTTCATACAAAGTCATACAATATACGCTAGTAAAAATAACTGGATATGACTTGCATAACAATGTGGATGATATTTTGTTAAGCAAAATAAAATTACAGAAAAAGTAATTAAAAACTTATTCAGACGAATAGATACATTATGATTTCAAGTATGATATAAGGTTCAAAAACAGGCAGAAAATTCTCTTATTCCAAAGGAATTTTAGAGTGTTTTATAAAATGCATAACAGTCAACAAGACAAGTTGCAGCTGTTAACCAAGAAATGTAAAATGTGTGGAATAACAGGTATTCTTCTTTTCATACTGTATATATTAGCTACTAGAAATAAGAGAAAAATTTATCCTTTTGGGTCTGAGTTACTTCCCTAAGCGTGATCTCTGGTTGCATCCATTTCGTTGGAGATGTCAGGATGTTTTATGGCCGAGCAAAATCCCATCAGGCATGTTTAGCACGTTTTCTTTATCCAGTCATCTGTTGATGGCTATCTAGGTTGATTCCTTATCTTAGCTGTTGTGAGTTGAGCTGCTGTAAATGTGGGAGTGCAGGTTGCTTTTGTATGCTGATTTCATTTCTTTTGTGCATATTCCCAGGAGCAGGATAACTGGGCCATATGGTAGATCACTGTTTAGTTTTCTGAGGAATCCCTGTACCATCTTCCATAATGGCTGTACTGGTTTCCATCCACACCAGCAGTGAATTAGGGTACCTTTATCCCCATATCTTTGTCAGCATTTGTTATTTTTAATTTTTGGATGATACCTCATTGTGGTTTTTATCTACATTTCTCTGATGGCTGGTGACCCTGAGCATTTTCTCATGTGTCTGTTGGCCATTTGTATTTCATCCTTTGAAAGATACCTGTTCATGTCCTTTGCTCATTTCTGAACTGGATTGTTTTGTTATTGAGTTTCTTGACCTCCTTATATATTTTGGATATTATTCCTTTGTCAGATGCATAGTTTGCAAATACTTTCTTCCCTTCTGTTGGTAGCCTCTTCACTTGATTGTTTGCTTCGCTGTGAAGAATCATTCTTAGCTTGATGTAATCCATTTTTCTCTTTGCTTCTGCTTCCTGTGTTTCTGGGGACTTATTCAAGAAGTTTTTTGCCTAGGGCCATGTCTCACTGCGTATCTCCTGTTTTTCTTAAGTAATTTGATGATCTCACAACTTTAGATCTCTGAGCCATTGTGAGTTGATTTTATTTTAAAGATTTTCTTTTAAAGTTTTATTCATTTTTGAAAGAGTTACAGCGAGAGAGAGAAAGAGAACTTCCATCCCTGGGCTCACTTCTCGGATGTCCTGGGCCAAGCCAAAGCCAGGACCTTCATTCGGATCTCCCACAAGGGTGGCAGGGGCCCAAACACTCAGACCATCTTCTGATACTTTCCCAGGCATATCCTAGGGAGCTGGATTGGAAGTAGAGCAGCCGGGAAATGAACCGGAGCCCATGTGGGAGTCAGCATCGCAGGTGGCAGTGTTACCCACTACGCCACAGCACCAGCCCCTGTGAGTTGATTTTTGTATAGGGCATAGTGTAGGAGTCTTGTTTCAAATTTCAGCACGTGGAAATTTAATTTTTCCAACACCAGTTGCTGAAGATACTGTTCTGTCTCCAGAGAATGATTTTAACTAGTTTGTCAAAGATTAGTTAGTTGTAAGTGTGTGGATTAATTTCTGTGGAGTCTATTCTGTTCCAGTGGTCTACGTGGTTTCTCCTGTACCAGTACCAGGTACAGCCATCTAGTATGTCTTGAAATCTGGTATTGTGATGCCTCTAGCTTTGTTTTCGTTGTTAAAATTTCTTTGGCTATTTGGGGTCTTTTCTGTTTTCATATGAATTTTAAGACTGTTCTTTCTAGACCTGCAAATAATGTCTCAGTATTTTGATTGGGATCACATTGAATCTGAAAATTGCTTTTGGCAGTATGGACATTTCGATGATATTAATTCTTCCAATCCATGAACATTGAAGTTTTTTTGTGTATCTTCTGTTTCTTTCACTAGTGTTTTGTAATTTTCATCGTAAAGAAGGGAGGGAGAGATAGAGAGATGGAGAGATGGAGAGAGAGAGAGAGAGAGAGAGAGAGAGAGAGAGAGGGAGGGAGGGAGGGAGTTCCACCATGGCTGGGCCAGTCCAAAGAGAGGAGCCAGGAGTACCTTGTGGGTCTCCCATGGGGGTGGCAGGGGCTCAGTCACCTGGGCCACCTTGTGCTGTTTTCTCATGCGGTTAACAGGGAGCTGGACCAGCAGGGGAGCAGCTGGAACACAAATTGGTAACCATGTGGGATGCTGGCAGCACGGGCTGCAGCTTAACCCACGGTACCACAGTGCCAGCCCCAGTGAGGATCTTTTCTGATCATCCTTGTTTAGGGTTTTATGTGTTTTCTCCATTTGGATGTCCATATCTTCCTCCAAATAGGGGAAATTTTCTGCTGTTTTATTTCATTGAATAGGTTATCTAAGCCTTTCTTTTTTCCTTCAGGAACTCCTGAAATTTGTCATTTGATGATGGCCCATAGATCCCAAGCTCTGGTTTTGGTCTTTCTAATTTTTTCTTTTTCTGTCTGAGATATTTCCTTTTAAAAAAATTTTAATTTATTTATTTGAATGGCAGAGTCATGGGGGTGGAGGCGGGGGGGATCTTTCATCCTCTGGTTCACTACTGAAATGGCCTCAACGGTCAGAGTTGGGCCAGGCCAAAGCCAGGAGCCAGGAGGTTCTTCCAGGTCTCCCACAAGGGTGCAGGGGCCCAAGCACTTGAGCCATCTTCTAGTGCTTTTCCAGGCCATTGCAGGGAGCCAGATCAGAAGTGGAGCCACCAAGACTTGAAGTGGTGCTCATGTGGGAAGCCGGCACTGCAGGCATCTGTTTTCACCGTTAAGCCACAGTGTCAGCCCTCGAGTGAGATATTCAAAAGACTTTTCTTCTAGATCAGATATTCTTTCTTCTGCCTCACAGTCTGTTGTTAAGGCTTTCCACTGTGTTTTCTACTTATTGACACTTCATTTCTGATATTGCTATTTGGTTTTTCTTTAATATCTCTGTCTCTTTGCAGAATTTCTCATCCATGTTATGTTTGGATATCCTTATTTAACTGTTTATCTGTGTTTTATTGATCAATCTTTTTTTAAAAAATATTTTTATTTATTTAATTGAGAGGTAGAGTTGCAGACAGTGAGAGGGAGAGACAGGGAGAAAGGTCTTCCATCTTCTGGTTCACTCCCCAAATAGCCACAATGGTGGGAACTGCACCGATCCAAAGCCAGGAGCCAGGAGCTTCTTCCTGGTCTCCCACATGGGTACAGGTCCCCAAAGACTTAGGGCATCTTCTACTGTTTTCCCAGGCCACAACAGAGAGCTGGACTGGAAGTGGAGCAGCTGAGTCTCAAACCGGTGCCCATGTGGGATGCCAGTGCTGCAGGCGGAGGATTAACCTGCACCACAGCACCGACCCCTTGAACAATCTTATAACAATTCCTTTGAATTCCTTTTCAGACATTTCATCAATCTCTCCTTCTTCATAGTCCAATATTAATATATTGAATTCCTTGTTCATGTTTCCTGTGTTTCTACATTGATTTTTTTTTAAATTTTACTTAATTTATACAAGTTTCATGTATCTCACCTATACATATTTAGGAACATAGTGGTACTTCCCACCCTACCCTCCCTCCCCTCTGCCCATGCTCCAACCCTTCTTTTTTACACTTGGGGGATCACTTGTTTCTGTCTCCTCCCAGGAATGGGTTTTTTATTTAATTTGATTTGATTTGATTTGATTTGACTTGATTTGATTTGATGTTAAGGCTTTTGTTCCTGGGACTGTGTCTCTGTGGCTCCGTGGCATGCCTAGGGCTTACTCTGGGGTTTCAGGGGTGTGGACTGGGTGGGGCCGTGGAGTTCTGGCCAACACCGGTGGTTGAGGCAACAGTCCAGAGTGACTCCCAAGTTGGGCATGGCAGAGGCCCTCGGGCTACAGTCCGTGGGGAGGGAGGATCTTAGAGCCAGCTGGTGCGCTCACAGTTCTAGCCCTTCTGTTGGTCGGGGTGAACCCGTTGATTCACAGCTTGGAGTGAGCTCACAGTGCCTCTGTGCCCCACTCACCCGGTGCACGCACTGTAGCGAGCACTGACCCGCTCCACAGTGTGGCCCCAAGCCCCTCACAGGGTCTGTCTCCAGGGAGGAGAGAGCTCTGCCTTTCTCGCAGCCAGGCCATGAGCATGCACAGGAAGCCAGCCACAGCCCGTGACCCTGCCGGCTCTGCTGCCCACGCCTAGAATCCTCACAGTCCAGGACGCCGGGCACCTGCTCCACCCAATGAGCTCCCCCGTCCCTGGTGCAGGCGTCCGCCGTTCCCCCAGTCAGAGCAGAGTTTGCCTGCAGCTCCACCTCAGCAAGTGGGGAAGAAAGCAACATGGGTTCGTACAAGGGGCAAAGTAGTTGCCCTGACCCCTGACAGCTCCCCAGGCCAGACTCAAAGCCACTGGAGCCCACGGAATTCTTCCTCAGTCGCAGCCACCAACAGCGGGGGCCCCAGCAACCTTGTCCCCCTTGCCCTTGGGAGATGGTGCTTCCCAGATGGCAGCCAGCCACGTAGATGCAGGAGTGACTGGCAGCGGGGTGTCTGTCCGCTTTCTGACTGGTCCGCGGAGTCTCTGTTCTGGTCCGTCCATTTTCCTCCGAAAATTCCTCTCAGTCAGTCCCCTGGGGAGGTGGCTCTTCCCTTGTTTTTCTGGTAACGGTCTGTGCCCGAGGTCAGTGTGGCTCCTCGCTGCTCTGCCTTCTTAGATTCCCCTTACATGTCACTTTTTATAATGGCGTCGCCCCTCCACTTTGATTACCGACAGAATCCACCGAACCTCTCACTTTAAAATTACATTTATATTGGCTTTCCCCTTAGAAAAGGAGGAAATAACTGATTCAGTGTCTCACCTCAACGTCCTGCCTTTCACATCCATGTTTGGCTACCAGATACGAATGTTGTATCGTTAGATACCCCCTGGTGTCTTCCATCTTGATGTATCAACTTTGAACCACCTCTGTTAACTTTCCATGTGGAACATGGGGAAATCGGCACATTTTTTTATCTTCTAGATAAGAATCTCTATCTGGAGATGAAATGTGATTAGCTATTCTCCAATGAGTCCCACCTTGTTTAACCTTAGTTTCCCATGCAATGTTTCAGTGTCATTTGTTATTGTGTGAACCAAAGTATTTCTGTTCACCGTTTGGGTCACAGTATTTCAACTGGTACTAATTTGTTCAAGAAATACACAAGAGAACTGCATTTGAAGATTCCGCCATCAAACTCTAATGAAAACTCAGTAAAAATATTCACTCCTTCTTCTCCTGTCTAGAAACACTGCATTGTCCCGCAGAAGTGAGACGCTGGGCTGATTCTCCCTGAAAGGGGTCCGCATCGTCTTCCGGCGGCCCACCCCACTCAGCCTTTGTGTCCTGATGCCTTCTCAGTCCACCAGAGTACAGCGCAGTATGGGCTGGCAGATTTTTGCCTTGTGTTCTGCACTTGAGAGTCACTGATTTTGTGTAGGCTGGCTCTCAGCTCTCTATTTTCTATACATCATGTTATATCCATGTCTGTTCATTTACACATAAGGAAACGTGGTGTGGGTTCAGCAGTATCTGTCCTCTTCGCTGCCGCAAGTAGTGATTTTTATTTTCATGTTCATTTTCTTTTCCACCTCTGTTTACCAGATCTCTACTAACTTATTTTTATTTCCTTCTATTATCTCATTTCTTTTTATGGTTCTGTGTTTCTTCTTTTAACTGATTTTTATGGAGATAATTTCTTCGTTAAGTTATTTGATTTTATGAAGAATTAATTATTTAAGTATCATTTTTTTGCCAGATCGTGGGATAATCTTTCTGGTGTGTGTATTTTTTCTGCCTTTTAATTATCATACACTTCTTAGGATTTATTTTTATTTATTTGAAAGCGTTACAGAAAGAGGTAGAGAGGTCTTCCATCCGCTGGTTCACTCCCCAAATGGCTGCAATGGCTGGAGCTGTTCCCATCCGAAGCCAGGAGCCAGAAGCTTCCTCCAGGTCTCCCATGTGGGTGCAGGGGCCCAAGGACTTAGCCAAATTCTACTGCTTTCCCAGGCCATTGCAGAGAGCTGGATCAGAAGAGGAGCAGCCAGGACTCGAACCGTTGCCCATGTGCGATGCTGGCGCTTCAGGCCAGGGCTTTAACCTGATGCGCCACAGCGCCAGCCCAAGTGATACTTTTCTGTTTTTTTTCTGCACTTGACCTTAGCCAGAGGCTGAGAAGCAATTCTCTCCTGTTTCTCTTGCATTTTCACATAGATCCCAGTATGAGTTTTGTTTGGTAATTGTTGCCCATCTTGAACTGAGGGGGAATTATTCTTGGTCCAGCTATTTGCCAAAGAACAGCATAGGGGCAGGTTCAGGAGCAAGAATTGGAGTACCCAGGAGCTTGTTTGGTTGGTTTGTCTGTTTTAAAGATTTTATTTACTTGAGAGGCAGAGTTACAGACAGAGGGAGAAACAGAGAGAGAGAGATCTTCCACTCCCTAAATGGCTGCAATGACTGGAGCTGGGCCGATCTGAAGCCAGGAGCCAGGAGCTTCTTCTGGGTCTCCCACCTAGGTTCAGAGCACTTGGGTCATCTTCCACTGCTTTCCCAGGCCATCGGGAGTAAGCTGGATTGGGAGTGGAGCAGCCAGGACTCAAACTGGTGCCCATATAGGATGCCGGCGCCACGGGCAGAAGCTTAACCTACTATGTCACAGTGCTGGCCCCTTGGTTTTGTTTTTGTAACAATACAATTCAAGTATTTTTAGTACATGTAGTGGGTTATGTAAGCAGTAACAGTCTGTAGAGGATTTCCAGCAGCCCAGAAATGTTGTAGTCGGTTCTCACCCACTGCTCTGCCTTCAGGCTGTACCGATGTACCTTTCCTGGCTGTTTCACGTAAACAGAATCATAACTACATGGTCTTTCTCTGTTGGGCATTAGCATAATTTTTTAGATTAATTCGTGGTGCAGCATGTATCAGCAGTTCATTCTCATTTATTGCCGAGTAATTGTCCAGTTTCTGCCTATTGTGAATTATTCCACTACAAACATTCATCTAGAAATGTTTGTGTGCATAGAAGTTTGCATTTATCATGGATGGATACCGAGGAGTGAGCTTTAAATTTTTATAAAATGTATTTATTTTCATTTTAGTTGAAAGCCAGGGGAGAGAAAGAGGAATAGGAGGAGGCGAGAGAGATCTTCTGTTTGCTGGTTCACTATCCAAATGCCTGCAGCAGCCAGGGCGGGGCCAGGCTGAAGCCAGGAGCAGGAGCCTGGAACTCAGTCTCAGCTTCCCACGTTGGCAGAAGGGACCCTCGTGCCTGAGGCATCTCTGCTGTCTCCCAGGGCGTGCGTCAGCAGGAAGCTGTATTGAAAGCGGAGTAGCAGGGACTCAAGCCACCCGCTCCCATGTGGGATATGGGTGTTCCAAGCAGCTCCTTCATCTGCTATGCTTGCTGTATACCTGAGGTTCTCAGAAACTGCTAACTGGTCTTCCCACGTGTGTATCTACCATCTTACATCCCCCCAGCACTGTGTAAGGTTGCGGTTTATCCACGTGCTAACCAGCACTTGAGAGTGCTTGATTTTTTTTTTTCCTTCAAAATTTTTTTACAAAATTTTTCAGGTGTACAAAGATGTGTCATCTGTTTTTGCATGCTTTATGCCTACAGGTACAGATAAATGTTGGATGACTAATGGATGAATAAGTTAAGGAAGTATCTACTTTTAAAATGACAGTGTTTTCATAATAAATCAGTAGTGCCTTACTGCGGTTTTATTCTACATTTACCTAAGATGTCAGTTACCTTATTGTCCATTTGCTGGTCTTTATTGAATTTGGATCGCCACCATCTATTGCCCATTACTTAATTGTTCTGTCTTATAGGTAAGTGCTAAGAGTTCTTTTTTTTTTTTTTTTTTTTTTTGACAGGCAGAGTGGACAGTGAGAGAGAGAGAGACAGACAGAAAGGTCTTCCTTTGCTGTTGGTTCACCCTCCAATGGCCGCCACGGACGGCGCACTGCGGCCGGCGCACCGCGCTCCTCCGATGGCAGGAGCCAGGAGCCAGGTGCTTTTCCTGGTCTCCCCATGGGGTGCAGGGCCCAAGCACCTGGGCCATCCTCCACTGCACTCCTGGGCCACAGCAGAGGGCTGGCCTGGAAGAGGGGCAACCGGGACAGAATCCGGCGCCCCGACCGGGACTAGAACCCGGTGTGCCGGCGCCGCAAGGCGGAGGATTAGCCTGTTGAGCCACGGCGCCGGCCAAGAGTTCTATATATAGTCTGGATCCACCTCCTTTATCAGATATGCGACTTGTAAATATTTTTTTTACCAGTTTGTAAGGCTGTTTTGAAGAGTAACAGTTTTACAGTTTGACAAAGCGTGTCTTATCAGTTTGTTCTTTTATGGAATATGGTTTTGGTGTCATGTCTACAAAATCTTCATGTCACAGATTCATTGTCACAAAGATATTCCCCAAAACATGCCAGAAGTTTTTAATTTTAGCTCGTATTTAGGTCTCTGATTTATTTTGAGCTGATCTCTGTGTGCCGTGGGTTTAGGATCCTAAGTTGACCTTTTCCCCTCAGGACTAGCTGTTGAAAAGACTGTTCCAGTTGCCTCTCCTCTGACTGTCGTGGCATCCTGGTTGAAAATTAATTGACTATAAGTATCAGGATTTGTGTCTCAAGTGTGACTTTCAGTCCTGCTTCACTGGTGTGTGTGTATGTGTGTGTGTGTGTGTATCAATCCTTACACTAAAATCACTCAAATTTCACATTTATAGTAAGTGTCAAAATCAAGCACACAAAAATCCTACAGTAGTATTTTTCAAAATTGTTTTTGGCTATGTGAGGCCCTTTCATTCCATATGCATTTTGGAAACAGCTTTTCAGTTTCTGTTTGAACACTTGTTATTTGAATGGGATTGCATTGAATGTATAGATTTAGGGGGAAATTGACACCTTGACAATACGGAGTCTTCCAATTCATGAATATGGAATATCATCCCATTTATTTAGCTCTTTTTAAACTTGGCAGTGTTTTCTAATTTTCTGTGCACTAGTCTTTCATTACATTTGTTCCTAAGTATTTTATTCTTTTTTATGTTATTGTAAAAAGAATAAGCTTCCTGATTGCACTTTTGGGTTGTTTTTGTTGGCAAAATTCACTTGAGTTTTTTTTTTTTTTTTTGACAGGCAGAGTGGACAGTGAGAGAGAGAGAGAGAGAAAGGTCTTCCTTTTGCTGTTGGTTCACCCTCCAGTGGCCACCACGGCCGGCGCACTGCTCCAAAGCCAGGAGCCATGTGCTTCCCCCTTGTCTCCCATGGGGTGCAGGGCCCAAGCACTTGGGCCATCCTCCACTGCACTTCCTGGCCACAGCAGAGAGCTGGCCTGGAAGAGGGGCAACCGGGACAGAATCCAGCACCCCGACCAGGACTAGAACTGGGGTGCCGGCGCCGCAAGGCGGAGGATTAGCCTATTGAGCCATGGCGCCGGCCTCAGTTGAGTTTTTAATATTGATCTTGTATCCTGAAAACATGCCAAATAAACTTATTCTAGGAAATGTTTAAAGACTTTATTATTTTGACATTATATAGAAACAAATACTCTTTCATTTCTCCCTTTTCAGCTTGTATGCCTTTAAACTATTTTTCTGGCTTCATTGAATTGCTGCAGTACACTGTTGAACAATTGGACAAGAGCAGACAATCTTGCCTTATACTTGATGTTAGTATTGGAAGAATGCCTTTCATCATTAAAAAAAATGTTGGCTGTCATTTTTTGTAGATGCCAACTTACAAGGTTGGATAATTCTTCTTCTCTTCCTATTTTATTGAGAAGTTAAAACTTTAAAAAAATTTATAAATGATCTATGTTTATAGAGTACCATGTGATACTCATGTATGTATACACTGTATAATGTTCAAATAAGCATAAACCTTATCTGTCCCTTCAAATATTTATCATTGCTTTATGGGTAAAATTTTCAAAATTCTTCCTCCAGTATTCGAAATCCAGGGCAGGTATTTTGGTACAGTAGATTGGGCTGCCACTTGGGATGCCCGTATCCCCAATCAGAGTGCTGGGATCAAATCCTGCCTCTGCTTCCGACCCAGCCCCCTGCTAGTGCACACCCTGGGAGGCAGCAGATGATGGCTCAAGTGCTTGAGTCCTTGCCACCCACAGGGGAGACCTGGATGGAAGTCCAGGCTCCTGGGCTTCAGCCTGGCCCAGCCCTGGCTATTGTGGGCACTTGGGAAGTCAACCAGAGGATGAACAATCTTCTCTTTCGCCTCTCCTCTCTCTCCCCTCTCCTCTCTCCCATGTCCCCTGTCACCTCTTCCCTCTTCTCTCCTTGTCTTTCTGTTCTCTTTCTCTCTCTCTCCCCTTCCCTTCCTCCCTCCCTCTCTCTCTCTCTCTCTCTCCCTCTCTCTCCCTCTCCCTCTCTCCTTCTCTCTACCTCTCCCTCTCCTTCTCCCTCTCCCTGTCCATCTCTCCCTTTGTGCTTTTCAAATAAAATAAAAATACAGTAAATACAATTTAAAATATGAAGTCTTAAATCATTTTCTACGGTCTCCTTACTGTGCGATAGAGTACCAGCAGTTCTTGTTCCTATCTTATCTGTAACCTGGCACTTATGAATCAACCTTTCCCCATCCCTGTGCCACACAACTTTCCAGGCTCTAGTAACTACCATCCACTTCAAAAGATTTTTAAAAATTTTTTACTTAGGGAGGCGGAGAGACATAGGGACAGGGAGAGCCCCAGTCCTGCCAGTTCACTCCTTAATGCCACACTGGCTAGAACCAAGGCCAGGCTGCAGCCAGGAGCCAGGAGCTCAGCGTAGGCCCCCCCCAACACACACACAGTGGCAGGGACCCGCTACGTTAGTCATCCCTGCTGCCTCTTGGGGTGAGCGCTAGCAGGAAGCTGGATTCAAGAATGGAGCCAGAACTCAAACCCAGGCGCTTCAGTGTGGGACGTGGGCAACCCCAGCACCGGGCCATACACATTCCCATTCTACTCCCAACTTGGGGGGAACGAGCCTTGTCAGAGTGCACATCTGAGTGCGATGCGATGCTTGTCTTTCTGTGTGTGGGCTCCTGAGCGTAGTGCCCCGTACTTCCTTCCACCTCGTAGTAAATGCCAGGGTTTCAGCCCCTTCTGTGGCTGACTGGTTATCCAGCTGCTATGCATCTGTCTTCTGTACTCTTCTCAGCTGATACGCACTTCGACTGTTTCTGTGTCTCAGCTGTAATACGTGAGAAAGTATTGTTGTTAAAACGTTTTTATCTAGTCCTGTTAAAAGGATCGTAGGGTTTTATCTTTTATTCTGCCACCGCGGATTATCAGTTGATTTCTGAATGTTAAATCAATGTTACGCTGCTGGGATAAGTCCCATCTAGTCGGGATGCGTGATCCTTTTTCCAGGTTGTTGGTCTTGATTGCTTAATATCTGATGAGGAGTTTGGGGTTCTATGCTAATGAGGGACATTGCTCTCTGGCTTTCTTAACATGTTTCACTATGGCTTTGTAATTGAGATGATACGAGACTCACAGAACAAGTTGGAATGTGTCCCCCCCTTCTGTATTTTGCTGAGAGTTAGCATGAAATTGGCATGATCTCTTCCTCAAATGTTAGATAGAATCTACCAGTGAAACCGTCTTTTGCAGGAAGATTATCAGTTAAAAATTTAACTTCTTTATTTCTCACAAGTCTGTTCAGGCTTTCTGTTTATTCTTCAGTCAATTCTGATAATTTGTCTCTTTTAGGAATTTATCCAACTTTTCTAAGTCATGTAGTTGTTAATACAAAGTTGTAACATTCTCATATTCTTTTCATTTCTAAAGGATCAGCACCGTGGACCTGTATTTCATGCCTGCCCCCCCCCTATATATATATGATTTATTTGTTTATTTGAAAGGCAGAGCTACAGAGAGGCAGAGAGAGAGGGCTTCCATCTGGTGGTTCACTCTCCAAATGGCCCCATTGGCCAGAGCTGAGCTGATCTGAAGCCAGGAGCTTCTTCCAGGTCTCCCATGTGGGTGCAGGAACCCAAGCACTTGGGCCATGTTCTGCTGCTTTCCCAGGCCATATCAGAGAGCTGGATCAGAAATGGAACAGCCGGGACTTGAACAGGTGCCCATGTGGGATGCCAGCACTGCAGACGTCGGCCTTACCTGCTAAGCCACAGTGCCGGCCCTGCCTATATTAATCTTTTGCCTTACATCCTTTTTCTTGGTCAGCCTAGCTAAAGTTTTATCAATTTTGCTGATCTGTCCAAAGAACCAACTTTTGTTTCTACTGATTTTTTTCTCTCTTTCTGTTTTCCATTTCAGCAGCTCCCACTCTGATTTTTGTGGAGTGCATGCTTAGGCTTGCTTTGGGTTTACCCCTCCTTTTCCAGTTTATTAAAGTGGAAGCTTAGATTATCGATGTGAACATTTCTTTCGTTATGATTTATTGTGTTTAAGGAATAGAACGATAGAACGCTAGTCCCGGTTGGGGTGCTGGATTCTGTCCCGGTTGCCCCTCTTCCAGGCCAGCCCTCTGCTGTGGCCTAGGAGTGCAGTGGAGGATGGCCCAAGTGCTTGGGCCCTGCACCCCATGGGAGACCAGGAAAAAGCACCTGGCACCTGGCTCCTGCCATCGGATGAGCGCGGTGCGCGGGCCGCAGGGCGCCGGCCGCGGCGGCCATTGGAGGGTGAACCAACGGCAAAAGGAAGACCTTTCTCTCTGTCTCTCTCTCTCACTGTCCACTCTGCCTGTCAAAAAAATAAAAATTTAAAAAAAAAGAACGATAGAACATCATGCATTTAACATATACAGATTTGGGAATGTGTTGTTTCTCCCTCCGCCCCCCATACTCCTGCCCTTTCTCCTCCCTATTCCCTTTCCATTCTTATTTTTTATAGAGATCAATTTTCAGTTAATTTTAGATTCATAAGATTAGCCCTAAGCACTGCTTTGCATGCATCTCATACATTTTGATATGTTTTCATTTGCATTCAAAATATTTTGCAAACGATTGCAAAATATTTTTACAAAAATGATTGCAAAATATGATTGCCTCTGCTGTTCTGTAGCTCTGCCTTTCAAATAAATAAATAAATCTTAAACATATTAAATATATAAAATATAAATATATAAAAATATATAGGCATGAAATAAAGGTCCACGGTGCTGATCCTTCAGAAACAAAAATAATATAAGAGAAAGTTAAGACAACTTTGTGCTAACAACTACATGACTTAGGTAATTTGGATAAATTTCTAAAAGAGACAAATTACCAGAATTTTCTTGGTAAATTCCTCTTTGACTCTTGGATTATTTAGGAGTGTATTATTTAACTTGAAAGTGTCTGTAGGCTTCTAAGTTTCTTTATGGGATTGATTTCTAATTCAGTTCCATTGTAGTTAAGAATACTTTGAATTATTTAATCCTTGTTTATTGAGACTTATTTTAGGACCAACACACAGCCTGTATGAGAGACTACTTCATGTGTGTTTTTAAAAAAAAAAAAAAGATTTACTTATTTATTTGAAAGACAGAGTTACAGAGAGGCTGGGGGTAGGGAGGGAGGGGAGAGAGGTCTCCTATCTGCTGGTTCACTTCCCAGATGGCCTCAACAGCTGGAGCTGAGCCAATCTAAAGCCAAGAAATTCCTCTGGGTCTCCCACACGGGTGCAGGGGCCCAAGCACTTGGGCCATCTCCTACTGCTTTCCCAGGCCATAGCAAAGAGCAGGATCGGAACTGGAGCAGCCCGGACTAGAACTGGTGCCCTAATGGGATGTTGGCACTGCAGGCGGCGGCTTTACCCACTATGCCACAGCGCCAGCCCCATCCTTTACTAACATTTTGACCATGCTTTTGGAGTTGTCTTCTGAGTAGTTTCTCTAAGAATTTCAGAATAATTTGCCACAGTCTTGTTCAGGTTAAATCTTGTAATTCTGATAAAGCACAGAAGCTTCATCCCACCATCGATCCCTTTCCTTCTCCCTCTGTACATCTGTGATGTACAGGGTTATATTATATGTTCATGTCTTATATATTTACACTGATAGTTAACACAAAGAATACATTATGAGGCCAGCACTGTGGTGTAGTGGGTTAAGCCTCTGCCTGCAGTGCTGGCATCCCATATGGCTGCTCCACTTCCGATCCAGCTCTCTGCTGATGGCCTGGGAAAGCAATGGAAGATGGCCGAAGTCCTTGGGCCCCTGCACCCGTGTGGGAGACCCGGAGGAGGCTCCTGGGTCCTGGCTTCAGATCGGCACAGCTCTAGCCACTGCAGTCATTTAGGGAGTGAACCAGCAGATGGAAGACCTCTCTGTCTCTCCCTCTCTTTCTGTAGTTCTGCCTCTCAGATAAATAAAATAAATCTTAAAAAAAAAAAAGAATACATTTATATCGACTGTTACACCTATGTGTTTTTTTTTCTTGTTTGTTTTTATTCTTTTAAAATTGTTTTTATTTTATTTGAAAGGCATAGAGAGACAGAGAAAGCGAGAGGTCTTCCATTGCTGGTTTACTCCCCAGTGCCTGCAGCAGCCAAGGCTGGGCCAGGCAGAAGCAGAAGCAGAAGCAGGAGCTTCTGGGTCTGACCCAGGGTGACCGGAACCTCAAATGCTTGCTTCCCAGGAAGCTGCTTGGAAGCAGGGGATCCGGGCCTTGGACCAGGCATTGCAGTAAGGGACGTGGGCAGCCTACGCAGACTCTTAGCTGCTGCACCAAACGGCCACCCCTCTGTAAGTGTTGTAAATCTACCACTACAGAATTAAAATTGTTTTAGACAGTGTTACATCTTTTAAAGAAAGAGGAGACAAAAAACATACACAAATGTTTACATTCATCACACATTTCTTTCTGTGGGCGTGCTGGAATTCGAGTCTGACGTCACTTCACAGGTTTTTGAAGCGTCCCGCATTCTCTTGGAGTCTGCTGATGTGCGAATCGTGCTATTTCCTTTCATTTCTGAAGGGTGGTTTTCTGGACACGTTTTGCCTGACGGTTTTTCCGTCGTCACTTTGAACCTCCGTTCCCCTGCCTGCGGTTTCCAGCGCTGATCGTGAGGAGCTGCCGGCCATGGCATTGTTGTTCCTCCTGTGTGGCGTGAGCTGGTTTTCTCTTGCTGTTTTCATGATTGACCGTGTCGTGGCTGATCGCTGACATCTAACGTGCGTACATCTTTATATGCATCCTACTTGCAGTATGTGTAGCTTCTTGGATCTGTAGGTTGATCTTTGTTTTGTTATGTTTTTTTTTTTTTTTTGACAGGCAGAGCGGACAGTGAGAGAGAGAGACAGACAGAAAGGTCTTCCTTTTGCCGTTGGTTCACCCTCCAATGGCCGCCGCGGTCGGCGCACTGCGGCCGGCGCACCGCGTTCGTCCGATGGCAGGAGCCAGGTGCCAGGTGCTTTTCCTGGTCTCCCATGGGGTGCAGGGCCCAAGCACCTGGGCCATCCTCCACTGCACTCCCGGGCCACAGCAGAGAGCTGGCCTGGAAGAGGGGCAACCGGGACAGAATCCAGCACCCCAACCGGGACTAGAACCCGGTGTACCGGCGCCGTGGCTCAACAGGCTAATCCTCCGCCTTGCGGCGCCGGCACACGGGGTTCTAGTCCCGGTTGGGGTGCTGGATTCTGTCCCGGTTGCCCCTCTTCCAGGCCAGCCCTCTGCTGTGGCCCGGGAGTGCAGTGGAGGATGGCCCAAGTGCTTGGGCCCTGCACCCCATGGGAGACCAGGAGAAGCACCTACCACCTGGGCCGCAGGGCGCCGGCCGCGGCAGCCATTGGAGGGTGAACCAATGGCAAAGGAAGACCTTTCTCTCTGTCTCTCTCTCTCACTGTCCACTCTGCCTGTCAAAAAAAAAAAATCAAAGCTGGTACACTTGGCCCATCATTCCTTCCAACATCCTTCTGCTCCTTTACTCCTCTGTCTCTTGTCTGGGATTTCATGACACATATGTCAGGAGAGAAAGAGGTAGAGGGAGGGGGAGAGAGAGAGAAAAAGAGGAAGAAGAAGAGCACAGTTTACACCATATTAAGAGGATGTTCATGGGGGCCGGCGCTGTGGCATAGTGAGCTGAGCCTCCACCTGTGGCGCCAGCATCCCATATGGGCACCGGTTCGAGTCCCAGTTGCACCTCTTCCTGTCCAACTTTCTGCTGTGGCCTGGGAAAGTAGTGGAAGATGGCCCAAGTCCTTGGGCCCCTGCACCCATGTGGGAGACCTGGAAGAAGCTTCTGGCTCCTGGCTTCAGATCAGCTCAGCTCCAGCTGTTGTGGCCATTTGGGGAGTGAACCAGCAGATGGAAGACCTTTTTCTCTGTCTCTCCCTCTCTCTCTAACTCTACCTCTCAAATAAACAAAATCTTTTTTTAAAAGTATGTTTTGATAATTATTAAATAATTAACATAATTGGTAATTATTAAATAATTCTCTGAATAATCTTTTAAAGCCACAGCTGCCTATTAAAATAACACATTAAAACGTGGTTTCTGGACATGAGTAGTAGTAAGTGCTTATATCTGTGTGACACATACAATGTCCCCTTCAGTAGCTGCTTTGGTATCCAGGACTCGAATCCAGCAAGCCTTCTTTGGAGAAGCTACCAGAACTACCAGAATCTGCCAGCACTGTGTGACACTCACACCAAGTACATGATTTTTAGAAATGGATCTTGTCGTTCAAAGGAATCATGCGGCAGGTGGTCCTTCCGCCGTACCCACCCACGTAAACGCTCCCAGAAAAGCGGCTCTTTATCTTGAGGTTGCCAGCTGAAACGTGGGGTGGAAAGAACTTGAGCAGGGAGCGGAAGGAGGTTGGGGGGCCTGGCCTGGCTCCGGGTGCTCGGAAACCACACTGCCCGCGGATGGGCAGACACCTTCCTGGGAGCCGACGTGAAGGGGCCAGGGATGCTTCCTTGGGGGCAGAAGGGCCCAGCGACCTGGACAATATCTCTTCCAGGATATTGACATCAGCAGCGTAATACTAGCTTACTACCAGGATCAAAAATAGCATGCGAACGTTTCCAGATAAAAGAGCTAGATGGTGTCGATTTGACTTCCAGCTGCCAGGCCTGCGTTAAATCGCGCCAACCCAAACACAGCCTTGAACGGAACGCATGCATCTCATCAATGTGCTTTGCCTGACGTTTTATCTTGTTTTTCCTCTTTGCTCCCTCGCCCCATTTACCGCTAGCAGCTTCTCTCTCCCTCGCACTTATCATTAAGTCCCACTCAGCACGAGAGCCCATGCTGCCTCTCAGATTTTAATTGTTCACTTTTTTCAGAACGTTCGTGTCGTTTACGAATCCTCTTGTGAAACACTGCAGTGCGTGCTGTCTCTCTCATGCTGTGGTCCAGTGTCCAGCTCGCCTTTTGCCGGCATGCGCATCGGCCTTTGCACGTCTCCCGGACTCTCTTCAGCCATTCCCAGGTTCCTTTTGCTGTTTTCCCGAGCTCTTTTCTTCTTATGCAGGCTGCGTCTTGCAGGTCACTGTGTTCATTTTTCCTTGCATAATCCCGGGATCATAAATCAGCACAGAGCCAAAATATTTACAGAGTCCAAATGCAAAGATTGCGCCTGGTGCTGTCTTGCACATCTTGACTCGTTTCTCCTGAATTTCTGTCTCATTCCTTCTTGTTGCCCTTCCAAGATAAAGGACGTCCATGATGACCGTTTGTGTCCTTGGAATGAGTTCATTGTTAACATATACGCGGATGCTTTTCTATGCGTAGAATAGTAAGTGTCTAATAATTGCATCAAGGTGGAGAATGGGGGAGTCTGGATAGGGCCCGACAGTCTGTGAGTGTACTGGCTGCGTGGAAGGCGTGAGGGCTGTAACCAAATAGGGAGAAAAATGGCATTCTATGAGGTTGTGGGAGACGGCACTTGGAAGAGCAGTGTTTCCAGTCCAGAGCACCCACGTTAGCTGCCCAGGTGTTACCTCCCTCTCCGGTGTCTTCCCACACCCGGCTGTCGCATGTGCCGCTGCTGGGCTTTCTGTGTGAGGCTTCAACTCTCTGACTCCCTGTCCATCTGCCAGTGGCCCGCCTGAGTTGTTAAGGAGGGGGTGGCATTTCAAAGCAATGCTTTTTAAGTAAGTTAAATAAATCCACTTCCAGGCAATCTGATTGGAACACCACCAGTAAGCAAGTCCTGATCCATCCAGGCTGGGCCCTGGGCCCAGATGTCGCAATCCACTCTCCAAGATGGCGGCACCCTGGCCACATTAAGAACTCGTTCTGTTCCCATCTCCTCGGCTTGTGCGCTGACTTAGTGAGAACTATAAAGCATCTGTGATTTCATTAAAACTTATCAGTTTTTTTTTTTGTCTCCGTTTTCTTAAGTTTTTCCAGTATGCTGAATAACTACAATGTGTGGTTAAGCCCAATTATAATGGAAGAGTAGACTCTTTTCCCAGTAAAAAGAAGTATGCTGATTTATGGCTGCCTTGCGTTGTCATGAAGTTGGTCTAGTGTCCGGAGAAAGCTCTTCCAACAGGAGAGATGTCACAAAGACAACGCACTTTGTCTTGTTTTGTGTCTTCTTGGTTTTTCCTGCACTTTGAGGGTGGCGAGGAAGTGTAAAAGATGGCAAACATTAAAATGTTTCTGTTGATTTATTGGCTGACCCATGCTCTCCAGCATTGGAAACAGTCCTTCTGCAGTTGGTAATTGAATCTTTCTAATATGTCCCTGTAACTGTAAATTAATTTGCTCTTTTAAATGAATTTGAATCTCTGTGTCCAGAAAGGACAGGTGCAGCTTTGGGAAATTGAATAAAACCCATTAGAAGCATCAGGACGCTCTCACAGCTATCTTTCCGGGATTCCTCACACCGGGAACGTGACATTGTCCCCAAGAGCTTCTCACCCAGTCCTGAGAAGGCTGATTCAGAATTAGGTCAAATGAGCACTTCTCAGCTGAGTCATCAACCCCTTTTTCCCTCACAAGCAGCCAAGAGCACCATGCTGACACCAAAGGAGGGAAGAACAACCTGCAGGCGCACCAGATTGCCATCAGTCTACGCCCCCGAGAGTGGCTGTGGCGGTTCCCAGTGCAGCTCCTGCCAACAGCCTCGGCATCACCAGAGCCCAAGAGGAAGGCGCCTTCTCGTGTCCCTCCTCAGCCCACAAGGATCAGGAGCCCTGGGGACAGCAAGTCCTCCGGGCAACCGGGAGACACACACAAGTCTGGGCACCCCTCTTCTATTAGTTAGTTAGTTAGAAAGATAGAGATAGGTAAGTAGGTAGGTAGGTAGGTAGGTAGAGATAGATAGATAGATAGATAGATAGATAGATAGATAGATAGATAGATAGAGATAGGTAGGTAGGTAGGTAGATGGTAGATAGATAATAGGTAGATAAATAGATAATAGATACATATATCGATATATATGAAATATACATATTTATTCTGGGATATGATTTTATAAACTGCTTCATGTCAAAGAGAAAATAGAGGAAAAGTCAGTTTCAACTAAGAAAACATCTCAGACAGAGGAGATGATGGAAGAAACGCAGGATTGAAGGCCTTTGTCTCGGGTGCCCAAGCAGCTGATGCATTCTGTTTTTAGACCTCCTCAGTTATTTTTTGTTTCTTTCAACCTCAATATGTTAAGATTAGGTTTATATAACCAGAAAGGGGTAACGGGGATGGGTGTTGTGGCCCAGACTGAGTTCCAGGCTCCTGGTCTTGCACTGGCCCAACCCTGGCTGTTGCAGTCATTTGGGGATGAACTAGTAGAAATCTCTCTTTCTGTGTCTGTCTGTCTGTCTGTCTCTCTCTGTCACTCTGCCTCTCAAGTACATAAATAAATCTTTTTAAAAAGGGATAATATTCATACAGAACTAGCAGAACGATTCACAAGCTAGCATCCGATCTGATTGGCTGGCACTTACATTATGTACATAAGGCTTCAGATGTGACTCCCCAGACGGGGGTGGTAGAGAGTACGAACACCCTCATAGAGTTTAATTTACAATTAACGTAAAGCACAAGCGAGAGATGTATTATAAAGGTACCAGGGCAGGGCCCAGCAGAAAGAATTCGCTCCAGATGATTGACATGAAGAGATCTTGGTGACGGGAAGGGAAGGTTTTAGAGGCATGGGCGAGATGGAGGGACTGGATTAAGTAAGGTCAGGGACTCAGAGGCGAGCAGCAGTGGACAGCCAACAGCATCCTTGGGTGGAAGAAAAGGAGAGAAGATAGGATCACTGGGCAAGACGCTGGCCCCACAGGGAGTGTGTCCATAGAATGTGCCGGTCGCTGCCCGAGACACAACTCCAAAGCACGGAAGAGGGAAAAAGGATTCTGACACACCTCTCTCTCCACTCTGCAGTCCCCTGCCTCCTTCCACTTACCAGGCTCAGCCAGAAGCCAATGGCAAGGGAGCTGGGGTGGTAAACCCACCGGGGCCCAACCCCCAGGCCGTGGAGCAGGTGGCTGGGGTGTGGAGACCGGCAGGACAGCGGCGCGCTCAGGCCTTGGCTCTCCTGAATTCTACTTTGTGGGAACAAATGTATCATTTCTTTGTCACGATAGGTAGCTTCTAGGTTGAACTCTGGTTTTTAAAGGTCTCTAAATAAATATTTTAATGTTGCATTCCCTCTAGCATCTGGGATCAAATGTACTAACCAGCATTATCAGATACTTTGCTAACTTTTGATGGAGGAATGTCACTAGAACAATGCATGAAGTTAATTAGCTCTAAAACATGGTTTGTATTCCACAAGAACAGCTTGTAAAGGGCATTAGCATATTTTAATTGACACATTCTAGTAGCATAATCATATTTGTATTTGTTATCCTCCTGTTAACAGATAACTTTCAGACACATCTGGAACCCTGCCAGAGGGTTTTATTTGATATAAAACAGCTAAAGAATTTGGCAACGTGCATAGAGAGTTCTGTGTCAAAAGTCTACAGCATGTCAAGCTCCAGCTTGGGATTCTGGGGGGGTGGATGAGTGGGTGAGCAGCGTGGAGGAGGAACCCACAGCCGCCTTCTGCTTTGTGGGCAGGGACCAGCAAGGCCCACAGGGACAGGGCAGCCCCAGGGGCGGGCTGCAGGCTTAGGATGCTCCTGAGAGAGCTGAGTCGCTGTCAGTAACTTTGCATGGATAAGAAGAAATCTGCCGTGGTGGGAGTGCGAACATCACAGCAACTGTGAAAGCTACAAATGAGGACCTTACTTATGTGTATATTTATTGATTTCTTGATTTAAACCCAGGGGCCAAGCAGACATTCCTGTGATGTGATGTGTTTTGTTTTGCTGCCTACAGCTTAATGAGGATGGCCCCTGCCCATGCGGTTCCCAAGGATTTAACTGTCAGAATGAACTCCTTGTAGGGACTGATGATCTGAAAGTTTGTCTTGTATCTCCAGTTGGTACCTACCTTGTCCTGCAGGGGGCGCCTTGCCAGGTGCCTTTCATGTCACTATACTCTCCGCCCCTCAGCTGCCCATAGCAGGAAGATGCAGCCCCTTGGAGGATACCTGGCCCCACCAGCCCAGGGGTAGACCTCGGGCTGCTCCTGCCCTGTGCCCGAGCCACTGTCCTCCTCCTCCTTCCCTCTCCTTCTCCTGGTCTCCGGAAGCGCCCCGTGCTGCTTGGCTGGCTCTCCCCAGGTTCCGTGTGCCACAGGTCCCGATTTTCACTCATTTCACTATGTACCTTGTATTTGATTATGCCGTCCTGCAGCCTTGACCTCTCACCCTCATTTCACTCAAGGAAAGAGAAGGAGTGAAATCCAGTCCACCTTCAGGAGCCACATCCGCTGTGACCACAAGCCAAGAGCCCAGCTTACCCTAAACACGCTTGTTCTCTTAATACTTGGGACTTTGGTGAGTTCTGGGCTGTGTGACAGACAGACGCTGTCTGTCCCAGGCTGCAGAGGCCATCATTGTCTAAATAAAATCATGTCTGAAATGAAGTCAGCTCATTGAACTCTTCCACGCCATTGTAATTCAGCATCCTTGTGAGACATGGCGCACCCTGATAATGATGATGTCTCTGTTCAACATGGTTTTTTCTTGCATTTAACCCAAATATCGTACTATTTAGCCAGACTCAGATAACAGGGACATAGAAGTCTTAAGAAGAAATTACTTTCTGCCATCTTGACTAAAGATGAGCAGCCACACCGCCCCCTGCAGGTTGGTTTCCTGCCTTGCAAAATGGAAACGTGGTGGTTCCCACCAGGAGAGGTTGGGGAAGACCCAGAACAGAGCTTGCCCGGGGCAGGTGTCGCCGCACACGCATCTGCCACCTCCTCGGTATTCCTCCAGTGGAAGCCCCGGGTCCCCTTTCAGCCCCGCTCTTAGGACCCAGGAGCTGCCCGAGTTCAAACAGAGCGTCTTCGTGGCTGGGCTTTCTTCCCTGCCTTGCGGGCTGGGCTTTGCAGTGCTGTGGCTGCACGTGTGTAGAGAGGGCGTGCGAACAGGAGGCGTATTCGCTCGGAGGGGCTCTCGGTCCTAGCTCTGCTGGGTGAAGCCCCCGCCCCCGATGCTCTGCGTGGTTTCACAGCCTCTCCCTCTGCCTTCCTCCACAGACCTGCAAACACACTGAAGAGGTGGCTGTTTGAGAGGCTGGGGTGAAGGCGGGACAAAGAGAAACAGAACCCCAAAAAGCAATTACTAATTCACTTAAATGAACGTGTTTCCTTTATTTAAAAAAAAAAAATTAAGTTTTGGGAAGTAAAAAATCACCATGCACAGACCTACCGCGTGGTGGCGTCATGGTGTGGCCGGGAGGCTCGGTCTTACTCCCAGGTTAGAACTCTTCCTCTCTCACAGCTTTCTCTAGCTTCAAGCTGAAACTAGGCTGCAGGCTCATCTACATTTTTATTGGTAATAATGCATTCAGAGCAATTGACAACGTGTGCTTCCTAAGCCTGGGGACAAGAACCCATTTGTCTGAATAGAATCATCCAGATGAAGGGAATTATAATTTGAATTTTGTCTTGATGAAGCAATACCAATGAGCCAAGTGTAGGCTGCTGGGACCACCGTGCTGGTGTCTCATTCCTAGAGCTCTTTTATTTTTTTAGATTTATTTTTATTTATTTGAAAGGGTGACAGAGAAGGATCTTCTATCTGCTGTTCCACTCCCCAAAGGGCTGCAACAGCCAGAGCTAGGGCAGATTGAAATCAGGAGCAGGAACTCCATCAGGGTCTCCCACGTGCGTGGCAAAGGCCCAGCTACCTGGGGCATCTTCTTTTTTTTTTTTTTTAAAGCTTTTATTTAATGAATATAAATTTCCAAAGTACAGCTTATGGATTACACTGCCCCCCCCAACTTACTTCCCTCCCACCAGCAACCCTCCCCTTTGCCGCTCCCTCTCCCCTTCCATTCACATCAAGATTCATTTTCAATTCTCTTTATATACAGAAGATCAGTTTAGTATATATTAAGTAAAGATTTCAACAGTTTGCCCTCACATAGCAACACAAAGTGAAAAATACTGTTGGAGTACTAGTTATAGCATTAAATCACAATGTACAGCACATTAAGGACAGAGATCCTATATGATATTTTTTAAATTGATTAATTTTCTATGCAATTTCCAATTTAACACCAAGGTTTTTTTTCATTTTCAATTATCTTTATATACAGAAGATCGATTCAGTATATACTAAGTAAAGATTTCATCAGTCTGCACCCACACAGAAACACAAAGTGTAAAAATACTGTTTCAGTACTAGTTATACCATTACTTCACATTGGACAACACATTAAGGACAGATCCCACATGAGACGTAAGTACACAGTGACTCCTGAAGTTGATTTAACAATTTGACACTCTTGTTTATGGCATCAGTAATCTCCCTAGGCTCTAGTCATGAGTTGCCGAGGCTATGGAAGCCTTTAGGGTTCGCTGACTTCAATCTTATTCCGACAGGGTCATAGTCAAAGTGGAAGTTCTCTCCTTCCTTCAGAGAAAGGTACCTCCTTCTTTGATGGCCCTGTTCTTTCCACTGGGATCTCATTTGCAGAGATCTTTCATTTAGGTCTTCTTTTTTTTTTTTTCCACAATGTCTTGGCTTTCCATGCCTAAAATATTCTCAGGGGCTCTTCAGCCATATCCAAATGCCTTAAGGGCTGATTCTGAGGCCAGAGTGCTATTTAGGACATCTGCCATTCTATGAGTCTGCTGTGTCTCCCACTTTCCATGTTGGATCATTCTCTCCCTTTTTGATTCTATCAGTTGGTATTAGCAGACACTAGTCTTGTTTGTGTGATCCCTTTGACTCTTAGACCTATCAGTGTGATCAATTGTGAACAGAAATTGATCACTTGGACTAGTGAGATGGCATTGGTACATGCCAACCTGATGGGATTGTATTGGAATCCCCTGGCACGATTCTAACTCCACCATTTGGGGCAAGTCCGATTGAGCATGTCCCATATTGTTCTTCTCCTCCCTCTCTTATTCCTACTGTTATATTTAACAGGGATCACTTTTCAATTAAAATTTAAACAACAAAGAATAATTGTGTGTTAATTACAGAGTTCAACCAATAGTACTAGAACAAAACAGAGAAAAAAATACTAAAAGGGATAAAGTATTACATTGTACATCAGCAGTCAGCACAAGAGCTGATCAAGTCACTCTTTCTCATAGTGTCCATTTCACTTCAACAGGTTTCCCCTTTGGTGCTCTGTTAGTTGTCACCAATCAGGGAGAATATATGATATTTGTCCCTTTGGGACTGGCTTAATTCACTCAGCATGATGTTTTCCAGATTCCTGCATCTTGTTGCAAATGACCGGATTTCATTGTTTTTGACTGCTGTATAGTATTCTATAGAGTACATGTCCCATAATTTCTTTATCCAGTCTACTGTTGATGGGCATTTAGGTTGATTCCAGGTCTTAGCTATTGTGAATTGAGCTGCAATAAACATTAAGGTGCAGACCGTTTTTTTGTTTTCCAATTTAATTTCCTTTGGGTAAATTCCAAGGAGTAGGATGGCTGGGTTGAATGGTAGGGTTATATTCAGGTTTCTGAGGAATCTCCAGACTGCCTTCCATAGTGGATTTACCAGTTTGCGTTCCCACCAACAGTGGGTTAGTGTCCCTTTTTCCCCACATCCTCACCAGCATCTATTGTTGGTAGATTTCTGAATGTGAGCCATTCTCACTGGGGTGAGGTGAAACCTCATTGTGGTTTTGATTTGCATTTCCCTGATTGCTAGTGATCTTGAACATTTTTGCATGTGTCTGTTGGCCATTTGGATTTCCTCTTTTGAAAAATGTCTATTGAGGTGCTTGGCCCATCTCTTAAGTGGGTTGTTTGTTTTGATGTTGTGGCATTTCTTGGTCTCTTTGTAGACTCTGGTTATTAAACCTTTATCAGTTGCATAGTTTGCAAATATTTTTTCCCATTCTGTTGGTTGCCTATTCACTTTCCTGACTGTTTCTTTTGAAGTACAGAAACTTCTCAATTTGATGCAATCCCAATAGTTTATTTTGGTTTTCAGTGCCTGTGCTTCTGGTGTATTTTCCAAGAAGTCTTTGCCAGTACCTATATCTTGCAGAGTTTCTCCAATGCTTTCTTTTTTTTTTTTTTTATTTTTGACAGGCAGAGTGGACAGTGAGAGAGAGAGACAGAGAGAAAGGTCTTCCTTTTGCCATTGGTTCACCCTCCAATGGCCGCCACGGTCGGCGCGCTGCGACCGGCGCACCGCGCTCATCCGATGGCAGGAGCCAGGTGCCAGGTGCTTTTCCTGGTCTCCCATGGGGTACAGGGCCCAAGCACTTGGGCCATCCTCCACTGCACTCCCGGGCCACAGCAGAGAGCTGGCCTGGAAGAGGGGCAACCGGGACAGAATCCGGCGCCCCAACCGGGACTAGAACCCGGTGTGCCGGCGCCGCAAGGTGGAGGATTAGCCTGTTGAGCCATGGCGCCGGCCCTCTCCAATGCTTTCTAATAATTTGATGGTGTCAGGTTGTAGATTTAAGTCTTTAATCCATGTTGAGTGGATTTTTGTGTAAGGTGTAAGGTAGGGGTCTTGCTTCATGCTTCTACACGTGGAAATCCAGTTTTCCCAGCACCATTTATTGAATAGACTGTCCTTGCTCCAGGAAATGGTTTTAGATCCTTGATCAAATATAAGTTGGCTGTAGATGTTTGAGTTGATTTATGGTGTTTCTATTCTGTTCCATTGGTCTATCCAATGCCTCCAGCTTGATTTTTCTTTTTTAGGATCACTGTGGCTACTCTGGGTCTTTTGTGATTCTGAATGAATTTTAGGATTGTTTTTTCTAATTCTCTAAAGAATGTCATTGGTATCTGGATAGGGATTTCATTGAATCTGTAGATTGCTTTAGGTAGTATAGATACTTTAATGGCATTAGTTCTTCCAATGCATGAGGGAAGAGTATCTTTCCATTTTTGTGTGTTTCCCTAATGATTTCTGTCAACAATACTTGATAATTTTCATTGTAGAGATCTTTCACTTCTTTGGTTAAATTTATTCTTAAATATTTAATTTTTCATGGCTATTGGGAATGGGATTTATTTTTTGATTTCTCTTTCCATGAGTTCTTCATTAGCATATAAATAAGCCACAATGATGTTGCCTCAGCCCTGTGAGAATGGCTAAAATCCAAAACATAGAGAGTAACAAATGCCGACAAGGATGTGTAGAAAGGGGATTGGTGGGAATGTAAATTAGTGCACCACTGTGGAAAACAGTGTGGAGATTTCTTGAAAAACTAGAAATAAACTTGCCATGTGATCCACCCAATCCCACAAACTGGGTTTGTACCCCACAGATATGACCATATTGTATCAGAGCCACCTGCACCACCATGTTTGTAGTAGCACTGTTCACAATAGCCGAAATTTGGAACCAACCAAGGTGTCCATCATCAGATGAATGGATAAAGAAAATGTGGTATATCTCCACAATGGAATATTACTCAACTATACAAAAAATGAAATTCTACCATTTGCAACAAAATGGACACACCTGGAGGGTATCATGCTGGGTGAGATAAGTTAAACCCAGAAAGATAAATGCCACATGTTCTCCCTTATATGTAGGAGATAAAATTAAAAAAACAAACCAACAAACAAAAAAGAAATGCCTGCATGTATAGTATTGCTGCAAATGTAGTTTTATAAAACTTTATTTTATACCTTTGTCGAACCACTGGTTAGGAGCACTATAATACAGGGGCAAGCACTGTGGCACAGTCAGTTAGAGCCCTGGCCTGTAAAATTGATCTAAAAATCATATTGAATCTGTTAAAAACTAATTTAAAATTAAAAAACATTTTAAAAGACAATTATTTTGATGTAAAAATTTTAAATTCATGTATAATATTTTTATAAGACATATTTCCCAGAACGCTTTTTTTTAAGAGATTTATTTATTTGAAAGTCAGAGTTACAGAGAGAGAAGGAGAGGCAGAGAGAGGTCTTCCATCTGCTGTTCACTCCCCAGATTGCTGCAATGGCTGGAGCTGTACCAATCCGAAGTCAGAGCTTCCAGGTCTCCCATGCGGGTGCAGGGGCCCAAGGAGTTGGGCCATCCTCCACTGCTTGCTTTTTTTTTTTTTTTTTTTTTTTTGACAGAGTGGACAGTGAGAGAGAGAGAGAGAGAGAGAGAGAGAGAAAGGTCTTCCTTTGCCGTTGGTTCACCCTCCAATGGCCGCCGCGGCCTGCGTGACCGGCGCACCGCGCTGATCCGATGGCAGGAGCCAGGTGCTTCTCCTGGTCTCCCACAGGGTGCAGGGCCCAAGCACTTGGGCCATCCTCCACTGCACTCCCGGGCCACAGCAGAGAGCTGGCCTGGAAGAGGGGCAACCGGGACAGAATCCGGCACCCTGACCGGGACTAGAACCCGGTGTGGCCGGTGCTGCAAGGTGGAGAATTAGCCTAGTGAGCCGCGGCACCGGCCTCTCCACTGCTTTCCCAGGCCATAGCAGAGAGCTGGATCAGAAGAGGAGCATCCAGGACTTGAACCAGCGGATGCCACCCGTAGGTAGACAAACCTTTGCGTCCTGTAGCTTCCCCTCCCAAGTGCCCCGGCTTGCCCACATGTAGTCCTGTTGCACTGTGGAAAGGTGCCCGACAGTGCTTTGCTGGGTTTTCTGCAGATGTAGTCAAGATTTTGAAAATCGTCAGAGTTGTTTGTAAAACTGTATGAGCAGTGGAAGAATTTGAAGGTGAGGAGGGAGATGGCAGAGGTTCTTTTTAAGATGCTGAAACCAAAGCCACCTCCAAGGAGTGAGGAGAGCACGGTCCAAATGGAAGCCAGAGCTCCAGTTACTTAAAGCAATCTTAAAGCATTCCAGAGAATTCTGTAGTGCACTACTGGGAAATAAAGTGCGGGATAGATGTCAGTAGTGTCTGCTCTGGACACAGATGAAAGTAAGCTTCTGTCAAGCGTGTTGGAAAGCGATTCTGTTTTTGCAAGACGAGTTTTTCCTTACCCAAGTTGGTTCTAGTACAGCATGGATTATCCTATCCTGGTTTTAAAGGTTTGGAAAAGGGGCTAGAGTTGTAATGTAGAAGATTAAGCCTCCACCTGCGACATTGGCATCCCACATGGGCACCAGTTTCAAGTTCCAGTTGCTCCACTTCTAATCCAGCTCCCTGCTGATGCATCTGGGAAAGCAGCGGAAAATGGTTTAAGTGTTCGGGCCCCTGCACCCATGAGGGAGACCCGGATGAAGCTCGTGGCTCCTTGGCTTCAGCCTGGCACAGCCTGTTGGTTGTGGCCATTTGTGAACCAGCAGATGGAAGACACCTCTCTCTCTCCTCTTCCCCTTCCTCTCTGTAACTCTGCCTTTCAAATGAATAAAACTTTAAAAAAAAAAAAGTTTAGAAAGATTCTAAGAAGACCTACAGACAGATATAACGATACTTCAAAATGAATAGTTTTTGATTAGTATAATATTTCTTAATTTGAGTAATAGAAATTGTAGCAATTATTAAGCATAATTGTTTAAAGTTCTCTTTGGTCATTGAGAAACCAAAGAAGGACATAAAATTCAATATATGAGGATTTTTCCCCATCATAAGTTAAAATTTAAAACTGTTTTTAATAAATTAAAACTTACAGGGGCCGGCGCTGTGGCACAGTGTGTGAATACCCTGGCCTGAAGCGCCAGCATCCCATATGGGTGCCGGCTCGAGACCCAGCTGCTCCGCTTCCGATTCAGCTCCCTGCTATGGCCTGGGAAAGCAGTAGAAGATGGCCCAAGTCCTTGGGCTCCTGCATCCGCATGGGAGGCAGGGAAGAAGCTCCTGGCTCCTGGCTTCGGATCGGCGCAGCTCTGGCCATTGCAGCATCTGGATAGTGAACCATCGGATGGAAAACCTCTCTCTCTCTCTCTCTCTCTCTCTCTCTCTCTCTCCCTCCCTCCCTCTCCCTCTACCTCTACCTCTACCTCTCCTCTCTCTGTGTAACTCTGACTTGCAAATAAATAATCTTTAAAATGAAAAAAAGAAATTAAAACTTATAAAATCCTGGGAGATTTTTTAAAGATTTTATTTTTTATTTATTTGAAAGTCAGAGATAGAAGTCTTCCATCTGCAAGTTCACTCCCCAAGTGGCTATGTGGACAGGGCTTATCCAGGAGCTTCATCCAGGTCTCCCCCGTGGGTGGCAGGGGCTAAAACTCTTGGGCTATTCATGGCCACTTTTCCCAGGCCATTAGCAGAGAGCTGCATAGGAAGTGAAGCAGCTGGGACTCGAACCAGTGCCCATGTGGGATGCTGGCACTCAGGTGGTGGCTTTATCTGCTATGATACAATGCTTGGCCCTGAAAAATTTTATTTAAAAAAAAATTCTACATGAAGATGTGGGTAACACGATCAGTAAACCAGGTGTTTTGTAAGCTTAATTGGAGAAAACACCATCATAAGGGTGAAATTTAGCATAGCTTTAATGTTAATTTTTATTTGGCTATGAAAATGCTTTTATAAAGTATACACACCCTAGTTCAATGCCATTTCTAGGTGTGGAGTAACAAAGGGACTACAGGCGTCCCGAGCCAGGAACACTGCCAGGTTTCAGCCAGTCTGCTCCCAGCTCCTTGTAATTCCCATCTGAGTGTGGACGAGGCTGAGGGTTGCATCATCCGGGCTGGACTGTCTGTGAAACCGCGTGAATTAATTGCTTTTTTCAGACTTGAAACAGTGGTGAGTGAAATTCAGAGCCATAGGTTATTAATGAACAGGTTAAGGATTAAGTTGGGTTCTTTATTTTAAGATTATTTATTTGAAAGGCAGAGAGAGAGAGAGAGAGAGAGAGGTCTTCCATCTGCTGGGTCACTCCCCAATCAACTGCAGTGGCTGGAGCTGCGCCAATCCAAAGCCAGGAGCCAGGAGCTTCCTCCAGGTCTCTCATGCGGGTACAGGGGCCCAAGGACTTGAGCCAAATTCCATTGCTTTCCCAGGCCATAGCAGAGAACTGGATCGGAAGTGGCGCAGCCGGGACTCGAACCATCGCCCAAATAGGATGCAGGCAGCAGCTGCATCTGCTAGGCCACAGCACCTGCCCCTGGTTTTGTTTTGTTTTGTTTTTAATAAATCAATTGTGAACAATGGGCTGATTAAATTAAATGTTGATGTATATATGTTCCCCCCACCCCCATCCCCAGTAGTAAGTTCTCTAGCTTTAAAGAAACACTGCCAATTTGGACTTAGAGTGATGATTACCAGAGGCTGGGAAGGTGGGGGTGGGGGGCTGGATAGAGAGAGCAAGTGGGGCGACTGCGGTGCACTGTGCCCCGATGAAAAGCTCAGAGAGCAGAGCCGGCAGGCTGCAAGCATAAGAAAACATAAGGAACTGGAAACACTAATCGCCTGCCTTGAGCGGTCTCTGCTGTACACATATGTCAAAATGCCACACTCGGCCTCATCCAAACCCGTATTACGTGGTAATCAAAAAAATTTGAGAATTTTGAAGTTACATTCCTGTAGCCATTCCCATGGTAATTAGTCATAAAATAATGAATTGAGAAAAATACAATTGTCAATTCAGTAAAAATATACAGTTGTTAGAAACAAAACTTTAATTGGAAGTACTGGGTTCTAATCATGAAAATGCTTACATTTGATTGAGAGAAGACAGAAGAGGATTCAAATAAAAGGAGATATTCTGGATGGAAAGACAATTTAGTGCTGATATCAGCTCTCACCAAATAAATCCCTTTATTTCCCACAATCTAAATACGATTGGGGTTTTCAAGACTGAATAGAATTAAAGTTCATCTGAGAACATAAAATGGGAAAATCTCCAATGCTATTTTGCAAACCAGTAATAATCTTGTATTTAGTAACACAAGAAACATTTCCAAATCTATTGTTTCATGCAGATTACAAAATACTATGAGCATAAAAAGAAATTTTGCTAAAAATAAATTGTGCTTGGAAAGGGCTTGAGTAGATACAGCAAACCCAAGCGATATCTGGTTCAAAAATAGATCACTTTTTAAGCTCATCCGGATGTCTGAAATTTTCTACAGCACACAGATATCGACAGTGTGCAGGGAAAAAGCTAAAGCTTTCACAAAAACTCAGAGCACACCCTTACTCTTTCAGGAAGTCCTCCCGTATTTCACCCTCTCCAGAGCCAGGCTAGGCGGTTTCACTGCTGACTCACTATCGCTGATACAGTACTCGCACATCCTAATTCTTCAGCCTTCTCTGTTTTGTCTCTGTATCTCAAACGCAAAACCTAATAAATAGCAAGTCCTCAATAAGATTTGTTGACTGAATAAATAAGAAAAAAAATTCAAATAGGAAAAATTGCAACCTCATTATGTTACCACTAGAGGGCACCACATCCCTACCAAGCTGGCTCTAGGAGCTTAATGGATTTTTTTTTTTTTTTTTTTTTTTAACAAAGCTGTTCCAATCTGAGAAACCTTCCAAAAGGCATTTCCAAGTCCCCACCACCACCACCCCTCAAGGGGGAACTGAATTTAAATTCTTCCTAACAATGAGGTATCTGTTCTTAGATAGTCCCAAGATACTCCACCTCATCCAAACTCGTCGTGTTTAATATCTGTTCCATCCACCTTGGCACTACTCAAAGAAATTTTTTTCGGTTGCCAAATTGTAATCTAGGTCTCTGTCTCACCTCCAGGACAAGACGCAAGCTCACGGTGAAGCTCACTTTTCTCGTTAGCCAGCTCAGTTCCAATCACCGAGGGTGTGCAAAAAGTTACTTAATTAAATTAAAATGCTTACATTCTCCCTTGCGCCGTGCGCCACGCCAAGAAAATCTAAAAGGCAAAGTTCCAGACTTGCAAGAATTATGCGATGATTAAAAGAACATTTTCAGATTTATGGATGGTTTCAACACACGATAGAAAGCCTGGGCAGAGACACTGCAAACGTGATCTTAGTTTAGAATTAAAGTGACAGTCACTTCTGTGAGAGGCAGATGGCTGCTGATGGGGCGGTGGGCGGGTGCAGGGGTGCCTCCGGAGCAAGGTGTGACTGGTGTGCGTTGGATGGCGAACGGGGAGAGCTGTTTGCACAGCTGGTGTGCTGTAAGGGCTGTGAGTCAGACCAGGGGTCTTCTAGCATCCCACGCTAAATGTGCATTACGGAAGAATCAAGCAGAAATTTCCCGGAACGTTCATGTCAAAATATGCTTCTCTCTGAATTCGATTTTCCCGTGCGCTTGGGGAAGATCCCATGTACGTGAGGGGTCCCTGGTGTGTTCTTGTAGAATCTAGTAAGAAGGGTGCCAGCCCTGGCTCAGATCTCAACCCGACCCCTGAGGAGCTTGTGTGACCTGGAGCGAGTCACCCAACCCCACAGCGCCTCGGACCCTGGGGGAAGGAAGAATGCGGGTGTGAATCAGAGCCTACTGCAGAGGGTGGAGCTCAGGAGTCCCCGAGGTGCTGCAGGGAATTGCTTAGCGTGGTGTCTGGTACAGATGCCCACTGGCGCTGCCGACTTGTCCCCTGGCTGACACAAACAATGTCCGCCTGCCGTGCCTGGCACAGAGCAGGTGCAATGCAAATAGGGGCTGTCACTGCGACAGCAGAGAAAGACCCACACAGATGCTCAGGGCTCTGATCCCTGGAGGCCACGCAGCTCCACCCCGCACAGTGAGGCCGCTAGGAGGACGCAGGGTGGGGGAGCCTCTGACCCCCTCCGTCCGCAGGGAGCCTCTGTTAGGAAGTCAGTAAGCATCTTACCAGGGAGGAAATGGGCAGGCACATGGCTCCCACTGTGACCACCCGCCCACACCCAGCAGCTTGGCGTGCAGAATGAGGTCCCATTTGCACTCAGGATCAGTGTGGGGGGCTGCACGCCCCTTCCTGACCCAATTAGCAGGAGTGATGACTTTCTAGACGTTCTTTTCCCTCCATCAATATCCTTAAGGAAGTGGGGTTCATTCAATTCAGCCGGACAGTATTAAGTGCTGACTGTGAACCAGGCACGGTTCAAGGCACTGTAGTGAACACTCTTCATGTACGCTCCCCGCATGCACACCTTCCCCGGGTCCTGGAAGGCCCGAGCTCTCTCTCCACCAAGGCCAGGGAGCCTTGTGTTCCAGCTCATCCCACTCCGTGGCTCCCCAAATCCTTGGGTCTTCACCCTGTGATCACCGAACCAAGCTTCCTCCCTCCGTTCAGCAGTAGCATCTGCCACCTGCTATGTCCGGCCCGTGATGAGTAGACGTGGTCCTCGGTCCGCGGTCCTCGGTTCTCGGTTCTCGGCTCTTGGCTCTTGGCCCAGGAGGTCAGCCCCGAGGTCTGTGGCGTGCCCGCCCAGCCCTGCCCATAGAATCCTGGTTCAGAGATGAGGAAACTTATCTGTGAAGATCCAGAGAATGTATTTTTGGGGTTTACAAACCATATAGGTTTCTGTCCAATATTCTTTTTATTTTATAGCCCATTAAAATAATTTTTTTAAGTTCCTAGGTCCTGAATTGTCCTTAATCAGGTCTCAGACCGCAGTTTGTTAAGCCTAGCCCCAATCAGCTTAGTAGTTACTTACATTAAGATTACAAAGTTCTCATGGTTTTATAACAGTCTGTTGTTGGGTTCTTTTTGTTGTTTTATTTAGCCTTCACATGATATGATTACCTGCTACCTCCGTGCGGAGTCATTGTAAGACCTAGCGCTCAGTGGGCCTAGCACATAGTAGGCAGTTTGTTGCAGGGTGGGAAGAGTATGTTTCCGGAAGAGCAGGTACCGTGGCTCCTCACCGGGAGGAACTCTTGCCCTGGAGAGGAAGACCTGGATAGAGAGGCTGCCGTGCAGGTGCAGGGTGACCTCCACGCTGGCTGCGAGGAGACGGAATCGCTGACCTGCAGGGGATGTGGCTGGAAGCCGGGCAAAGAATGGACGGAGAAAGGTGCATGAGGGTGGGGGACACGTGCGGTGATCAGCCTGTGAGGAGAGGATGCTGGACACACGCCCTTAGCAGAGAGACCAAAGGCTACTATTTTCTAAAATATTTGTTTGAGAGACAGAAACATCCCCCATCTGCTGGTCCTTTCTCCGTAGATGCCCCCAATGGCCTGGGCTGGGCCAGGGCTGAAGCCAGGAGCCAGGAGCTCCACCCACATGTGCCCATGGGTGGCAGCGATCTGGCCACCTGAGCCATCAGGCTGCCTCCCAGGTCTGCGTTAGCAGGAGGCTGGGGCCAGGGGTTTCTAGAACCCAGGCATCCTAACCTCTAGGTTAAACACCTTCTCCCTCGCTGCCCAAAGACGTCTTTAACTGCCAAGACTGTCTGGTATTCCATTTTATTTGTGTTGCTGAAATAAAGCCCCCTTCCAGACCCCAAATACACAGGCTTGTCTTTTCCCTCACTAGTAAGACTGGCTGGCTTCCAGACAGCAGGATTGATGGGGAGACATGGAACAGAGCATAGAGTGAGGGGACACGCTGCAGGGCATGGCTGGGAGACACAGCCCTGGCCGGCCAGCTGGGCTGCGAGCTGAAAGCCCTGTGCCTGCCTGGGAGATCAGGAGCACGCAGCTGGTGCACACCTTACCGCCTCTGCTGTGTTCGTCACCACCAGGGGAGGGGTGGCTTCCCAAAGCACACTGGGAGCAGGAGAGAGACATTGAACAGGCAAAGCAACAGATGGCCCCGACACCTGCTGCACCCACGTCCCTGGGAGTGGCACGTGAGGGATCTGGAAAAGGACAAAGGTCCTCGTTCTGGTCGTGTGCAGCACAAGGCAGGGATCTGGCACAGGGACAAGCGCTCTGGGGGCCGGGGCCTCCGAGCTCAGTGTGATGCCCGGAGAGGAGCCTCTAGAAACCCACGCACATCCCAGGAAGCTGCCGGAGATTTTTTGGAGATGCTGGGAGGAACCTGAAGGGCTCGTGTCACACATGTGGGTGATGGGTTATTTCCTTCCGTCCGCGGCTCTGCTGGATCCCGACGGTGGAGGGGCAGACCCGACATCTGGGCCAGGGACGGCGCCTCCCAGGTCACTGCCTGAACAGCCAGCCAGACTCAGCCCGACGACGAGGGACCCAGCACCCCTCCTACCAGGAGGCTCAATGCTCACACACGGGCCCTGGGGCTTAGAATTAAGAAAAGGTCCTTGGAGATCCTCCCCGCTCCCTTCCTATTCCTGCCCACAGGGGTCCTGAGCCAGTGGGACTCAGGTGTGTTCCCCAGCCCAGCCTCAACAGCATCAACCTGAGAACTTGTTAAAAATGCTCATACCGGGGCCCCACCCCTGACCTTCCAAGTCAGAGAGCCAGGGGCGAGGCCTGCGGTCAGTATTGCCATACCCTGCAGTGCTTCCGGGCCAGCCACAACTTCACAGGAAACACAGGCAAAGCCCTGACTCACCGGTGGTTAGGGAAGGGCAAGAGGCTTAGAGTCTACACCGCCTTTCTGTCTCACTTCAGCGTCTCCACTTTCCTTATGCACCGAAGACTGATATCTAACTCCAGTCAACCTGCACGTGGGACCCCTGGTAGTAGCTCCCTACACCCCTAGAACTTGTGCCGCTGTTGCGAGATTGATTTTTTTTCTTTGCTTCCACATAGTCAACTCTGGCTCTGTCATTTTGGCTGTCGTCTTCCTCCAGTCGTGTCCCCAGCGATCCTGAGGCTCGTTACTCATGTGCCTTCTCTTCCTCGCGCATGCTAACTTCGGTTCCCCTGTCCCTACTGTCCCAAGACACCTGTTAGAGTGAATATTTGAGGGGATTCAGGGAAGGCCAGAGAGTAACCTGGCTCACAAAACCCATGACCATTTTCTGTCCTTGCGATGCGAGCCTGCAGTGGGTAGCCTCACCGAGTTCACAGGAGCACGCACACTGATCCTGTGTTTTTTTTTTTTAATAAGATTTATTTATTTATTTGAAAATCAGAGTTACACAGGGAGAGAGCAGAGGCAGAGAGAGAGAGAGAGGTCTTTTCCATCCGCTGGTTCATACCCCAATTGGCTGCAATGGCCAGAGCTGAGCCGATCTGAAGCCAGGAGCCAGGAGCTTCTTCAGGGTCTCCCACGGGGATGCAGGGGCCCACAGTGCCAGCGATCCCATGGTTTGCATACATCAACAGTCTTTTCCCAGTTTTTTCTCCCAGCTTCTTCTCTTCGCAGCACCACAGCAGTCCAGTTCCCAGGAGAAGCGTTCCAAATGTTGGGAAAGACGGAGTATAAGCCTGGGACCAACAGGGAAGCTTGGTTCGCAGAGGGAGCCACAGTTGTCTCGTTCTTCTCATTGAATTTGCTCCCTGGGACATACAGTTACTTCTCATGACTTTCTAAATGCTTTCAGGTCATCCTGAGCCCCCCTGCTCCTCCTGGCTTCCCATGGGATCACCCCCAAATGCCTACTGTGGTAGACAGTAGTCGGTGGGAAAGCGATTACTTGGAATCACCAGGCAGTCCTGTAAGGGAGTCAGCTGTTAGTCGGCTGGGAGACAAAGGTTTAGAGGCAGAGCTGTGCACCCCAGACTGGCTGTCCACAGCTTCTGTGCGTGTGTTCTCGGTCCACAGGGCGCCCACGGAGACAGCCCTGACACAGCGACCTTTTAGGTCCTCTCTCATGTTTTTTATACATTTTAAAGCAAAATGGGGATCATACAGTACTTTGTGATACAACCTGTGCTTTCACTTTATAATTTACTACATATTTTTAGGTTGTCGGGAGGACTCCTACATTAACAACTTTTCACCTGTAAAACCTCCTTGATAACAGGTAGTGGGACAAAACTAACCAGTCCCCTGCATGGTGGGGACCTGTGTTCCTGCAACCCAACACTTAGCATTGTAGAAATAGTTACGTCCATCCCATTTGATATTCTGGTCCCAGATGCTATGTGGTCTTATATATTTATTTAGAAAGGTTTTATTTAACAAATACAAATTGCATAGGTACAGCTTTAGGAATATAGCAGTTCTTCCCTCCATACCCTCCCTCTCACCCCCACTCCCGTCCCACCTCATACTCCCTCTCCCATCCCATTCTTCATTAAGATGCATTTTTAATTATCTTTAATATAGAAGACCAACCTACACCAAGTAAAGATTTCAACAGTTTGTACCCACACAGACACACAAAGTATAAAACATTGTTTAAAGACAAGTTTTATCGTTAATTCTCATAGTACAATTCATTAAGAACAGAGGTCCTACATGGGGAGCAAGTGCACAGTGACTCCATTGTTGATTTAACAACTGGTGGTCTGATTTTAATATTTAATATTAGCATACTGCATGGGTTCTCTTGAGCTGTGTTTGTCTCCAATGGTTTTGTCATTTACTCTTCATCCTTCTCTGTTAATCTCATTGGTGACTTGTATTCTTTTGTGAGCAACGCCTGACTAAATTTCATTTTGTTCAGTCTCGAGAGCCATGCGCCTCGTGATGGCATTTTCGAAGCCATTCACACTTGGTCTCCATTCTGTTAGTTCTGTTTGTGCTCTATTTTTAATACCGCCCAGATTGGTTTTTTTCATTTCTGTAGTAATCAAATTGACTTGTTTCCTCTGTTGATGATTTGGAAATTGTGTATGTGTGTGTGTGTGTGTGCATGCTTAATTTAAAATGTATCAGTATATTTATACCTCTTTTTTCATTAATTTAAAACAGTATACAAATAAACAAATACACTTGCATTTTAGAAGTTCATCTTGGCTCAAAACACACAGTTTCCTTTGCGAGCCCCTGATACCTCACCCCCCACCAAGGCATCCACTGTCTGAACTTGGACATCTGTAAGAGTATGTCCGCACCTTTTTTTGGTCTGTGTATATGCAGATTTGTAGACTGAAAAAAATAACATAAATAGGATGAATATGCATGTTTCCTCTGCTCGCTTTTTTCATTAGATGATTTATTTCCTAGTAAATAAAAGGAGTACTATGCTAATATATACTTATGTAGGTGTCAGTTGTACTGTCAGAACGGTACATGTTGGGGACTTACTTAATTTATCTAATCACCCCTTTGCTGATAGATGTTTAATTTGGTCCCTAATTTTCACTATAATACTGTTCTAATAAAAATATTTTATATACCTATTTGTGCACCTATGCAAGTATTTTACAAGATTAATACCTGCAAGTGAAATTGTTAAATCACATGCAAATTTTTGATAGCTACCACTAAATTATCCTTCAAAAATTACACCAGTTTATACACTTTGCAAAAACTCTAGGGGAATGCCTGCTGTCTCATTCCTTAGCCCCATCACTAATGTGGGTTGTTTAACAATCTTTAAAAGTTTGCCCAAGTGATGATGACGTTATTGCTTTAATTCGTAGCTCGCTGATTGAGAGTAAGGTTGAGAGTCGTTTTATTTTTAGTGAGTGATGGATGTTAATCCCTTATCTGGGATAGTTGCTGAAAATGTATATTCACTGGTCAGTGGCCTGATTTTTAAACTTGCTTCCTGTGGCTTTCATCCTGTTTTGTAGGATTGAAGTCTGTGGGTCTTTTCCTTCATAGCTTCTGGGTTCCTAACCTATTGAACAATTATCTAGTCTACACTTTTCACAATTTTAAATATACATTTTAGAATTTACATGCAGTAAAATTCTCTTTGTGTTGTTGCACTCTGAGTTTGAAAACTCACGCGGCCACATAACGGGCACCACCACTTAGAAAACACAGAACAGCTCTAGATGCCCCCCAGAGTTAACCCCTGCCCTCCTACCCACCCCACCACCCAGTCTTGGCAAACCCTAATTTGTTTTGAAGGGATTTCGCATACAAACGAAATCCTAAAGTAGGTTGCCTGTTCTCTGACTTCCTGTGCTTTGCCTGGTGTACTTGAGCTCATTGGAGCTGCTGTGTGTCTCATAGCTGGTCCCTCTTCCTATTGGTGGTTACTTTTCCACGGTGTGGAAGCACCACCGCCCGCTGTGGGTCCTTCCACCAGCTGATGGACGTGTGCGCTGTTTTTGCTTTGGGGCTATTATGAGTAAAATTGCTGTGGATTTATCATAAAGGTTATTAAGCGAATGGAAGCTTTCATTTCTCTTGGCTAAGTGCCCAAGAGAGAGATTATGGGATCAAGTGGAAGTGTCTGACTTGATGAGCTGTCACCAGCGTCTTCCAAAGTGGCAGTGCCTTTGAACCCCGCCCTGCGGTGTGTGAGTACCAGCCGCTCTGGACTTGGTGTCAGCTTTGTAAACAGAAACAAATTCTAATAGGTGGGCAGAGCGCCCCCATGGTGGTTTTAATTTGCATTTCCCTACAACTAATAGTGGTGAACATCTTTTTGTAGACTTACCATCCCTCTGCCTCCTCTGGGCTGAAGTGTTTGTTCAGCTATTTTGTCTGTTTTTAAAATCGGATTACTTTTTAGTATTGAATTTTCAAAGTTTCTTATATTTTTCAATACAAGTCCTCAACTATGTCATTTTGCAAACATTTCTTCCCATCAGTGGTTTATCTTATTCTTTCAACAATGTCTGAGGAGAAATTTTAGATTTTGAAGTCCATTTTTTTTTTCTATAACAGCATATAGGTGCTTTTAATTTCATATCTAAGACATCTTTGCCTAACCTGAAAGCACCATTTTTTGTCTTTTTTTTCCCAAAAGTTTTAGGTTTTTATATTTAGGTCTGTGATTTGTTTTGATCATAATTCTGCATAAGGTGCAAGATGAATTGTGATTCGGGTTTTTCTACTTGTGGATGTCTGAGAAGTGTCTATGACAAGACCATGTATTTCCATTAAACTGTGTTTGCAACTTTGTCTAAAGTCAATTGGCGGCCGGCGCCACGGCTCACTTGGCTAATCCAGTGCCTGCGGCGCCGACACCCTGGGTTCTAGTCCCGGTCGGGGCACCAGATTCTGTCCTGGTTGCTCCTCTTCCAGTCTAGCTCTCTGCTGTGGCCTGGAAGGCAGTGGATGGGAGACCAGGAGGAAGCACTTGGCTCCTGGCTTTGGATCTGCGCGCCTGACGTAGTGGCCATTTGGGGGGTGAACCAATGGAAAAAAGGAAGACCTTTCTCTCTCTCTCTCTCTCTCTCTCCCTCTCTCTCTCTCTCTCTCACTGTCTAACTCTGCCTGTCAAATAAATAAATGTCAGTTGGCCAATCTGATCTCTTTCTGGAATCTCTCTTCTGTTCTTTTCATCTATATCTCTCTCTTGATTTCACCAGCCCCATGCTGTATAATTAATCACTGTGGTTTTATAATAATTCTTCATACCAAATAATATGAGTTGTCCTGTCACTTTCCAAAATCATTTTCATAATTTTAGTTAATCTATATTTTCATATCAATTTTAGGTATGATAGCTGCAAAATGAATACCTAGGAGAGAGATTACTAGATCAGATGATGTGTGCTTAATTTTTTTATTTTTTTTAGATTTGTAACTAGCTGGCATTTTATTTTTAGTATGTATATAGCAATCTGATCTATTTTTGCTTTTGGGTTTTTTCTTTTTTAAATGTATTAATAAAAAGGGATTGACTTTATAGACTGCTAAGCTATCTTCCAAACTTTTCTTCCAAAATTTGTCTTTCAAAATTTTCCCTCCATAATCCTACTAAGATTTTCATTAGGGTTGCATTGAATCTATGTATCAGTTAGAGGAGTATTGATACTTATATAATACTGAATCTTCCAATCCTTGGAGGACTCTCCAGTTATTTAGGATTATTGTGTCTTTCATCAGCATTTGATAGTTAGTTACACAGATAACACATATTTCATTAAATGTATGCCAAACATCTCTCATTTTTTATGCTAAATGGTTTTTTGAATTTTGATTTTTATTTTTTCACTGTTAGTATACAGAAATGCTACTGATTTTTGTATATCACCTGTATCCTGAAACCTGAGTAAGATTACATCTGAGTTCCCAAAACTTTTTAGTAGATGTCTTCGAATGTCCTGGAGGGTCATGTCTGAGACTAGAACTGGTTTTATTTCTTCCTTTGCAATCTTTATGCCCTTCGTTTAGTTTTCTCGCCTCATTTCACAGGCTAAACCTTCTAATACAGTGTCACATACTAAAGGAAGGACAAACACCCCTGGCATATTTCCAGTCTTATTTCAATCTTCCAACAGCCAGTTATCGTGTCTTTCACCATTACATACACTGTAGGTTTACTTTTGTAGCTTCCATTTATCAAATTAGAGACGTTCCTTTCTATTTCTAGTACTCTAAGAGGTTTTTGTTTTACCAGGAAAAGATCTTGAATTTTGCAAAAACATGTGTTTACCTTGAGATTATTCCAGGGCTTTAAATTTTGTTTTTATAGTTAAATACCTAGGTCACCTGGCATTTATTTTTTTATTGTATGTGGAAGTGATGGAACTTTATTTTCCTCCAAATGACTAGCTAACTATTGAACATTCTTTAATAAATTGGCTATCCTTTCCCCACTCATTTGAAATAGTAGTTTTAATATATCCTGAACTGTCACATGTAAGTGGCTGTGTTGCTGAACCATTTCTTTTGTTCCATCACTTATTGGTCTGCTCTCATGCCAATACCACACTGGATCAATTACTAGAGCTTTATCTCTTTTAAGATCTTCTAGAAAAAGGTCATCCCTGACATTTTTCTCTCCCAGATGAACTTGAATCAGCATGCTGTATTCCATCTAGAAATTTGTTGCTGCCTTGACCGGAATAGCCCTAAATGTACACATTTTGGTCATAATTGTGATTGTGTAGCACCGTGTTTTTCTGTTAAGAAACAGTGTATTTTTCCACTGATTCAGGGGATTTATTTGTGAACTTCAGTTGCATACTTTTCCCCATGAAGATCTTTACAGAGTCACCCTACAAATATTTTACTAGCTCTCAAGTTTTACAGACATTATCTTGGATTTTTGTTTAGATAGAGGGAAATATTGTATGCAAAACTTAACAGTTCTGTACCTTTCTAATATGTACAATGAAACCTCAGAAAGTTACATAATTTTTATACTAAAAAACTCATTTTTTAAATTCCATTTTCCACTAGTGTTAAGAAGTATCCTCCTATCTTTTTCTTGCCTTCCCCCCATTATTACCCTGAATGGAATTTCTAGTTCAATGCCGAATATTAGCACAGTATACCCCTGGATTACTCCTAATTTTTGGTAGGAATTTTTCAAGTATTTCATGGCTAAGCATTGGTTGTTGTAGGTTTTTCGTAGCAACTCCTTTTTAGATATAAGACACTTTCTTACTTATTTACAAGCTTGTTTTTTAAGCTGGGAATGTGTGCTGCATTTTATCAGTCACTCTCTTTCTTCCCACCTATTGAGATAATCATGTTTTTTTCTCTTCAGAGAATACAATGAATCTTATTAACGAATTTTCTACAGTACAGCTACCTTTCTTCTGGGAAAACCTCAACGTGGGCACGATGCAGCACACTGTTGGACTTAGAAATATTCATAAACAAGATTAACTGCTGTTTTGTTTTTTGGATCTCATCTTTTTTTTGGAGTCAGAACCAGGGTATCAGCTACCTGTTATGAAAAGCGTTCAATCTGTTTGATGAACTACAGCATTCGTATAACATGGGAAATATCTGTTTCTCAGTTTCAGTAGCTCTAGGTTGCAAAACTACCCGGGTCTGGTGCTTTTATCTTTTCTTTCTAAAAAGTAGATCTTTGATTATTTTTATACTAATTTTTTTACATAGTGGCCCATGGACCATTTCTCCTTCTTATTGAACCAGATTTGATGATCTGTGTTTTTACGGGTCAAACATTTCGTTTTCATTTTAATTATATTTATTTAAAGCTGTACTTAGTAATAAGCTTTTTCCACATTTCGTGTTCCTCATGTTATTTGTCTCTTCTGTTTTTCTTAATCTTATTTGACAAGTATTAATCTATTTTATTGGTCTTGCCCAGAGGTAGTAATTGGTTTTATTCATGAAGTGTAATTGTAAATTCTTTGATTTCACTTCTTTCTCCTTTTTCTTATCCTCTTTTCTGGGTGCGTTGTTCCTGTTCTTTCTCTGGCTCTGCAGGCAAACGCCGAGCCTGTTTATTTTCCTCTCTTCTGTTCCCCGGGAGCACTACAGGCTGTCAGCGTTTCCTTCCACACTACTTGCAGCACTCCTAGGGCTCGGGCTGCAGCGCACTCACCTGGTCATTTCTAAGCAGCGTGTCGCTTCCATTTTAATTCCTCAGTAATCCAAGTTAATTAGCAGTGTGCTTTCTCATTTTCAAGACGAGAGTGTTTTTTGTCAGTTTCTTTAAACCATCTCTTTGTTGTTAAATAGTAATTTTATACACGGAGAGGAGTGAATGGGGTTTGTGCTAATTTCTACTTTATAGACTCTACTGAATTTTTCTTTGGAAATATTTCGTGTAAGAATCAACAGAATATACATATTATTTCTTGAGAATAAAGCTGCTTCGTAACATTACCAGAATTTTCTATTTCCTTATTTTTATTCTACTTGAAATGTCTGTTTGCTTTGCCCTGTTAGTGCACATAATTCCTATATTCGTTCCTTTTAAAATTCCTGGGTCATTTTATTTTAGATGTTCTAGGTAGACAGCAGGTAGCACTGCAGAACTTGGGGTTTTCTCCCCACTCCCTGCCTTCTACAAACCCCACTCTGGGGGCTTCACTTTTTCATATTGTGAGTAGTAACACTTCAGACGAACTCTTATATTTTGTGTTTTCTATTTATCATACTTTTAATTATTTCTCTTCCCCCTTCCTCTTTGTGCTGAATTGATGGCATTTTCCTCATTTCACATTTTTTTCTCTTAATTGTTAGGAATTTATATAGATAAATAGATAAGATAGATAGATAGTTTGTGTCTGTATGTATATGTATGTGTGTATAGACATATGATTTCAGTTTTCCAGTGATTTTAAAATTTTTAAAGCACATAATTTTTTTTCGGCTAACACCACCAATTATTCAATATGAGCCCCTGGCAAAGCAGATTGAGAACCTTTTCATGCCTCTGATTTCCTTCTGAGCCCCTGCTGCCCCCAGGAAAGATGGTGAGGGCTTCAGCTCCACACGCTGTCCTCTCTCTTCCTCCCTGCTCCCTAATCGATCACTACTTTAAGTTTCAGCAAGTTTGGTCACCAGATTTCATGTCCCTTATGCTCTCCTCTTTGACTCATTTTTCATTTCCAGGAATACCTTGTTTATTCTTCCAGAGACAGTCTCAAGTGGTCCATTTCCTGAAGCCCGACACATGGGAGAGTGTTTTTATTTTGCTCTTATACTTGAATGATGGGTTCGGCGGAACACACAGTTCTGTGTTCATGTCATTTTCCCCCAGAAAGCTGAAAGGCTTGCTCTATTGTCTCCCTGAATCCTCAGCAGCTGGGGGGGGGGGGTCCCCTCTAATGGCCTGTGTGCCCTCTGCACCCGCCCA